>CM040118.1:176973136-178173136 GCA_022559845.1 Amorphophallus konjac | reverse complement strand
ACACGACCCCTGATTCGAACGTCTCCCTCGCGGTCAAAGGCAATCCACAGGGAAGTTCTCTGCTGACCTGTGATTTTGGGAACAGTACAACAGAAGATTGAAAATTCCTTAAGTCAAGATCCGAGCAGATCCAGGCCAAATCTTTAGGCCTAGGTTGAAGAACTTCAAGCTAGCTTTCCAACGACGCCAGTCTCGTGTCGATCCGACGTCGGGGCTGATCGTAGCGTCCATTCTCGCCGGAGCGGGCGCTGCAAAACAGCAACCACCAGTCCGTGGACAGCAAACCCGACGGGTGCCGATCGGAACCGCCCGACCCCCGGGCGACGTTCCGATGTGCCGCCAGCCCAGGGAACACTTCCCTAAGTGTCCATACTACAGCGGCGCCACCGGGTCCCACACGACCCCTCCAGAAAGCACATGGGCCCCACGGTCGTGATCACGCGTGTAGTCGAATCAACACACGAAGCTGCCCGTCATCCCGAATTCGGTCCTCCCGGGCCCCTGGTGTCGCCCTTTACCTCCCTGCGTGGAGTGGGCATATTTCCATTGCTGTAATATTCATGTATTAACTGTCCCGGGAGCACGAGTTCGGCCGGGCCCGTCGTCCCCACGCCGAGCGCGTGGAGGTATCGCATTCGCTCCCTTACTTGGCATTTTGCTTAATTTTCATATATACTTGCTTATGCCACTGTTAGAGAGCATGATAGGGTAATTAGCTCGCTTTCTATTTATATCACCGCTGCTGCGAGAGAGAGCGTTACCGTCCCGTGACCCGATCCGGGCACAAGTGAGAGCCGACCACCCTAGCTCACAGTCGATTTCTCAACCGCGCACATCCGACGCTTCCATCGTTAAGGGGCAGTCACGAGCTTGTCGTGTCCGTGGTCTCGTCCCGCATCAATTTGGTATCAGAGCGAGTTTGAGTCTAGGGTGTCAAAAAAAAAAGAGTGTCATTTACATCGAGTCATTAGTCAGTTTAAGTCGAGTCTAGGATCATCATTGTTTTAAAACAAAAAAAAGTGTCTTTTGCATCGCATCCCAATAACCCGGTATATCAAAAGGTGTTGTCCGAACGTTAGGCTACGCCTATCGGGAAGGCCGCACACTTGTGCGAGTGACCTTCGGGTCGATTATCTCCGCCGCGTACCGCGTTTTGGTTAAGTCTAAGCGCATCATTTTGCATTAGTGTGTTTTGCTTTAGTCGGCGTCTTCTAGTCGGTGTGTTTGCATGCCCACTCGTCGGGGGTACTCAGTACTCACCCCCACCACCACCTATGGCCAACCCACGGGATACCTCGGGAGACTTCCACTCCCTACAAGAGGCGATGATGGCCATTATGACTAGGTTGGACCAATCCGATGCTAACTTTCGGACTTTCTCCGATAATATGGATGGTCGCCTTCGAGCCATGGAGGGGCGCTTGGAGACCTCCGACAGGTCGGTCCAAGACCTCGTTGGGTGGTTAGATAGGATGTCACACGGGGACCCTCCAAGGGCAGCCCAAGGCCCACCCGCACCTCCTCTCGCGGTGGCCTAAGTCCAACCCGCTCCCATGGCCAAGTCCAGGCCGCTCCCGCGGCCCAAAACCAGCCACCACAGGCTCTCCACCCGCCCTTCCTCGGGTTCCCCAACTACCGCACCGTGACCTTGGTCTCGAGGACTATGGTTCCGATAATGCCTATGAGGGATATGGTCAACGCCGTCGTGGTTTTCAGCCACAACGAGATGAGGATGATGACCGGGTCCTTAAGACCGTGCGAGCGGACCCTCCCTCTTTTTACGGGTCTTTGGATCTGAAAGTCTACCTAGATTGGGAGTTCGGCATGGACCGTTACTTTGAGTGGTATGATATGTCGGAGCGTCGAAGGGTCCGATTCGCCACCATGAAACTCATGGGGCAGGCACAAACCTATTGGAAGAATGTGGAGAGCCTGCTACTTCAGCGGTTAGAACCCCCGATCGACACATGGGCCGAGATGAAGAATAAACTTCGGCAAAAGTACCTTCCTCCCACATACCGCCAGCGACTCATCGATAGATGGCAAAGTCTTAGCCAGGGAGACCGGTCCGTCTTCGAATACATCGCGGAGTTTGATGAGTACTTTCTACGATGTGGTGTCACGGAGGAGAGTACCATGCCCGTGTCCCGCTTTCGACGTGGTTTGCGGCCACACTACCAGTATGAGCTTTTCCGCCGCAATGCCAGGACGTTGGAAGAGGCATACCAGGTTGCTCTCGAGATGGAGCAATTTGAGGGAGAGTTCGAGTCTAGCCATCGGTTGGGCCCCACCCCTCTCCGTAGTGCCGAGCCCCGTCACTCCATAGGCCCACATCAGCGGCCTCTCATGGCTCGACCTCAGGAGTCCACCCGTCAGGAGCACTTCGCTCCACGGCCTCGTCCTCCTCCACCCCGGGATCTATTTCCACCCCAACCACCGGCGCCCGTTGCCCGTTCCCCGGCTCCTATAGCCCGTCCTCTGGCACTGGCACCCCCTCCACTACTGTCCAAAGCACCTACATCTCCCCCATTACTGCCTACACCCCCTACCCGACGGGATGATAAGGGTAAGGCCCCTTTTATAGGAGAGAGTAGTCGGTCGAGAGTGCAGTGTTTCCACTGTCACGGGTTTGGTCACATCGCCAGTGAGTGTCCCGCTCGCACCACCCTAGCCTTAGGTGTTGGAGGATCTGCACCTCCCGAGCTTGAGCATGTCGATTACGTGACCGATGAGGCACTGGCCGATGAGTACTACGCCTTGGGGGAAGAGCTGGGCGACCCTTCGGCCGCCCAGGATGTCGCCACCTAGTGGGCTTGATGCTACCACCTTAGTCTAGAGTCGTGCATGAGTCAGTGTGTTTTCTTTGTGTGGTTTGCATTCGTGTGTCAGTGCATGGTGAGTCTGCATGTGTCTTGTGCAAGCTCGTTGTCGTTCTCTTGTGAGTGTGAAGCAAGTCGACTCACTGATGAGTATGGGATCGGTTTTACTTCTATACCTGGATCAGTCACCTATAGGGACTCAGCGGTGATTCCTAGTGAGTCTTCGAGCTGTTTCCTTCCTTTTGAGAGTGCCCTTCAGAGTGACCACCTTTATCCATAGCAGTTCCCATATCGAGTATATATGGAATGAGCAGGTGCCGATCACTTGGAGTGGAGCATACCTGCGATACTTGGTTCGGTGACGGATCCACCGGCGCTATTCAAGCAGCAGCACCCCTTACTCGACGGGGTAGAGTTCCTCCCACCCGGGGAGAATTGATGGGGACATCAACGTCAGCCCGCTCACATTGTGTTTGCATCTACATCCTTTTATATTTGTATGTATACCCTTATGATTAATGGGTACACAATAGTAGGTCTGAGTGGGTTTATTTGCAAAAGGCCATTGGGTCTTTTTTGCAAAAGTGCATGTAGGCCCTGCAGGGGCCCCCTCCCTCCTCCTTACTGGTCCACTTGGACTCCCGGGCCCAAGGGGGCTGGTCCATGGTCCAACCTTGGACTTGGACCTAGATTTAATTAAAGAAGACAAAATCAAATTGCCTTCTTTAAAGGGGGGGGGGGCGAACCTTGTATTTTATTGTGATTTATTGTGGTTGTTCAAACCACATCCCAGCCCTTCACTCATCAACCCTTGATCCAAGGGTCTAGAATTAGTTAGAGACCTAGTCTATATAATGTTGTATTTTTCATGAGAAATAAAATGGAAAAATCAGAATTTTTGTGAGTGTTCAAGGAGCTTGGTGCGCCCCTCTCTCCTCCCTTGTTGTTCTTCCTTCCCCAACCCCAGATCTAGAGTGTATCCCTCTTCTATCATCCCCTCTCAACCTTCGGTGATCGTCTGTGCCGCCGCCGCCGCCGTTCGTGCCGCCTTCGAGCCGCCGTGGAATCGTCATCAAGTTTCTGTCCTGTTGGATAGAGGTGTAGTTTGAGAATTCCTGAAGCCAGCCACGAGTTCTGATCGATTTTAAATTTTGAGGGTTGGTTCCTATCTTCTAGCCCCTTCTCCACAAAAAAATTGAGGTTCAAAATCCACCGTTTCATATCCTTACCATTTCGTTCAACTCTCAATCTCAGATCTGTTCTGTCACTATCTACAGTGACAGTAGCCCTGAGTTCTCCACCTTCGACCACCCTTTTGATTTTTTTTAGACCTCCCAATTTAACTAGGAGTTCTGTCCATCGTCCCCTACCAGAAAATTTTTCTTAAATTTTTATCATCCTTCTTACCTATTTTTAAAAATTCATGTTCTACCGAAGCTACAATACTTTCAGCCAGATCCCAGATCCGACCTTCGTCCACTAAACAAATCACAGAACACCATAGATACATCCAAACGGGTCCAAACCAATTTTTCTGTCTTCCCAGCTCAACTTCCAACAACTTTGCTGAAGAACACAACCCCTGATTCGAACATCTCCCTCACGGTCAAAGGCAATCCACAGGGAAGTTCTCTGCTGACCTGTGATTTTGGGAATTGTACAATAGAAGATTGAAAATTCCTTAAGTCAAGATCCGAGCAGATCCAGGCCAGATCTTTAGGCCTAGGTTGAAGAACTTCAAGCTAGCTTTCCAACGGTGCCAGTCTCGTGTCGATCCGACGTCGGGGCTGATCGCAGCGTCCATTCTCGCCGGAGCGCGCGCTGCAAAACAGCAACCACCAGTCCGTGGACAGCAAACCCGACGGGTGCCGATCGGAACCGCCCGACCCCCGGGCGACGTTCCGGTGTGCCGCCAGCCCAGGGAACACTTCCCTAAGTGTCCACACTACAGCGGCGCCACCGGGTCCCACGCAACCCCTCCAGACAGCACGTGGGCCCCACGGTCGTGATCACGCGTGTAGTCGAATCAACACACGAAGCTGCCCGTCATCCCGAATTCGGTCCTCCCGGGCCCCTGGTGTCGCCCTTTACCTCCCTGCGTGGAGTGGGCATATTTACATTGCTGTAATATTCATGTATTAACTGTCCCGGGAGCACGAGTTCGGCCGGGCCCGTCGTCCCCACGCCGAGCGCGTGGAGGTATCGCATTCGCTCCCTTACTTGGCATTTTGCTTAATTTTCATATATACTTGCTTATGCCACTGTTAGAAAGCATGATAGGGTAATTAGCTCTCTTTCTATTTATATCACCGCTGCTGCGAGAGAGAGAGTTACCGTCCCGTCACCCGATCCGGGCACAAGTGAGAGCCGACCACCCTAGCTCACAGTCGGTTTCTCAACCGCGCACATCCGACGCTTCCCTCGTTAAGGGGTAGTCATGAGCTTTTCGTGTCCGTGGTCTCGTCCCGCATCAAATTATCTTGGAGGAGGATGACCCATGTTTTTTGGACTTTGAAGATGTGGAGTTCTTCTCTCTAGATAGCCCGTTCCACAATCCCTTTGACCCCTTCCTATACCCATGTGGCCCAACCACCTTACCCACCACCCACCCTTTCCTACCCTCACCCACCATGTTGGGCTAAGCCCACCTCATCTATGACCCAGGTTACACCAAAGGAACCATGACCTTAGGCAACACCCACCTAGAGATCGAGGAAATGTCCCACCCCATATCCACCTTCCTTGATCCCTTCGACCCTTTCACATGGAAGTTCAAAGATCATTCCACATTTATGCACATGGAAGTCACCTTTGGGATAAGCACACATGTGTCTAGGCTTACCACACCACTTGGCATGAACACTATGTTGGGTCCATTCATTCACATCATCCACATGTCAAGTAGGAAAAAAGAGTGGTCCATATTCGGGTGTAATGGTCCTCCTTCATTCATCTTTGGTCGTAGGCATGATAGGAGTATTCATGGATGTCCAGTTCCCCCGGCATTTGTCGCCCCCATACATGACTAGATCACCTATGGATGCCCTGGTCCTCCCCATTCCATCAAAGTCTTCTTGGCGTCAAAGCATGATTGGTCTACTTTTGGTTGCCCAGGTCCACCCATCACCCCTAGCATGTCCGCATTCACAAAATTGCATGAAAACATTCGCAAGCACATCAGCAAGGAAAATGAGATTTATAAAAGGTAGGTTGACTCCCAACGGCGTCACCAAGAATTTCACGTGGGTGACTTTGTGATGGTGAGGACGGAGAGGCTCTCCCCAGGAGCCATCTCCAAATTGAGGCCTCATGGGGCTGGTCCCTTCCAGGTTCTGAGGCGCATTGGCACTAATGCCTATGAGTTAGATCTTCCCGAGGAGTACGGAGTGAGCCCCACATTCAACGTGGCCGACCTAGTGGATAAGGGTCCCACGGTGGTACCTAGTAAGGATATTGAGCCCACTCCCCTCATTGAGAGAGCACCCACCCGTGAGAAGAGTCCACTAGTCAGGAGAGCCCAACGTGAGCGAATTGAGCGAATATTGGATGAACATGTCACTACCACCAGGAGCAAGGTGTATGAGTGCAATCTCGTCAGGTGGATGGATCGGTCTCGTTCGGAAGACTTGTGGGCAGTACCACTTCTACACCCTCTAAGGAGGGAAGGACTCTTACTCGATGGAGTCAAGTTCTCCGCACCCCGAGAGTATGATGGGGACATCACCTCCCGTGCCCACACTCACGGCTCGTCTCCTCACCCCGAAAGCGTCCGACATGGTCTAGTCATTTATCTTGAGTCATATGTTGTATTTCCACATTTTTATTTGAGTCATACCATGGTATTTTTCCTTCTATTTGAGTCATGTAACTAGGTTAATGAGTCATCTACCTAAGTTAAGTGCCATAGGGTTGATTAGATTAGTTAATGGGCCCAATTCATTGGGACAGGCCCAGGGGCGCCCCCTACCCCCTTGGTTATTTGTCATTGTAGCAAGAGTCAGGGATTTTTTGTAAAATGTGGGTTGCCTATATATAGGACCCCATTCCCCCCCATTTGAAGTTAATGAATGAATGAATATTTGAATTTTCTAGTGTCCAACTTAAATCTTCTTCTTTTGGTGAGAAGCCAATTGAGTGGGTGAGAAGCCCCTATCCCCCCTCTCTCTCTACCTCTCTCTCTAGGAAGCTATTTTATCTCTCCTCCACTTTCTCTCTCTAAAACATGCACCCCTTTCTCTCTCCTCCCCTCCCAACCACCTTTCTCTCTCTTCCCACCCTCCAATAACTCATCCCCAACTCCCCACCTTAACTCCACCCCAGCCCCAAGGGAGATTCCACCACTCCCCACTCCACCCTCCAACCACCAACCACCCCCTCCCCGTCCCCAAGCACCCTCTCATCTCCCAAGAGAGAATTCTCCACTCCCCAAGCCCCCCTTTTACCTTCCCCACACACCTCTTCCCATCCCCAAGGCTAGAAATTAATCCCACCCATAAACCCAATTTCAAGTACCCTTTCCCTCTCTCCCTCCCAACCCAAATTCGCAGCTCCTCTCTCATCCACTGCGAACACCACCTTCCAGACCCCATTCTTCCCTTCCCACACCTTGAAACACCCCATCCCAGACCCCCTCACAGTAAGGGGTTGTCCCTACACCCATCCACCCCATTTCCCATCCCTTCTACCCCATACCCCCACCACCTTTCACTGCCTGCAATTCTCAGGTCGCAGGCAGCAGAGTACCAGCAGCTTGCAGAAGCGACCCCGACTTCATCCTGGAGTCTTTGGAAGCCCAAGTGGTACCGTCGGAAGCATCTCCCTGTCTTCCTTGTGACGGTGGTGGTTTCGTCTTGTTCTGAGTTTGTGGCTGCCCGGAGGAGTCTTCACCGCGGGACTGCGCATCTGCTACTAGACAGTCAACCTGAGGCGGCTTGTAGAGGCTCCCACGGCCATTACCTTAAAGATATGGAGGCGACGCTTGTCGGAGATCATCTACGACAAGTCTACTTAAAGTATCAAGAAGAGGAAACCCCTTTCGGCATCTGGAGCTGTGTTTTCTCATTTTTCTCCCCCAGGTGCGCAGTTCTGCCCTCTCTGGGACCGAACCGACCCTTTTCCACTGTTCGGGTTCTCCCAAGCTGCTCCGACATCATCTGGCACTCCCGTGGGTCACATTTCGAAGAAGACTTGACAACGGTTCCAACGACTCCATCCACACTCGATTTAGAGTTCGGGACCACTCGTGGGGATCGCTTCTTCCTGCTGCTGAGGTGATTCAACCGCCAGAGTCAGAACTTAGGGGCCCTGTTTGCAGTCCAACCCCGACCGGCACCGGTGACCAGAGAAATCAAAAAAATTCAGGCGTCATCCTGATCTAGCTATGACGATTTTCCAACTGGTCTCATCATCATAAAAATTCAGGAGTGGCCGCAGCAGCATCATCTTCAACCGTCTATTCCCTGTTCCAGAGAGCAGGCAGAACCGGCGTTGTCCATCCGTTTGGCTTCCAATTCAGTTTTTCCCCTCCCCGCCTGGCCGGCTTGAAGCCCCTCCCTGTGGGAGGTAGTGTTTGAGTGTATGAATGACTCCCCCTCCCCTTGTTCCACCCCCTTGCATGGGGAGTAGTGTTGTAAATTTTTAAAACAGGGTAAAGCTACTTCGGCGCAGCGTGTGGGGAACCACGCTTCCCCGCTCGCCCACGTCTCGGAGCGGGACCGGTTTCTTCAAACCGGTTGAGTAAGTGTTCTAACCTTGCTTCCCTTAGTGCTTGTCCTTTCAATATTTGCTCTTAGCTCCGCTGGCCGTGAGAGTGAGTGGTCGGTCCCTCAAGGTCCGTTGCTTCGAGTGACCACCGTGGGGAAGAGTGTAACCGGTGCCCTCGGCACAACGTCGGCTCCATTGAATTGGGCCTCCATACCCTTGGGAACAAACCATGGCCTTGCTGGCCCTCTACTAGCAAGGGCCCAGCCCTCACATCCTCCACTTGGCATCGCCAAGTTACCCTGGGTTTTGGTGAGTGTTGGGTGAGCGACCGCCGATTTCGGTCCGTTATCGTTGTGAATTGTGCTTCTTTGTTAGAGTCCAAGGGCGTGTCACATCACCCATCCCTCTTTCCTGTATACGGGTGACAGTCATTTTGTTTTGCCTTGCCCATGATCATAGTCCAGTGACTAGGGAGGGGGGACATTACCCATCAAACACTCATGTCGCCTTTCTCTGAATCACCCCAAGGCTATAGGATCCTGTCCCCCTGTGGCGTGGAGCCCTATGAGCCCTCGAAGGTGCATAGAAATGGGTCTTTGACCAGACATTAAATCCACATTCCCTTGGGAATGGTGGTGGCTGTGGGTAAGGTACCTCTTGTAGGCTAGTCCTCGAGGTTTTCCCCCCATTTCGGCTGTCCTTTTGAGCAATGCTTTTGGCCCATGAAGTATTGGTACCCCTCGTAGGCTAGTCCTCAGGGTTTCCATCCATCTGGGTCTGTCGGTCACTATTTGGCTTCCCGACTTTAAGGAGCATACCCCAGTTTCTGTGGGAACGCCTCCACTTCCCCCCGCAACCCTAGGGATATGGGGAGGTGCTGCCAAATTTTTGACTGAATACTTAGTCTGAATCATGATGGAACCTCGGTTCTGGGAACTGTGAGCTTGTTGCGGACTGTGCTTGAGTAGGAACCTTGCACAAGTCTTGGTCTGCTGTGTCTATATGACAATCAAATATGAACTTACTCAATGAATAAACACTTAATGAATGTCAAAAGACTGAGCAAAATCATAGTGCAATCCAACAACCCAAGAAAAGATCAAATTCTACCCTCAATCCGACACGGTCCTAATCCCCCCCCCCGCACCGCTTTCATCCCACACTCATAAATCACTCCAACCCCATGGGCTCTAATCCGACGCGCCCCTTCCATGCCATTTAACCTTCCACAATGCCCCACGCCGTTTTAAAACCCACATGCATCGACATTAAGCCCAAACTTGCACAGACCTCACAGTTTTAAACCCAACAAGCATCGACCTTAGCCCCCCAACATGCATAGACCTTAAGCCCAAATCTGCACAGACCTCATTAAGCTGCATCAACCTTAAATCCAACCTGCATCGACCTCAACCCCCAGCTGCATCGACCTTAGCCCAGCTACATCGACCTTAGCCCAGCTGCACCGACCTCCAATCCCAGCTACACCGACCTTACCCCCAACCTGCACCGACCTCAGCCCCCGCCGCACCGACCTCAATCCTCAACTGCACCGACCTCAACCCCTAGTTGCATCGACCTCAGCTCCAGCCTGCACCGACCTCGGCCCCTTGCTGCGTCGACCTTAGCTCCATCCTACACCGACCCCAGCCCATTGCTGCACCGACCTCAGTCCTTGGGCCAACCTTCTTTGATTTCCTCCCCAGTCAACTTCTAGCTTTTGTCAAAGCCTGATAACACTTTCTAATATATGATTAATGAGCTTAACCTTAATAAATCATTAAAAAATTAATTAAGAAATAAATAATAATAATAATAATAATAAATCAATTAGCTAAGCTTGCTTTCTATTTTAATGTACAATTGTGTTTGAGCACGCTTATCTTTGCTGCTTTGCTTGCTTGTTTCGCATGCATGTTTGCCGAATATTTGTCATCATCTCGGGTCTCGGTATATCAAATGGTGACCTGCCGAAGGTCAGACTAGCTCTGACCGAAAACTCTCACTATGTGCGATGGTGGTCTTCGGACCTACATCCTCCGCCATGTATCGAGGGCTCCGGGTAGTGAATGAATATGAACTACGTGTTCGAGCTTATATTTTTGTTCCGCATTATGAATTCTCACTCTCGCTGGTTCACTTATGCTTGCACGTTTATATTGCCTCAGTGGCCCATTATCTTGGCAATTAATCAAGGGTTTTCCTCTTCTTGGAGGATGTAATTAACATCATAACCTTTATGGTATGACGGACTGCCGGTGCCGACACGAACTGCACATTCGTCTGACTAAGTCAAATCGATTGCATAATAAATTTGTCACTTCTGTGACTGGCATGCCCACGTAATAAACAAATTAATAAATCAATAAACAAACAAATAATAAATAAATAAATAAATAAATAAAATGTGTTCCATAGTCCCTTGGAAAAATCTTGGTGAGAATTATAAAATCAAGGATCATATGATGTGCTAGGTTTATCATCCTCATAAATATATGATTGATTCAACATGTTGGTTTTATTATCAAGGTGAAACATCATGCAAACAAACAATATTCAAACAAAGTAATGTTCCAAAGATATCAAACAAGTTTAGATGCTTACGCTTCATTTCTTAAGTTGAACCTTGATGTGAATTAAATGATTTTGATAAAATTTATATGATTCATACAAGGTAGGAACCTACTTTCAATGCGGGTTTGCTTCAAAGCCAACTAGGTACACTCTCTCACCGCATATAGGCCAACTAAACCCGAGGAACTTCAACGTACAACCTGCCCGGCGTCCGTGAGGGAATCCACGGGTGCGGGGACTTATGGAGGCTTCGTTTAAGAATTTTCGGTCCAAAGAGACGAAATGCTCAATAGAGGGTCCTTCCTTCACCAAGAGGGGGTAAGATCTCCTAGAAAGTGTGGGGATAGGAGGTCTTCCAAGCCAAATGCCTCATGAATGCAAAACTAATGCAGAATAGAGATAATATACATGTATGAACAAAGATATATAAGAATGATGTAGAACAAGGCACACAAGAAGAAGTTGCTGTGAAAAACACAGGAAATTGGCGCCCTGAGCAGTGCCACCAATTCCTAAAAGGGCGCCCTCTGTGTGGGCGCCAATTACCCTTTTTTTTCTTCTTTGGAATTGGTGCCCTGCACCCTGCCATCAATTCTTTAATGGGCGCCCATCTGATGGGCACCAATTACGAATTTTTTTTAAAGGGGCAGGGAATTGGCGCCCTTATAGGTGCCACCAATTGGGGAATTGGCGCCCTCTATATGGGCGCTAATTCCCCCTCTCCCAGAGACTGCAACAACGGCCAGAAAGCTTACACAATCATGAAAAACCAATGGAAGAGAAGAGAACACTCACAATCACATCACATAGATCATGGCAATCAATAAGAATATGAAATAAGGCATGGCATGCTCAATTTTTTCTTTTCTTTTTTTCTTTTTTTTTAAGAGAATAAGAAGAAGAAAAATGGAATTTCTGAAAATCTATCAAACTAACAATCACATGGGGGGTTGTGCACGTGGTGCACAAGAGATGAGAATAATAAGAAAAGGTGCTACGTGGAGCACAAAAGGAGGTTCACCGTGGGTGCAAAAGGGGAAGGGTAATCAAAGAAAAATAAAGGTGGTCCCACCGTGATCGCCAATTTGTAGATTCTAAGAAAATCCTCTTAGAAAAATTAGTCAACAATAATAAAGGACTAATAAGGGGAAAAGAAGAGGAAAGAGAGAGAAAGAGGGGAGCAAGCATGGATGCTAATGGAGTGTGATCGTCAGAGGGGATACCTCAAATGAATATAACAATAAAGCAAATGAGGGATCGCGCTAAATACCTTTGAACCTCGGGGGATTGTGAGTGCACCTTCTCTTTCAATCGGCCGACTGATGAAGAGAGTTCTTCTTTAGCTTGATTACCCTTGCAAAAGATAGAAAAATACCAATAAATAAATATGGACTAGAAACCAAGATGTGTAGCATCAAAATCAAAATAATATATAGTTATATGAAATCATGGATGAGAACACACCTTATTGGTGTTTGGCCCTTAAACCCCTATGCAAAGGGTGGGTGAAAATGATGTATGAAGAAATAAGAGGGAGATGTGCAAATGTTACCCAATTGGGAGGTGTGCTAGAGTGCACAAAAGGAGGATCTCAATTCACTGTCCAACGCCGCCACATCGTCCGGATTCACCTGAAGGTGCTGACCGCCGAGCATGGTGGAGCCTCCCCGGGGGTGCTCACCGCGCCTTCAGAAGTGACCTGTCGAGTGCTCGAGCCGACGCTGACCGCGGGCACTACGGACGAGCACTCTGTCGGAAGCACCGCTGAGAGAGGGTACGGCAAGGGACCTGGTGCTAAGGCAACCATCACCTGAGGCATAGGAACGGGCACCTGATCAACACCCGGCTCTATATGGTCGACAGGGTGAGGAGTGTAATACCCTAGATCCTTCGGATCGGAATCCGAGAGCTTTCGGAGCGCTTTTATGGGTCCTGAATCGTGTTTAACGATCCACTCGGGTTTTTCCCCTATATAACTTGCAGAACCCCATGGAGAGTGAACCATTGAGTTTTGAGACTCTGGGATGCTACAGGTGCATTGGGCTCTTTCCGAGGATCGCGGAGGCTATTTTTTTGTATTTTTTTGATTTCATGAAATTTTGGGCCAAAAATCAGATTTCACAAATATTTCTATTTTATTTTCTTTTTAATCCTCACCCTCTCTCCTATCTCTTCTCACGCTCTCACTCCCTCCCTCCGTTCTCTCTCCTCTCTTCTCCTCTCCCCCGAGGCGTACGACCATGGTGGAGGTGGACGAGGTGGTGACGGCGTGGAGCTGACTTGGAGTGTGATGGTGCGAGGATCGGAACGTGGTGCTTGGCGCGATCCCGAGCGTGGATTCGAAGCCGGCGTGATGGGGGCATCACCTCCCATGCCCACGTTCACAGCTCGTCTCCTCGCCCCAGTTGCATCCGGCATGGTCTAGTCATTTAATTTTGAGTCCTATGTAATTTTTATTTGAGTCATTTGATGTATTTTCCCTTTTATTTGAGTCATGTTCCTAGGTCTTGTGTTCATTTCCCTAAGTTTGAGTGTCATTAGGTTGTCTAGTTAGCTATTGGGCCCAATTCATTGGGCTTGGCCCAAGGGCTATCCCCTACCGCCTCGGTTATTTGTCATTGAGTCAATTGTCAGTGACTTTTGTAGAAATGCGGGTTTCCTATATATAGGACCCCATTCCCCCCCATTTCAACTTAATGAATGAATGAATCAATGAATGAAAAAACTTGCCATTTTGAGAGTTTACACTTCTTATCTAGTGGAGAGATTCTATTTTTTGGATGAGAAACCCTAGGGGAGAGATTCCCCACCCTTCCCTCTCTTAATCTCTCTTTTTCACTCCACTTTCTCTCTCCTCAACACCCAAATTCAAATTTTCTTCTCTCTCCTCTCTTCCCAACCACCTCCACTCCCCACCTATCCCATTTAAGCCTCTTCCCATTCCCCACAACCCTCATCAATACTCCACCCCTTCCTAAGACCCCCTCCACCAATCCTCTCCTCACCATCCAACCCCCAACTACCCCTCCCACTTTCCCAAGCACCCTTCCCACTACCCCAAGCACCCCTTCCCTTCCCCAACACAACCCCCCCATTCCCAAGACAAGAAATTAACCCCACCCTTAAACCTATTTTCAAATATCCTTTCCCTCTCTCCATTCCAACCAAATTCGCAGCCCCCACTACCACCATCTATTGGACCCTCTTCCAGACCTTATTCTCCACCTCCCACACCTTAGAACACCCCGTCCAAGACCCCCTTACAACCAGGGGTCACTCCCACACTCATCTACCCCCTTCCCCTTCTTCTTTCTTGGTCATTGGAAGCTACTTCGAAGTTGCAGTTTGCTGTCCAGAGGTTACAGATGAACCAGCAACTTACAGCGGCCACCACGACTTCCTCCAGACGAGTTTGAAGACCCAAGAGCCATCGTCGGAAGCGTCTACCAGTCTCCTTCGTAACAGAAGTGGTTTCATCTTCTTCCGATCTCCGTGCCGTCCAGGAGGTCCATTCTCCCACAACTGCGCAGTTCTGCCTTGGCTGAGGACCTGAGCCAGATTAGAATCTCTGCCACGACGAACCCCGAAGGAATCAGGCCACGAGTGCTTCTGCAAAGTTCTTCCTCTCCTTGTCTACTTTCAGAACCAAGAAGTGGAACTCCGTTCGGCATCCGCCAGCAGAAGTTACGAATTTTCTTCCTCAGGCATGCGACTCTGCTTCCCACAGTCTGCACCAACCCCAACTCACTGTTCTGGGTCCCCTGATCTTCTCCAGCATCTTTCGGCTTCCCAGTCAGTTCTGTTGCAAAGAAGACTCGTCCACGGTTCCAGCGGCTCTGGCGGCACCTGATTCGGAGTTCAGGAGCGACCGAGGCAACCTCTTCTTCCTACTGTTAGTAACTAGTTGCTGTCAGTCCGAGAATCAGTATCCCTGTTCGAGCTCCTGCCCAGGCCAGCAGCGACCCCAGAAGAATTCGGAAAAATTCAGAGGCACTCCAGTTCCAGTAACAAAGGTTTTTCCACTAGTCTCTCCCTCGGAAAAATTCTTGATCACGTTCTGCAGCCACAGTACCGACTGTGTGTCTACAATTGCCGAGAGAAGGCAGATTCAGCATATTCACTTCATCATCATTTTAGCCCTAGTTTTCCCCACCCCGCTTGGTCGGCTGAAGGCCCCTCCCTGCGTGGAGGTAGTTTTGATTGTAACTATCATCTTCCCTTCCCCACGATCCCCCCTTGCATGGGGTGTAGTGTTGTAATAGCTTAAACAGGTCAAGCTACCCTGGCGCGGCGTGTGGGGAACCCACGCTTCCCCGCTCGCCCTCATCTCCGAGCGGGACCGGTTTCTTCAAACCGGTCGAGTAAGTGCTCCAAACTTTGCTCTAATTTATGCTTATTCTTTCAATATTAGTTCATAAACTCCGCTGGCCGTGAATGAGAGCCCGATCCTTAAGCTCTTGTGCTATAAGTGATCACCGTGGGAAAAGAAAGAAACCGGTGCCTTTGGCACTTGGTCGGCCCCATTGTCTTGAGCTTCCACATCCATTGGGAATCAAGTCTTGGCCTTGCTGGCCCTCTACCAGTAAGGGCCCAACCCCTCAACCTCACCTTGGCATTGCCAAGTTACCCCGGGCTTGGGTGAGCGACGAGAGAGCGGCGGCCCAAATTGGCCCATTTAGATTGCGAATGTGCTTGCTTGCTTAAGTTCAAGGTCGTGTCACATCACGGCGTGTGTTCATGTGATGATTTTTGACGTGATTTGGCCGTTTCGGCACGTGAGATCTTCGATGGAGGTAGGGGGAGGGATACCCTTCTTATTTCTTGCTTCCTCTCATGATTTGGAGCTGAACGGTGTGAGTTTGAGCAAGTTTTCTTGCTTTAAGGGCAAATGCATGTTTCGGGGGTGTGAGCCGAGATCATCGTTCCGGTGATAGTTTTTAGTTTAAATGGTATCATTTCAACTCCTGGCATGTTGGGATTCGATTCCCGCTAGTTTGACTGCATTTGAGCGTGATTTGGGGCCGGTATGAGGCCGGATGCCCATGTGAGTCATGTTGGGTGCATTTGAGAAAATCGCCTGTTTCTAGCCATTTTGTGGTTTGTTTGATCACTTCCGACTTGTGGAAGTCTTATGTCGAGTATGTGGTTGTTTCCCCATCGTTCTGGGACGATTGGGGCGTGCAACGATCGGGTTTTGTGAGTTCCTACGATTTTCGCACCGAAGTGAGGTACCGATCAAACCATAGACTGCTACTTGATAAGGCAGTCCTAGGCTGATCGCCACTTGATGAAACGGTCCCAGAAGGACCGTTATCTGGTTCTTCAGCGTTTTAAGTTGCTTTGGAGTAGCGGTCTTGCTCTCGACCGTAATTTGGTATTAGCGGCCCTAGGGTGACCGCTATTTGACTTTGAAGTCGGTTAGGTCGATTTATGTCACTTCTCAAGTAGCGACCTTACGATTGACCGCCACTTGAGTAAGCGGTCAGAGAGAGACCGCCACTTGTTTGACCTATTGTGCATTTTTAGAGGTAGCTTGGAGATAGCGGTCTTGCCTTGACCGCCACCTCCAAGAGGCGGCCCTGTTAGGACCGTCACTTTCAAGAGACGGCCCTAGGCAAACCGTTTCCTACCTATTCAATTCTACGAGTAGCGGCCAAGCTATGACCGCCACTATAGCATCCTGAAGTTTTAATACTAAATATCACTATATTATTTAATTATTTTCTTAGCTCAGATTTCAAAATTTTAATAAAAATATGAAAAAATATGTATCTTGTGTAAAATGTTATTTCCAGCAACTTTGTCTTAAGAAACGAACCCAGAATAAAATTAGATAAGGCCCAATTTCAAAAAATAAGCTAAAAATTGTAGCTTTATATGAACAACCTAAATTGCCCAAATTGGACCTTAATTCTAGCATTAATGGGCTATAATCGAAGCCTAACCCTAGCCCAACCATTGTTGACTGATTCTTCTTCGAAAACCATAACCCTAGACCCTTCGATTTGGCGCGGCGGCGGCGGATTTGATCAACCCGAGTTTTTCATCGTTTTCCTCTCTTTGGACTCTATAGCTCGATTCGATCTCTAGAACCACCCATAGGCTCTATAAATAGAGGGCTTCGACCTCTGGCGACCCTCATTTGATCGCTTGGCCGGTGGCGTGGTCGTTCGTGGATGGATTTGGGCGGATTTTGGCGTGAGGAATGGTTCGAGTTAGGGTTTCAGCGACCTCTTTTTCCCTTCCTCCTTTCGATGACTAACGGTAGGTTTCTCTTAGGCTGAACCACTAATTCAATATACCAGCATGTTCCTCTCTTTGTTCTCTTTAATTTGATGCTATTTTGCCTAACTTTGACGAACCATGTCGATCGAATTTCTTAGTCCACTCGGAGGTATACCCGAAGGGTTACTTTCCCTTTTAGTTCATCTTACATTAGTTTAACTTAGTCTAAACTCAAATCAAAGCATACTATGTTATTCATCATTGAATGCCCTTTCCAACGGTACCTTTTTGCCGAAATTTGGTTCAGTATATCTATAGATTCTTAGAAATCCACTTAGAATAAAAATAATGAAAGAATATGCATAAAAGGGATAAAAGGGTATAAGCACATGGTGCTAAAGGGAAGTGTGATCGCCAGAGATGCGAGGGCCTCAAAGAATATAATCAATAATAATATGGAGGAGATCGCGAAAAATACCTTAAAGTGTGAGGATGTGAATGCTCCTTTCTCTTCTAATCGACCGGCCGATGAAGAGAGTTCTTCTCGATTTGATTACCCTTGCAAAACAATCAAAGAAAAACACCAATAAAAGATTGGAATTAGAAATATGGTGAGTGTAGCATCAAATCCTTAATAAAAATATGAGCATGAAAGTATGTGCAAGAACACACCTTAAGGGTGGTTGCCCTTAAACCCCTATGCAAAAGGGTATGGAAATATATGATGAATGATATGCAAAGATGATGTAAAATAGATAAAAGATGTGTGCAAGAGTGCACTGTGGGGGAGTTTCTCAATGCGGTTGAGAGGAAAAATATATAAATAGTATGAACATGCATGCATATGTGAATTAACGATGGTAAAACAAAAGAAGAATAAGAAAGCAAAAGGAGCCTGTGCTTCAAGGCTTTGATGCTCATTGGGGAGGAAGCTCTTCCAAAGGATGGATGCTGTGAGACGCACGAAGGCTTCTCCTTTAGCCAAGCAGCAACAGCAGCAGCCCCTGCGAAAAGGAGAAGAAGAAAATAGAAAAAAAAAACAGAGAAGAAGGGGAAGAAGAAGTACGTCGGAGGAAGAGGGGGAGGAGAAAAAAAAACCTGTATAACAGAGCCGAAGGGCTCTATTAATAGGATTAAATCACATAGATAGAAGGGATAAGAACGGGCAAGAGCCCAAGAAGGGAAAGATTAAGATGGAGCAAGGTGACCAAAAGAAGCAGGGACTCTCCGAGAAAGGCTGCGCTCGTTTAGAACCCAAACGGTGAAACACGACCTGAACAAGGGCGTCAATTCAAAAATTGACGACCTGTAAAAGGGCGTTAGTTTAAAACGCGTCTTGGAACAAGGCGTCAATTCAGGGATCATTTTTAGAAATAAATCTTTCTTCTTTTTTTTGAAAATTGTGAAACACGCCTCAACCAAAGGCGTTAATTAAAAACGCGCCCTACCAAGGGTCGTTAATTCAAAAATAATCAAAATAGGGCTATTTTTTATTTCTCAATATTATTTTCCCATTTTTTAGGTGGAGATGCATCTCAATGTGCTGATTCCAATGACTATTTTTACGTATTTTTCTGACACCCGGAAGGCCAACAAATCACCTCTGGAAGAGGGTTAAAAAATATTATTAAATAATCAATTGAAAAGTGACGCCCTGTGCACGTGTCGTTAATTCCAATTCTTTGATTTTAATTTTATTTAAAATAAAGGTAACGTCCTATGATAGGTCGTTAATTCTAAAAAATTCTGAAAAAATTTCAGAAAATTTTAGAAAAATGGAAATTTGAGAGAAATGGACGCCCCTCACTATAGTCGTTAATTTTCTTTTATTTTCTTTTAATTTTCTTAAAAAGAAATGACGCCCCTCTTCAAGTCGTTAATTCTAAAAAATTCATAAAAATAGAGAAAAATACCCATGAAATCCAGAAAAATCCAGGAAAATAGAAAAAATAAGAAAAGGGTGAAAAAAAGGGAGAAATCCAAGAAAAGTGAGAAAAATCACTCAAACAAACTTAATTTGAGGGTCAAATTGGGGCATTACAAGCTAATATGAGATGTGCTCACAGTAACGTCAATTTTGGCGTGTCTACAGCTGCCCCGCCTTGGCGTCTGCTTTGCAAGGGAGCAGAGCAAACTGAAAAGTAGATGCCAAGGTGTGATGAGACACGCAATCAACATCACTTGATGAGAATGAAATCAAAAGCTCGAGATGAAGCAATCTCGGAAAATTCAATGAAATCAACGATGTTTGGATAAAAGTGGGCACGAAGGAGATAAAAGAATGATCAACTTCCAGCGCGGTGGAAGTACCCCAGGTCACAAACTTGTAGGTTTCACCATTGGGGAGCGGTTACCAGCCAATGTGGACGTGCTACAGCCAAGGTGGATCAAGGGAAAATGATTAAAATAAGATGATAGAAATCCAAACAAGGAGCTTTCGAGAAAATGACCCAAAACAGTGACAAAATGAACTGAGGATTCCATTCAGCAATGAATATCTCATATCTTGGAAAACAGTGATCAATTTGACTCTCCAAATCAGCTTATCAGAATGATTTTCCAACGTTAATTCAAAGTCCTATATGAATGCATGCTGGGTTTAAAGGGAAAAGTTAAAACAAATGAAAATATAAGATAATCAAGGATAATATTGTTAAGCTGCCCAGACTGGGTCAAGAAACTGATTCTGCGAGCCGATACTAAGCCGAAGCCCGTTTATCCACGCATCAACTCCCAAAAGGGAACCATCGTCCCCAGTCTTGGACGGCTCAACGGCCTATCCGTGTGACTAAGACTCCTCTGGAATCATCATTATTTTTGATGAAGGGGAACTCAAATCCCAAATTTACTAAAGTCACAAGGTCCTTGATATAATCTAGTAGCGTATGTAACATATAGTTGAATGCATACAGGGGGATGGTGAAGCAATAAACATGGGGGAACTGAAAAATGAGGTGCAAGCACCGTGGGGCTTGGATGATGATGCCCAGTCGGTGGGACCAAGAACTTCTTATCCTGCGCTCAAAGATTCATCAGCCAAGATATAAATAACAATCGATGAATAAGGCATTTAAGCATAGCAAGCATAGCATGAATCAAATCATCAATAGCAGGTATGTATCATATTCAAGAATAGCATAGATAGCATAGCATCATTATTTGTCGTTTGTCATGAGGATGACAACTTGGCTAATCAAGATTTGGAGTTGAATGATCAAGATCTGATAATGCCCATCGGCAGAGTGATCAGCAAGATTTGATAAAAAAGATTTGGAGATGAATAATCGGAGTAATGCGTAGCAAATTATGAAGATGTGATCAATTGTGAGCATGGGAAGAATCAAAAGGTAGATGGCAATGAATGGAGAGGTCTCATCCCGTGCTCTTGGTCCTTGCAAAGTTGTTGTTCCTGTAAAAGCACCATCAGAAAAATGCAATGCAAATTTTTTGGATTTTGAAATATGCAAATTTTTATGAGTTTTGAAAATATTTGAATTTTTATGTGGATTTTGAAAAATATTTGAATTTTTTTTTATGGACTTTTGAAAATATTCAATTTTTTTTGGATCTTGGCTTAGAAAATATTCAAATTTTTTTTTTGGATTTTGACTTAGGAAATATTCAAGTTTTTTCTTCTTTTGATTTTTTTGTTTTTTTTATTTAGACATTGTTAATGCAGCATCAAAGGGTGTTTTTGAACCACTGGCTAGGGGTCCTTGTTCCTTCCCCTTTCGTTAAAATTACCCAAAGCCGAGCGTGCATTGAAGGGTGGCGCCCTATAACTGACTGCCCTTGATTAACGACGCCCCTACCAAGGCCATACCCGAGAAACATTCGGTCTTAGAGGGAGAATAGAAGAATAATTGAGGATAAGCTTTATGCAGGATGGGAGATGTCGGGACTCGAATTCCTTCCAAGGTGTTTCCCCTCAAAGAGGTAGTCTGTTGCGCCGGGGCTTTGTGCCTTTAATTTTTAGACCCTTGACATGTATACGACCAGGGTTTTCCCTGCGGGGACTTTGCCACTCTTGTCATGCCTTAATTCTCAATTTTGCTTTTATCATTTTGACTTGATTTTCATAATAGCCCTTTTGGCGAGATGTATATCATGAAACTCATATGAAAACTCATATTGATTTCGGGTCAAGACTGCCCCTATTTGAGACTCCTCTCATATTGGGGAGTACCGAGGTTGGTCATCTCATCCGTCAACCTCTTGCCCCTGCATGTGGCCGAGTAAAGAAGAGAAAAGACATTCAAGAATTCTCATGGCATGGCCAAAGTAGCAACGGTGTTTTATCCAAAGGAGCCGGCTAAGGACGCCGTGAAGTGTGTGGAATGCCCAGCTAAGGGTTTCTCTTAACAAGTGGGGAGAGAATGTCGAATTCCCAGCGTGGGGTTTTTATTACCAAAGGTGCTGCAAAAACAAGCCTAAAAGACTGTTTTGAGAATGATTTAATTAAGATAAAGGTTTAAAACACCACTTTTGATTTTGTTAAGAAGCACTTTATTTTAAAAATCATGCGTGAAGCAATGAGATAATGATATCATGAAATGAATACTTACGCCAATATGTTACATTGCAACCTTTGTAGAAGCAGCAGTCAGAGGCGAGGTTGCTCATCGTGGGATAGTCCTCTTTGGCAGTCAAAAGGATCAGAAGCAAAGGGTTTGAAAGTGGCTTAACAAGAAGGAGTGGTGCCAAAACCAGACTCAGACGAATAAGGAAAAAAGGAAGAGAGGCGAGGGCTAGAACTCACTCACTAAGGTGTGGAGACCCTGATCACATGAAATGTCTACAGAAGAAGTGGAGAATTAGAAGGAGGAGTGAGGACTAAAGCCTCGAAAGTAGTGAGAGAATGGGCAGATGCCCAAGGCAGTGGATGTGGAAGAAGTTGGGTCGGACCCATGATTAGGAGGAATTAGAAGAAGAAATTGATAGATGGAAAGAGGCGGATCCGGAGGGTCCGGAGGCAGAGGAGGAGAATCATGAGCGGAAGAAGAATCAGGAGGCTCCGGAGGGGAAGAATCTCGAGGGACGCGATGCCCTGCGAAGAAATATGCAAAAAGATGGTGAAAAAGGAAGAAGAGGACAAAGGATGTGATATCCTGGAGGAGCAGGAAGATGAGATGGAGGAAAGATGGAGGGTCCGGAGGTTTCGGAGGAATGGAATGCCGAGGGACGCGGTGCCCGGGGAAGAATGGATGAAAAGGATTAGGAGGGTCCGGCGGTTCCGGAGGGATGGAATGCCGAGGGACGCGATGCCCTGGGAGAAGAGAAAAATCCGGAGGTTCCGGAGGAATAAGACAGAAAGGGGCACGATGCCCAACGGATAAAGAGAGGGGTGAAAGATTTGGAGGTTCCGGAGGAAGCAGATACCGAGGGACGCGATGCCCTGGGAGAATCAGTAAGAAGCCCATAAGATCCGGACTTGAGGGTGTGTAGGGGCGCGATGCCCAAAGAGCAAGATCCGGAGGTTCCGGAGGAAGCAAATACGGAGGGACGCGATGCCCAAGGAGGAAGTCCAGAAATTCTGGGAGAACGAGATGAAAAAGGGCGTGATGCCCTAGCAGGATAAAGGAGAAATCTGGAGGGTCCGGATGCACGAGTTGGAAAGGGGCGCGATGCCCTGAGAATAGATTGGAAAGGGGACAATGCCCGAGCAATGAGGATGAAGATGAATAGGATGGGAAATGCGGAATATCCGGAGGTGCCGGAAGGCGGGGAAGATACGGGTTTGGAAACCTGGGCAAGAAGAAGTGCAAATGTATGCGAATGCAATGCAACAGATGTGATGAATGCGTGGATGCAACAGAATGCATGAGATGCAAAGAATATGACGAACATGAAGGGCGAGAGGATGAGATCCTCCTCCTTACCCTTGGGGTGGCCCATGTAGAATCGGTGACAGAGGAGAATATGGGTGGAGTTGAACGGAAGGTGGATAAAAGAGTGGAAGCATGTCTACCCCTCCACGGCAGCAAAAGTGTACAACCGGATAAAATCACAGTCTCGGATGAAGCTTTAACAATCACTGCCAACTCCCTTGGAGGGTGAAGAGTGACAATGTGTGAGAATTGGAAAATTAGAGCGTGAAGCATTGTCATATCCAAGGATTGTGGTGTTTGAAAAGTGTTGAACAAAGCGGGCGTTCGCCCCTTGTATGAAAGAATGAGTTCAAGCTTCGGAAGTTGGGACAAGGGGTGCCCTGCCCTGCCCTTACACAGCATCAATGCTTGACATTCTCTGAGCAATGGCAGCGACTTGGCCTTTTCAATCGTTCTTGGCACAATAACCCGGATTGGCATCTGGCAAATAAACTCTTGCATCTTGAATAGCACAGCCATGGCCAAATCTTTCTTGCCCGGCTCCGGATTATCTTCGGCACAAGTGCTTGTAGAAAGCCTCCCATTCCGAGTGGTAGGGGAAGGTGAAGCGGAGGCGGAAGGCTCCATGGATAGCAGGGGTATAATGGAAGGTGTTGGAGAAAAGGTGAGTGGAAGTGGAGGTTCAAACACATCGAGCTTTTCCTTTTGCTCGGAAGCAGTCGGGATTGGCTTGAGTGCAAAAAGGGGTGGATCCTGCTCAGGATTAACCATGGGTAAGGGTAATAGGTTAAGTGGTGAAATGGGAGTGGCCAGGTTTGGGGTTATAGGTGTAATGGAGGGTTGAGGTGGCGGTAACGGGAGACTAATTGGGGAAGGTTCGATGGTGGACTCGGTGGAGGGCGGTGGTGTGGAGGTTAATGGCTTAATGAGTGGACGTTTAGTGGAAGACTCAGGGAAGGCTGGTGTCATGAAGGTTAATGGTATAGTTGGTGGAGGTGTAATTGATGGAGGTTCGGTGCGGAGAAAACGTCGAACGGGGTGAGCGGCGTTAAGGATAGGAGGAGACTCCAGATGTGCCGGCGCGGGTGATTAGAGTATCGACCCATCATCGTAACACCAACTAGTCTCATAAACGGGGGTTGGATTGGGTATGGTGGCTTCATCCTGAGCAGGGGGTTCATCAAATAGTAATGGGGGGAGAGGGAAATGAAGGAAACTCGAAAGGGGTGCCTGTGCAGCTTCATCATCGTATATTGCTTCAAATTCTTCAATCACCGGCTCTTGCTTGCTTAAACCGCCGATGCCGTAATCGTCTCTCCTGTCTTTCCACTCTTTCTCCATCTTTGTAATGTCATTTAAAGCAGCATGAAGGGGATTGACTGGAGTAGGAGGAGCGGGCCGTGGGCTCGTAACCCTCTTTAATTGTTCCTCCAAAGAAGCGACTTTATCGATAAGAGCTTGCTGGAGGGGTGTGACTTGAGCAACAGGGGGTTGGCAGGGCCTTGAAGGAGGGGCCGTATAAAAAGGCCGTGGAAGGGGATTAATGGGCCGACCCATAGAAGAACTCGGATGGGCCGGATTACAAGAAATAGATGGGCCTTGGGGCCGTGATGGAGGAGGAATAGAAGGAGGCGGGTGTCGGACCACCCGAGTAGGAATATGAATAGAAGAGGGAAGTGGGTGATGGGCCACCCGCATAGGATTGGAAGGAGGATGAGATGAATGAGATGCACCCTCAACAGCGGCATTAAGGGCTTGAATTTGCTGAGGGGTGAGATGATCTAATGCATGAATGATTTGGGAAACCTTCTCATCATTGGGACGAGACGGTCCCATAGGAGTAGTGGCTCGCGATTGGATTGGAGGACCATGGGATTGGATATTGCCCATGGGTCGGGCAACACCGTAAGAATGAGGACGTGGTCCTTTGAAAGAATTATGGTGAGAATGATGAACATGTTGAAATTGAGGGGAATAAAATGTGCTAGGTTGATCACCCTCA
Source organism: Amorphophallus konjac (assembly GCA_022559845.1). Classification (NCBI taxonomy): domain Eukaryota; kingdom Viridiplantae; phylum Streptophyta; class Magnoliopsida; order Alismatales; family Araceae; genus Amorphophallus; species Amorphophallus konjac. The sequence continues at coordinate 178,147,985 of CM040118.1, read as the reverse complement.
TGAACATTAATTGAGTATAACATGTTGACTTTCTTATCAAGGTAATCCAAATAATTCAATGTGCAACCAAAACAATTCACAGAAATAGCAAACAAGTTGGGATGGTTACCTTTGACTTCTTATGTTTGAACCTTGGTGAATTAAGGATTTTTAACAAAATTATGATTCACACAAGGGAGGAACCTAGTTTCAAATGTGATTTCAACTCCGGTGCTAACTAGGAACACTCTCTCACCGTGTATGGCCAACTAAACCCGGGACTTTAAAGGGTACAACCTGCCCGACGTCCGTGAGGGAATCCACGGGTGCGGGGACTTACGGAGGCTTGGTTTAGGAATTTTCAATCCAAAGAGACGGAGTGCTCAATGGAGGGTCCTTCCTTCACCAAGAGGGTGTGTGGAATCCTAGTGTAGAGAGAGGAGGTCTCCCAAACCAATGCAAATGAATGAATGCAGAGTAAACAAGCCAATCACAGCAATTTAATCAATCAACAAATATAAGCATGAATCAGCATGAAAAAGCCACCCACGGGAGGGGTCTGTAAACCCACAGGAAAAAGACGCCCTGGCAGGGGTCGCTACCAAGAAACAGATGACAGCGTGGCTGTCGTGAATCGCGGTGAAGGCCCAGAAGCAGTGAAAAACACGCCTTGGAGTGAGGCGCTATATATAAAAGGACGCCCCTGGGTGAGGGCGTCAAATGTAAACACGCGCCTTGATGTGAGGCGCTAAGCAACAAAAGACGCCCTAGGGAAGGGCGTGAATTCACAGAAAGTAGGAGATGTGATGGAAGACGCCCTGGCAGAAGGCGTTACACATAAGAGAAGATGCCCTGGATCAGGGCGTTAAAATAAAACGCGCCTCTGTCTACGGCGTTAATTTCCTCTATCTCCAGAAGAACTCCACGGCCAGAAATATCAAACACTCACAATCAGAGGCAATCAACAAATATATGAATTAAGATATTAGCATGCTCATCAAAAATTTTGGATAAGTGGAAATTATAAAGCAAACCTATCAAACTGACAGATCACATGGGGAGAGTGCAATGCACGGTGGAGGGTGCCCGTGGGGCACAAAGGAAGCGCACCGTGGGTGCAAAAGGGGAGATGGCACACATGGGTGCCCAAGGGAAAGGGTAATCAAAAGAAAAACGAAAGGGGTCCCACCGTGATCGCCAATTTGTAGATTCTTAGAAATCCACTTAGAATAAAAATAATGAAAGAATATGCATAAAAGGGATAAAAGGGTATAAGCACATGGTGCTAAAGGGAAGTGTGATCGCCAGAGACGCGAGGGCCTCAAAGAATATAATCAATAATAATATGGAGGAGATCGCGAAAAATACCTTAAAGTTCGGGGATGTGAGTGCTCCTTTCTCTTCTAATCGGCCGGCCGATGAAGAGAGTTCTTCTCGATTTGATTACCCTTGCAAAACAATCAAAGAAAAACACCAATAAAAGATTGGAATTAGAAATATGGTGAGTGTAGCATCAAATCCTTAATAAAAATATGAGCATGAAAGTATGTGCAAGAACACACCTTAAGGGTGGTTGCCCTTAAACCCCTATGCAAAAGGGTATGGAAATATATGATGAATGATATGCAAAGATGATGTAAAATAGATAAAAGATGTGTGCAAGAGTGCACTGTGGGGGAGTTTCTCAATGCGGTTGAGAGGAAAAATATATAAACAGTATGAACATGCATGCATATGTGAATTAACGATGGTAAAACAAAAGAAGAATAAGAAAGTAAAAGGAGCCTGTGCTTCAAGGCTTTGATGCTCGTTGGGGAGGAAGCTCTTCCAAAGGATGGATGCTGTGAGACGCACGAAGGCTTCTCCTTTAGCCAAGCAGCAACAGCAGCATCCCCTGCGAAAAGGAGAAGAAGAAAATAGAAAAAAAATAGAGAAGAAGGGGAAGAAGAAGTACGTCGGAGGAAGAGGGGGAGGAGAAAAAAAAACCTGTATAACAGAGCCGAAGGGCTCTATTAATAGGATTAAATCACATAGATAGAAGCGAAAAGAACAGGCAAGAGTCCAAGGAGGGAAGGATCAACATAGAGAAGGGTGACCAAACGAGCAGGGACTCTCTGGGAAAGGGCTGCGTTCGTTTAGAACACGAAAGCCGAAACACGACTTGGAAAAGGGCGTCAATTCATAAATTGACGACCTGCAAAAGGGCGTTAATTTAAAACGCGCCTTGGAACAAGGCGTCAATTCAGGGATCATTTTTAGAAATAAATCTTTCTTCTTTTTTTTGAAAATTGTGAAACACGCCTCAACCAAAGGCGTTAATTAAAAAATAATCAAAATAGGGCTATTTTTCATTTCTCAATATTATTTTCCCATTTTTTAGGTGGAGGTGCATCTCAATGTGCTGATTCCAATGACTATTTTTGCGTATTTTTCTGACACCCGAAGGCTAACAAATCACCTCTGGAAGAGGGTTAAAAAATATTATTAAAATAATCAATTGAAAAGTGACGCCCTGTGCACATGTCGTTAATTCCAATTCTTTGATTTTAATTTTATTTAAAATAAAGGCAACGTCCAATGATAGGTCGTTAATTCCAAAAAATTCTGAAAAAACTTCAAAAAATTCTAGAAAAATGGGAATTTGAGAGAAATGGACGCCCCTCACTGTAGTCGTTAATTTTATTTTATTTTCTTTTAATTTTCTTAAAAAGAAATGACGCCCCTCTTCAAGTCGTTAATTCTGAAAAATTCATAAAAATAGAGAAAAATGCCCAGAAAATCCAGAAAAATCCAAGAAAATAGAAAAAAATAAGAAAATGGTGAAAAAAAGGGAGAAATACAAGAAAAGTGAGAAAAACCACACAAACAAAGGTAATTTGAGGGTCAAATTAGGACATTACAAGGTAATATGAGATGTGCTCACAGTAACGTCAATTTTGGCGTGTCTACAATATCGTTCGGAATCGCTATTTTAATAAAGGTCTGTCAGGGTTCACCATCGAAGGACCTCGGTGTTAAAAACGGCCCTTCCAGGAACCGTATGGGAAGAAACGGTCGCACGATAGACCATTTTCCACTCCCCGATTTTTTTTTTTAAAAAAAAAATTAATTGAGGCGTCCTACCTCTAAGATGCCTTCAAAAATATTCATTATTTTATTAATTTTGAGATATTATTGGCACGCCCTAGCAGTCTGACGCCTCTATTAGGCGCGTCCAGCCTCAAAGACGCATTCATGTTTTGAGAAAAAAAAGAAGATAAAATAGGCTGGCGATCTTCTTGAGACCGTCTGGTGCTAGTTGTGGTCTGTAGAAGACCGTCTTTCTCTTGTTTCCAGCATTTAAGTCGGCTCATTTGCTGTGTTTTAGGCTAAGTTTATGTTGTCTTTTGCTCACTGATTAAGGCTTAAACATTATAAAACATGATCATTTAGGTTATTGAAATTGTCAAGTTCAAATTTCTATCATTTTCTTATATGAAGAAAAGGAATAAATAAATGGTAAAATCATGGTTTAACTTGTAAAATATTTGGTATTTACCTTCAATTGTTGCTCATAGTTATTCAAGTTTGATTTAGGGCCGTGCCACTCCGGTGGTTTCAACCTACTGCTACACTCGTTTTCTGTGGATTTATAAGCCTTCAACTCTTGGGCATCGAATACCTCTCCGTCGAATATTCCTTCCGTCAGACTAGGTGTTCATGTTCTGAGGCCTCCGTAAGACTCCGCGAGCCTGGGATTCCCACTAGGACGCCGAGCAGGTTGTACCACCAAGACCTGAACCCATTTGAAAGTTATTTTGGCGGAACAAGGCTCTGCCAAAATTCTGCCAAAATTCTTTAAGATGTATGAAAATTGTCCATCCAAGACCGCCATTCCTTGGCTGCGGTCTTGACTAGAGTGTTTCTTCCTCTATGAGCCTTTTGGCTAGACTCTGCTAGCCGGTTCGGTCTAGCCCTACTGGAAGCGGTCTCCCTATGACCGTCTCTTTCCAGTAGCGGCCCATGACTGAACGTTTCTTCTCTCAGCAACCTGAAATCTCTTATTTTTAATGATTATTGTATCCAGCCCTTTTGGGCTACCATACCTCGAATTTTGACCCTATTCTAGGTCAATTATTGGAATGATATTCCATTAAGCCCCTCTTAAAGTGATTTTTCTAATGAGGGCATCCCTTGCCCCTCCACATTTTCTCCGGACTCGGATTGTTCGTCGGCAAGCGCCATTATGTTAGTCATGTATTTTTGAGTCTAGTCATGTAATCTTCACATTTTATTTGAGTCAATATCATGTAATTTTCCCTTTATTTGAGTCATGTACCTACGTTAGTGAGTCATTTTCCTAAGTATTGTGTCATTAGGTTGGTTTGTTAGGCTAGTGGGCCCAATTCATTGGGCTTGGCCCAAGGGCACCCCTATCCCTTCGGTTATTTATCATTGAGTCAAATGTCAGGGACTTTTGTACAAATGTGGGTTGCCTATATATAGAACCCCATTCCCCTCATTTTGAAGTAATGAACAATTGAATGAAAATTGAAATCCACTTCCAAACCCCACTAGATCTCCCTCTCTCTCACTCTCTCTCTCTAAGGGGTCCCCCCCCTCTCTCTCTCCCTCCACCCCAATTTTCAGAATTTTCTCTCTCCTCCCCATTCACCCCTCATTAAGACCCCTCCCCTTCCCCATACACTCATTTAACTCCCCCCCCAACCCCAAGGTGGCATCCTCCAATCCACACCCCACCTCCCACCTCCCAACCCCCAACTACCCCACTCTCCTTCCCAAAGCATCCCACCACCTTCCCAATGCTAAATTAGCTTCTCCCAAAGCCCAATTTCGAATTTCCCTCCCATCTCCCACCCCCTTAGCTCCCTTGGTCACCCAAATCCAACCCCAAACCCAGCCAAGGTCGGCCCCCCACCACCACCCCTCCATTCATACCCATTTCTTTTGTAGGTCAAGCTCTGGTTGCAGGCAGCAGGTTGGCCGTAGCTTTAAGCGGCCACCACGTCCTCCTCCATGCGAATCTGAAGGCCCAAGAGGTACCGTTGGAAGAGTCTTCGAGTCATCTTCGCAACGGTGGTGGTTTCATCTGGATCCAAGCTCCGAGCTGGCCGTGAGAGCATTTCTCCCCCGACTGTGCGCAGCTTCCCTAGCAGAGCACCTGAGCCGGAGTTGAAGCTCTACAGCGGCCAACCTCCAGGGAACCAGGGCAGGAGTTCTTCATAAAACATCTTCTCCTCTGAGTCTTCTTTCATCTCCAAAAGGCAGGGCGTCAATCGGCTTCCAGAACCCCTAGTTCCCATTTTCCTCGTCCAAGTGCGCAGACTGCTCCTGCAGATCCAGGTTCGACCTGCACCCACTCATCTGATGACTGCTCTCTTCTCCGACCTCCGATTGCAACTCCGTCAGCTCCTTCTCAAAGCTACTCCGACCACGGAAGCGTCACCGCCAGTCTCGCCTCAATCAGAGTTCAGGAGAGCCCACAGCACCTTCTGCAACCAACTACATCTTTACTGTTTCCATCCGAGGCAGACAGAGGGGTCCTGTTCCAGGCTCTGCCACGATCAGCACAGAATTCCAGAGATCCTCCAAAAATTCAGGCGTCTTCCTCCGGCAGCTAGGAAACTTTTGGGACTAGTATCATCGGGATCGGAGTCCCCTGGAGCCCGTGGCGGTGTCAACACCGACCCCCTATCCAGTGAATCTGCAGACTGGCAGAACCGGCGAAACTCGGAAGTTGGGATTTCTTGCCCAATTCCCCCACCCCGCCTGGCCGGCTTACAGCCCCTCCCTGCGAGGAGGTAGTGTTTGGTTGTAATACATTAACCCCCATCCCGAGATCCCCCCCTCCTGTGAGAGGAGTAGTGGTGTAATCTTTCAATTTCAGGTTGAAGCTCCCTCGACGCGGCGTGGGGGTGCATACCCTCGCCTCCCCGCTCGCCCCCGTCTCCGGCCAGAGTCAGCGTCTTCACGCCGGCTAGGTGAGCCTCAGTCCCTCTCTTGACTGGTTTAATCACTTGCTTAGCTTAGTATTATTGCTATTGCTTCGTCGGATGGAGAGTGAGAGCTCGGCCCAAATTGCTAGTACCGTGAGTGACCACCGCGGGCAAGTTGAGAGTGAATCCACTTAACCCACACCCTTGGTGTGTTGGCCACCCATGATTTGAGCATCCTAGGCCCATTTGGGGTTCTCCCCAAGCTATCCAACCTTTAGAGCCTCAAGGTCCCGCCTCGGACTCTCTCCAACATCGCCTAGTCGCCATCGGGCACTAGTGTGCGCCATACGGGTGAGCTCGCTAGTGTGAGTCTGTCGCTCAAACTTGAATGCTTGCAAAATAGGTCCATATGTGGTGTCACATCAAGTGGTATCAGAGCAAGTTCACAATTTGTCTCTATCAAGTTGGTCCTAGGACGCTCATATGCATTTAGAGTCTTCGGTTGCATCTCTTTTGTCCACTAGCATGGCTACTTCATGTAAGTCACATCTATCTCACTCGGCCCTCCGCAAAGGTCCGATTGACACCCTTTTGGACAAAGTCCTATTTGAGGACCTTATCTTTAACGGATACAACCCTAGTGCATATTTAGAGTGGGAGGAAAACATGGACAAATACTTTAAGAGGAATCCAATGACTGAACCCATGAAAATCTACCTTGCCAAGAGTCGACTTGTGTACCATGCCGAGGATAGGTGGAAGTTCATTGAACAATTTAGGAGGGTTATGAGGTTAGAGCCTATTAACACATGGGAGAACATGAGAGCCGAACTTAGGAAAGTCTACACTCCCCGACCTCCTCCCTCCTACCCGGGTTACCAAAACTCGAGGAGCACTCCCACTCCTCCAACCCCACCCGTCCAAACCCTTACCACTAGAACCCTAGTGCATATTTAGAGTGGGAGGAAAACATGGACAAATACTTTAAGAGGAATCCAATGACTAAACCCATGAAAATCTACCTTGCCAAGAGTCGACTTGTGTACCATGCCGAGGATAGGTGGAAGTTCATTGAACAATTTAGGAGGGTTATGAGGTTAGAGCCTATTAACACATGGGAGAACATGAGAGCCGAACTTAGGAAAGTCTACACTCCCCGACCTCCTCCCTCCTACCCGGGTTACCAAAACTCGAGGAGCACTCCCACTCCTCCAACCCCACCCGTCCAAACCCTTACCACTAGAACCCTAGTGCATATTTAGAGTGGGAGGAAAACATGGACAAATACTTTAAGAGGAATCCAATGACTGAACCCATGAAAATCTACCTTGCCAAGAGTCGACTTGTGTACCATGCCGAGGATAGGTGGAAGTTCATTGAACAATTTAGGAGGGTTATGAGGTTAGAGCCTATTAACACATGGGAGAACATGAGAGCCGAACTTAGGAAAGTCTACACTCCCCGACCTCCTCCCTCCTACCCGGGTTACCAAAACTCGAGGAGCACTCCCACTCCTCCAACCCCACCCGTCCAAACCCTTACCACTAGAACCCAAGTGTCCAAGGCCTCCACCTCCCCACCTAACCCCATGAGGGCCCCCACACCCCAACCAAAACCCCCTTCCCTAACCTACACTAGTCAAGCCCCTTTAGCCTCCACTTCCACCCCAAACGATCCCAAGGGCAAGAGACCCCTAACCGACCCAATTCCCTCCATGGTGACCACCACTCATCCAACCCTCACCATTAAAAACCAAGTGGACACCATGTCCACCCCTCCACCTAGGACCATGACGGCCACCACCCTCCAATCTAAAAGCTCCCACCAAACCCATACCCCACAAGCCCCCTTGGTCCCCACCACTACCCCTCCCTTGTCCCCTAAAAGGGACACTCCCCCCAAGACCAACCAACCCAAGCCACCCCAACCAACCCATCTCCCACTCCCTACCCCAAAAGTCCCAAGTCCTAGGCTTCCACTACTTCCCCTCCCTATCCAAAACCAAGTTTCCCATTACCCACCACCCCGGGTACACCATGCACCAACCATCATCACCCCACCCTCAATAGACCTTCCCATTCCCTTGAGAAAGGAAACCACAACCATCCACATGGGAGTAGATGCCATTTCGGAACCCATCCCCATCCTTGAGGAAACCCAAGTTCATACCTATGGTGAGGAAGAATCACAAATGTCCCCTCCACATAGCTTAGACCCCCAAGAGCCACAAGCCTTCACAAATAGCACCATAATCATAGATGGGCCCCTAGCTAGATGGCTAAAGGAGAGACCAATTCACCCTACCATGTCCTATGTTTACCCTCCCATGGAGTAAAACCTTCCCATTGTACCCTTCTCCTCCTATCATACCATAATCTAAACATCCTACCAAGTGGAAACCTTAGAAGATCTTCTTAAGGGCTTAGCATGGCAAATTGAGTTCACTAGCATGTTGACCCCTATGGCCGAACAACCTAAGAGCCTTGACCTCCTACACCTATGCATAGGGTCTATCACCTCGGTTTGCACCATTGGTTGCTACACTAGCGACCTCCTTCTATTCCTCCCCACACCCGATGAGCCCGACCTTCTCCTCAATTTGGAGCTTCTTACAGCGTGTAGAAAGCCAAGCCCTCCCCTTGTGGCCGACCCACTCACCAAGAACATTGGCCCAATTATCATGGAGAGGAATGACTTAGCACCTTTGGAGGACCTTGAAGACATGGAGCTCCTCTCCCTTGGTAACCCATTTTATGATCCCTATGATCTATTCCAATGGGAGTCAAGGAACCCGTGTGACCCAACCACCTTAACCACCACCTACCTTTCCCTACCCCAACCCACCATGTTTGATCCAATCCACCCCATCCCAGACCCGGGTTATACCATGGGAGCCATGACTTTGGGTGGTATACACCCAGGGATCGAGGAAGTGCCCCATTTCATGATATCCACCTTCCTAGACCCCTTTGACCCATTTTAATGGAAGTCAAAAAGCCCACACCTAGGAGACATCTTTGTCACAAGAGTGCATAAGTCTTGGCATACAATACCACTTGGCATGGTTCATAAGTCAGGTACATTCATTTACATCACCCACATGTCAAGTAGGAAGCATAAGTGGACCGTATTTGGATGTATTGGCCCACCCTCTTTCATCATGAGTCATAAGCATGAAAGGAGCATACATGGATGTCCGGGTCCCCCAGCATTTGTCACCACCATGCATACCTATGGATGCCCCGGTCCTCCCAAATCATTCAACGTCCTCATAACATCAATGCATGATAGGTCTATATGTGGTTGTCCTGGACCACCTTTGCATACCATACATTGTCAACTCACACCGCATCATAGTGCATGGCATATGCATTCAAGCAAGTATCAAGCAACAAGCGGTGGGATTCACAAGAAGCGAGCACAAACTCCTAAGCACCACTTTGAGTTCCAAGTTGACAATTTGGTGATGATGGCTTTGGAGTGGCTCTACTTTAGGGTCACCTCCAATCTGAGGGCACGAGGACTTGGACCTTGCCAAGATCTGAGTGGCTTTGGCAACCCAGCTTATGGGTTGGACTTTCAAATGGGTTTTGGGATTCACCCCACTTCCCATGTGGCGGATCCGGCACCCTCTAAGGGCACCACGGTGGATCCTAGTGAGTGCCTCGAGCTTACACCTACACTTGTGAGAGACAGCCTCGGAGTGCCACCACAAATAGCCTGAGAGCCCGACGTGAGCACACGGCGGTAATACTAGGCAAGCAAGATCCCATCGCCAGCATGAGGGTATGACCGAGTCACTTTGTCCAGCTGAAGCACCATTTCCCGACTATGGTCGCGGGTTGAGTATGGAGATCGTGGATCACCCAGAGCCGCAGTTCGATGTACTACTTCCTTGGTGGACCCATACTCGACGGGGTCGAGTTTTCCCCACCCCGGGGGTATGATGAGGGCATCCCTTGCCCCTCCACATTTTCTCCGGAATCGGATTGTTTGTCGGCAAGCGCCATTATGTTAGTCATGTATTTTTGAGTCTAGTCATGTAGTCTTCACATTTTATTTGAGTCAATATCATGTAATTTTCCCTTTATTTGAGTCATGTACCTAGGTTAGTGAGTCATTTTCCTAAGTATTGTGTCATTAGGTTGGTTTGTTAGGCAAGTGGGCCCAATTCATTGGGCTTGGCCCAAGGGCACCCCTATCCCTTCGGTTATTTGTCATTGAGTCAAATGTCAGGGACTTTTGTAGAAATGTGGGTTGCCTATATATAGGACCCCATTCCCCTCATTTTGAAGTAATGAACAATTGAATGAAAATTGAAATCCACTTCCAAACCCCACTAGATCTCCCTCTCTCTCACTCTCTCTCTCTAAGGGGTCCCCCCCTCTCTCTCCCTCCCTCCACCCCAATTTTCAGAATTTTCTCTCTCCTCCCTATTCACCCCTCATTAAGACCCCTCCCCTTCCCCATACACTCATTTAACTCCCCCCCAACCCCAAGGTGGCATCCTCCAATCCACACCCCACCTCCCAACCCCCAACTACCCCACTCTCCTTCCCAAAGCATCCCACCACCTTCCCAATGCTAAATTAGCTTCTCCCAAAGCCCAATTTCGAATTTCCCTCCCATCTCCCACCCCCTTAGCTCCCTTGGTCGCCCAAATCCAACCCCAAACCCAGCCAAGGTCGCCCCCCCACCACCACCCCTCCATTCATACCCATTTCTTTTGCAGGTCAAGCTCTGGTTGCAGGCAGCAGGTTGGCCGTAGCTTGAAGCGGCCACCACGTCCTCCTCCATGCGAATCTGAAGGCCCAAGAGGTACCGTTGGAAGAGTCTTCGAGTCATCTTCGCAACGGTGGTGGTTTCATCTGGATCCAAGCTCCGAGCTTGCCGTGAGAGCATTTCTCCCCCGACTGTGCGCAGCTTCCCTAGCAGAGCACCTGAGCCGGAGTTGAAGCTCTACAGCGGCCAACCTCCTCGGAATCAGGGCAGGAGTTCTTCATAAAACATCTTCTCCTCTGAGTCCTCTTTCATCTCCAAAAGGCAGGGCATCAATCGGCTTCCAGAACCCCTAGTTCCCATTTTCCTCGTTCAAGTGCGCAGACTGCTCCTGCGGATCCAGGTTTGACCTGCACCCACTCATCTGACAACTGCTCTCTTCTCCGACCTCCGATTGCAACTCCGTCAGCTCCTTCTCAAAGCTACTCCGACCACGGAAGCGTCACCACCAGTCTCGCCTCAATCAGAGTTTAGGAGAGCCCACAGCACCTTATGCAACAAACTGCATCTTTACTGTTTCCATCCGAGGCAGACAGAGGGGTCCTGTTCCAGGCTCTGCCACGATCAGCACAGAATTCCAGAGATCCTCCAAAAATTCAGGCGTCTTCCTCCGGCAGCTAGGAAACTTTTGGGACCAGTATCATCGGGATCAGAGTCCCCTGAAGCCCGTGGCGGCATCAAAACCGACCCCCTATCCAGTGAATCTGCAGACTAGCAGAACCGGCGGAACTCGGAAGTTGGGATTTCTTGCCCAATTCCCCCACCCCGCCTGGCCGGCTTACAGCCCCTCCCTGTGAGGAGGTAATGTTTGGTTGTAATACATTAACCCCCACCCCGAGATCCCCCCCTCCTGCAAGAGGAGTAGTGGTGTAATCTTTCAATTTCAGGTTGAAGCTCCCTCGACGCGGCGTGGGGGTGCATACCCTCGCCTCCCCGTTCGCCCCGGTCTCCGGCCGGAGTCGGCGTCTTCACGCCGGCTAGGTGAGCCTCGGTCCCTCTCTTGACTGGTTTAATCACTTGCTTAGCTTAGTATTATTGCTATTGCTTCGCCGGATGGAGAGTGAGAGCTCGGCCCAAATTGCTAGTACCGTGAGTGACCACCGCGGGCAAGTTGAGAGTGAATCCACTTAACCCACACCCTTGGTGTGTTGGCCGCCCATGATTTGGGCATCCTAGGCCCATTTGGGGTTCTCCCCAAGCTAGACAACCTTTAGAGCCTCAAGGTCCCACCTCGGACCCTCTCCAACATCGCCTAGTCGCCATCGGGCACTAGTGTGCGCCATAGGGGTGAGCTCGCTAGTGTGAGTCCGCCGCTCAAACTTGAATGCTTGCAAAATAGGTCCATAGGTGGTGTCACATCATTTTCATAAATGACTCATTCCATCGATGAAGAGCTTATTGTTTGAACTTCATTAAGAAATCTATACTCCTACATGGAAATGCCTTGATTACATGGTTTAACCTTGGAACTCTTGGCCATTTATATAAGTGAATGTCTAGATTGGGATCTACGATCCAACCCCTTCAGTGCCAATGCATTATAAGGGCCTGGTCTGGTCCTGGGAGGAGCGCCCGAAAGTACTTGTGCCCCGGGGAGTTTGTAATGACAAGGTGTGGCATTGCACCGCAGTGCATGACTACCGTGTTAATCTACGACATTCTACTTCACTCAACTACTTGAAATTCTTGCGTGACATGACGTGCGTTCTTGAAATGGCCAATTCACATGGAAACTTTACTTGAACCCTCGTGGAACATTCTCGTTATACTTGCACTTATTCTTAATTGCCATCTATCTTTTCTTTCTCTTATCTATCATTTATCGCATGTTTTTATGTTTATTATGATTCTTTTATCACATTGCCATACATGATGAAATGATTAATCACATAATCTATACCTAATGATAGAGATATAAAATCTTACTGAGCTCTCGCTCACTCAGTTTTCCCCACCTTTTCAGGTAGCTCGGATGAGGAGACTCAAATTGATGGGCTCGAGCAAGAGTGATGGCAGGAGCGAGCCAGTTAGCGTCGGTCGTGTTCTTCTTTAGAGTCGTTGTAGTTACTTCGGTAGTGAAAGTCTTGAGTCATAGTAGGACTTATGTTATTGTTCTCTTTTTCGTTGTGTCTGTTGATGTAAGTGTTAGTAAAGTCCACAAGATGTCAGTTGTAATAAGTACACTTCATCTTTATTATCAATAAATTTTTTATTATTTGCATTTTAATTATTGGCCTTGGCATATGGTCTCTTGTGGCAATGTATGCTCTGATTGACATTAATGTTATAATTGTTGCGTTCTGATTTTCTGCATCGGGGCGTGACATTTTTTGTGGTATCGAAGCCTAGGTTTTCTTTAGACCCTAGGTTTCAAGAAGTGTCATAGAACCTGTAACATTGGTAAAGTCAAGAATCCGACTCAGTGAGATGGGGTAGAGACTCGGGTTAAGTTAATTAACCAACTCTAAGAAAATGAATTCGGTAGAACATTCTTATTTAATTCTCTTTATGCTGTAGCAATTTCTCGCGATGGCAGCTGAGCGCGCGCAGTGGCGGGACATGCAACGCACGGTTCAGGGCCTGACTCAGGCCTTACAGCAGGTGGCGCAAGGAGGTGCGCATCATGGGGCAAGTGATCTCCACCGGGACTTTCGTGGCTTGAATCCCCCGTGATTTGGCGGTACCTCAGACCGCGATGAGGTAGAGCACTGGCTGAAGGAGATGGAGCGTATCTTTAGAGTTATGCAATGTGGTGACCAGGACCGAGTCCTTTTGGTGACTTTTCAGTTGGAGCGCGATGCACGAGCTTGGTGAGAGGCCGTGGAAGCCACGCTCGGCAATAGGCGGGCGACGTAGGATGAATTTAAGGAGCATTTTAACAGCAAATATTTCTCAGATCGTGTGCAGGAAAAGAAGGCGGCGGAGTTTGCTTCGCTGAAACAAAGGAATTTATCTGTTGCTGAGTACGAGGCACAATTCACCAGATTATCCCGCTATGTGTCGCACTTGGTATCTATGGAGAAGATGAAGGCCAAACAATTTTTGAATGGATTAAACCTTCCGTATATTAACCAATTGGCACCTTTGGAGATCCACACTTATGCTGAGATTGTGAGAAAGGCCCAAGTCCTCGAAGATATAATGGAGATGACGGACCGGATAAGAGGTCGAGACAAGAAGAAGGAGTAGACTACCAGCTCTGGGAATTTTAAACCCACCAATGGCAAGAAGAGGCCCAATAGCGGGCCGAGTTATTCAAAAGACAAGAAACCGAAGGAAGGTGATAAGAGGGCAGGATTGACTGCTCCATCAAAAGCAGTCTGCAGGTACTGTGACCACCCAGGTCACAAGATGGAAGAATGTTGGCGCAAGCTGGGCGCTTGTTTGAGATGTGGTAGCAGGGACCATCGAATCCTTGAGTGTCCCCTCATTAATGAGCAGGCAACATCTGACAAGCCGCAAGGGAGTCAAAGGCGGTAGGGCAAGCTCCAAGACCTCCAAGATGCAGAGACTGAAACCGAGTCTACTGAGGAAGGAGGTATTGTCGAAGGTACCCTTACTATTCTTTCCAAGCCAGCATTTGTACTTTTCGACACTAGAGCTACTCATTCATTTATATCTCAGAAATTTGCTAACACTTTATCTGTGAAACCGGTATTATTGGATTCTCATCTTGTGATATCAACCCCTATTGGTTCAGGGTCAGAAATTAAATATTATTACCCCTCTAGTGAAGTTTTTATTAATGATTGTAACTTATCTGCTGATTTGGTATGCATGAAGATGAAAGATTATGATGTGATTCTAGGAGCAGATTGGTTAGCTAGACATGGAGCTAGTGTTCATTGTAAATCAGGAGTAGTATCTTTCCCTGGACGCCCTACGCTTTTCTTTTCTGGCTCTAGGCACTCTAAGTCTGTGCCACTTATTTCGGCACTCCGAGCAAACAAGTTGTTAAGAAAAGGGTGTCAGGCATTCTTGGCCTTAGTCTCTTTGACCGATAAGAAGGACGTGGAGTTGAAGGACATCCCAGTTGTCCAAAATTTTCCGGAGGTGTTTCCTAAAGATTTGGCAGGTCTTCCCCCTGAGAGGGAGGTGATTTTATCTATTGATTTAATTCCTAGCGCTTCACCTGTTTCTAAAGCTCTGTATCGTATGTCCCCTACTGAGTCAAAGGAATTGAAGGAGCAGTTGTTGGAGTTACTAGAAAAAGGGTTTATTCGACCGAGTACATCCCCGTGGGGTGCCATTGTGCTTTTCGTAAGGTAAAAGGATGGTTCGTTGAGGCTGTGTATTGATTATCGCCAGTTGAACCAGCTCACCGTTAAGAACAAGTACCATTGCCGAGGATCAATGAGTTGTTTGATCAGATATCTGGAGCCCAGTATTTCTCAAAAATCGATCTCAGATCAAGGTATCACCAGTTAAGGATAAAGGATGAGGATATTTATAAGACAGCGTTCCGTAGCAGGTATGGGCATTTTGAATTTGTTGTGATGCCGTTTGGACTAACAAATGCTCATGCAACTTTCATGCAGCTTATGAACAGCGTGTTCTGACCCTACTTAGATCAATGGGTTGTGGTATTTATTGATAATATTCTTTTATACTCCAAGAGCAAGGAGGAGCATGAGGAGCACTTGAAGATGGCGTTGCAGATACTAAGGGAAAATTAGTTATATGCCAAGTTCAGTAAGTGTGAGTTTTGGCTGCAAGAAGTGTCTTTTTTGGGGCATATTATTTTCAAAGATGGAATTTCGGTAGACCCTTCTAAAGTGGAGGCAGTACGTAATTGGGAAAGGCCTATAAATGTAACTGAGATCAAGAGTTTCTTAGGCCTAGCAGGTTACTATCGGAGGTTCATTAAGGATTTCTCCAAGATTGCAGTACCCTTGACTAGATTAACTCATAAGGAGAATCGATTCGAGTGGTCGGAAGATTGTGAGAAAAGTTTTTAAAATTTGAAGGTGTGCTTGACCGCTGCCCCAGTGTTGGCCTTGCCATCCGGAGAAGGAAGTTTTGAAGTATATACCGATGCATCAGGAATCGGCTTAGGTTGTGTGTTGATGCAGCGAGGGAAAGTGATAGCTGATTCTTCCAGGCAGCTAAGGAAGCATGAAGAGAATTACCTTGTTCATGACCTGGAGTTAGCAGCAGTTGTGTTTGCTCTGAAGATTTTGAGACATTACCTATATGGGGAAACTTTCACCATGTACTCTGATCATAAGAGCTTAAAATATTTATTCTCTCAGAAGGAGTTGAATATGAGGCAGAGAAGGTGGCTCGAGTATTTAAAGGATTTTGACTTATCTATTGAGTATCATCCTAGAAAGGGGAATGTTGTGGCAAATGCTTTAAGAAGGAAGCCAATGGTTAGATTAGCAAGTTTGATGCTTTAGGAATGGAAGTTGTTAGAGCAATTTGCAAGCTTAGCCCTTAATTTCACAGAAAAGGAAGATCGGGTTATGATTGATCATGTCCAGCTTCATTCAGAGTTGCTGGTAGAGATTAAGCAACTGTAAGATAATGACACGTTGCTAGTGGAAATTAAAGAACAGATGTCTAGTTGACCAGATTTTGTGTTGGCCGATGATGGTAGATTATTGTTCCGGGGTAGAACTTGTGTCCCTGATTCTGCGGAGGTGAAGAAAAAGATTCTCGAGGAAGCCCAGAGGTCCAAGTACACCATTCATCCAGGAGCTACAAAGATGTATCGAGACTTGAAGAGGACCTTTTGGTGGCCGAACAGGAAAAGAGAAGTGGCCGAATTTGTAAGCAGATGTTTAATATGTCAGCAAGTCAAGGCCAAATATTTTAGACCTGCTGGAAAGTTAAAACCTCTTGAAATACCACAATGGAAGTGGGAGAGTGTCGGCGTGAATTTTATCATGGGCTTACTTAGAACTCATAGTAGTTTTGATGGAGTTTGGGTGATTATTGATCGCTTGACTAAGTCCGCGCACTTTTTGCCTATTAAATCTAAGTGGACTATGGATGTTTTGGCTGCCCTGTATATGAAGGAAATAGTGAGGTTGCATGGAGTTCTTGTATCCATCATATCTGACAGAGATCCCATGTTTACCTCTCATTTTTGGAAAGGTCTACAAGCATCATTGGGAACTCGTTTGAACTTCAGTACTACTTTTCACCCTCAGACTGATGGGTAGACTGAGAGGACTAATCAAACTGTTGAAGACATGTTGAGGGCCTGCATGATCGATTTTGGAGGTAGTTGGCATGAACATTTACCTTTGATCGAATTTGTCTACAACAACAGTTACCAGTCCAGCATACAGATGACAACATTTGAGGCTTTGTATGGCAGAAGTTGTAGGTCCCCTCTTTGTTGGTAAGAGATCGGTGAGAAGCAATGGCTCGGACCAGATCTTGTTTCAGACTCATCCAAGAATATTCAAGTCATTAGGAAACGTTTGAAGATTGCTCAGTCCAAGCAGAAGAGTTATGCTGATAACAGAAGAAGGGATTTGGTGTTTTAGGTCGGTGAGCATGTGTTTCTGAAAGTCTCACCTTCAAGAGGAATTAGAAGATTTGGAATCCGAGGCAAGTTGAGCCCGAGGTTTGTTGGCCCGTTCGAAATCTTGGAGAGGGTAGGCGAAGTTGCCTATAGACTAGCATTACCACCACAGTTATCGGGCATTCATAATGTCTTCCACGTATCTATGTTACGGAAGTATGTATACGACACTTCGCATATCGTCTAACATACAGACTTGGAACTGAAGGAATATTTATCCTACGAAGAGAAGCATGTCAAGATTTTGGACTACAAATAGCAGCAACTCAAGAACCGATCCATTCGGATGGTCAGGATTCAGTGGAGTCGGCGGGGAATTGAAGAAGCCACGTGGGATTCCAAAGAAGCGATTAGAAAGTTGTATCCCGATTTGTTCTAAGGTTGGTATTCGTTAGTCAGATTCGATGAATTTAGAGGACCAAATTTTTTAAAGTGGGGGAGGGTGTAGCATCCAGAATTTTTAATACTAAATATCACTATATTATTTAATTATTTTCTTAGCTCAGATTTTAAAATTTTAATAAAAATATGGAAAAATATGTATCTTGTGTAAAAAGTTATTTCCAGCAAGTTTGTCTTAAGAAACAAATCCAGGATAGGCTAAAAATGGGATAAGGCCCAATTTCAAAAAATAGGCTAAAAATCGTAGCTTTATATGAACAACCTAAATTGCCCAAATTAGACCTTAATTCTCATCCTAATGGGCTCTAATCGTAGACTAACCCTAGCCCAACCCTTATTGACTGACTCTTCTTCGAAAACCCTAACCCTAGACCCTTCGATTTGGCGTGGCGGCGGCGGATTTGATCAACCCGAGTCTTTTGCCGGTTTCCCCTCTTCGGACTCTATAGCTCGATTCGATCTCTAGAATAACCCATAGCCTCTATAAATAGAGGGCTTCAACCTATGGCGACCCTCATTTGATCGCTTGGCCGGCGGCATGATCGTTCGTGGCTGGATTTGAGCGGATTTTGGCGTGAGGAACGGTTCGAGTTAGGGTTTTGGCGACCTCTTTTTCTCTTCCTCCTTTTGGCGACTAAAGGTAGGTTTCTCTCAGGCTGAACCACTAATTGAATATACCAGCGTGTTCCTCTCTCTATTCTCTTTCATTTGATGCTATTTTGCCTAATTTTGACGAACCATGTCGATCGAATTTCTTAGTCTACTCGGAGGTATACCCGAAGGGTTACTTTCCCTTTTAGTTCATCTTACATTAGTTTAACTTAGTCTAAACTCAAATCAAAGCATGCTATCTTATTTATCTTTGAATGCTCTTTCCAATGGTACCTTTTTGCCGAAATTTGGTTCAGTATATCGTTCGAAATCACTGTTTTAATCAAGGTCTATCGGCGTTCATTGTCGGCGGACCTCGGTGTTAAAAACGGCCCTTCCAGCAACCGCATGGGAAGAAACGCTCGCGCGATAGATCATTTTCATATCCCCAAATTTTTCAAAAAAATTTTTTTTTATTGAGGCATCCTACCTCTAAGACGCCTTCATAAATATTCATTATTTTATTAATTTTGAGATATTATTGGCGCGCCCTAGCAGTCTGACGCCTCTATTAGGCGCGTCCAGCCTCAAAGACGCATTCATGTTTTGAGAAAAAAAAGAAGATAAAATAGCCTGGCGGTCTTCCTGAGACCGTCTGGTGCAGGTTGAAGTCTGCAGAAGACCATTTTTCTCTTGTTTCCAGCATTTAAGTCGGCTCGTTTGTGGCGTTTTAGGTTAAGTTAATGTTATCTTTTGCTCACTGATTAAGGCTTAAACATTACAAAACATGATCATTCAGGTTATTGAAATTGTCAAACTCAAATTTATCACGTCCCGAGATTATGCAGCGGAAACAATCGAGAACGTATACAGTCGGCTAGTACACCTCGAGCAAGCAGTATAATCAGAGCGCAAGACAATCACATAAAAGTAATTGCACCAATAATTCATTCGAACCTTTAACTTTATTTCTTTATTGAATAATCTCAAAGCACATAAGATCTTTGACTCTTTTCACTAGACTCAATAAAATAAAGATTACATCATGACTCGACAAGACACTTGATAGCTAAGACTTCTCTCGTCCATATAACCTTCAATCACTCTCGGACCCATTACTTGTATAATCCAAATCCGATTCACTTGTAGTTCTTGAAACATTGAGAAAATAGGTAATGAGCACACTTGCCCAGTAGATATCTTCGTATCAACATGAAGGTAATTTAAGTGATTAATATTTTAGCTCTAGAGAATAAGATAAATCATGCAAATACGGCAGAGCACGTGAATAAAGCCAAAGTAACAAGTTATAATCACGATGAGATACGAGAATATGATTGATCAAGTATATGACAAGAATGTAAATTTGACCTTTCCATGAATAAGAATGTAAAAAGAATGTACTTTTTACAACCATGAAGGCTATGCACTAGAAAGTCATGTAACAAGCAAGAAAAGTACTTTTCGCTTAATAGCAAGTACTTCGTTAATTTACATGGATCTTTATTCACATCCGTGGATTTTCATTCATGTCCCGTGGATTTTCACTTATTCATAAAGAAAGTACTCCCAGCGCAATGCGACTCCAGTAGCATCATACCCCATGGTTTATATCATGTTTCTGACAATTAGCCGAGGGGACTAGCATAGAGCCCTTGAACACAATCAGTGCTCGAACTGCATCTTCAAGTATAAATCAAGCTACTTCCACGATTATAACAAGAATGTGACCAATAAGGTACAAGCTCAACAATAATTCCATGATAAAGTAACCAAGGCAAGAATGCTTCAATTAAGAACAAGAGATTTCAATGATGACTTAACTGGATATCATGCTACGAAAGAAATTCAGCAGCATAACGGTACATTCATTACGTTCCATATCTTTAATATTGACTTACTTATCATAGGTTGAGACTCCAGATAATCCTAAGATAATCTAGGAACTCAAGAAAACCAACCCCAAAGGTTAAACCTTTGGTTAGACTAAATCAGGAACCAAGCGGTCTATTACTGGACCGTTTAGCATGCCTGGCGGTCTATTCATGGACTGTTTCATAGAATAAAGACATCGATGCAGTAAAACCATCTGGAGCTTTAGCGGTCGAGCGGCTGGCTGTTTAGTATCCCTTAGCGGTCTAGTGAAGGGCCGCTTTTGGAAATCAGACGGTCGTCCAGAGGGCCGCTAAGATCTAGAATACACAAATCATCGGTAAGTGTTTTTCTAGACAATGGGTTTTAACGGTACAACCAGCTCGGTGTCCTAGTGGGAATCCTAGGCTCGTGGAGTCTTACAGAGGCCTTGAAACAAGATTTCCTAGTCCGTTGGAACGAATATCCAACGGAGAGGTTATCAAGTCCAACATTGTGTACTTAATGTGCAAAGGTGTAACTAATGACAACATACCGGGATATGTGCCATATACTTAAGAAAATGACTCTTAGAAGAGAGATACCATGGTAAAATAGCGATTAACCTACGACTAGTCCATAAATCATATAAATTCAAGTTAATTACAAAAGTATACGATTTGGTCATGAAAATAACATAAGTGTAAAATTAGTTCTAAGTGCATAAGGAATCATGAAATCTATTGGAACGCTCTGTTAACATAACTAGATATATGATAATAGCACTTGAAATAGGAATAAAACTTACTTAACTAGGCTTATCATGCATTAACTAGGGCCATTCTGCATTAAGCTTCGAATTAACTTAAATACAGAAATCAAAAGCTCAAACAGTCTAGTGGAAGACCGTTTCACTAGTCCAAATGGTCTATCGTGCGACTGCTAGGGTTTCTGGCAGTCTACAGGAAGACCGTTTCTTCCTGTGTTACAGAAAACTTAATAAAAATATTAATCTAAGACATATCATGCCTGGAAATCAACATGTATAAACTCCCACAGCATGATAGAATGAGTATAGGCCAACAATATGCGGGGGTTTGTGTAATAAACAAGAAAATTCTCCTTTTAACTTCAATTAGGGCTAAGAATTGTGCATGAGGAGTATACTAGATGTAGAGTCGCTAATAAACCTTAAAATTCTCGTGTATAATACATGAAATCAACTGAAACCAGAGTGCTTTTATTCCTGACATAAAGTTTAAGCCTTTCATGAGATAACATACCTTTGTCCTGGGCTTTAGACTTTGAATTTAAGGCTGGAAGTTAACCCAAATTCTCTGCTCGTCCTGAACCGAACTAGCAACTTCACACCCTTGTATCTCCTAACTCTCTTGTCCTAAAAACGTGAAATTTTGAGGGTAGATAGAAGATATAAAGGAGAACAAAAACTTCTAAAGACACAATTGCTAAATACCTCGTCTAGGGCTTCTAATTTCATGATCAACTTGGGCCAGTCACACAGTTTCCTTGGTTATTGGTGTAGGATCAGCAACTTTGGAAGCCTCTAACTCCTTATAGACTTGATCTCCTAGAAAAAAAATTTGAGGGGAGTTAAGCCTGAGTATTGTGAATAAAAGAATCTAAAGAACCTACCTGAAATAAAACATCCTTACCTTAATTCCATGTGAGTCAAATGTAAGGGTCGCGTAAGGTGGTTCTAGGGTCTATTTATAGGTTTTAGCTAGGTTTCATATAATTGAACGAACTTAGAGTCCTAATTGGGTCTTCAATTCGATCTTCTAGCCTCCTAGACTTATCTAATTAGTAGATAGCATCGATCCTAGGTGATTTGGATGCCCAAGTTCCAAGCTTTTCACGTTCTATTCCTTTCACAGAATCTGTAGAGCCTAGCGGTCTAATACTAGACCATTTCCCATTGCTATGCAGTCTCGCGATAAACCGTTTTCGGTCTGGGCGCCGAAATTGAACTGTTTCAAACTCTTTTCATATTATCCACATCTTTATCCTACTTATCTCCTTAATTACGTGATTACACTAGTTTTAAGCTTCTAGATATATGGGCTAAGGTCCAAAACAGTCTTTTTGGGCCAATTGGGTTTATTATATGGGCCTAATCCTCTTGGATCAGTGTAGGGCCATAATAATTAGATTTAATTAACCATAATTCTTTTAATAGCCCTATTTTCCCTTTAAATTATTAATATATTAATATTTTAAATCCCAGAATTTTCTCGAGCGTTACAAATTTTCTATTATTTTCTTATTTTTTTAATGTTGAAGGAAAGGAATAAATAAATAGTCAAATCATGGTTTAACTTGTAAAATCTTTGGTATTTACCTTCAATTGTTGCTCATAGTTGTTCAAGTTTGATTTAGGGTCATGCCACTCCGATGGTTTCGACCTACCGCTACACTCGTTTTCCGTGGATTTATAAGCCTTCAACTCTTGGGCATCGAATATCTCTCCGTCGGATATTCCTTCCGCCGGACTAGGTGTTCATGTTCCGAGGCCTCCGAAAAACTCCGCGAGCCTGGGATTCCCACTAGGACGACGAGCAGGTTGTACCACCAAGACCTGAACCCATTTGAAAGTTTATTTTGCAGAACAAGGCTCTGCCAAAATTCTGTCGGATTTATGAAAATGGTCCTTCCAAGACCGCCATTCCTTGGCTGCAATCTTGACTAGACTGTTTCTTCCTCTCTGAGCCTTTTGGTCAGACACTATTAGTCGGTTCGGTCTAGCCCTACTGGAAGCGGTCTCCCTGTGACCGTCTCTTTCTAGTAGCGGCCCATGACTGACAGTTTCTTCTCTCAGCAACCTGAAATCTCTTATTTTTAATGATTATTGTATCCAGCCCTTTTGGGCTACCATACCTCGAATTTTGACCCTATTCTAGGTCAATTATTGGAATGATATTCCATTAAGCCCCTCTTAAAGTCATTTCTCATAAATGACTCATTCCATCGATGAAGAGCTTATTGTTTGAGCTTCATTAAGAAATCTATACTCCTACATGGAAATGCCTTGATTACATGGTCTAACCTTGGAACTCTTAGCCATTTATATAAGTGAATGTCTAGATTGGGATCTACGATCCAACCCCTTCAGTGCCAATGCATCATAAGGGCCCGGTCTGGTCCTGGGAGGATCGCCCGAAAGTACTTGTGCCCCGGGGAGTTTGTAATGACAAGGTGTGGCATTGCACTGTAGTGCATGACTAGCGTGTTAATCTACGACATTCTACTTCACTCAACTACTTGAAATTCTTGCGTGACATGACGTGCGTGCTTGACATGGCCAATTCACATGGAACCTTTACTTGAACCCTCGTGGAACATTCTCGTTATACTTGAACTTATTCTTAATTGCCATCTATCGTTTCTTTCTCTTATCTATCATTTATCGCATGTTCATATGTTTATTATGATTCTTTTATCACATTGCCATACATGATGAAATGATTAATCACTTAAACTATGCCTGATGATAGAGATATAAAATCCTACTGAGCTCTCGCTCACTCAGTTTTCCCCACCTTTTCAGGTAGCTCGGATGAGGAGACTCAAACTGATGGGCTCGGGCAAGAGTGATGGCAGGAGCGAGCCAGTTAGCGTCAGTCGTGTTCTTCTTTAGAGTTGTTGTAGTTACTTCAGTAGTGAAAGTCTTGAGTCATAGTAGGACTTATGTTATTGTTCTCTTTTTCGTTGTGTCTGTTGATGTAAGTGTTAGTAAAGTCCACAAGATGTCAGTTGTAATAAGTACACTTCATCTTTATCATCAATAAAGTTTTTATTATTTGCATTTTAATTATTGGCCTTGGCATATGGTCTCTTGTGGCAATGTATGTTCTGATTGACATGAATGTTATAACTACTGCGTTTCGATTTTTCTTATCGGAATGTGACAGCCACTTTCTATTTGCGGCCATAGGGGTGACCGCCACTTGTTCTAGGTGTTTCTTTCGTCGGTTTGGCTTTCCGGTTGGCTTGGCTACGACCCCTTGGTTAGCCCGTTGTTCCGTGGATGTCTTGGACGTCCTATGAGGGTTGTGACCGTGTTATAGGGTGTTCAGGAGTGCCATTGTACCCATTCCATGTTATTTCGAGAGTCATTATGGTTTCCGGTCAACCGGGTTATGGTCAAGTGGTTGATCGTGACCTCGTGAGTGTCTCGGCTATCCTGTGAGGATCGAGACCTGGTTTTGGACGCTTGGAGGTATTGTCTCACTACAAGAAAATTGGCATTTACCTACGTTTAAAAAATGTAGTTGCAGGTCTAAAAAACGTAGGTAAAGCTTTTAGCCACGTTTGCTTGCCACACTTGCAAAGTGTGGCGCTTGCTCGAGTGACTATAGGTTATAGTTACGTTTCTATGAAACGTAGCCATAGCTCAACCTATTCCTACGCTTGTGAAGCGTAGGAATAGTCTAACAAAAAACGTAGGTAGATACTGACATATACCTACGTTTGTAAAAGCGTAGGAATATTTCATACAAAAGCGTAGGTAGATATCGACCTATACCTATACTTTTGGAAATACCGTAGGTTAAAATATATATATACACACGCATGTAATTAAATATACCTACGATTCTTAAAATGTAGGTATTCTTAAAACATTGGTATATTGTATATTATCACGTTCTATAAAAAACGTACGAAAAAGTATTAGAGTTGGTCTCTTAAAAACGTAGGAAGTGATGTAGTCTCATTTTTTTAAAAACGTAGGTATATAGTTCCTTTTTTTAATACTCATTATGCAATCATACCTGTATACATTCATATAAATGATGCCTACATGAATCTCACATTGCACACATCACTAACTTAAAAACTCACAATCACATCAATATAAAATCACATTCAACACATCCATATAGATCATACACGGGCTTTGAAACACCACTAACAACTTCAAGAGATTAATACATCACCTACACACAAATTTACTTTCCAATTAGTAACTATTAGCCACTAGAACATGTGTTAAACATTGAATACATCTCCTTCAAGAGGAAATGGCTGTGCAAAAACATGAAAGGAACCTCTCAAATAGCCCAAGTTTAAGAATGACATCAGCCAAATGTGAATTTGCCTTTCCGACCAATTGAAAAAGCTTTTTTCTCTTCATTGTAAATGTACCAGTATTCTCCATGCCACAGTTTATATCTGTGAACTCTGCAACCATTCCATCCACCTAGAGAGAAAAGCAACACATGTCCATCTAAGAAGTGTAAAAAGGGCATCTTCTCAATAATTTCTAGAATAGAGGGAGTGGAGGAACTTGCATACAACATAGAGCAGTTGGACGTGGATAAATGAAGATGCTCCAAAATTCGTTGTAATGGACATAATCCTTGCCTTTGAAAGGTGATCATAAAGCCATTGTTTATTCAAAGAAGAGAGAGTATAGCACAATCCATCTTTAGCTTGCTGGGATGAAGAACTCATAACTGGTCACTTGCTTTAGGTGGCCCAAGAACTACATATGAAATTGACTATATTAGCATTCCTATGTATTAGGGTGTGCATCTTGGGCACACATGCAGAAAGGAATAAATTAGAAAAGAGAAGACTCAGGTGTAAAAAAGGCAGAATTCAGCACCATGCTACCTTGAGGAGTCTGGACATACCAGTGCTCCTAATAGTAGCATATTGCACACCTCTAGGTAAGGAAATTTTAAGTTCGGGACCTGAAAAGACATGCATAGGGTGGGGCCATTCAGGAAGCATTTCTTCTAGTGAAGCAGCCCTAATGAACGCCCTCTTACGAGATTGAGAAGCACCATAGGCTCCACCTTCCAGAACACCAACCCTCACCTGATAACCCATTTCAAGAAGAGAAGCAAGGGTCAACCGGAATGTCTATCCCTTGTTGACATATTGGTAAACTACTTATGTAATAAAAATTATATACTTCCGACATAAAGAGAGGCCTCTTTTGGTTATCATTTTACCTTAACATCATTGACATGCAGAAAATTCCGACCCTTTAGGCTTGCTCGAATGGCCAAATCCATATCCTCAACATTCTGGTTTCCCTATCCTTTCACGATATACCCCTTTAGCCCTAGCCGTAGTAACCTGAAAAAAAAACCCAACTAAGTCAATTAACTAACATACCTAAAAAATACCTTAAATGCTATCATGGAAAAAAATGTAACACATCCAAAACCTATAACGGTATGTCACCCGTTTACACACAATGGAGGTAAGTTGCATTTTTTCCAGATTAATGGAGAGCATGCCCAGATGGAGTGGACACCTATAATGGGTCTACTTCGCAAGCTCTGTTGGGGTGCAACCCTGTCATGGAGTGATGCATGCCCCTACAATTGACAAGCAAAAAAATAACATATCATTCTCCACCTTGCCAGTAACTTTTGTTTTGTCCTCAACCTCCATAATTCACCAACTAACTAGAAAAGATATGTGAGAGAGAGGGGGGGAGCACTACTTACATTATAGAGGTATGGTCTCTGATGGCTGGTTAGTTTCACCAGAGCTCATGTTAATCAATTTCTTAAAGTGCACCAAGATCATGGTCATCTTGTCACAACCTGCACCACTGGCTGTTGATGGTGCTAAACACCTGTCAAGAGCCATTTCCACATATTTGATGGTAAAAAATCATCTGATGGGAACATCATTAGACAGTTTTGGCTTCTACTCAGAAAAAAATCTCAAGGTGCACCAGTGCAAAATTTGGTAGAATTTGGATAATTAACATGGTATGATTATTTCCTTATTATTTACAGCCTCAAGTGGACATAGATTGGTATTAGAGTTATATAAAACGCAACACATACCACATTTATGTATTCATGTATGAAATCCACAAGCTACTGGCTTGTCATACAATCCATGTCTCCGTAAAAACATTAAGCAAATGCATATTTTCATAGTTACAAGCCAAAGTGAAATAAGCTCAAAAGAAAGATCATGATTGAAGAAATCTAAACATGGAATCGATAGAGAAAAAATAATCAGATAATTAAAAAAGATAATGACAGCAACAATAGAAATGCTTTTCCATGTTAAGGTAAATTAGTCAACATTCATCCATCAAAAATAGAATAGTTAATCAAGCTAATAATATGACTAGTGTTGGAGGTACGATCTCAACCCAAAACCTAAGCATTGAGATGATGGACACCTCTATATATATAAATGTGAGATTCCCGTATGAATATACAAATTGAGTCAAAACCACAACAATAAGAAAAGATATTTTTTGCTTGATGGACAGCCCAAAATGACAACTAGAGAATGAAAATTTAAAATTTTGCCCACACCTCAAACAAGTCCATGAATCTGATCACTCGTACTCTGCTTTGTAGGATATGCCACATGACAGTAGAGTTCAAAATCAAAACACATTCAGGCATGTATGCTTTAAGAAAATGACATTCATTCCATCAGGGTGCTACATTGAGTATTGATTAAATGAGTATCAGATATTGATGTTGGCACAGTTTTTATGTATGAGGAATTGAACTAAAATTTGATGATATGAGCAATCTTTGAACAAACATAGCTTACATAACATGCATATAATTTGCCCATTTACTAAGTGCTACTGGCTTACAAAACAAGGAGCCCATTTAGATGAATTTTTCCCTTTTCTATGTTTCAGAGGCAGGCTGGGCCGACAAGCCAAATTGAGTGAGGCCAAGACAGGACCATCAAGTTTGGACCTATCCATCTTAGAACTGACACATGTAAAACATTAAAAGGCATCTCTTGAAATGTGACCAATGAACTCAGAATGAAGTTCTCCAAGTAAGACAAAGGCCTCTAGACTACCTAAGTAGAACAATTATGAGAGGATATACATTTTCACGTTATTTTTACAACATACAGCTTCATCGAGCCACAAACTTGAGTTCAGACATGGCATGTTTTCCAATGTGACTGCAGACAGGCCGGGCAGCCATACATACCCCCATAAACAAACGATTACGAATGTAAATAGACTCCTCTGAATAAGATGGATCCAAAGCCTCGTGTAAGGTAGAAAAGTCCATGCATTCAGAGCCCCTTGTTATGCTATCATGCCCAGAGCTGTTTTGAGAAGAAAATAGTATACAGGGTGAAAAGTGTCGACCCTTGAGAAGAAAACATATATTGTTCTTTTGTTTTTTTATATACTCATTGTGCAATCATAACTGTACATTCATATAATTCCTGCATGAATCTCACATTGAAAGAGTTAGTATATAAAAAAATACAGGACCTATGAACTGCACCGACCTTGTGAAACAATGTGCTTGCACTGACTTTATCAAGCACATGCACTGACCCATGGGTGCAGTAGCAAAATATTGCACCGAGATATATATATATTGCACCGACCTGCAGTTATGAACAACCTGCACCAACCAACCTCTGTGCACATGTTGCACCGACCTGTATTGAGTAAAACAAAAAATGCACCGACTATGCACATGCACAGTTATTGCACTGACTTATACAACAAAAAGTGTACAGACTCAAACAACATTGGGCCACAAACTTGAAGAGTAAAACCAGAAAATCCATTTATGAAGTGAAATAAAGCCCAAAAACTATACCAATGCATTAACTCCAATCTGGGCTATCTAGCCACATAAGAATTCAGTAAAAATAAGATCTTACCATAATTTCAAGGATTGGTGGACATAATTAAACCTGCACTTTAAAAAACTCAAATTCATGTTAATTTTCTATTAATGCAAATGAGATACACAACACTTTTCCACCAATTATGAAGAATTAATTCAATGCATGTGAGTGAGCCAACTTCAAGGCATATTTGCACACATGACAATATAAATCAACTTACAAATTAGTATATTAAATTTGCAGTCACAGGTACAGATAATTCACACATCTCTAATCCAAATACTTCATAAGCTCACAAATCAAATAATGAATCAATCAACCATATATGAATTCCAAGATCATTCCAAAGGTTCCAAATGCATGCATTATCTAAATAGCCAAAAGGGAAAAGAGAAAAATAGTAGGAGACCATTCACACAGATTCGTCAATCACAAATATCTAAAGTAGAGAGCCATCCATCCATGCAAGTGATGTGTGCAAGAATAAAATATAACATATAATGCAACATTAACCCAAAAAAGGTATTTAACTGTCTTGTATAAGAATGACATAGAGTAGCCTAAAAAGTCATTCCTTTTAAATCCACCAAGAACATACACAAGGTTACATCAAAAATAACTAAGGATGTTGAAAAAACAGATAGCTGGCAAGTATCACATCTGGACCAACACCTGAAAAAGAGAGAAGATGATAGTCAAGTTTGCAGTAATTCAAAATAAGATCAAAAGATATGGCAGTGTATAATTAGAAATGATCTTACATAGTCCTTGAGCCATAGGATGTGACTCCCGACAGCATCTTTCATTCTTTTTCTATTCTGATCCTTCACAAACAATGGTGTGTCTGGATGGCGAGCATACTACACAGAGACTTCACAATACACAGATCCAATTTTCCTTCCCATGATGACCTTTTCTTCGTTGATGTACATGACCATGCCAACTACCACATGTTGTCCCTCAAGGTCTAGCAAGATCACTTTGCGACCTAGCAACTAAACATAACACAAAATATATCCACTTGGGTGAGTATTATCATACATAATTCATAAAAAATATGACGCTCACATAGTTATTATATAAAAATTATGAGTGCATCACCTATTGACACACCACATGAGGGACACATGTGCTCCCAGAAATTAAAAATGAGTCATGAGATGTCGGGACATATGATCCATGCATTCCAAACACCCAAAAACCAATATGAAATACATACTTGACACTTAATGCATAGTACATCAAACATATTCTATGATAGCAATATAATGTCTTTACCTTTGTTGGATCGTCAAGGGTGTTAGCATTTTGCATGTCAGATGTTGCACCAAATTCATCATAGGCACTGGCAGCAGCAGATGATGCAGGCACATGTAAAGATGATTCATACTTGTTGCCATGACTCTAAAAGGAGATGAGGACCAAAATTAGTAAGTAATAAAAGTATTCTCAAGTACTTTAAGCGATATAATGTACCTGCAATGTTCTTATCTATTCTTCCATCCTTGCTAGCTTTACTTCTACTGCCGACTCCAAATCCCTCATTCTATCCACCAACATTTTGTTCTTCGCCCTAAGAGATTCCTTTGTATCTTTCCCCCATAATGAAGATGGTGTGGGACCTGTACCCACACCACGCACACGGCCTGACCTCTCCTTATCAAGAACTTGGGAGTAAACATCATATTGTGTAGCAACTTCATGGGCATCACTTGTCATTGAACTCGAAGGTTGAGAAGTCTTTAACATCCCCATTTTTTCCTAATAAAAATGGGTGAAGAGAATTTGAAATACGGCATACATCAAAAATCATATGGAAATATGTTCTAAGCATAATATGTCAAGATAAACTTACAATGACATGACCAGTCACCTCATTTATTGGGGTCCCATCCTTACGCTTGTGTGTTTTGATGAACAAATCAGCACGATCTAAGTGCAGCCCATGTCTCTCATGCTATAACAAACAAAAATGAGGTGTCAATAGTATCACATACATAATGTAAGGAAAAGATCCCTACAAAATCTTCTAACAAATAAACCACAAATCGCCTCCTTAGAAATGTCTACAAGGGAGCGTGTCCCAGCACAATGGACCCACTTTTGAGAAAACTTGCATTTTGTGTTTATTACACTCATTTTCTGCAATCAATTGAATAATAGAGTTAGCTGACCTCAAAGCATACGGACAATGCATTTGAATCAAACCTGCCACTGTGTAGTTGACCACAAAGAAACTGCCCATTTCCATTGTTCCTCATTAATGCGTGGTGCATTTGGGAAGACTTGATCGGTTGCCTTTTCACCCCTTTTGTAATATAGTTTGCGCACTCTATACTTCCAATAGTGCCATTTATTTGCAACGTCATTTAGGACCCACCTCCTTGCCTCTTTTGGTATATCATACTTCCTCTATTCAAAAATTAAAACTACGTAATTGATTATAAATATCCAAATAGGATTAATGAAGGAACATAAAAATGTATTATCAACACAGTGTTACCTGTATGTAGTCCCATACATCTTCTTTATGAATGCTAGGCACTTTCCTCCAATTAGAGTAATTGATTGGCAATTTTTCACCATTCCTTACAAGCGTGCCTAAAAATGTTCTTAACGAACGGCCACCCGACCCAACTGGCTGGCCCAACATAATCCACTTCACACAAATACGTTGTGTGCCGTCCATGGCATGTACATCGCGACAAGCAGTGTAAGAATGTCATCTTTCGGACCTTTGGCTTCCTTCCCCTGCTGTACAAGTTTTTGCAACAACACCTTCTACCTTCATTTCTTCCTCCTCTTCACTCGCAAGATTTCCCTGAATGTCTTTTACTTCATTTTTAGACTCAAGCTTTCCCTTCGTGTCTATTTCTTCAATCTTCATCTGAAGCGTTCCCTCAGTGTCTTTTACTTGACCAGGCTCGACCTCCTTCTCATGTAATCTGGATTGATCATTTCTACTAATGAAAGAGCAGACCAAGTTCTTAAACAAATCTACATCTGCTGGAACAAACCAACCCTCTGCAACTGTAAAGTTAAAAAAAATGAAGCAGAACAAACATTACTATATCATTGAAGAAGAGTTCAACATTGCAGAAAATGATACATAAGATAACATACAAAGTCTGGATATCCTTCACCAGAAAAGTTCTCTGGGGTAGCTTCAATGAATAGGTGAATGAAATATAGCACAAAATGACCACATTGTTCACCATTCCATTGTTGAGGAACTTATAGACAGATTAAAAGTAATCAAAGTCAAAAATCATATCTACTTGCATATGAGAATATGTAAAATTCCAAGTCTCATGTTCCACTCATTGACATATGCAAGTGTAGGATACTTACCTGTGGTGCATAAAGTGGAATGGTGGCAATGTCATCTATTGTTGCTCGGTTCCCTTCACTCTTGAAAATGTCCATGACGAACCTACATATAAGCCCAACAATATTGAGTTAATCAAGCAACAATAACGACCATGTAATCAAATTAAATAGCAGTGAAAAATATAACATATGAGTATAAAAAGTAAACCATATGGACCATATATCTAAAGTTCATTGCTTTACATTACCTCCTAATGTCTTTCTCATGTCAGTTTGGTCCAGCCGACCGGAGAGAGTCGAGGTACAGAATGCATGGCTTTGCATTCGATGTAAACCCCTGTCTAAGGTTGCATAAGATGACCAGGCTCCAATGACCCCTGCATCGAAGTGGTATGATACAACCAAATTCATTATATAGCTATTAAAACCAATTATTAGGGTCAACACTTGAAGAGTACATACCAACAAACAATTGGCACAAATGTGTATGCCTTTGAGAATATACTCTGGCCCTTAATCCATGACAACACTTTCTCACAATTACCGTTTAACCATGCATTATATCACAGGCAATCAAAACACCCAAAGCGGGCCTTCACATCATTAGGGATTTTAGTAAATATGTGCCTACAAAGTTTAAACATGCTCACAATGTTGTAATACAAACAACATGAAAGTTTATGTACAATAACAAGATAAAGAGGTGACGTTCAAACTCTATATATTGTTGAAATCTATTTGAATCCAACATTCGTGCCCTTCGACTCGAAGTGTAAATTGTGGAGATATCTTTCACCATTTTTGCCTCTGCAGAGCACGGTCGAGAGGGGAGCTTACGAACGTGGTCTGTTGCAACCATACTACGGGTCCGAGGACCCTATGTAGGTCTTCCCATAATGGCCTTTGAGAACTCAAGTTTCGAGACAATCTTCTTTCCCCTGTAACATTACATAGAAATGTCAACAAAAATTCAACAAATTTAATTCCAATGAAAGTAAATTAAAAACATTCAAATTAAGAACTTACATGGCCCTGTCCAATGCTTTTGAAGCCGAGTCTAAATCTAAAATTTTTGACAATGTAAATATGTAATATCAACATATATATAATGTGTAAAAAATTTGTTGTTACCTAGCTTCCACAACTAAGAAGATGGCACTGTTATTAACGGTTAACAAAGACAATTGATGAATAATACATATGAAGCACTTAAAACAAATTTGTTCGAAACACTACAAACAAAAAAAAGTCATGAAGAAGGTCCCTGTCATTTTTCCACTATTTTTAAGGTGATTTCCAGACATTCTACATCACTTCTCTCCCAACATACGTTCGTGTCATCAACATTGTCATCCTCAAGGTAAGGCTGTGTGACTTGAATATCTAAAATCACCCCTGCATCAGTGCATTGCCCACCATGGACATCAAACAAATCTCTCGGTTGTGCTTTCTGAATAATAAACCAACCATTGTCTTTAAGATCTTCAACATACCAAAATTGCTCTGCTTGGGATGCTAACACAAAAGGCTCTATTGTTCTCAACAATTGTGTTGGATTAATCAAAGTGAATCACCTATCTTCTTTCACCCCCCTCCTAACATCAATCCAGTCGCACTTAAATAGTACAATTTTCATTTCACCGTAATAATCCAACTGCACAATTTCATTCAAAAACCCATAGTAAGTGACGTCTCCCTGAATAGGTTTTTTGTCACTGGAGCTTGCAAAGTTTGAGGTTATAGCAGACAGCACAACACCACTATTGCAAGTTCTTCTACGTTGCTCAACTTCTTGAGTGTGGAAGCGAAACCCATTAATTAAATACATATGAAATACATTTGCTACAGAAAGTGGTCCGTCTTTCAGCCAACGGAGTTTTGGAGACAAAAGGTTACCCATTTCCACTTGCAATCTTTGTACCTGTGCATTAAGTGAAAGTACAAGCATTAGAATATATACACAGCCACCAACATCTATTACACATGCGTGGTTTTACCTTTTTCTTAAACCAATTGTGAATTTTTTTGTTCCACTCGCTTTCTATTTCCATCTCAGTTGCTCGAGGGTGTTTACTCTAAATTTGTGAAAGATGTTCTCTACATGTCAAGTAACCAATGTACATTCAAGTGTGTGCAGTTGCTCATAGAAAGTAACAAGAAAATAGAATAATACTTACTCTCTATAAGGAGCTAGCGCATCACAATTGAATAAAATATACCGGTGTGCCTGATATATGTCTTCCTTGTGAAGGTTAACATGAATACCTGTACCTAATGGACGGCCTATATCTAAGAAGATGCCCCATCCATCATCATCATTGTCATTGACATAGGCATCCGCATTCCGTCTGGGCCTATTAAACCACGTCTCCACATCATCAGACAAATATCTAGATGCAAAAGTAAGCATCTCTTCAACTAAATATCCCTCAGCAATGCAACCCTCTGGCCGTGCCCTATTGCGCACATATGACTTTAGCCGTGCTAAATATCTAGCAAATAATAAATCAAATTTTTATCATCAAAAGAAGTGAAAGACTTTGAAGAGTCAAGAGTATTGTTCATACCTCTCAATGGGATACATCCATCGATAATACACTGGCCCACCAAGTCTAGCTTCTTCTGGTAAATGAATAAGTAAATGTGTCACGATATCAAAGAACTGGGAAGGAAGATCATCTCAAGATGACATAGTGTGACTACAATCCGCTCTCCAAGGTGATAAAAATCATCTGCTGATGAACTCTTTGAGCACAACTCCACAAATAAATTACACACTTTAGTTAGTGCAGAACTCACTTCCCTTTGTGTCATTCCTCGAATAGCCACTGGAAGTAGTTGTTGCAAGAGCACATGACAATCATGGCTCTTTAAACCCCAGATCTTTGCATTCTTCTCATCCACATACCTTGAAATTTTAGAGGCATAGCCATCAGGGACTTTCACACTCTTAAGAACATTACAAATGGTCACCTTCTCAGCTTTGCTTAATATGAAACGTGCTGGTGGAAGCAATGTCTTTGTTGGACAAGCAGAACGTGGATGAAGTGATGACCTAATGCCCATAAGTTCTAGGTCTTGTCATGCCTTGAGTCCATCTTTGTTCTTACCATCAAGTCCTAATAGTGTACCAACAATACTATCACAAATATTCTTCTCCACATGCATGACATCAAGATTATGTTGCAGCAATAGAAACTTCCAATAAGGTAAATCAAAAAAAATAGAATGCTTCTTCCAATTTCAATATTTGTCAATCTCAGTGTCATTGTGCTCCTTACATGAATGGCTTCTCTTTCTCTGCACCCTTGTCTTCTTCAATGGGTGCCTTTTCCCCTTCAATGGTACACTTGAAGCCTTCCCCAACGTAAAAGAGAGCCCTTCTATTTGGTGTAACAATTCATCCCCCGATAGTTGCTTAGGACTTTTGCCCCATTCTTATTTTCCATCAAACATGCGATACATTGATCGAAACTTATGATCTTGTTGTAACCATCTACGATGGCTATGATAAAAATGCTTCCCACTTGCTGGAAGCCACGATGAGAAAGTGTGCTTATTACAGACAGGACAAGCCAATCGATCTTTGGTACTCCATCCAGACAGGCATGCATATGCTGGGAAATCATTGATAGTCCATAATATTGCAGCACGCATCTAGAACATTTGACCAGTCGAAGCATTAAAAGTATCAACTCCATGCCACAATACCTGCAATTCCTCTATTAGTGGCTGCAAATATACATCTATATCATTAACAGCTGCCTTCGGACCAGAGATGAGTAAAGATAGGAATATGTTTGGACTTTTCTTGCATTCCCAAGGTGGCAAATTATATGGCATCAGAAGATCGGGCCAAGTGCTATGACTGATCGACATTGTATTATACGGATTGAAACAATCACTGCCTAGACCCAATCGTACATTTCTGACCTCCAATCCGAAGTCATCTATAGCATCCAATGTCTTTCAACAAGTTGAATCAGCAGGATGATGCAAAATGCCATCTTCACGAAGTTCTTTGCCATGCCATCTCATGTTAAGAGCAAATTTTGAACACATGTACATCCTTTGCAATCTTGGAATGAGGAGAAACTGACGGAGGAGCTTTCTTGATACTTTTTGTTTCATTTCATCATCATTATTAATTTTTACATCACATTTCCATCTGCTTTCACCACACTTAAAATAATTATGCAAATCTTTATTTTCTTTCCAATACAATATACAATCATTGGGGCATGAGTCTATCTTCTCATACCCATAGCCCAAGTCACTGATAATTTTTTTCGTCTCATACAATGAATTTGGCAACACTTCACCATCCGAAAGAATCTCTTTCAACAACTTCAACATTAATTCAAAAGAAGTGTCACTCCATCCACCCATGCACTTAATGTTGAACATTCGAATAATAAAAGAAAGCTTGGTGTGTTTTGTATAACCAGAGAATAAAGGTGTTTCAGCATCTCTAATTAACTTATAGAACATTCTAGCATTATCATCCACATTCATTGCACCTTCGTTTTCCCCTACACCACTCTTATTTTCAAAGATTGGCCCAAATGCATCATGTAGCATGTCATGCATGCCCCTATCACGAACATCATTATTTAACTGCCAAGCCTTAGTCTCACCATGAAATCTCCAAAACTCTTTATCCTTGATAACTCCATTCAAGTATAAGTGTTGTCTTACAGTCTCCTTATCCCATCTGTCAACACATGCACAACGTATACATGGGCATTTAATTGTCTGAGTACCCGATACAATCCCAAATGCAAACTGAATAAACTCATCAACACCGCCATAGTATTCTTTTGCATCCCTTAAAGAAGTAAACATGTAAAAAGGATGTCAGCTAATTATCCATTCCAAAGTAAACATAACATAAGTTTATTTATCTACAACAGATACCTTGAAGCGTCCATCCACCCCCAATCCATTGTCCTCTCACTTGTAATTAAAGATAAAAATTATTTAGTAAACACAGATAAACATCAGTGCACATGATCCATATTCAATTCAAGCTCTTTTTCAACCATTGTGTGCATGTATGTATATAAAATATAAATGATGATGAATAGAGTAAAATGCCATATCAGAGTCATGGTCTGTGGCATTGTTACACCAGAATTTTTCCCTGAGCGGAAGATTACTGGTTTCTAGCCGATAGACCAGACTCCATATGAGGATCAGGACTCGATAAAACAAAAGATAAGGGAATTGCTTAGAAAGAAACGTAAAGTTCTTAAAGAATATTTTTTCTCTCTAGCTCACTAAACAACAAATAACAACATCCGCCACTAAAAAATAGAAATGGGATAGAAAATTACCAAAGCTTTAGCTTAATATGACCGAGAGAGTAATCTCCTATCCCCTGCTAAACAAAAAAATAGTCCTTTACAAAACAAATCGTGGCTAAATAGAAAAATAATAAAGCAAATACGACATTTATACCACACGGGCAACATAGTAAGGATATTTGCTTCAAAAATCATGTCAACAAAATTCTAAATAACTTTTCGAAGTAGCTTGAAGACAACCACATTGGATGGGGAGCTGTGGCTGGGTATGAGCAGGCAGTGTGGACTACACAATCACAATAGAAATGGGATAGAAGATTACCAAAGCTTTAGCTTAACATGATCGACAGAGTAATCTCATTTCCCCTGCGAAACAGAAAAATAGTTCTTTACAAAAAAATCATCGCTAAATAAAAAAATAATAAAGCAAATACCACATTTATACCACACGAGCAACATAGCAAGGATATTTGCTTAAAAAATCATGTCAAAAAAATTCTAAATACCTTTTCGGAGTAGCTCGAAGACGACCACACTGGATGGGGAGCTGCGTGGGAAGCACGTGAGCGGATGATGGGGTCGTGCTGGCAGGAGGCTGATGGGGTCGACGCTGCAGGAAAGGGGCAGCATGCTAAAGGAGAATGGCCGAGGGTGAAGGGGGTTGGGGTTGACGGTAGTTGGTTGCAGGGTCTGGGAGCAAATATGTGCGGAAGAAGAAGAGGAAGGGGGTAACAAGCGGTGGAAGAAAAAGAGGAAGGTGTGGCAGGGATCCCAGCGGTCGGCTATGGGGCTGGCGGGTGGCACGCGTTTGCAGGAAAAAGAAAGGGGGAATAAAGCGAGCACATTGGAGGCGAAGCAGATGTAGCCCGCAGTGGTGTCGATAGGGCTGATGTTGTCGTCCTTTGGGGTGGAGGGTAGGCGGGAGGCGATGGCGGCTCTGGGGAGTCACGGCGGCCGTGGTCCTGTTCACGCGCTGAAGCAGAGGGAGCTACTGTAGTGGGGAAGGATGGCGGGAGAGGTGGTCCGGCGGCGAGCAGGTGGCGGTGGCGGGTAAGGCCGACGAAGAGCGCGCTTAGGGTTTTAGTGGGGAAGAGAATGAAGAAGGAATCGGGGGATGAGGTGGCAGAGGAAGAGGAGGGGGAAGCGCGCGTCCATCGACATAAAAGCTCGGGCGGCCTCGGGCGGCATTTTTGCCGCCATCGAGCTCAAGCCTATTGCGACACTCTTCTATTTTTTTTTATTTTTATTTCAATCGACTTATTGTTACGTTTGAAAAAAATGTGAAACCATTGATAGGCTCTATTCTCACGTTTATAAACGAAACATCATTATATATTATCTTTTCCTACATTCATTTTAAAACTGTCGGAATAACATGAACATATAGCTACGCTATAATAAAACGTAAGAAATTTACCAACGCTAATTTAAAAACGTCGGAATATGTCACTTATACCTACGTGTTTCATAAGCGCAGGTAAAATTCATGGCTATAGGCCAATTTTCTTGTAGTGTCTTATCTCGATTTATATGTCCATGTGATTTGAGGGCTTCGGTGATCCCTCATGTTCTGTGTTTCGTGTTATGCAGAATTGTGAGTCCGATGAGCGGCCTAGCGGCCAAGGACTTCCAATTGATGTGGATCCGGCTGTTGTGTGCCACTTCCATATGTTTTATCGAGGATTGACTTAGGGACTAGGCTGATTGGCGGCGTGTTATCGCTTTATGCGACGATCTTGACTCGAGTCTTGTTACTCAAGGATCATTGTGTTAGAAGGTCTAGTTGGCTGTCTTGAGTCAGGTGGTAGTTGTGTGCTACCTTGTGTTCTGAGTACTTGCGATAGTTGTGTGCTTAGCTTGTCCGTACTTCGGTGTTTCTATTTGAGAGTCTTTGTGTCTAGTGAGCCTCCACTAGTCGTAGCATAATGACACTTTCGTGTGTTGGCCCACCTGGGAGTGGTCGCGGGGCGAGTTCCCGATAGAGACAGTTTGTAGGCTGGTTGCCGTGGGCCCCTTTGTCTAGCCGTGAGAGTCCTATGGGAGGGGAAAACTAGCTAGAGGCCTGGCTCAAGACATTGAGCTTGTGTGTGCACACGTGATAAGGGCGTTTGGACTAGTGCCGACGGGCGTGACCGTGACTAGTCACTCGTTACTATTGTTCCTTGGTTACTTGTTTAGTGTCTCAGTTACCACATTCAAGGTGAGTGGGAGATGCTTCAGGCGTAGTGTAAGACGTCAGTGGACGCATCTGGCTTTTCTTCTTGTGAGGAGGTGCTTCTGTCACATGACACATGACTTGTGGCTTTCGTGGCTAGTTTCCGTCATGGTTGACGT
Source organism: Amorphophallus konjac (assembly GCA_022559845.1). Taxonomy (NCBI): domain Eukaryota; kingdom Viridiplantae; phylum Streptophyta; class Magnoliopsida; order Alismatales; family Araceae; genus Amorphophallus; species Amorphophallus konjac. The sequence goes on along the minus strand of CM040118.1, from coordinate 178,108,317 downwards.
GACTTGTCGGGTAGTCTATGTTTGGCTTTACCCGAGGTCAGTGTAGCGTACACGACGGTGTAATCGTGTATGCATTGGTGCTTTTAGACCGTGTGGTCTTGAGTTAGGCATTTGTCTCTATAGACGAGCATGCACGACTAAGGTGTCATGATGTTGTCCTGGTTGTGTAGCCAGAGTTTCCTTGTATCGGTTCGGCAACTTCCGACATTGTGAGATCGGGGTTGTTCTTCTGTTACCGTTCGGAGTATTTTAGAGGGCCGAGGTTCTATCAACTACCGTGTTTCTGCTCAGTATGGCTTTCCTCTTTACTTTTACTGTTGTTCCTACTCCTGCTGTTACTACTTTGCTGGTGTTGTTAGCATTGATGTTTACCGCTTTTATTTCGTGGTGGGGATCCGTAGGACCCCTACTGAGCCAGTGAGACGAGGCTCACCCCTGACTTTTCAGGTGTAGCTATTCTTCCTCGTGCTTGGCGGTGTAGTGTGGTGGTTCTTAGTTGCCAGCTTTGCCAGAGTCGGGTTTCCCCCGACTTGAGAGTACATTCTCTTTCCTATTGTACTGTACTTTTGTTGGACTAGACTCTGTTAGCTCTATAGTTCAATTGAAAATGTAATTTTATTTCTGCTATTTTAGCAATCCTGATCATAGTAATTAATTGTTTACTACTTTATCTGGAAGTTCAATGTACTTACACATACCTTTTATCCCTTCGGAGCTTTCCCGCTCTTGGGAGGCCTCTCAGGATCTAAGTGGTATCGGGTTTACTCGGTATCTGGAGTCTGGGTCATCACAGTTGGTATGAGACTGTGTGTTTGTGAAAGTACATGGGAATTCAAGATATTGTAGTGCTTAGAGTCCATAAGGTCCAATACAGTCGACAGTTGGGATAGGTTTTGTGTTCGTTTACTGCTTTACTTCTCGCGTGAGAGCTTGTGCGCACTGTGTTGGCACTGCGTAGGTGGTTTTGCTCTCGTCAGGATCTGATGGAGAGTCCTCCTTTCGTTAAGATGCTGGTCTCGTTTGTGCTGCGTTGGGCAGAGTTTGCCAGCAGGCGTGAGTCTGTGGTGTGGTGTTCGAGTTTTTCGGTGGCATGATCAAGTGGCTGGTGACATTATCGTTGGTGTAATGGCCGTGCATGTCCTCCAGTCGAGATTAATGTTGTTTTGGCCATCCCAACTTGAGGTTTGGTCAGCCCCTGACGTGTTAAGGTTTTGTTGAGGTGGTTGTTTAGATGCCCTTGGTTGAGAGAGTGCTCGGGCGAGCTAAGGATTTCCTTCCTAGTAAGCTGCTGTTAGTCGAGCTTGGCTTTTCTCATCCTATCTTGTGGCGTCATTTCGAGGTAAGCTTTAGAAGTGATGTCTCCGTGAAGCCTTAGTCATGTGTCTGCTTATGTCTAGACTGTGTTAGTTTTGAACCTGATTTTTCTTGTTTCGACGGTGGCTTGGTTTTGGACCCACATTAAGGATTTGGGGGCCATAGTGCACCGTGTTCGACGTGCCGTGTTTGGCGGTTGTTGTGCTATGAAGGTTCAGTAATTGTTTCAGGACTAGAGGATAAGCTGAGGTGGGTGTCCTTTGTGGTTTGTGTTGTGGCTCTTGGCACGATGGTTTGCACTATGGCGACTTGTGATCAGCAGTTGGCAGGATCGGTACTCGTGGCGTGGTATATTGTAGTTTCGTGAATTACGATGGCGCCGAGGTGTGCTGAGATGCGGATGCCGAGTCATCTGTGATGCCTGTGTGCGTTGTGTTGAGTGTGCAGCGGAAGCGTGTGGGCTCAAAACCCACAGGTCGAGGATCATTTTGTTAGAAGATTCTAACCAACCGAGAGGATTGTTTCCTCGGGGTAACATTGTCTTGGCTATGTGTGCCTTGATGTTGTTGGTTACCGTGCCGTTGTTTGAGGCTTTGTGGTTGTTGACACTGGCAGGTTTGAGAATTGGGAAAAATGTCGACAAATATGCTGGATGAGTACCTTTTCTTCTTATGTAATTCTTGGAAGTAGTGCTCTCGGGACGGATCGTGGTCCTCGATATGCATTTTTCGAGAGGTGTTTGTGGGTCCTTATTGGTAAGCTGCGAGTGGCTAGTACATGTTAATCGTGTGTTCAGTTGTAATTTTACCTTGATGTGACCCAGCTTGGGGTGTTGTCCCGTGGTTTTGTGTTAAGAACGGAGCCAGGGATTTGCAAGTGTCCATCATTTGGTTGTTTGATGGTTTGTGCTTGTGGTCCGCTTGGGTGGAGTTCCCTATGAGTCTGATTTAAGATTTGCGTGAACCGAGGTCTTGTTGGTTGGTCCTACTAGGGTAGAGTTGACATGCAACTCGAATCAGATGTAATGTATGAGTGAGGATTGACTCGATTGCATTTATGGTCTAGTGATGTCATTGGCATTCTGCGTGCCAGTTTTGATCATTGTTCATGGCACGGAAGCCGATGGGCAGAGCCATCAGCTGAGATATTTATCTTTCTCGTAAGAGTTAATGCTTGTGCATTTGCCGAGTATGAATTTTTATCGATGGTTTTTTCGTGGCATGGGTCGTGTCTCCTTGTTTTTGAGATGATATCGATGATTCCATGTTTCGGAGGTGCCAGACTTGTGTTCATTTGTGTGCATGCTCGTTCTGTGGATCGATGAATCCGGAGCATGATGATCTTGCCTGTGATCAGGGTGTGGCAATGTTCCTATGAATTGTGTTTTTTGATAATTGTGTTATCGTGTTTTGTGTGTTCGAGGTTCGGCTGGTGCTGGGAGAGTGTAGCTAGCTGTTTGGGTTGTTCTTCCCTTTTCCCTTGTTAGCTCCTTACATTTCGAGGATGAAATTTCTAAAAGGAGGGGGGGCTGTAATACTTTGGATCCTTCGGATCGGAATCCGAGAGCTTTCGGAGCGCTTTTGTGGGTCCTAAATCATGTTTTACGATCCACTCGGGTTTTTCCCCTATATAACTTACGGAACCCCGTGGAGAGTGAACCGTTGAGTTTTGAGACTCCGGGACGCTACAGGTGCATTGTGCTCTTTCCGAGGATCGCGGAGGCCATTTTTCCGTATTTTTTCGATTTCATGAAATTTTGAGCCAAAAATCAGATTTCAAAAATATTTCTAATTTCTTTTCTTTTTAACCCTCATCTTCTCTCCTCTCTCTTCTCACGTTCTCACTCTCTCCCACTATTCTCTCTCTTCTCTTCTCCTCTCCCCCAGGGCATACGACTGGAGTGGAGGTGGACGAGGTGGTGACGGCGTGGAGCTGACCTGGAGCAGACCTGGAGCATGATGGCACGAGGATCGGAGCGTGGTGCTTGGCGCGATCCCGAGCGTGGATTCGAAGTCGGTGTGGGTTCGTGTGATGATTTTCGGCGTGGTTTGGCTGTTTCGACGTGTGACATCTTCGGTGGAGGTAGGGGGAGGGATACCCTTCTGATTTCCCGCTTCCTCCCGTGATTTGGAGCTGAACGGTGCGAGTTTGAGCAGGTTTTTCTGCTTTAAAGGCAAATGCATGTTTCAGGGGTGCGAGTCGAGATCACTATTCCAGGTGACGTTTTTTAGTTTAAATGGTATCATTTGTACTCCTGGCATGTTGGGATTCGATTCTCGCCAGTTTGACTGCATTTAAGCATGATTTGGGGCCGGTGTGAGGCCGGATGCCCACGTGAGTCATGTTGGGTGGATTTTAGAAAATCGCCCGTTTCTAGCCGTTTTGTGGTTTGTTTGATCCCTTCTGGCTTGTGGAAGGCTTATGTCGAGTCTGTGGTTGTTTCCCCGTCGTTCTAGGAAGATTGGGGCGTGGAACGATCGGGTTTTATGAGTTCCTACGATTTTCGCACCAGAGTGAGGTAGTGGTCAAACCAGAGACCGCTACTTGATAAGGCGGCCCTAGGCGAACCGCCACTTGATGAAATGGTCCCAGAAGGACCGTTGTCTTGTTCTTCAGCGTTTTAAGTCGGTTCAGGGTAGCGGTCTTGCTCCCGGCCGCAATTTGGTAGTAGCGGCACTAGCGTGACCGCTATTTGACTTTTAAGTCAGTTAGGTCGATTTATGTCGGTTCACAAGTAGTGACCTTGCGACTGACCACCACTTGAGTTAGCAGTCAGAGAGGGATGGCCACTTGTTTGACCTATCGTGCATTTTTAGAGGCAGCTTGGAGATAGCAGTCTTGCCTTGACTACCACCTCCAAGAGGGGTCCCTGCTTGGACCATCACTTTCAAGAGACGGCCCTAGGCAAACCATTTCCTGCCTAGTCAATTCTATGAGTAGCCGCCAGGCTATGATCGCCACTTTCTGTTTGCGGCCATACTGGTGACTGCCACTTGTTCTAGGTGTTTCTTTCACCGGTTTGGTTTCTGGTTGGATTGGCTTCGACCCCTTGGTTAGCCCGTTGTTCCGTGGATGTCTTGGATGTCCCATGAGGGCTGTGACCGTGTTATAGGGTGTTAAGGAGTGCCATTGTACCAAGCGGTATTCCGTGTTGTTTCGAGAGTCATTATGGTTTTCGGTCAACCCAGTTATGATCGAGTGGTTGATACGTGACCTCATGAGGGTCTTGGCTATCCTGTGAGGATCGAGACCTGGTCTTGGATGCTTGGAGGTATTATCTTAAACTCAATTTGCGTGTCCATGTGGTTTGAGGGCTTCGATGATCCATCATGTTCTATGTTTCGTGTTATGCGGAATTGTGAGTCCGATGAGCGGCCTAGGGGCCGAGGACTTCCAATTGATGTGGATCCGACTGTTGTGTGCCGCTTCCATATGTTTTATCAAGGATTGACTTAGGGACTAGGCTGATTGGTGGCGTGTTACTGCTTTATGCCACTATCTTGACTCGAGTCTTGTGACTCAAGGATCATTGTGTTAGCAGGTCTAGTTAGCTGTCATGAGTCAGGTGGCATTTGTATGTCACCTTATGTTTCGAGTACTTGCGACAGGTGAATGCTTAGCCTATCTGTACTTTGCTATTTCTGTTTGAGCGTCTCTGTGTCTAGTGAGCCTCCACTAGTCATAGCTTGACGACACTTTCGTGTGTCGGCTCACCTGGGACTGGTGACGGGGCGAGTTCCCGATAGAGACGGTTTGTAGGCTGATTGTCGTGGGCCCCTTTGTCTAGCCGTGAGAGTCCTACAGGAGGGGAAAACCTGCTAGAGGCCTAGCCCAAGACATTGATCTTGTGTGTGCACACGTGGTCAGGGGCGTTTGGACCAGCACCGACGGGTGTGACCCTGACTAGTCACTCGTTACTGTTGTTCCATGGTTACTTGTTCAGTGTCTCAGTTACCGCGTTCGAGGAGAGTGGGAAACGCTTGAGGCATAGTGTAAGACGTTAGTGGACTCATCTTACTTTTCTTCTAGTGAGGAGGTGCTTCTATCGCATGACACATGACTTGTGGCTTTCATGACTGGTTTCCATCATGATTGACGTGACTTGCCGGTTAGTCTGTGTTTTACTTTACCCGAGGTTAGTGTAGTGTACACGATGGTAAGATTGTGTATGTATTGGTGCTTTTAGACCGCGTGGTCTTAAGTTAGGCTTTTGTCTCTGTGGACGAGCCTGCACGACAAATGTGTCGTGATGTTGTCATGGCTGTGTAGCTAGAGTTTCCTTGTATCGGTTCGGAAACTACCAAATTTGTGAGATCGGGGTTGTTCTTCTGTTACCATTCGGAGTAGTTTAGAGGGCCGAGGTTCTATCGGCTACCGTGTTTCTGTTCAGTACGGCTTTCCTCTTTACTTTTACTGTTGTTCCTACTCCTGTTGCTACTGCTTTGCTGTTGTTATTAGCACTGCTGTTTACCACTTTTGTTTCATGGTGAGGATCCGCGGGACCCCTACTGAGCCAGTGAGATGAGGCTCACCCCTGACTTTTCAGGTGTAGCTATTCTTCCTCATGCTTGGAGATGTAGTGCGGTGGTTCTTAGTTGCCAGCTTTGCCAAAGTCGGACTTCCCCCGACTTGAGAGTACGTTCTCTTTCCTGTTGTAATGTACTTTAGTTGGACTGGACTCTGTTAGCTCTGTAGTTTATTTGAAAATATAATTTTATTTCTTCTTTTTTAACAATCGTGATCATAGTAATTAATTATTTACTACTTTATCTTGAAGTTCAATATACTTATAGACACCTTTTATCCCTTTGGATCTTTCTCGCTCTTGGGAGGCCTCTCAGGATCCAAGTGGTATCGGGTTTACCTGGTATCCAGAGTCTGGTTCGTCACAAGGAGCGTGCAGTGGTAGCTCGACCATCTTGTACTACAGCCCAGATGACTCTGACGCACCTGTAGAACGGCATTGGAAGGGTCAGCTCGACAAGCAATTAAGGAGGCACAAGAAACGACGAAGTTAGTGTTGGTCCCTGGCTAGGCGAGCGGACAAGAAGGGGGGGTTGAATTGTCCCCTACACTAGATGGCAAATTAAAATTATCCGCAGCGGAATTAACAACTTTTAACAAGATTGAGAAAATTAACTAAACAAGGTAACTAATCCTCTCAATCTCTCCGTTCCCACACGATCATACAAACGGATATAACAATCAAACCACACAAACCCACAAACCAAACCAGAGTGCACATCGACTTTTAAAGTGGTTCGGGACCACGACAGGCTCCCTACGTCCACCCCTCACCAAACCTGGTGAGGCTTCACTCGGGGATAAGTCTTCAACACGGAGACAACGCTCCAAACACACACGGGGACATGCCCCAACACGCACATACACACGGAGACGGAGTCTCCTACACGATCTAACGACCGGATCACAACACACACACACACACACGCTGCAACAAACGTAGCACAACGACACATACGACCGCACGCAGGAGATCAAACACGACCGTATATACAGACGGTCACACACACAAAATGTATTTTCAGGTTCAAAAAAGAAACACAAATAACAATATAAGCTCAGATCGAAATAGAACACATGGCAAACATCACAAAACAACAACTAAAGGATGTAGAGATTGTTCCCCCTTTGGTTTTCAAGATGAATAGAAATGGTAGCTTGAAGCTCCAATCGGATGGTGATGATTTCAATGTCCTCTCGATCCTCTCCTCGATCCGCTGTACTTTTCCTTCTTCCACGATCTTCAAAACCTCTTGGATCCGCTACACACAAGGAAAACCCCTTCTTTTCCCCTTTCTCTTTATCTCCTCTCTCTTGACCTACAAGATAGAAAACATTAGCTCAAATTGAGATTTCTTGTCAAATTCGGAGTTCACAAGAGAGCATATATAGAAGACATGAAAAGACCATGATAACCCTTCTAGAACCATCCAAAAAGACCCCCAATAGGTCTACCATGAACCCAGGGGCAAAAGGGGTAAAAGTTTAGGCATAAGTGGGTTTATATGACCTAGGATGGTCAAGGACAAGCCAAGACACAGATCCATAATTCCAGGGATGTCTGGAGACTTTTGAGATTATAAAATCCAAGGAGAAAGGCTTCATCCTTGTGGAGAAAACAAAGTCAACAATAGGGGCTGCGAAGCTGGCTGTCGACCGGCAGGAAGGGGCGGTCCATCGGAATTTTACAGGTGAATTTTCAGGCAGCACTGCCAATTTCGGTCGACCTAAGCTACAGGGTCGGTTGACCTAGCTACAGTGTCGGTCGACCTAGCTACAGTGTCTGTCGACCTAAAGCTATAGTAAATTCCAGACTTTTAGATTTCAGCCCCAAACTCCATTGCAACCCTTTCAAACTCTGTGGCATCAAACTCCTTTGATCTTGGAGGGTTTATATTAATGATCTTAATCCTGCAAAACCATAAAAAAAGATTAGAACTTTAGCTCAATAATCCAAATGATAAAATGCATGAAGTATATACATGAAACCCATGTTCAAGGTGCATACGAACACTTTGAACCACAAATGTTCTAAGCTAAAGATCGAAGGACATTTCTATGCATGTGAACACGGTATGAGCAACTTGTAACCATGAAGAAAGTGAAAAAGGAACATACATTAAAATCCAAGTTCAAGGTGCATAAAAACTCTTTTGAAAACATTGTTTATCCTCATCAAAGAATCAAGTTCATATAGCAATGAACTTTATGCATCAAGTGTAACCAGAGTGGCATTGTAAAACTAAAATCCACATGAACGATATGATTGAATTTAACACAAGTTCTCTTCACAGAACCATGAACCATTTGCATTGGAGTGATGCTTAGGAACATGGGGTCGACACCATCCTTTGATAGGTCGACACAATGAAAGGGCATGAAAGCTTATGCTAAAGTTCAACATGAAAAAATGAATATCATTCTTTGTGAGAGTTTCTATCAATTCATTTCAGCCACCAATTTCATGAGTAATTCAAACTATGCATCTAGCATAAAAACCAATTACACCACATGTCAACCTCTTTCCACCAAGATTCACATAAATAGATATTACCATGCATCCATGTGATTTGTAGGTGTCTTCCAATTATCTCTCTCCTGTAAAAGATAATGTAGAACATGAGATCTACATGGATATCAAAATCATGGATTATGAGTGATAAAAGCTCCTTAACTAGACACATAAGCATATGCATAGAGCTTCTACTCGTAACCATCCACGAGCTTATATGCATGTCTAGCAATATGGAAAAATGGATCTCAACTATGAAGACTTGCTCAAGAGCACAACGACTCAATTGAAATACATGCAAGCATAGCAAAGCTCATGAATGCACACTGACATCAACCGCATATGCAAGCAGACACAAAGTTATTTATAAGGTTAGTTATCATCAAAAATATAACCATATGCAAGGCACACTTCATGACCCCACACACATCAATCTCCCCCTTTTTGATGATGATAAACTTTATGAATACTTTATGAATGACATGACAAACTTTATGATTCAACATAGCCATACACACATATCAGAAATCTTTCCCCCCTATCAATCATAGATAACCATCATAAATCTTTCTCCCCCTTTGACATTATCAAAAATGAGAGGAAGGTAATTAAGTTCAAATTCCAGCATGACAGATTGAAGAAGCAATAATAGCCCACTTCAAAATTTTAGATGAAGCAATAGCAAATCATAGACAAGATGTTGACATACCAATTGTTGATTATCGAGATGGGAAGATGAGTAGACTTGATACCAACAAATCAATATGATTCCAATACATCAAGTGTTAATAAATCTGATGCCATTCAATGCCTAAAAACCATTGAGCAAGTATAAAGCATTTGAAGTCCATTTATTTTTTTTAATTTCATTGGTTTTCAAAAAAAAATTGTAAAAAATTTCTTTTGAAAAAAGACATGAGTCTCAACACATACAAATGAGTTTCTTTGATTTTTAGATTTTTAGATTTTTAGTTTTCAAGTGAAATGCATGAAGCAAGATGCGAACAAACGAGGACACATAATGATATGCATGTAATGCAACCAAACAAATATGTATATATATGCATGCAACATATCTCCCCCTTACTTATTTAAGAAGGGAATAGGTGTAAGAGAAGTATATGAAAGTCATGACAACTGGAATGTTCATATATAGCTCCTAGGAGGTTGTGCAATTACATCTAAGAGTCATGTAATAGTCAATGCAGTCAATCAATTTTCTGAATACATATTAAATCAAATTTCCAAATGTATAAGTGAATAACATGAAAAATGACTATAGCCATATAGATATTCAGATTTTTAAATCAACACAATGAGAGATTACACATACTGCATTTCAATTTTTGAGAATAGCGTATTGGACCTACGCTCTACCTCAATGAGTTTTTACCATAATTTTTAAACGAATTCTTAAGAACAATCAGAATTTTTTAAAGAATGATCAGGTTCAAATAATTCTTTTTTACGCGAGGAGACACATGGAGCTCATGCCAGAATCCCCAGTTACTCAGAATATTGAACCATTTCACTTCAATATGAACAGAGGTACTTTAGTCAAACACCTTTCAGAAATGAACCACATCACATCTCAGGTGACGTGCATCCAATTTACTCAGTGAGACCAAGCATTGCTCTGCTATACATTTTTATTTCAGATTTTTCCAACAAAGATAGGTAGGCAGCTTTTTCCTCAAGTGCATCTTCAACATACATGCAGCAATATTAATATGTCTAGAGTGTTGAAAAGAAATTTCTATATCCTTATGTTTAACACTCATTTTCACATTATGTGCAAGATGTGTATGAATTTGATTCAGCATGTATACCGAAAATATCATGAACACATAACAGTGCAACTCCCCTTAAATAGATGCATGTTGTGCGGGTTTTTTTTCCTTTTTATGCTGATGACTGGGGTGAAGGTAAGAATACAGTTGGGAAAGAAAAATACGGGAGTTTGATATTTCTCAGGTATTCTCCCTTACGGTTGTATGCCTTTCACGGTGGTACCGGGCAGTCTCCTTTTTACGGAAAGCCGAAAAGGGTCGAATGGCACGGGAATGTAGGGGCATAAGTTAGCCGGACAGGGGGCGGGCGTGCCAATCAATTTCTCGACAATCACCTATGGAACCAAGGGTTGACCGGGGAAGCGCCACCAGGACGCGGCACGTGGGCTCGAGAGGTCAGGCGACACATGGATCGATGGGGTTCCACGGGTGCGAGTGCGCAGGTGATTGTGGGAATCGTGTACTGGACGTCTTTCCCCACCAACCGCAAGCGATCGGTGTTTATTTACATCGGATTGAATCCGAACACCTTCGTTCTATGTTGAAGAGAAGCGTGTTTGTATCTGAAGTCCCGGGCAGAGAGCAGGGGGTACTCGGCAGCTATGGGTTCGCACTAGACAGGGCGATGTTGCCTGGGGTCAGAGGGGCTGTGGGTTTACACTAAGCGACATAAAAATGGGCTGAGGGCCAGAACGTGGATGCGAGCGCATTCGTTCAAATGGCAGTATGATTTCTGAGAGGTATATAGCTTTATAGGAGGGCCACAGGGGCCGAGGTACAACAGGAGCAAGCCGCGGGACAATTCCGAAATGATGGTCGGTCCTCGGGTCAATGCGTGATAAAGCTTGTATCCACATGTTTTACAGAGGGTCCCTCTCGTGGCATGGGCCAGGTTTGCTTTGCCAAACAAGGGGCTATGACTAGATAACTGGAGAAAGCATCGGGCTGGTGTCCGGACGAGGGTCGATCATGGCTCGAATCGAGCGGTCAGACGTGGCCTCGTGACTGCGGGGAAGTGTGACATCATGGTGCGTGCGTAGTTGCGGTCGGTGGGCATGCGAGGGGAAATCCTGACATATGGGGGCATTCACCCTTATCATAACGTCACACACGTGGCGGGGGTAGACTTGTGTGTCATGATGGAACACCGTGTGAGGGAAGTACAAGGGACATACCCTCGGCGTCCTTAGCCGCCGACCAAGTCACCCACACACAATTCTACTTCCTCGTTGCCTGGAGCTGCTTGAAGCTTGGAGATCACTGGAAGCCTTGATTCATGTCTCCCTTTTTTACCCCTTGAGCTTTTAAGGGGCTTTTATAGGGAATTTGGAAGCTCATGGAAGGGTTTAGGCGGGCTAGGGTGAAGGGTTCAACCTAGCTCGGGTAAACCAATTGAATAGTGCAGGGGGAAAGGGTTTAGGCGGACCAGCCCATAGGGCTGGTCTGGGCCGCCCAAACCCCGCCCCCAGATGGGGTTTAGGCGGACCAGTCCAAGGGGTTGGTCTGGTCCGCCTAAACCACTCACGGAGGGGTTTTTTCTTAATTAAAAAACCTTTTTTTGCCGGAATGCGGACCAGCCTGGTGGTCCAGGCCAGTCCGCCTAAACCCCACCCCAGGGGGGTTTAGGCAGGTTGGCAGAAGAGTTTTTTAATTAATAAAAATCAATTTTTTTTGTTTTACGGAGGAGGTTTAGGCGGACCAGCCCAGGGGGTTGGGCTGGTCCGCCTAAACCCCTCCCCTAGGGGGTTTAGGCGGACTGGCTAATGGGAGAGAGAGAGAGTGCAATCCCCACCCTATAAAATCCCATTTTTGTATGTTTTTATTCCTAAATTAAACTAAGAAGAAAAGGACAAGTGCTGGGTGGATACGTGGAACCTTGTGAGCGTGTTGACTGTCGAGGACCAATCCTCCGTGCTGTTGCTTCGTGCTTCCGTGTGTTGCTCCCACATACTGGTACGAACGACGCGCACCCTTCGCCCCGGATTAGGGAGTCGGATGAACGGAGACTGAGAATCAGACGAACTGGGACTGAGGGGGGCCGTGGGGCCACCAGGCTGGAGAGAGGGTGCGGCCCCCCGGGGAGTTCGCCCTCCCTTGGGGGCGCGGCCGCGCCCTGTGGCGAATGGGCCCTAGGTAGGCCGCAACCCCAAGGGATGGCCCCCGGGGGTCTTCTTTAATCATCTGGGAATGTCCTTTGAGGAACACTGGGCGCCGAGATATTGGGATGGCCCGTGGGGGGCGTTGTTCTTCGAGTCGTAGTAGCCGCTCGCAAGGTGTTCAGGTAAATGCCCGACACACCCTAGGTCGTCGGATGGCTTGGGTAACTGGCTGAAGGGCCTCAGGACGGGCCTTGAGCTGAGGATGAGAGCTCGTGGGAGCTAAGGAGAGGCACTTTGGGCTCATGGGCCATGCCTCGGGCTATGTTCCATGGTGCACGACTGGTTGGCGGGGTAGCCTCGGGTTGGCCCGAGAGCTAAAGTTAAGTGGCTCATCGCCACATGTCTGAGGGTCGGGGGTGGCCTAGACTTGCTGGGGGGTCACTGTAGAACCCAATCAGTGTGCTGGGACCACGGGGTGGCCCGTGGTTCGGTGTAGAAGGGCAGGAATATATGCACCCACAAGGTGTTCAGAAAAATATCGAACACACCCGTGTGAGCCGTATATGCATGCGGCGGGCCTCCAAAGCCTGTGGTTGGCCACATTAGGTCACCCTTTGACCTTGAAGGGTTGGAAGTAAGTGTCTCAGGGTGGGCCCTCGGCCCTTTCACTGGGAACCACATGGCATGGCTCGAAGTCGAAGCACCGCCGGGTTGGCCAGGGCGGCCGTGTGGAGTACGGACAAAGCCCGTAGTTGAGTGGCCGAGATTGGTCCCGGTTAGTCGGCCGTGTAGCCGCATGTCACAGCAAACTGGTTAGGGCCCCTGGTGGGGTCCTGAGAGTTATAGGGATAGCCGGGTAGCTCATGCCTTAAAGGTGTTTGGGAAAATTCCCGAACCCTTATTTCTTGTTATTTTGCTGGGAAATCGTCCGGGAACAACAAATGCCGCCCACAAGGCTTGCGTCGGAGGCGGAGACGACGGCGTACGGCCCGTGAGCCCTATGTTCCGGGCTGTTGTAGTAGTATTTTGAAACTTCATGTGTCTTTGCTTTGTTATGTTGTACATATTGACTTTCTGGTGTTCTGACCATTTTGATGTGCCATGTCTTGCAGCAGTGGCACGATTTGGCAGAGATGAGCGGGTCCTGAGGCGTGTGGCTTGGGAGGAGGACCATTGGGTGCGACGGACTGAGCGACCGATGCCCCCTCTGGGTCCACCGGTGGCTACTATGGCTAGTGTAGAGCAGCTGGATCTGGGTCGTACGACCGTAGTTGAGGGCCCCGTCAGCGAGAGGGTAGCTAGAGTTGGGACCGTAGAGGTGGCCCGGATTTTTGGGGTAGGCGTTCTCTATACCTACGACCGGAGAGGAGGCTACACCGTTGATAGGAATCGAAAAGGCTGCCAGACCCAAAGATGAACGCGCCTGATCGGGCGAGCGCGACCTGAAGAAGGTGCCATGTTTGACTAGCGCGATCTCAGACAGAGACGCAGCTGCTGACGGTCCAACTTCTCGGCGCCTGGAACTCCAAAGTCTTCGATGTTCGTTATTTTCAATGGTTATAATCAATGTGTTAGCGTCATTTTATCTTCCCCTTCCCCTATATATGTACCCTATCTCGTTTGATCAAAAAACAAGCAATGAATCTATGAAAGTTTGATTGAGTGTAGCCATGGCTATCTTCCCCAATCTTTGGAAACCTCCATCATCCTCCTCCCCTCTCCGGGTGCGATGCCAGATCCTCTTTCCCTGATCCCCTTTCTTCTCCCCTTCAATGGAGGATGATCAAAGCTCCGGATGCATCGGCTCTGAGACAGGGTCGGGTGTGAAGCCCCATTCGGATCTCCATTCTTCTTCCACCGATGTTCGCCGCCCTCCACCACCGCCAAAGATGCTGCCAAGGTCTAGATGGAGCTCGGTTGCAACGTTCCTGTTATGGGTCCGGGCGAGAGACCCCGATCAAGCTCCCTCACGGTCCTAGCTCGCTCTGCCACACCACCTTTCTCCCTCGTCGCCCACCCCCGCATCCACCTTCACCAAGTTATCTTAGTATTATGTTAAGTTTAATCTCTGTTTTGGGTCCTTAGTTTGTTTCCCCAACAATCTGTGTGCTTCTCCTTGTGCTTGAACCCCCCCTCCAAAGTCATCCACGAGTCACCGAATCAAAGATCCGTCATTCTGGGCTTCTGCCTGAGAACACGCTGGGAAGATATGGCGCGATCTTGAGAAGGCGCCAGGGACATATAGCGCGATCTAGACAGAAAAGAAGAAGACCCCGTACCTCTTTCCCGCATCAAATGGTATCAGAGCTTAGGGAATTGGGCTGTTCTATCAGACTGGGATACTGAGCTACGAGGTTCGAGGTCGAACCTTCCCAAGTGGAGGGGTTTGATGGGAATCGAAAAGGCTGCTAGACCCAAAGATGAACGCGCCTGATCGGGCGAGCGCAACCTGAAGAAGGCACCCTGTTTGACTAGCGCGATCTCAGACAGAGACGCAGCTGCTGACGATCCAACTTCCCGGCGCCCGGAACTCCAAAGTCTTCAATGTTCGTTGTTTTCCATGGTTGTAATCAATGTGTTAGTGTCGTTTTATCTTCCCCTTCCCCTATATATGTACCCTATCTTGTTTGATCAAAAAACAAGCAAGGGATCTATGAAAGTTTTATTGAGTGTAGCCATGGCTATCTTTCCAATCTTTGGAAACCTCCATCATCCTCCTCCCCTCTCTGGGTGTGATGCCCGTCCTCTTTCCCTGATCCCCTTTCTTCTCCCCTTCAATGGAGGATGATCAAAGCTCCGGATGCATCGGCTCTAAGACGGGGTCGGGTGTGAGGCCCCATTCGGATCTCCGTTCTTCTTCCACCCACGTTCGTCGCCCTCCACCATCGCCAAAGATGCTGCCAAGGCCTAGATGGAACTCGGTTGCACCGTTCCTGTGATGGGTCCGGGCGAGAAGCCCCGATCAAGCTCCCTCACGGTCCTAGCTTGCTCTGCCACACCACCTTTCTCCCTCGTCGCCCACCCCCGCATCTACCTTCACCAAGTTATCTTAGTATTATGTTATGTTTAATCTCTATTCTGGGTCCTTAGTTTGTTTCCCCACCATCCTGTGTGCTTCCCATTGTGCTTGAACCCCCCCTCCAAAGTCATCCAGGAGTCGCCGAATCAAAGATCCGTCATTCTGGGGTTCTGCCTGAGAACGTGCTGGGAAGATATGGCGGGATCTTGAGAAGGTGCCAGGGACATATAGCGCGATATGGATAGAAAAGAAGGAGACCCCGTACCTCTGTCCTGCATCACCCGTGGAGTTCCCCCTTGACCGCCATCTGTTCGAGTTTATCAGGAGCTATGTCCCTCTTGGTATGGAGGAGGATGACACGTAGATTCCGGGAGCCCGTCGCCAACTTGAGCGGGCCCTTCTGATTGGTAGGGATAGCCTGCATGGCGTTGCATTTTATAGCTATCTGAGCTTTTTTGAGGACTACTGGAGGTAGCGTCAGTTTCCCAATGCAGAGTGCCTGGGATTCTTTGGCAGAGCAGAGTAGTCTGGAGTCAGAGTTGGGCCGATAGGCCCTGCTTCTTGGGACCTACATGGGCACCACCGTACTGAGACAGAGGGGACAACCGGGCTAGTGTTGGAGCCTGCCAGTCTGCAGTATGCTGGGAAGGGTTACGATGACCACAACATTTTGGACGGAGTTATGCGGCAGACTGTCATCAGTTGGTACGGCCGCTGGGCCATGATCCCTTCACACCGGTACCATCAGGGGGCCATCGAGTGGTTGATGGGGATTGTACACCATCACCAGGTGCTGCTGGACAGAGCTGGGATTAGGTACGCCGTGAATGCTGCTTTGTACGCGTACCCCTGCTATACTGGGCTGCTACAGGCACTGCTGGAGCGTTTTAACCGCCGATGGAACACAGTGGCGGCAGCGGAGGGAGAGACCTCACTTGACATATGGTATCTGTTCCGGATTTCTGGGTTGCCGATCAGCGGCGAAGGGTATGAGGAAGTGGTATTGGATGATCTCCACCGCAGTCATACCGACGGACAGGGGCGATATCGGGTACCTCATAGTTACCGGTATCTTCTGAGGACTTGGAAGGACTTGGCCCTAGCAGGGAGAGACAGAGCTACATAGACTCCCAGGGTGCCACTAAATGTGTGGGTCCGCCACTTCTACAACGGGCCTTTCTGCTTCTATCAGGAGTTTGTAAGGGATCAAACTCCGTGGGAGGAATACACCAAGGTGGAGCTACGCTTTCGGAGATACTACAAATATTTATACGTAGTGTAGGAGGGGTGGAATCCCCATGGCTTACCGGACGTCACACATCTTGCCGCATACTTAGCGTACTGGTTAGCGACATTTGTGGTCCCGCACGGGGAGGACGGCCTGCTGAAGGTTGAGCTGTTGTGGCCAGCGTGCCAGCTGGCAGAGGGGAGACAATTGACCTTGGCTCTGGCCACATTGGCTAATGTGTATCAGGGGCAGGGAGTCCTAGCGGCGCACCCGGCACCTAGAGAGAGAAGCCTATTGTTGCCGACCCACTACCTGAGTGCGTGGGTTGGCTTGTTATTTCTGGGGTTGGTGACTCGGGGGACTGTAGCGAACCCGACATCACCTTTACTTTTTAGCTTTATTGGGCAACCTGACGGAGATACCGAGGCATAGCTGGAGGGGGCTAGGAGAGCCCTTTGCTACCTGCCCGGTCGGGACGAGGAGGGAATACCCTTTGACAGCGCCACGAGGGACTCCAGCCTTTTTCTGGGGGTGTCGGAAGGAGGGGCAACCAGCGCCCACCCACATCAGATGGAGCTGGAGGCTAGACTGTGGACAGAGTGGGTGATGAGCACCCGATCGATCGTGTTGAGGCTACACTGGTCCACGATGAGTTCTTTGTAGCCATACTACCCGTTCTGGTTCGCCCGGAACTTCGGCTACGACCAAGGGATCCCATCGAATCGGGTGTTTCCGTTGACAGGTCGACAGTACCGAGGGAAGGACACCCACCTACTGGCGGCAGCATGGTGGGACTTCTTCTACTGCCAGGAGCCAGAGCAGTATCCGATACCGGGGCAGGGACGTCAAGGATGATTCAACATTCATTATGCTAAGTGGTGGTTCGAGCGTAGTCATTTGTACCGGCAGAAGGCCTCCGCGGTCAGGAAGGCGAAGGAGAGTCGCTTGCGGAAGGAGGATTTTCCTCTGATTCTGCTGGACGACAGGTATTTGAGGACTTGTGTCGATCAGATTCATCGGGAGGTCGAGCGCCTTGCGGGGCAATGGCCCCGGGGCAGCCGGGGCTCGTTGTCTGGAAGCCAGGGCAACGGCGGGGCGCGGAAGCCCCTGAGACAGGCAACGACGGCAGCGGCGATGACTAGAGCAAAGGTGCCTCGACCAAGGGCACCATGGAGCTGGTGGACCCAGTTCCTGGCCGATTACGGCTTCCGGAGCAGAGGTTCGTTGGACCGGGTGCTCCCTGAGGGGAGCTTTGTTACCTTCCGATTGCGACTTCCCGCTACCATTAAAACCCTTCAGGGCTTCGGGTAAAATTTCTCCCCTCAATGTGTTGTCTCAGTTTTACTATCTTCCGATGTTTACAACTAAGATGTCGTGTGTTGATGTGCCTATTGACAGGTTCTGTGGTAGAGGGTGATCACCCCTCCACGGAGACATGCTCGGGGAATGGAGATGGGGGGCTGCAACCTAGGCGGAAGCACCCTCGAGTGGATACTGAGGAGACTGGAGTCGGCGAGCCCTCGAAGGGAATCATGGCTGATGAGCCGGTTGAGGTGGAGCCAGCTTTGAGTAAGCATTGTATTCGCCCCTTTGCTCCTTGTTGGTTTTGTCCCGACTGCTGGCTGACTTTGCTCGGTTGGTCTTATTTCTTGTAGCTCGAATGGAGGCCGGCGTGAAGGGGGCCTTCTCGCCCCCTCAGGAAGTTGACCCCCTGCCTGATGACGGGGTCGAGTGTGAGATTGATGTGGAGGGGTTCCTTCGTTTGATGGACGAGGCTGCCCTTAACATTGAGACTTTCCCCGACTTCGAGTCATGGAAGGCTCTAGGGAAGGCCCACTTAGGTGAGAGCCTCTGACACTAGATATACGCTGGCTGTGGCTTTGTCTGGTTGTGGCCACTGACATAGCCATTCATACTGTGCAGGGATGGCGGAGGTGTCGTGGGTCGAGGCCCCTTCCAGGACACATGGCCGAACATCCGGCCAGATTGAGGACCCAGCGCCAGTTGTAGCCCGAGGTAGCTCCGGTAAGCGTCGAATTGTTGTGATAGGAGTAACCCTATTTTAGTTGTGCTTTTGACATGGCAGGGTTACTGACTGGGTTTACATTGTTTTGCTTGCCAGGCGAGGACACGGCTGCCACTCTAGAGATGATCCATGAGTTGGCCAGTGCCGACGCGTCAGTGGCTCTCCCGTCCTTTGAGGGCGAGTCTGAGCAAATGGCCCCCTTTCCTTCGTCCGTTGCTGGGGACGCACTGGGCGCATTACCACAGTTGCTAGCGAGAGTGCCTCTCCCACCATTGTCCACTGTGGTGTCAGCCTACAATGTGGGACTGGTCGAGTCCTCTAGTGTGGGACCCTTAGGTGTGCAACCGAATGCCTAGTCATTCTTGGTAGGGCCTTCTGAGTTGCCTGCTAATGCTAAGCTTTTATCGGTATTGGTTGCATGTACTTCTTTCCCTCTAGAGGAGGGAGAACTTCCTCATGACAAGATCGAGGCAGCCGGGGGTGAGCCCGTGCTCGAGGGTTCGGCTCAGGGCGACGAGGAGTTCGTCGATATTGAGGGGGTGTCTGAGGGGGACGCCCCTGTTGGTGAGCTTCTTATCCCACACCCTCGACTATGGAGTTGTCCTCATATGAAACTGGATTTTATAATAGCCTGACTTGGCTTCTTGTTGTACAGGTGCCTCTGATTTACATGCGCTTGGGGGTTCTTTAGAGACCTCATATGGTTCCTCGAGCAGTGACAATGCGGCGATGGAGACCGATGAGAGTTTGAGATCAGGCTCTTCTTCCTCTGAGGCCGCTTCTGCCGGAGACGCCGAGATGGAGGTAGCTTTGGAAGGTATATAGAGATCATTCCCTCCTCGCTGTTGGCTTTGGTTTAGAGTTCATAGCAGGGTGTTGACGTTATTGTGTTATGACCAGGACTGGGATCTGAGGGGGAGCGCGTGCCGGCTCCTACTGAGGATAACCAGGGAGAGCCTTCCGTCTCCCCGATAACCACAGAGGACGGCCGGATTATGGAAGAGCTTTGCCCTCCCTGACCTCGGCCGATGAGATTGCTGATGTGGGGGAGCGATTGCCCTCACCGACCCCTATGGAAGAGACTACAGGCGTGGCGGGAGCTGCACCGGGTAAGGACTGAGACTTTTCTCAGGTTTTCCACCTTGTCTTGTGAGATAAGCTTTGGATGTTGTGTATTTCCTTCTCATGCTGGGTGGGGCTGTGCAAGCTACTAGTGTGTTGGCTGAGATGGGCCACTCTTCCCTGGACCTAGGGGTGGAGTGGCCTACGTCTGCTTCCCCGCCTGAGCCGCTGCTGGACGTGAGCGTGGGTGCGGCCTTGCTTCAGCGAGCTCGAGGCTACCTGGGAGGCGACCCCCTGTGGACGCCAAAAATGTCGATGAGGATCATACGGCATGCACGTCTCGACACTCGAGAGCAAGCCGAAGATGGAAATGCTGAACAAATCTCATGCCTCGCCCGATCAGGATGAGAACCCGCTTGGTGGTCCGCTACCCGTTAAGGAAGCCCCCCAGGTGGATGATACAACCACAACTCCACAGCCGTCCATGCCGAGAGCTGAATCAAAGAAGAGTCGGGAACTCCGGTACAGCCTCAGTATGCACCGAAAGTTACGCAAAGTCTGGGATCAAGCCCCACAGGCTGCAAATGGAATATTATGGAGGCCACACATTACAACTAGAACATTCTGGGAATGCCAACACTCGAATAAATGGCTGCGACTTCGAAAAGAATCCATTTGAGGCTTAAAACGGCGTGGAAGGGCCTTAAACCGGCGCGCTCTAAACCGGCGTGCCCCTTCAACATCTTAATCCGGCGCCCCCAAAACCGGCGCGCCCCATTTCCCATTTGCCCTTGATGTTGCCTTAATACGGCGCGCTACTATTCCTTGGGCTTTAAGCCTTTCCCCCTCATCCTGATGCTAATCCGGCGCGCTCACCCCCCCGCACCGGTTTAACCCCATCCTATCTCGTCGTCATCCCGATGCTCTGTTTTGCACCATTATGGCGTGCAGAGAACATTGAATGCCCGACGCTTTGTCTCTGCCTCCGTTCGACAGCACAGAAGCGACAATGGCGAGGCAGGTCCCGACAAATCTGTGAACATCCCTTCCTCGGATAATTGCCAGCGTACTGCGCAAATCAACGGACGACACCATGGCATGTCAACTCCAGATGCCTCAACGAATGAGGAGGAAGATGGCGGGAGTTCCTTCCGTCCGAGCGAAGAAAGGGCAACCGGCTATATATACTCTACATGTTCGACAGAGAGAGGAGGATGGGCGATTGAAGAGAGAAAAGCTGGAACCCCCGAGGGGCGATTGAAAAAGAGAAGAGAGGGCCACCCGAAGAGAAGAAGAAGCTTGGTCCCCCGGCACCGGCAAGGTGAAGAAGGAAGAGAGAAAAGAGTGAGGGTGAGAGGTGAGTCGGAGGGGAAAGAGCATGTGCTCTCTTCCCCTCCTCCGTCAATGTATTCTCTCCCCCCTTTGCAATGTATTTCATTCTTTTTTCTCCAGATGAACCCCCCCTCTACATTAGAACCTTCCCCCGTTTGTGTGGATGAATAAAAAGAAAAATCCTCTTGCAAGCGCGATGTTCTTTGTTTAGCCTCTGCTCCCCTTTCTCTCGGTTTTCTTATCATCCATGGACCTTGGAGACCTGCCTCTCCGTGGCACGGCCTTCAGAGGAACCCATCGAATGGATGAATATTCATGGCCTCTTATGGCATACACCTGTCCCGCCTACGAGATCATCACTCTGAGTTGCTGGAACTCTTGAAGGCTTGTCCTTGAGTCTCCACCTGCGCTTATGGGTTAATGGAGGCTTTACTCCGTGTTTTGAGGTTCGCCCCGGAGCAATCCGTTTGGCGTTCCTCTATTCTCTCTGGCAAGCCTCTGTCTGGGGGAGATGCTGCCCAAATGTTGCCAGAGGAAGAACATGTAAGAACAGACAACAAACTAAGCCCCTGAACAGACTGAACTTTCTGAGTTCCTGCATAACAAACTCACCCTTGAACAAAATACTTGAATCCTCATGTTCATCCACCCTAATAAATAATTAAAACACTTAATCTTCCTCTCCACAAACTTAATCTATCAGTTCGATAAACAAACTAATCAACAAATCAACCCACAGGTGAAAGAAACAAGAAACAGAGCATAAAAGAATGAAAGAAACCTCATAGAAGCTATCCCGGCGTGCTCCTAATCCGGCGTGGGTTAATCCGGCGCGGTACCCCCCGCGCCGGTTTAGCTTTACACTCAAAACCCCTTTCTTTTTTTATTGCCACTAACCGGCACGCCCCTTGCATAGCCCATTAAACCGGCGCGCTATACTATTCCTCACCCTATTCCGGCGCCCCCTGGCCCTCCTCCTCCATTGGTCATTAACCGGCGCGCCCAAACTTTGCACCACTTATTCCGGCGTGCCCTTTTGGGCTTCCATTAACCGGCGCGCTCCCCTCTTTGCTTCCCTTAAACCGGCGTGCCTGAAAGGGAGAAAATGATTAATCAAATGAGAGAAGAGACTTAAAGCTAATGAATAAAACTAATAAAAAGTTTCCCCTTTCCATAATCTAAATTTTGTTCCGGGGGCACTGCCCCCGGAAACCCCCGCAAGGGGCGTTGCCCCCTTGACCCCCACGACCTGACCGGGTAGGTCGAACCCCGCGACCTGACCGCGCAGGTCGATCCGCGTGCGAGGGCGCACGTTGGTGAGTTCGGGCTTCGCACTTAACAATTCACTCCCCGGACTTGGCGCAAAGAGAAAATCAATGATGCCTTGTGGTATCGGACGTGGACCTCGGAACCCCCGACATGGTCATGATCCGAACACAGTCTGGGCCAATAGTTCGTTAACTCGACCCGCTTCTCCCGGGATCTAATCCCGCAACGCCACATTAAACTTGTCATGTCTACGGCAGACATTTGCACGGTTTTATCGTCATCTTCGATGCTTCAAATGTGGACTCGCGTCCGAACAATGAATGGTCCGACCGTGACCGACATGCACGCATACCTTGGAACCTTTGTTTCCCCGGACTGTGCGTGAAGAGAAAAGCAATGACGCCCCATGGCATCGGACTTGGATCTCGGGAGCCCTCGCCCGGACGTGACCATGATCCGAACTTATCACGGGCCGATAGTTCGTTAGCTCGACCTGTCTTTATCGGGATCCGATCTCGCATCCACATTAAACTTGTCGTACTTACGGCAGACATCCGTACGGTTTATCATCATCCTTGATGCTACTAATACGGACCTCCGTTCGAATAAGGAATGGTCCGTTAGTGACCGACGTATATACCGGGATCCAATCCCGCACCCATAGGAAATGTGCCGTACCTCCGGTATGTCTTTGTCGTGGTCTTCGATGTTTCGAATATGGGCTTACGTCCGAATACTGAATGGTCCGTTAGTGACCGGCGTATATCCCGGGATCGAATCCCGTGCTTGCATTAAAGCTTGACGTACTCACGGCAAACATTTGTACGGGTTTATTTCCGTTT
Organism: Amorphophallus konjac; assembly: GCA_022559845.1. Taxonomy (NCBI): domain Eukaryota; kingdom Viridiplantae; phylum Streptophyta; class Magnoliopsida; order Alismatales; family Araceae; genus Amorphophallus; species Amorphophallus konjac. The sequence goes on along the minus strand of CM040118.1, from coordinate 178,085,300 downwards.
ACGTCTTCAATACGGACCTTTGTCCGAACATAAAATGGTCCGTGTATGACCGACAAAATCCGAATGGAACGAGACGGCCCTCGTCCTCCCCGAACCCTACGTGCGGGAACATAAATAAGACCTTCGTGAGTCACATCTGGACCTCGGGTTCGCCCCAACCATGGTCATCGCCTGACCCACATCCTAGGCCTATAGTCGGCTATCTTTGTACAAATCTTTGTTTCAGAATCTAGTCCCGGGACACTCTCCCGCTGCCCTTCGGCACCGGAAATATTAATGATGCCCACGCGAGCCCGACTTCGACCGCGGGGGGCCCATCGCAGTATGGTCGCAGCTTGGTCTTGCACCGGGCGAACAAACTTATCGGTTTCCGACCGCTCTAATCGGGATTCAACTAAATGCCTCCTATCCCTTTGAACAATAAACTCACCGTACCCCGGCATACATATGCTCCAGTTTTCCCCGTGATGATCACGATTCTCTGAAGCCGGACGCTCGTCCAAATATCAAAATGGTCCCTTGAGTGACCGACATATTTCGAATGCTTGTTTCCCTAGACATAGGGCTTTCCGACTGATTTGAGACCGCTATCGGCTTGTTTCTCTCGATATATTTTCCTGGCCATGAGGCCCTTTTCCCGGCGATTAATCAAGGGTGTTCTCCTCTCCGAGGGGATATAAATGACGCCGTGACCTTTATGGCTCGGCGGGTTCTAGTCCCGACACGAACTACATAATCGTCTGATTAGTCAGATCGAGCGCATAATAAATCGTCACTCTGTGACTAGCACGCCCACGCACTTAATAAACCCAATAAACGAACAAACAAATGATAAATTAAATAAAAAGTGCGTCCACACCCCCTGCCTTCTCCGGAGGAGCTCAGGCAGCGGTTGAGGGACTGCACCCAGGGCTACCACAGCCTTGGCTTCCCGTGCGAGCTCTAGATGTCTGGCTTGGCCGGCATCTGGGCAGAGTACTTGCGGCTTCTGGCGGCTCCTGAGCAGAGGGCGCAGCAGCTGGTGGCGATCTGAGAGGCTCAGGAGCAGCGGGCCCAGCTCGTGTCGGCTGTAGCTGAGCAGAGAGGCCATGACGAGGAGGCCCCGTTGGCATCCCAAGACAGCGTCGCGTAGCTGGGGGAGGCAGAGAGTTGGGCTGAGGTCTTGAAGAAGGCTTGGGAGGAGGAGCGGTCGGTCGTCGAGCGCGCCTGAGTTGAGTGGCAGACGGCCGAGACGACGGTCGAGGCTAGCGCTCAGCTTTTCTTAACCCTGGAGGCGGAGCTTGGGGCTACTGACTCTCGCCTTGCGGCACTAGGGGGGATCGAGCCCGGGGTTTGATTATATTTCTTTTTCCCCTTTTTGTTTTGTGTCATCCGGACTGTATGGATTTTGTCACCCCAAGGGCATGTCTTGGGCTCCTTTTGTATAGTATTAATGACAAACTGGCTGGATCTTTGGTTGTTTACTAGGTTGTTCCCTCCCTTCTCCGGTGGAACTATGCTGCGTGTAGGGATTGGCGACCACTTGCTGTTAGTGGTGCTTATTTTTCCCTGACATGCCAGTGTGAGTGACAGGGGACTGGGTGTGCCCGATTTTGGGCGTCGGAGTAAAGGGGGTTGAGTATGGAGGATAGTGTAACTGGATGGCGGGTACTGGGTTCAGGGGATAGAGTGTTAGAAACTGGAGGCCGAGTACTTGGTAGTAGGGGGGAATGACTGGGTGTTGGGGCGAATCCTCTTGAAGGATTAAGGTCTGTGCAACATGGAGCCTACATGAACCCGCGGGGTATGATGGTCTACATAGTTTAGGGCTACTGGGGTGATTTTGGGGTGTATTGGGCACAGGCCGAGTAGTAGAGTGTCCGCTAACATCATGTTGTCAGCCGGAAATGTAGTGTATACTAGCTGGGAAGACTGGGATCGAGCCGACTGGATTGCCTGGGGGACAACGCGGCCAAGATTAGGATTGGGAGGTGGACTGGAGGTTGAAACTGGAATTATGACTGGAGATGGTGACCAGAGCTGGAGCAAGCCGCATGGCCTGTAAAGGCGTTGTAGCTGAGACTGGGGCTGGAGGCTGAGCGGCTGGCCTGTAACGGCGTTATAGCCGAGACTGGGGCTGGAGGCTGAGCAGCTGGCCTGTAAAGGCGTTGTAGCTGGGACTGGGAGCTGGGAGCTAGCAGCTGGCCTGTGAAGGTGTTGTAGCCGGGACTGGGAGCTGGGAACTAGCGACTGGCCTGTGAAGGCGTTGTAGCCGGGATTGGGAATTGGGAGCTGGCGGTTGGCCTGTGAAGGTGTTGTAGCTGGGATTGAGAGCTGGGAGCTGGCGGCTAGCCTGTGAAGGCGTTGTAGCCAGGACTGGGAGCTGGGAGCTGGCGACTGGCCTGTGAAGGCGTTGTAGCCGGGATGGGGAGCTGGGAACTGGCAGCTGGCCTGTGAAGGCGTTGTAGCCGGGACTGGGAGCTGGGAGCTGGAGGCTAGCCTGTGAAGGCGTTGTAGCCGGGACCGGGAGTTGGGAGCTGGCGGTTGGCCTGTGAAGGCGTTGTAGTTGGGACTGGGAGCTGGGAGCTAGTGGCTGGCCTGTGAAGGCGTTGTAGCCGGGACTGGAAGCTGGGAGCTGGCGACTGGCCTGTGAAGGCATTGTAGCCGAGATTGGAAGTTGGAAGCTGGCGGCTGGCCTCTAAAGGCGTTGTAGCCGGGACTGGGGGCTGGGAGATGGTTGCTGGCCTGTGAAGGCGTTGTAGCTGGGACTGGAGACTGGGACTTAGGGTGACCGACCTTTGGGGTGCAGTGGTCACCATTGTTGTGGAGTGATATTGAGCTTGCCATCGGCGAAGTGTCATATACGATAACTTTCATCCGCGAGGGGTAGAGAGGGAGAGAGTTTTCTTTTTTTTCACTTTACCAGCTCTACCGCCCTTGCGAGTTTTCGCTAGAGCTGGCCCCCTCTTACTTTTTTCGGTGCGCCCTTGTAGGTTTTCACACCGAGGGGTTACCCGATTTTGCCTGAGGCGCCCTTTCGGGTTTTCACCTCAGCTGGGTTGGTGGCAATTTTTGCCCCCAGTCGCCTATTTGTAATGAGGACGGCTGGGTCCACCGGGGTATCTCTATTTTTAACCCCATTTTTGTTATTATATGGGTATATAGATATATTTGAAAATATTGTCCATAGCATGCTGCTGTCAGAGGACGGAATCTAGAACTGGACACTGTGAATGACCGGATATTGGCCCTCTTTTAATATGGGGTTTCACAGGTTGTCAAGTCATGGTGATGGGGGCCATTTTGTTATGGCAGGATATGACCAGAGTTATGGCTGGGAAGAGTTGGGGATTACTGGGAGGACTGGAATTAGAATGAGACCGGGGGGCTCTGGACTTATAGAAGGTGTGGAATGTAGTGGTGTGAACCGGTACGAGTCTGGAGATAGGCTTGGACTGGGATTTGCTAGGATGGCAACTAGGATGTCATACGGCCATAGAAAGTTGTCGACCCACCGCATCGAAGCGAGGGCCGAAGGTGGCATGAGCTCAGTAGGGTGATGTAAAGTTAACTGGGGGTCATGGGGTTAGTGCTCTAGCGATGTGAGTTGACAGAAGGTTGATGTTCGGTGGGGCTAATGATTTGCCGAGGGATGGTTGGAACGCCACCCCGACTGGCGAGGATAGGGAGATTTTCTCGTTATTGGCTCTATCACCCTTTCGGTTTTTCGCCAAAGCCGACCCCCTTTAGCTTTTTCCGACGCGCTCTTGTGGGTTTTCAAGTCGAGGGATTTCCCCATTTTGCCTGAGGTGCCCTTTCGGGCTTTCACCTCAGTCGGGTTACTGGCCTTTTTGCCCCCAGCCGCCTTCTTGCAAAAGAGGACAGCTGAGTCTGCCGGGGTATCTCCATTTTCAACCCCATTTTTTTGTTGTTTTTTTTGACTTACCTGGGAGCCTGACGGATAAACTAGTGCCGCTGCAGAAGTGCCCGTGCTCTCGTGGTGACGGGAACGAGGGCAGGGGATTAGTCCCCAAGGATGCCTGGCGGCGGTTCTGGGGAGCTGGGTTGGGCCTGTTGCTTGACTGGGGATTGAAGACTGGAGGAATTGGCTGGTCCGACCCTCCCCGAGGGAGGGGCGACCTCACTGGTAGTAGCTGGAACACGCACCTTAGTCTGGCTGGCGCACGAACTCGTGTTCAAGTGCATAGTACAGCTTCATATACTTGCCTTTAAGAGGCGGGAAGGGTCGGTGACCTTTGTGGTCGACGACTGTGTAGGCCCCGCCCTCGTAGACGTTACGGACGATATATGGGCCTCGCCAATTCGGCTGTAATTTTTCACTGGGGCGCCCCGCCATGACTCACTTTTCCTTGATCATGACGAGGTCACCTTGCTTGAAGGCTCGCTTCTTAACGAGCTTATCATAGGCCCGGACCATACGAGCCTGGTATACTTGCAGGTGTTTGTAGGCTTCGAGCCGTTTTCCTTCTAAATCGGCCAGCTCTTCTAGCTTTCTCTGGTATTCATTTTCGTCTGGGCCGGCGAGACTGGTGTGCATCGCCACGTGATAAGAGGCTAGCTGGACTTCAATGGGGATAACGGCTTCTGCCCTATAGGCGAGGGAGAACGGCGAACACCCCGTAGGAGTTTTGTAGATCGTTCGGTAAGCCCACAATGCTTCGAAGACCATCTCACCCCAATCACGTTTCTGGTGGCTAACTATTTTAGCCAGGAGCTTGTAGAGGGTCTTATTGAAGGCTACCGCCAAGCCGTTAGCCTGGGGGTTGTAGAACGAAGAGGTTCTCCAGTTGATGTGAAACATGGCCACTAGCTGCTACACTGCCCTATTCTTGAACGGTGTCCCATTGTCGGACACGATGCGGCTGGGGGTACCAAACCAGTAAATAATGTTGTGCCGGACGAATCTGGCAACCACCTCGCCGGTGACTTCTCGCAAAGGGAGAGCCTCCGCCCAGCGAGAGAAATAGTCAGTGGCGGCCAAGATTTATTTATGGCCCTTGGAAGACGACGGGAAAGGTCCCGCGATGTCCATGCCCCACTCCGCGAAAGGCCAAGTGGGGGCTATAGGACGTAGTGGGTTAGGAGGTCTCCTAGGCACTGGGCCAAAAGCTTGGAACTGATGACATGTACGGGCGTACTGGACGCAATTCACAAACATGGTTGGCCAGTATAAGCCTTTAAGCTTGATGTTGTGCTTCATTCTATCTCCGGCCTGGTGCGCGCCGCACAATCCGGAGTGAACCTCCTGCATGATGGCTCGAGCCTCCGCGGGAGAGACGCATCTTAGAAGAATTGACTTGTCCTTCTCGTGGATGAGTCGGTACAGGGAGTCGCCAATCAACTCATACGAGGTTGCTTAGCGAAGTAGCTGGACCCTTTGAGCTCGGTCAGGAGGGAGCCACCCTTTCTTGAGTTTTATGATCGGCTGTTGCCAATCTTCTCTTTCTGGAGGAGTGTTCTGGTCAAGGTTGTGGACCTCACAAATGGTGAGACCAGTGTTGCCTTCGAGTGAATACGGCATCAGTCTTCTATATTTGATGACGATGTCAACCTCGCCCTCGGGCGGGAGTTTTATAGCCGCAGCCAGTTTTGCCAGGGCGTCTGCCTGAGCATTGTTGCTTCTAGGGACATGATCTATCTCAAAGAAATAGAATTTCTGGGTTAATCTTGTGACGGCGGCGTGGTAGGGGACCAACTCTGGTTTTCACACGTCGTAGACGCCGAGGACCTGCCGGACTATTAGCTGGGAGTCCCCATAAGCTTTGAGGCATTTGATGCCCATGTAGAGAGCCATCTGGAGCCCAATGAGCAGAGCTTCATACTTCACTTCATTGTTGGTCAGGGATTTCATGAGGGCACGAGAGTTGTACAAAACTCCGCCTTGAGGAGTCAGGAAAATGATGCCGGCACCTGCCGTGGTGGCTGCATCCTGGTTGCTCCGGGTAATCCCTCGGGAAGCGCCATCAAAGTAGAGCTCCCAATAGGGTACGCTGGTTGTGAGAGCGCTTTGCTGCCAATAATGCAAGACATCTCCGCTCTGTTCAACTGGTTGTTGTGATTGAACAGCACTGGTTGTGAGAGCGCTTTGCTGCCAGTAATGCAAGACATCTTTGCTTTGTTCAACCGATGGTTATGATTGAACAGCAAGGGACTCCTCGTCCGGGAGCTCCGAGCTGAAAGGCGAGTCATCTGGCACTGGATGGGCTGCCAAGAATTTGGCCATACCCTGTCCCTTAATTGCTTTTCTGGGGACATAAGTAATGTCGTATTCTATCAACAAGAGAGCCCACCTTCCGAGTCTGCCTGAGAGGAGGGGTCGTCGAAGGAGATACTTCAGAGGGTCGTGCTTGGATATAAGCTCGACTCGATCGGACAGGAGGTAATGCCGCAGCTTCTTGATGGCGAACACCAATACCAAGCAGACCTTCTCGAGAGGGGAATATCGATGCTTGGCACTGATTAGCTTCTGACTAAGGTAATAGAGGGGTTGCTCTTTACCTTCCTCATTGACTTGTGCTAAGATAGCTCTTAGGGAGGCGTCCATGGCAGCAATATAGAGGAAGAGGGGTTTGCCCTTAACTGGTGGGGTTTGCCCTTAATTGGTGCCCCCAGAACTGGAGGAGTAAGGAGGTACTCCTTGATTTACTCGAAAGCCACCTGGCATTCCGAGTCCCACACAAACGGGGCGTCTTTCTTCATCAGCTTGCTGAAAGGCGCGCATCGACCGGAGAGGTTAGAGATAAACCTCCGAATGTAGGTCAGCCTCCCTTGGAAGGACTTGAGCTTGGTGATGATGCTGGGTGGTGGAACCTCCTAGATTATTTTGATGTTGCTGGGGTCCACCTCAATTCCCCGGTATCGGATGATCAAGCTGAGAAACTTGCCACTGGATACGCTAAAGGCGCACTTCATAGGGTTCATTTTGAGCCCGTATTCCCGGAGACGCTCGAAAACTTGGCATAAATCACGTAAATGGTCTTCTCCCCTTTTAGTCTTGATGACGAGGTCATCGACATAGGATTCGACGGTATTGTGCAGCATCTCGTCGAATATTTTGGTCATGGCCCTTTGGTAAGTAGCGCCGGCGTTCTTCAAACCGAAGGGCATGCGCTTGTAGTTGAAAATCCCTTTGGGGGATCTAAAGCCTGTGTGGTTCTTGTCTTTGAGGGACATCCGAACTTGGTTATACCCGGACGACCCATTCATGAAAGACAAGGCCTCATGTACGGTGGTTATGTCGACCATTGTTTCTGTGATTGGCACTGGGAAGTGGTCCTTCGGACAAGCTTTATTGAGGTCCCAAAAGTCGATGCAGACGCAGACTTGACCATTTTTCTTCTTGACTGGGCCTATGTTGGCGAGCCAGATCGGATAGATACACAGCTCAATGAAGTCGACCTCCACCATTTTATCGACTTCGGTCGTGACGTGGAGCTCCAGCTCATGGCGCATGCGCCGCTGTGGCTGTTTAACTAAAGTAACCGAGGGAGAAATGGCTAGCTCGTGCTCCGCTATGAAGGGGTCTAGCCCCGGCATCTCCCTGTATGTCCAGGCGAAGCAGTCTTTATACTCCCACATGAGTTGTTTGTAATCCCGCCTCTCTGCCTGAGTGAAGAGAGCGCTTACGAATGTGTGCTGGGGGGCATCATCTTTGCCCAGGTTGATTTCAACGAGCTCATCTACGATCGCTTAGCCACCATCCTCCAGTTTGGGAGGAGCGGGTTGGAAGTCGATGAAACCCTCATCATCGGTGTCGGCTTCATGCATTTCTTGATTCTCGAAGCCACTGGTTGACGCCGATGGGACTGGAGAGTGGTTGTCGCTGGGATCCACCAGGGATTTATCTAGGCCGCCGGCTTTTGGCGAGCGGTTGTCAACCGGGGCTACTGAGGTCTCCCCGGGGTTGCCTGCTAGAGCTGACGATCCTTCGCAGCTAGTATCAAAGATATTCCCCTCATCAGGAGGGTTTGTTGAGCTGGGTCCTTCGACCAGCTGGATGGCTGGAGGAGCTTCTTCGGCCCCGATGCCTTTGCAGGGAGGCGGGGAAGGTTCCTCGATGGCCTTGACTGGAGTGCCAGCTTTGACGGGGATCGGGAACAGGATCTCTTCTTCTTCATCCCCGGAGCTACCGAATTTAGCTTCGACTTTAGCTTGGTCGTCGGCTGGTTGCGCCAAGCCTATGACGTTGACTGCATAGTGGACGTGAAAGTTCGAGTCTTCGTCGTAGTCAAGTCCTCTGGTATCCTTATAGAAGGATGGGGGTTGCCCCCGGACCTGAGAAGGGGTCCACAGTTGGTGAAAATATTCACGTCGCGCGGACATTTGCCATTGAGGGATGTGTTGTTTTAGACACATTTCCCGAATATGTAGTGGCAGGTTGTCCCATACTTGGACTGCTTCAGGGGTATCATCGGCTTGCCTGGACTAGCCAAAGTCATCCTCTGGTGGGGCTTGAGGGACCGTGTCTCCCTTATAGAAGACAATGGGTTTGTCCCTATTGGCCTTCTTCTTATTACTGTGTTGTCGCTAGAAGGTGACAACAAATGGTGTCAATGGCTCAATGATGTGTTCTTCGGAGACACATGGGAACTGGATGGAGTCTAGGGGCAAGCATATACTCTTGCCGATAGCTCGACTAATGAGATTGGCCTCGAAGTCGATCTGGTGCCTCTCGGGGTGATTTGGGGTTGACTTGGAGCCGAGGCATAGCCGATGAAGCTTAGCCTTCTCTTCATCGACAGAGAAGAGATCGTCATCATCTTCCTCTGAGAGCTAGCCATTGATCTTGCTCTTGATCACAGGGTCAGACTAATCCCCTTGAAGTAGAGTGCAGTGTCGTCCAGGTTGCATATTGCCGGTGTAAACGATGACAGGTCTGCAAAGACCGTGTGTTGCTCCCCCCCCCTTGGCATACTTGATGCATTGGTGGAGAGTTGATGGGATGACCCAATTTTCGTGGAGCCAAGGTCTACCTAGTAGCATCTTATAGGACGTGTTGGAGTCGATGATGTAGAACGTCACCTTGGAGGCGAAGTCATCAAGCACCAGATCAACATCCACCCGGTCGAGGACGTCCTCGTTATTTTGGTTAAAGCCGGATATCTTGACCGCTTGAACCTTCTGGAGGTACGGGGTCAGATATAATGTCTTGAATGTTTTGAGCGGCATGATATTAACAGCAGCACCAGCATCCACCAGAATCCGGTTCACATCATGCCCATTGGCCGTTCCTTTCATGTAGAGAGGACGGTTGTGGCATGGAGGTGATAGCAGGATGTCCTTCTCTGTAAAGGAGACGGTTGTGGCATGGAGGTGATAGCAGGATGTCCTTCTCTGTAAAGGAGACGGTGGTGGTGAAGGCTTCATAGGCCGCTGTCTTCATTTCCGCGACATGTGCCTCGTAAGCTTCTGGCTCCTGGAGTATTTTGATGAGAGTTTCTCTCAGCTCTTTACTCTAAGCAATGGCTTCCCAAATGGTAATGCTAGTAGGAAAGCACTTCATCTGGTGGAGGACCTTCCGGTCGGCTCGGGCTCGAGCATCCTTGATGAGGGCATCCCTTGCCCCTTCACATTTTCTCCAGACTCGGATTGTTCGTCGGCAAGTGCCATTATGTTCCTCAAGTGTTTGTGAGTCGAGTCATGTAATTTTCTTATTTTTATTTGAGTCTTAATCATGTAATTTCCCCTTTATTTGAGTCATGTACCTAGGTTAGTAGGTTATCTACCAATGTCCTAAGTCATTGTGTTGTTTAGATAGGCTATTGGGCCCATCTCATTGGGCTAGGCCCATGGACACCCCCTTCCCTTCGGTTATTAGTCATTGTGTCTTTTGTTAGGGTCCTTTGTGAAAAAAGTCATGTGCCTATAAATAGGCCACCCCACTCCTCATATGTAACAATTTTGATGAAATATTGAAGAAACTCCTTTCAAGTCTCTCATTACTCCACTTCTCTCTCTCTTTCTCTAGCTCTCCCTCTCTCTCCCCAAGGAAAGGGGCGAACCTCCCCTCTCTCCTCCCCCCCCCTCTCATTCAAATCCAACCCCCACCTACCTCCATTATTACCCCCACAACTTCCCACACCCTCCTTTACTCTCCACCTAGTCCCAACAACCCTCCACCAATCCAAGCCCTACTTCCCAACCACCACCTACTTCCCTCCACTTCCCTAAGCACCTCATCACTTCCCCAAGGCTGAAGGATCTCTTTCCTAGGCCCAAATTTGAATCTCCCACCCATCTCCCCTTCCCCCCTTGCTCCCTAGGTCGCACCCCTCCTCTCCCCTCAAGCCAAGTTCGCCCCCACCTTCCCTCCCCCTCCCTCTCTCCCTTGTGCTCACCCCTTCCCACCACCATCTATAGCAGACCAGCCCCCTCTCCAGCCCCACTTCGCCCTCCCCACCTCCATCTCCCTAGCCTTCACAACCCCTAAAACTCCTCTCATCTCCCTCCTTTAGCCATTAGACACCCTTCCCACCACTTGCTCTCTTGACCATCCCCTTCCCCACACCTTCTTCTTCCCCTTAATCTGTCTCTGTTTCAGGCAGCAGAACTACAGAGACTTGCAGAAGCAGCCACGACCGTCGCTCGAAGATTCAAGTGGCAAGGCCTACATTGCCGGAATCGTCTGCAAGTTATCTTTCCAACCGAGGTGGTTTCGCTGGCTTCCGAGGTCGGAGCTGATCGGGGGAGCCGATCACGTCCAACTGCATCTGCTGTCCCAGTCTGCAGACCAGAAGCTGAAAGAAGAAGCTGCCACGGCCAACCCGTGAAGGCTCTGAGCGCCAATTTTGGAGGGCAAAGACTAATTCCTGTTAGCTTTCACCTCCAAGAAGAAGGATCTCATTCGGCCATCGGAGCTATCAGTTACTAATTTCTTCGTCGAGGGTTGCAGCCAGCCACCTGCAGGTCCAGGTTTGACCTGTCCTCACATATCCGACCACCATTCTCCCCTCCGACCTCCGATTGGGGCCCCGTCAACTCCTGTTCGTAGCTACTCCGACCACGAGGACGTCACCGCCAGGCTCGTCACATTTGGAGTTCAGAAGCGTCCGTGGTACCCTCTGCAACCTGCTGTACCCGTTCTGAACCAGCCAGAGGAAGAAGCTGCTGACCTGTTCCAGTCGCTGACCCGACCAGCCCTGAGTTCCAGAGCTCCTGTAAAAATTCATACATCATCCTCAATCTGTTAGCAAGCTTTTGGCGTAAGTCTCATCAGATTCTGAGCTCAATGGAATTATTGGCAGCATCGACATCGACCCTCTGTCCAGAAATACAGAAGCTAGGCAGAATCGGTAAAGCTCGGGAAGTCGGTTCTCTTTGCATATCTCCCCACCCCGCTTGGCCGGCTGAAGGCCCCTCCCTGCGTGGAGGTAGTTTTGGATGTATTAAGCATAATCCCCACCCCAATATCCCCCCCCCCTTGCATGGGGTGTAGTTCATGTAATTATTAAGTCGCAGGTTTGAAGCTTCAATCGATGCGGCGTACGGGTACATACCCTCGCCTCCCCGCTCGCCCCCGTCTCCGGCCGGAGTCGGCATCTTCACGCCGGCTAGGTGAGCCTCGGTCCCTCTCTTGACTGGTTTAATCACTTGGTTAGCTTAGTATTATTGCTATTGCTTTGTCGGACGGTGAGTGAGAGCTCGGCCCAAATTGCTAGTACCGTGAGTGACCACCGCGGGTAAGTTGAGAGTGAATCCACTTAACCCACACCCTTGGTGTGTTGGCCGCCCATGATTTGGGCATCCTAGGCCCACTTGGGGTTCTTCCCAAGCTAGCCAACCATTGGAGCCTAAAGGTCCCGCCTCGGACCCTCTCCAACATCGCCTAGTCACCATCGGGCACTAGTGTGTGCCATACGGGTGAGCTCGCTAGTGTGAGTCCGCTGCTCAAACTTGAATGCTTGCAAAATAGGTCCATAGGTGGTTTCACATCAAGTGGTATCAGAGAAAGTTCATAACTTGTCTCTATCAAGTTGGTCCTAGGGCATGTCTATGCATTTAGAGTCTTCAAGTGCATCACTCTTGTCCCCCTAGTATGGCCACCTCATATCGACCTTACCAATCGGCCCACTCCATAAGTCCAAGCCACCAAGAGATGCCTACCACTAACACCCATAACTTCCCTGGCCATCTCAACTACTTCATGAAAGCCTTGACCTATGCCAATGAGCAGCTTGATAACATATCGGGCCGACTCAACCAACTTGGAGAAAATAGGCCCGCCCCAAGGACAGACGATAGAATGGTCCCTTTCCCACTTCCCACCTTTGATGGAACCTCTCCTAGAGAATATTTAGATTGGAAGCTACAATGGACCAATACTTCACTTGGTATCATATATCCGAAGATGAAAAGGCATTGGTTGCCAAAATGCAACTTACCAAACAGGCGGAAACTTATTGGATGCAAATTGTCGGGCTAAAGATACTTAGAAGGGAAACTCCCATCACCACTTGGAAGGACATGAAGGAGCAACTTAGAGCAAAATATATGTCCCCTTCCTACCCGGGTTACCAAAATTCGAGGAGCACTCTCACTCCTCCAAACTCACCCGTCCAAACCCTTACCACTAGAACCCAAGTCTCCAAGGCCTCCACCTCCCCACCTGATCCCATGAGGGCCCCCACACCCCAACCAAAACCCCCTTCACTAACCTACACTAGTCAAGCCTCTTTAGCCCCCACTTCCACCCCAAATAATCCCAAGGGCAAGAGACCCCTAACCGACCCAATTCCCTCCATGGTGACCACCACTCATCCAACCCTCACCATTAAAAACCATGTGGACACCGTGTCCACCCCTCCACCAAGGCCCATAATGGCCACCATCCCCAAACCCAAAACCCCTCACCCAACTCCCGCTTCCTACACCAATCTTTCCCCAACCTAGGCCTCCTCTACTTCCCCTTCCAATCCAAGTCCACCCTTGCCCACCACCCCAAGTGCACCATGCTCCAGCTATCACAAATTCTCCCGCATTAGACCTACCCAACCCATTAACACTAGGAATTGAAACCTCCACAACCCTCCACATGGGAGTAGATGCTAGTCCGGAACCCATTCCCACCCATAAGGAAGCCCAAGATCACACCAATGGTAAGGAAAAGCCTCAACCCTTTACCACTTCAAATAGCCCGGATCCTCAAGAGTCACCCACCTTCACCATGAATCAGCATATACTCTAATGGCTCAAGCACGGACCCACCCTTCCTAGCTCACCCCCACCTCTCTCACCTTTGGGATATCCATCCCAAATTGTTCCCCTCCACTCCTATCACACCACAATCCAATCCTACTATGAGGTAGAAGATTGGGATGATCTCCTCAAAGGTCTAAAGTGGCAATCAGACTTGACTTCTTTATTGGCCCTAGGAGCAGACCAACCCAAGAGCCTTAACCTCATCCATCCATGCATTGGGTCTATCTTCTCGGTTTGCACTATTGGTTGCTACACTAGTGACATCCTTTTCCTTCTCCCCATAGTGGGAGAGCCCATCCTGGTCCACTCCCCTACCATTGTGATTCCTAAAACCTTGACCAACCAGCCCACCCCATACACCGGCCTAACCATTCCACTAGAAGAAGACGACTCATCACCTTTTGAGGACCTTGAGGACATGGAGCCCCTTGGTAACCCACTTTATGATCCCTATGATCCATTCCAATGGGAGTCAAGGAACCCGAGTAACCCAACCACCTTAACTACCACCTACCTTTCCCTATCTCAACCCACCATGTTTGATCCAATCCACCCCATCCCAGACCCAGGTTACACCATGGGAACCATGACTTTGGGTGGTATACACCTAGGGATCGAGGAAGTGCCCCATCTCATGATATCCACCTTTCTAGACCCCTTCGACCCATTCCAATGGAAGTCCAAAGGCCCACACATAGGAGACATCTTTGTCACAAGAGTGCATAAGTCTTGGCATACAACACCACTTGGCATGATTCATAAGTCAGGTACATTCATTTACATCACCCACATGTCAAGTAGGAAGCATAAGTGGACCGTATTTGGATGTATTGGCCCACGCTCATTCATCATGAGTCTTAAGTATGAGAGGAGCATACAGGGATGTCCGGGTCCCCCGACATTTGTCATACCCATGCATAAAAGGTTCATCTATGGATGTCCCGGCCCCCCTGAGTCTGTCACAATCTTCATAGCATCAAAGCATGATCGATCAACATGTGACTGCCCCGGACCACCTTTTCATACCATACATTGTCAACTCACATGGCATACGCATTCAAGCAAGTATCAAGTAACAAGCGGTGGGATTCACAAGAAGCGAGCACAAACTCCTAAGCACCACTTTGAATTCCAAGTTGATAACTTGGCGATGATGGCTTTGGAGTGGCTCTACTTTAGGGTCACCTTCAAATTGAGGGCACGAGGACTTGGACCTTGCCAAGTTCCGAGTGGCTTTGGTAACACGGCTTATGGGTTGAACTTTCAAAAAGGGTTTTGGGATTCTCCCCATTTCTCATGTGGCAGATCTAGCACCTTATAAGGGCACTGCGGTGGATCCTTGTGAGTGCCTCCAGCTTACACCTACCCTTGTGAGAGACACCCTCGGAGTGCCACCACAAATAGCCTGAGAGCCCGACGTGAGCACACAGCGGCAATACTAGGCAAGCAAGATCCCATCGCCAGCATGAGGGTATGACCGAGTCACTTTGTCGAGCTGAAGCGCCATTCCCCGACTATGGTCGCGGGTTGAGTATGGAGATCGTGGATCGCCCAGAGCCGCAGTTCGATATACTACTTCCCTGGTGGACCCATACTCGACGGGGTCGAGTTTTCCCCACCCCGGGGGTATGATGAGGGCATCCCTTGCCCCTCCACATTTTCTCTGGACTCGGATTGTTCGTCGGCAAGCGCCATTATGTTCCTCAAGTGTTTGTGAGTCGAGTCATGTAATTTTCTTATTTTTATTTGAGTCTTAATCATGTAATTTTTCCTTTATTTGAGTCATGTACCTAGGTTAGTAGGTTATCTATCAATGTCCTAAGTCATTGTGTTGTTTAGATAGGCTATTGGGCCCATCTCATTGGGCTAGGCCCATGGACACCCCCTTCCCTTCGGTTATTAGTCATTGTGTCTTTTGTTAGGGTCCTTTGTGAAAAAAGTCATGTGCCTATAAATAGGCCACCCCACTCCTCATATGTAACAATTTTGATGAAATATTGAAGAAACCCCTTTCAAGTCTCTCATTACTTCACTTCTCTCTCTCTTTCTCTAGCTCTCCCTCTCTCTCCCCAAGGAAAGGGGCGAACCTCCCCTCTCTCCTCCCCCCCCCTCTCATTCAAATCCAACCCCCACCTACCTCCATTATTACCACCACAACTTCCCACACCCTCCTTTACTCTCCACCTAGTCCCAACAACCCTTCACCAATCCAAGCCCTACTTCCCAACCACCACCTACTTCCCTCCACTTCCCTAAGCACCTCCTCACTTCCCCAAGGCTGAAGGATCTCTTTCCTAGGCCCAAATTTGAATCTCCCACCCATCTCCCCTTCCCCCCTTGCTCCCTAGGTCGCACCCCTCCTCTCCCCTCAAGCCAAGTTCGCCCCCACCTTCCCTCCCCCTCCCTCTCTCCCTTGTGCTCACCCCTTCCCACCACCATCTCTAGTGGACCAGCCCCCTCTCCAGCCCCACTTTGCCCTCCCCACCTCCATCTCCCTAGCCTTCACAACCCCTAAAACTCCTCTCATCTCCCTCCTTTAGCCATTAGACACCCTTCCCACCACTTGCTCTCTTGGCCATCCCCTTCCCCACACCTTCTTCTTCCCCTTAATCTGTCTCTGTTTCAGGCAGCTGAACTACAGAAACTTGCAGAAGCAGCCACGACCGTCCCTCGGAGATTCAAGTGGCAAGGCCTACATCGCCGGAATCGTCTGCAAGTTATCTTTCCAACCGAGGTGGTTTCGCTGGCTTCCGAGGTCGGAGCTGACCGGGGGAGCCGATCTCGTCCAACTGCATCTGCTGTCCCAGTCTGCAGACCAGAAGCTGAAAGAAGAAGCTGCCACGGCCAACTCGTGAAGGTTCTGAGCGCCAATTTTGGAGGGCAGAGACTACTTCCTGTTAGCTTTCACCTCCAAGAAGAAGGACCTCATTCGGCCACTGGAGCTATCAGTTACTAATTTCTTCGTTGAGGGTTGCAGCCAGCCACATGCAGGTCCAGGTTTGACCTGTCCTCACATATCCGACCACCATTCTCCCCTCCGACCTCCGATTGGGGCCCCGTCAACTCCTGCTCGTAGCGACTCCGACCACGAGGACGTCACCGCCAGGCTCGTCACATTTGGAGTTCAGAAGCATCCGTGGTACCCTCTGCAACCTGCTGTACCAGTTCTGCATCAACCAGAGGAAGAAGCTGCTGACCTGTTCCAGTCGCTGGCCCGACCAGCCCTGAGTTCCAGAGCTCCTGCCAAAATTCAGACATCATCCTCAATCTGTTAGCAAGCTTTTGGCGTAAGTCTCATCAGATTCTGAGCTTGGTGGAATTATTGGCAGCATCGACATCGACTCTCTATCCAGAAATACAGAAGCTAGGTAGAATTGACAAAGCTCGGGAAGTCGGTTCTCTTTGCATATCTCCCCACCCCGCTTGGCCGGCTGAAGGCCCCTCCCTGCGTGGAGGTAGTTTTGGATGTATTAAGCATAATCCCCACCCCAATATCCCCCCCCCCCTTACATGGGGTGTAGTTCATGTAATTATTAAGTCGCAGGTTTGAAGCTTCAATCGACGCGGCGTGCGGGTACATACCCTCGCCTCCCCGCTCGCCCCCGTCTCCGGCCGGAGTCGGCGTCTTCACGCCGGCTAGGTGAGCCTCGGTCCCTCTCTTGACTGGTTTAATCACTTGCTTAGCTTAGTATTATTGCTATTGCTTCGTCGGACGGTGAGTGAGAGCTCGGCCCAAATTGCTAGTACCGTGAGTGACCACCGCGGGCAAGTTGAGAGTGAATCCACTTAACCCACACCCTTGGTGTGTTGGCCGCCCATGATTTGGGCATCCTAGGCCCACTTGGGGTTCTTCCCAAGCTAGCCAACCATTGGAGCCTAAAGGTCCCGCCTCGGACCCTCTCCAACATCGCCTAGTCACCATCGGGCACTAGTGTGTGCCATACGGGTGAGCTCGCTAGTGTGAGTCCACTGCTCAAACTTGAATGCTTGCAAAATAGGTCCATAGGTGGTTTCACATCAATCCTCCCAGGAGGGTAGTATGTCGGGTTGGGCTTTCTGCGAGCTGTCGTGCCGCTCTCCGTCAGGAAGTTGCACTGCCTTGCCTTTATTGTTGGGATCAGACTGACCCTGATCGTCGGTGGACTCCTGGAACAGGGGTGCCAGGAATGGCTCTTCTACGGGGAACTGGTGAGCTGGTCCGTCCTTGTTGAAAGGTCCCGCTTGTTCCACAGAAGAAGCCTAAGCTGGTACAGAGATCGGGAGGCCGGCAGGAACCTCTTCGATATCGGCAGTATCGAAGATGCAGGGTCCTTTTTGAATTTCTACCTCCGGGATGGGGGCTGGTTCCTCTCCTTGAAAGAGGATGATTCGCTCCGGATCGAATGTGGACAAGGAAAGGGGTAACTCAGGAGTTCTCCCGCGGCCCCTACCGCGTCCCCGGCCATGACCTCGGCTGCGGCCTGTGTGTTCTGGAGTTGGCTATAGCCCAAGTGAGGCAGTGGTTCTTTGTCTGGTTCGGGAGGCCACAGGCTCGCCTCGCTGAGAAGCGCTGATATTATGAGGAGGTGGGATGGGCATCATATTGTAGGTGCAGCCTTGAAGCATTTCTTCTAGCTGCTCTGTTGTGATCTCCTTGTCCTTATAGCACAAGGAGCGCGCATCTGGGATCAAGAGTCTTTCGCCATTTTTGAACTTTTGGATAATCTCTTGGATCCAATTTTTGAGGCGGGCTCATTTCTGCATTTCTTCCCACGGGATATAGCTGTCGAGTGGGAGGGCTCTGGTAGGACAAGGAGGAACGTATTCCTCCAGGTCATCAATGAGCCACTGGAGTCTTTGGAGAGGCGTTGGCTTAGCTGGTGATTATAGGGTGGCTGCTTGTTCAGCTTGTTTCTTGAGCCGCCTTCTGAGGTTCTTCCTCCTATTTTTCTCTCGTCTCTTGGCAATAGCGGTCTCCAAGGGAGTAGGAGGGAGAGGTGCGGAGGCCGGAGTTGATAAATTCCCAGGAGGGTGTCCCCGGGCTAGTGCCTTGGTGGGGCGAGGCGGACGACTCTTCTTCGCCCGAATTTCAATCCAGGCGCCTTCCGCTTGTTGTATCTGGAAGGTGGCATTGATCGCCTGCTCGATTACCTCGAGCGGCAATTCCTGGTATGCTGGAATACTTGGACTGGCGTCCGAAGACATGTGCGCGGTTTGGTGCCGTAGCCACGGTGGTGACAGGAGCTTACAAGGAGTCGGTAGACTGGTGCTGGCGTCAGAAGACGTATGGGCGGTTTGATGCCTTAGCCATAGTGGCGACAGCTTTTGTTAAGAAGCGGACTGAAGGATATGCTTGTTGTCCTACTCCTTAGCATTTCCCTTGTGATCATGCTGAGGGTCGGGTCTAGCGACAATCGAAGGCGTCGTAGGATATTGTTGCTCATGGCAGTTACCTCGACTCTGCGGACTAACTGAGCCCTATAATGGTAGGCCCATCGCTTGAATCGAAGCCGCTGAAGACTCCGAAGATGTCTTCTTTGTACTTTGGATTGTGTTAAAGAGTGGGCGGGGAGGACCTAACGACCCATCAGCTGAGGAGGTGCGACACGGCTGGGCCAGGACCTCACCCTGCTTTTTCTTTCCCTTCCTATCCACGGACGCTAGAGACGGAGATAGGACGGGAGGAGGACGAGAGAGAGCTGAGCAGCCCATCATCGTCTCACCCACCAGAACATCCTCTCGGTCAAGGAGGACTCGGAGGAGCCTGGCAGTGTCTTCTTCAGATAAGGGAGAGATTTTAGCTCTCGCCATGGCCGCCACTGCACAGTCGAAGTGGCTGGGGGTGGCTGGTCGGATATTGGTGTTTGGGAGTCCGAAGGGGCCGGAGGAGCAAGAGAATGGATGACGTTGACCGATAAGTTGGTCAGCTCTGTCTCTTGACTGCATCCTGATCTCTACGCCTTTGCAATCGCTCGAGCGCTTCTTGGTTGCCGGCCCGGAACTCGAGCCATTCTGGGGGATGCTGGTAAGGCAGTCCGTGCCCATTTTATTGAGGGGAGTCTGGCCGCACTGGCGCATCTCTGGTGATGCTCAGGGTTTCTTCGACAGCTTGCCGAAGCCTGACAAGTGACATGGAGTTCCCCTCCGCATCGATCTGCTCCCATTGGATCTGTTCCTGGATGAGGTATTGAACTTCCTCACAGGACTCGATTGGGTGGCAGATTCTGACGTGGAAGGGGCAATATTAGGGGTGACTAAAGTCCCAATGGGTGTAGTCGGTCGGCGAGTCACGGGGCATGATTTGCCCCCTCTTGACGAGGATATCGAAGAGTCACCGGGTTCTCTCCTTGGGGAAGGAGAGGGGTCTGTGATCATTCCAGGGCCTCCACCCCGGATACCAGAGCGAATGTTCACCTTGACTGGGACAGGGCTCCTCTATTTTGACATCAGAGAGGGAGAACACGGCTATCATATGGATCACACTCGCCGAGTAGTGGACCACGCGTGCTGCCTTAGCTGGTCTAGACCACGAATGTGGTTGCAGAGGATCGACGAGACCGCTCTTCATTTTGACAAGGCCGTCTCGGATCAGCTTCTGCGCTTGAGTCTTGAAGACATAGCAGTCTTCAATCGAATGGCCCAGCATGGGATGATACGGGTAATAACCAGGATCGTCGGTCTTTAGGGCCTCGTCCGACTTGCGGATTTCTCGCAGCTCGACAATCTTCTGGGCCATGTAGAGGTCGAAGAGCATCTTTGTATGCTCCTTCTTGAAGGAGAAGGGTGTCTTCATGCACCCTGAGAAGGAAGGAATGACTGGCTTGTCTACTGGCTTTTTGTCAGAGCCGCTTAGTTCGGCCTCTTCGTCGGCTTTGGCGGCAGGGGTGAATTCAACAATATTCACCTCCTTACCGGACTGATATTCTCGCGCTTGCTTACCCTTTGCTACAGTATAGCTTGGGTTGTCGATGAAGAACATCTCTCTTTCGAAGACTGCCGAATTGAGTTAGTCGAAGTGTTTGATGTTGGCGACGAGGAGCTTCTCGCTGACCTCGGCCGCCAAACCCCGCTTGCATATAGTGATGGCATCTTCCTGGACTGGAGGGTTGACACACCTCATGCTGAGGTCTCGCCACTTCTTGTTGAAGTCGAGGGCATTCTCGCCCTTCCTTTGTCAGAGAGAGTAGAGCTCGGCCAGGGAGATCTTTCACTCGACCGTATGAAAGCGGTCGAGGAACTTCTTCTGGAGATCTGCCCAGTCGATGACTGAGCTAGGCTTCAGGCGGGAATACCATTGAAAGGCCGTTCCCGTAAGCAAAGTAGTGAAATAGCGGAGGACGTATGACTCATCCAACGCTAACTCACCCATAGCCGTAACATACTAGGCCAAGTGATCAGGCAGTGACCTCTGCCCATCAAACTTTTGCAGCTTCGGAGGCTTGGCGTACTCTGGAGGAAGCTTTTTCAGTTGGTAGAGAAGTGGGTAGGGTACACTGTAGAGATATACTGTGACAACCCCTTCACCATACTGGCCGAGTTTTGTCTCGATAATACACTCGATCATCGGTCATTGTGCCAGGAGATTTTTCGGCATTCGCATATTGGAGACTCGTGGCTGAGCGTCAACCGGGGGTGTACCAAACCCAGTTTCCAACGGGGTTCGGGCGATCGCCGCTGAGGTGTTGACAGTCTCACGGGCAGCCGGCGGTGCCGGTGCCTCGGCCGGAGGCCTGGCAGGTTGCTGAGGATGGAGGTCCCGTTTGTCACGCCTCGAGCTTTTAATACAACAGAAGATAATCTCGGGAATCGTGAACAGCCGACATGGTAAGCCTGTTTCATGCAAGAATAATCAGAGCGCAAGATAATCACACATAAGATGCAATTGCACAATAATTTAATCAACTTCTCCTTTCATTAATAATAAGAATGATAAAAATCCAAGTACATAGACGATTCCAAATCTAGTTGACTTAATAAAGAGAAAATTACATGAACTTGATCTAGACATTATTGACTTCCTAAGTCTTCTCTCTCAATTTTATGAGACTTTCATTTGCTCTCGGACCCATCACTTCAATAACTCGAATCCGAATCCGAACTACTTGCATCTCCTGAAAAGATTGAAAAGTAGGTAATGAGCACACTTGCCCAGTAGGTATCTTCGCATCAATATGATTGGCAATATTAAAGTGATTAGCATTTTAGCTCTAAAGGATGAGGTAAAATCGTACGAATAAGGTAAATCATGTAAATAAACCACAGTAACAAGATATGACCATGTTAAGATATGATTGAGCAAGCATGATCAAGCAAGAATGTAATTATGGCCTTTCATGAACAAGAATGTAACAAGAATGTACTAGTAAGTCAAGCAAGAATGTATTCTTCACTTAGTAACAAGTACTTCATGAATTTTTGTGGATATTTTCACAAGTCGTGAATATTTTTGTGATTGCCGTGGACATTTCACTTATTTATAAAGAAAGTACTCCCAGCGTAATGCGACGCCAGTAGCATCATACCTTATGGTTTATAATAGTATGTTTCCGACAATCAGTCGAGGGGACTAGCATAGAGCGCTTGAACACAATCAGTGCTCGAACCGCATCTTCAAGTATAAATCAAGCTACTTCCACGCATGTAAATAATGTGGCCAATAATGTACAATTTCAATCATAAACTCATGATAAAGTATCCAAAAATATGAACGCTTCTATAAGGAAATAAGGAAATTCACTAATCACCTTAAATAACTAGGTTATGCCATGGAAACAAATCGGCAGCATAACGGTACTTTTCTTAACTTCCATAATTTAGTCAAATCATTTTGATTAAGGTCACATGTCCCAAAAATTCAATGGTCCTTCTAGGATCATATAGATATTAGCCCTTGGTCAAACTTTGGGGTAACGGAACTCAGGAAACTTAGCGATCTATAACTGGGCCGCTATATTTACATGGCGGTCTAGTATTGGACCGCTAGAATGGGCTGAATCCCAAAAGAAATCAATTGGACTCAGATGACATGGCGGTCAGATGATGGACCGTTAATGGGCTTTAGCGGTCGAGTATTGAACCGTTACAGAACCAAAATCAGAAAACATCGGTAGTGCTTTCCAGACAATTGGGTTTTAATGGTACAACCAACTCGGCGTCCTAGTGGGAATCACAGGCTCGCGGAGAATTACGGAGGCCTTGAAACAAGATTTCCTAATCCATTGGAAGGAATATCCAAAGGAGAGGTTATCATGTTCAAGATTATGTTCCTATAAGTGCAGAGTGTGTAACTAATGGCCATATACCGGAATATACGCCATGAACTTACAGAAATGACTCTGAGATAGGACTAGAATGTGTATAGTGAGAAACCAACGTTCAATCTCGTTCATACAAGCACTTAAACCATAATTTAATACAAGATTATAAGGTTTTGGCTTAAAACTATCATATGTTTAAAATAATCCTAAGAACCATAAAGAACATGAAATCACTGTTCTGAATCAGTAAAATAAAACTCAGAGTAATTCATAACATTAAGACAGGTTAGAACATAGTTAACTAGGCTTACTTATAAGTTAAATGGACTATTCTTGATTCTATCACGGTTGACAGAAAACAGAACAATGACGGTCTACCATAGAACCGTTACAGGATGTAAGACCCCAGAATTTTTATAAATTATTTTTAGAATATTTAATTATTTTCTAAAATTTATCAAGGACTAAATAAATTAATAAATAGAATATTAAATCAATAAGTCATTATAAGGCCCAATTATGTTAAATAACTAACCTAGCCTATTTAAATAGAATCTAAAAGGTTAATGGACCAAGCCCATTAAGTTTGGCCCATATTCTAGAAGGTTAATTGACTTATTCACGTATTTTAAAGATAAATACTATTTTTATAGATAATTATAAGGATAAACAAATAAGAGAGTTTTATTTAATAGAAACTCTGTGTACGTTTGGTGTAACGGTCTATGGGGCGACCGCTACAAGCATGTAACGCGCCTAGGCTGATGCGTTACACTCTTACAATTTCGTGAAAGAAAGAACGAGCAAAAAAAACTAGAACTTTGGGATCTTATCTACAAGAGATCGACTTGGGAGAGCTTATAACATTACTAAGGACTCATAGGGTTTAGGTTCTGGCAAATTAAGGACTCTAGAATCAATCTAGTCTTCAAAACCCTATAAATAGGACCTAGTTCTGAACTGAGCGACCCTTACTTTTGGCTCGTGATGAATCAAGGTAAGGAGATATAATTTCAAGTAGGTTCTTTAGAAGATTTTGTTTAGTATACTTTACACTAATAGTTCTCCAAACTTCGTGCTAGGAGATCAAGCAACCAAGGAGATTGAAGCTTCCAAATTTGCTGATTCGACCATAGTAACCCAGGAATCAGAGCTAAGGGCCACTAAAGATTAGGGAATTAGGACATCTAAACAAGGTAATTAGAGTTCAGTTATTTAGAACTTTTTGTTCACCTTAGTTTCATCTTCTTACCATCAAAATTTCACATCCTTAGGTCAAGAGGCTGAGGAGCTAGGGCAGCGTGAAGTTGCTGAAAAGTCACAAAAAGAGAGGAACTAGGGCGGTCCTTGAAAGCTCAAATTAGAAGTTTAAAGCCTAGTTAAGTGATAGGTTATCTCATGATTGGTAAAAATACCTTGTTAGGGATAAAAGCCCTCTGATTATTTTTCAATTCATGCATTATAGACTATGAATTTCATGTTTTAATGGGTTCATGCATACATACATATTCTTAGCCCTAATCTAAGATCAAAGGTATTATCTTGTTAATTCACTGCAACCTATGCATCTAGATGACCTTTACTTTGTTATGTCATGATTAGGGTAGTAAATCTTTTCAAAACATAACATGGTTTCAAATCATAGTCTTTTTATTTCATTATACTGTTAGCAGGGACTCTAACGCATCATACTAGGACCGTCAGACAATTGTAACGGTCTTATGATAAGCCGTCACAACCTCTGTTGTATTTAAAGTTTCACAGTTGTCTCTGACACACCATTACAGGAGTGTTACAATACTGTAATGGTCCTACGATAAACTGTCACAACCCTGTGACGCGCCCATACTAGACCGTCAGAGTACGGGTTACTATCAAACCGAGATAGGACTAAGGATAGCCAAACTTACTTATGAATAAGCCTAGTTATCTAAGTTTTAACCTTATTTCATGACTTTGAGTTTCTTAATTGATTCATGATAGGAAATTATATGATTAAAGCATTTTGAGTTATTTTAAGTTATGTTAATTTCATTGGCTAAACTCTATAGTTTAAAATCATGATTTTCCAATGTTGAATTGATGGGATTTTATCTTGGTTTCACATTGTTACACATTCTTTTCTATCTATAGAGTCATTTCTTTAAGTACATGGCATATATTCAGGTATATGTCCATTAGTTTACACTTTGCACTATAGGAACAGTATTCTTGGACATGAGGACCTCTCTATTGGATATTCCTTCCAATGGACTAGGAAATCTTATTTCAAGGCCTCCGTAATTCTCCGCAAGCCTGGGATTCCCACTAGGACGCTGAGTTGGTTGTACCATTAAAACCCAAGTGATTAGAATACACTATTGAGGTTTCTGGTTATCAGTAGTGTAACGGACCTATATTGGACCTTCAGGCATATGTAACGGCCCAATATACAACCGTCACATTTAACTGAGTCCAATTACTGTTTCTGGATTTAGTCATTCTAACGCATCAACTCTAGACCGTCACGTCAATATAACGGCTCAATACGGGAGCGCCAAATCATGTAACGGCCCAGTACACGACCGTCACACTGCTTGAGTATTTTAACCCAAGGTTTGACCAAGGGTTGATATTCCAAAGGTTTCTAGATAGACTCTTGATGATCTAGAACTTATCATATTGATCAAGAAACCTAATATAAGGAATGGAAGATAAAGAATATACCGTTGTGCTGTCGATTTATTTCCATAAGCATAACATAGTATAAGTCATTCTTGATTTCTCATTATTCTTATTGAAGCATTCATTCATTGAATTATTGTTATCAAGAGCTTGTTGGAATTGTACATTCTTGGCCATACTTTATTGTTACATGCGTGAAAAAAGCTTTATTTATACTTGAAGATGCGATCGAGCACTGATTGTGTTCAAGGGCTTTATGCTAGTCCCCTCGGCTGATTGTCGGAAACACACTATTATAAATCATGGGGTATGATGCTACTAGCGTCGCATTGCGCTGGGAGTACTTTCTTTATAAATAAGTGAAAATCCACAACACAATATAGCATGATTGATACTTGAGTTTCTTGATATTCCACAAAAATTCACGAAGTACTTGCTCATAAGCAAAAGATACTGGAGTGATGATTATGCGACTTGCTAGTACATTCTCATTACATTCTTGTTCATGAAAGGCCACTTCATGTTCTTATAACATTCTTACTAGTTCATACTTGCTCTCATTTTATCTTACATACTTTAGTTTAATCGCATGATTGATCGCATTCGCATGCTTTTACGTTATTCCTCTAGAGTAAAAACGTTAATTACTTTAATGATGCCTTCATGTTGATGCGAAGATACCTACTGGACAAGTGTGCTCATTACCTATTTCCATTCTTTTTCAGGAAATGGAAATGAGTCGGGTTCGGATTCGGAATGTTCAAGTAGCGGATCCGAGAGTGATTAAAGAATGAGCGAAGACGTAGGAAGTTTACATTGTTTAGATCGAGTCTATGTAATTTCTTATTTCTTGAGTCTAGCATGATGGAAGTTGAATTAGTGGTTGTATTTGAATATTGGATTTGATTATTAATAAAAATCAAAGTTGAGTAAATATTGTGCGATTGCATTCTTATGTGTGATTGCCTTGCGCTCGGATCATTCTTGCTTGCAAGAGGCTTACCATGCCGGCTGTTCACGTTTCTCGAGCGAGTCTTCCACTGTAATAAAGGCTCGGGACATGACAGTTAAGTTGGTATCATAGCCTAAGTCTCAGGACTTAGGAAGAAGAGTCATGTCATAGGATAAGTCCAAGGTTTAAGGACCCATACCTATGAACTAAGGAAGAAATTTCCACACCCATGTGAGAATTAGGTAGAACCCGGGATAAGATAGTTAATTAGTTTTAAGATTGATTTTCCTTCCAATTCCATGAGAAATAACAAGTTGTTATTTTTCTCTTAGGTACCTTATTATTACCATGGCTCATCATATAAATTGGGATGGCATGCAGCAAACGGTTGCTGGCCTCAGTCAGGCATTACAAACCATGGCGCAAGCTGGCGCAGGAGCAAGGGCTGGTGATTTACATCGCAACTTTCGGAGCTTAAACCCTCCGCGTTTCTATGGTTCTTCTAATCCTGACGAAGCAGAGAACTAGATAGATGAAATGAACCCTATCTTTGATGTTATCC
Organism: Amorphophallus konjac; assembly: GCA_022559845.1. Taxonomy (NCBI): domain Eukaryota; kingdom Viridiplantae; phylum Streptophyta; class Magnoliopsida; order Alismatales; family Araceae; genus Amorphophallus; species Amorphophallus konjac. The sequence continues at coordinate 178,058,689 of CM040118.1, read as the reverse complement.
AATGCACCGATCAAGAGAAAGTGCATCTCGCAACCTTCCAACTCAACAAAGATGCCCGTACATGGTGGAAGTCGGTTCCAGCACCTCCGGCCGATGTACCTCATACATAGGATGGTTTTCTTACCCTATTCCGTGCCAAGTACTTTTCTGAGCATGTAAAGGGACGAAAGGCTATGGAGTTCGCCGCTCTTCGGCAAAGAATGATGACGGTTGTCGAATATGAACTATAATTCTCAAGACTTGCACCTTACGCACCGCATCTTATCAGCACCGATTTATTGAAGGCTAATCGGTTCATGGACGGGTTACGACCCAGTTTCATTTAGCAACTCGGGACCCAAAACATCCGTACTTACGCGGAAATGGTTCAACGAGCGTATTTGTGTGAAAGGACCTTGGAAAAGGTCAAAAAATTAAAAGGGAAAGGAGAGGAGTCTAGCCGACGCTCAGATCGGCGTTATAAGAAAGAAAAGTTCAGCATCACGGAGCCTTACAAGAGCCGTGATAGTAAGAAAAGATCCAGGAATGGGAATGGTGGAAGTTCCCATAAACAAAAGAAAGTCAAGGAGGAGAAGGAGTAGGTCGCCACGGCTTGCACATTTTATGAAAAAATCGGCCATTCGGCTGAGGAGTGTTGGAAGCGCCTTGGCGCTTGTTTACGTTATGGAAGCAGGGAGCATCGCATGCCAGATTGCCCCCTTATGAAAGACCAATCGTCTGGTGGAGGACGTAGGAGGCAGGCTCGCCTCAATGCCGTTCTAGAAGTAGAGGAAACGCCCAAGGATGGTGGGCTTATGGAAGGTACTCTTCAAATTTGTTCTCGTCCTGTATTTGTGCTATTTGACACTTGTGCCTCTCATTCTTTTATCTCGACTACTTTTGTAAAAACATTATCAATTGCATCAGTCCCCTTAGCTTCAGATCTCTCTATTTCCACACCCTTAGGTTCTGGAACAAAGCTTACCGACTATTATCCTGATAGCGAAGTGATAGTAGAAGGTCATAATCTCCCCGCAAACTTAGTATGCCTTGACATGAAAGGTTGTGATGCCATTTTAGGGGTAGATTGGCTTGTAGATCATGATGCGTATATCAATTGCCGAAATAGGATTATATCCTTTCGAAAGCCCGGTCTTCCAAGATTCTCTTCTCTTGGCATCAAGTACCAGAAGCATCCTACTATTATATCTTCTCTTCACGCTTGCAAACTTAGCTCGCAAGGATGTGAAGCTTTTCTTGCTTCTGTCATTATTACCAAATCCAAGGAGATTATCTTAGCAGACATTCCTCTTGTAAGTGAGTTCCCCGATGTGTTCCCGTCCGAATTACCCAGTTTACCACCCGAGAGGGAAGTGAACTTCACTATTGAACTCATCCCAGGAGCAGCACCTATTTCTATAGCCCCTTACAGGATGTCCCCCACAGAACTCAAGGAATTAAAAAGGCAGTTGCAGGAATTACTAGATAAGGGCTTCATCAGACCTAGCACATCCCCTTGGGGTGCGCCGGTTCTATTTGTCACGAAAAAGTATGGTTCTCTCAGGCTATGCATCGATTACCGGTGACTGAATCAACTCACAATTAAAAACAAGTATTCGTTGCCGCGTATTGATGAGCTCTTCGATCAGCTTTCCGGAGCAGAATATTTTTCTAAGATTGACCTCAGATCAAGTTATCATCAGCTTAGAATTAAAGAAGAGGGCATTTATAAATCAGCTTTTCGAAGTCGTTATGGGCACTATGAATTCGTGGTAATGTCATTAGGATTAACTAATGTCCCGGCAGCATTCATGCAACTTATGAACATTGTCTTCCAGCCATATCTGGATCAGTTTATCATTGTCTTCATTGATGATATCTTGATATACTCCAAGACAAAGAAGGAACATGAAGAACATTTGAAGATAGCTTTGCAAACACTTAGAGAACATAAACTTTATGCCAAGCTTGATAAATGTGAATTCTGGCTCAAGGAAGTTTCATTCCTAGGCCACATTATTTCAAAAGAAGGTATCGCTGTGGATCCTTCTAAGGTAGAAGCTGTCAAGAATTGGAGCCAGCCAACGACTGTATCAGAAGTAAGAAGCTTTCTGGGTCTAGCTGGTTATTATAGGAGATTCATTAAAGACTTCTCAAAGATTGCGGTTCCTTTAACTAGACTCACGAGAAAAGAAAATTCGTTTGTCTGGTCAAAGGAATGTGAGAAAAGTTTTCAAACTCTTAAGAATCATCTTACCACAGCTCCTATTCTATCACTACCAATGGAAGGTGGTGGATTCGAAGTATATACGGATGCATCAGGTATTGGCTTAGGGTGTGTCCTCATGTAAAATAGAAAAGTAATCAGTCATTCTTCAAGACAATTGAAACGTCACAAGGAAAATTATCATGTGCATGATTTGGAATTAGCAGCTATCATTTTTATCTTAAAATTTTGGCGTCATTATCTCTATGAAGAGAAGTTTATGGTCTACTCGGACCACAAGAGCTTGAAATATTTATTTTCTCAAAAATAGCTAAATATGAGGCAGAGAAGATGGTTGGAATATCTCAAGGATTTTGATTTTTATATTCAATATCATCCTAGCAAGGCTAATGTTGTTGCGGATGCACTCAGCAGAAAACCAATGGGTATGCTATCAAGTCTTATGATTAGTATGACTAATCTTATTTCTTAATTTGCTCAGTTGAACTCAGATATTGACAGGAATGAAGAAGATTGCTTCATGGCTAATATCCGAGCTCAACCTACCTTAATAAGGGATCTAGTCAAGTTCTAAAATGATGATCCTATATTTCTAGAAATTAAGGCTAATATTGAACAACGGCCAGATTTCTCTATTACGGAGGATAGAAGATTGCTATTCAAGGGCCGAGTGTGTGTACCGAATCATGAGGATACGAAGAAATTGATCCTAGAAGAAGCACATAATTCCAAGTACCCCATTCATCCAGGTGGTACAAAAATGTATCAAGATCTTAATAGAAATTTCTGGTGGCCCAACATGAAGAGAGAAATAGCTGATTTCGTGTCTCGTTGTCTCACTTGTCAACAAGTAAATGCAGATCATTTTAGAGCCGCATGTAAACTGCATCCCTTGAATATTCCCGAATGGAAGTGGGAAAGTATAGGGATGTATTTCATTATGGGGTTACCTAAGACAAGAGGTGGACACAATGGTATATGGGTAATCATAGACCGATTAACTAAATCTGCATATTTCATACCAATCAAAAGTCGATGGTCTGTGGATATCCTGGCAGCATTATACATAAGGGAAATTGTTAAATTACATGGTGTCCCAGTCACTATTATATATGACAGTGATCCTCGATTCACATCACAATTTTGGAAAGATCTACAATAGTCACTAGGGACTAGATTGAATTTCAGCACAGCCTTTCATCCACAAACTGATGGTCAGACAGAAAGAACAAATTAAGTGGTAGAAGATATGCTCAAGGATTGCGTAATTGATTTTGGAGGTAGTTGGCATGATCACTTATCTCTAGTAGAATTTACTTATAACAACAGTTATCAGGTCAGCATACAAATGGCACCTTTTGAAGCTCTATATAGAAAAAGTTATCGATCACCAATATGTTGGAGTGAAATAGGGGAAAGACAATTCCTAGGCCCCGATATTATCAGAGATTCTACAGAGAAGATCAAGCTCATTCAAGAGAGAATGAAGATGGTCCAAGATAGGCAAAAATCTTATGCTGATAATCGAAGGCGCGACTTAGAATTTCAAATAGGAGACCATGTATATCTCAAGGTTTCTCCAGTTCGTGGTATTCGGAGATTTGGCATTAAGGGCAAACTAACTCCAAGATTCATTGGTTCGTTTGAAATTCTTGAAAGGGTCGGTGAAGTGGCTTATAGACTGTCTTTACCTCCACAATTAGCAGGAGTTCATGACGTATTTCACGTCTCTATACTAAAGAAGTATATATATGATCCTGACCATATTATCACTTATGACAATCTGGAGATTCAGAAGGATATGACGTACGAGCAAACGCCAATAAAGATTCTGGAACAGGAAGTGCGTCAACTAAGAAATAAAGTAATTCCAATGGTCAAGATTCAGTGGAAGAAAACATGGCCATATGAAGTAACATGGGAAACCGAAGCAGCCATGCGAAAAAGATTTCCAGAATTATTTAACTGTAAGTACATTTTCCATAATCCATGAATTGAATTTGGGGACCAAATTCTCTTAAGTGGGGGAGGGTGTAAGACCCCAGAATTTTTATAAATTATTTTTAGAATATTTAATTATTTTTTTGGAATTTATCAAGGACTAAATAAATTAATAAATAGAATATTAGATCAATAAGTCATTATAAGGTCCAATTATGTTAAATAACTAACCTAGCCTATTTAAATAGAATCCAAAAGGTTAATGGATCAAGCCCATTAAGTTTGGCCCATATTCTAGAAGGTTAATTGACTTATTCACGTATTTTAAAGATAAATACTATTTTTATAGATAATTATAAGGATAAACAAACAAGTGAGTTTTATTTAATTGAAACTCTGTATACGTTTGGTGTAACGGTCTATCGGGCGACCGCTACAAGCATGTAACGCACATAGGCTAATGCGTTACACTCTTACAATTCCGTGAAAGAAAGAATGAGCAAAAAAAACTATAACTTTGGGATCTTATCTACAAGAGATCGACTTGAGAGAGCTTATAACATTACTAAGGACTCTTAGGGTTTAGGTTCTAGCAAATTAAGGACTCTAGAATCAATCTAATCTTCAAAACCCTATAAATAGGACCAAGTATTGAACTGAGCGACCCTTACTTTTGGCAGGTGAAGAATCAAGGTAATGAGATATAATTTCGGGTAAGTTCTTTAGAGATTTTTTTTAGTATACTTTAGACTAATAGTTCTCCAAATTTCGTGCTAGGAGATCAAGCAACCAAGGAGATTGAAGCTTCCAAAGTTGCTAGTTCGACCATAGTAACCCAGGAATCAGAGCTAAGGGCCACTGAAGATCAGAGAATTAGGACGTCTAAACAAGGTAATTAGAGTTCAGTTATTTAGAACTTTTTGTTCACCTTAGTTTCATCTTCTTACCCTCAAAATTTCACGTCCTTAGGTCAAGAGGCTGAGGAGTTAGGGCAGCATGAAGTTGCTGAAAAGTCACAAAAAGAGAGGAACTAGGGCGGTCCTTGAAAGCTCAAATTAGAAGTTTAAAGCCTAGTTAAGCGATAGGTTATCTCATGATTGGCAAAAACACATTGTTAGGGATAAAAGCCCTCTGATTGTGTTTGATTTCATGCATTATAGACTATGAATTTCACGTTTTAATGGGTTCATGCATACATACATATTCTTAGCCCTAATCTAAGTTCAAAGATATTATCTTGTTAATCCACTACAACCTATGCATCTAGATGACCTTTACTTCGTTATGTCATGATTAGGGTAGTAAATATTTTCAAAACATAACAAGGTTTCAAATCATAGTCTTTTTATTTCATTATACTGTTAGCAGGGACTCTGACGCATCATACTAGGACCGTCAGACGACTGTAACGGTCTTACGATAAGCCGTCACAACCTCTGTTGTATTTAAAGTTTCTCAGTTGTCTCTGACGCACCATAACAGGAGCACTACAATACTGTAACGGTCCTACGATAAACCGTCACAACCCTGTGACGCGCCCATACTAGACCGTCACAGTACGGGTTACTGTCAAACCGAGATAGGACTGAGGACAGCCAAACTTACTTATGAATAAGTCTAGTTATCTAAGTTTTAACCTTATTTCATGACTTTGAGTTTCTTAATTGATTCATGATAGGAAATTATATGATTAAAGCATTTTGAGTTATTTTAAGTTATGTTAATTTCATTGGTTAAACTCTATAATTTTAAATCATGATTTTCCAATGTTGAATTGACGGGATTTTATCTTGGTTTCACATTGTTACACATTCTTTTCTATCTATAGAGTCATTTCTTTAAGTACATGGCATATATTCAGGTATATGTCCATTAGTTTACACTTTGCACTATAGGAACACTATTCTTGGACATGAGGACCTCTCTATTGGATATTCCTTCCAATGGACTAGGAAATTTTGTTTCAAGGCCTCCGTAATTCTCCGCGAGCCTGGGATTCCCACTAGGACGCCGAGTTGGTTGTACCATTAAAACCCAAGTGATTAGAATACACTATTGAGGTTTCTGGTTATTAGTAGTGTAACGGACCTATATTGGACCGTCAAGCATATATAACGGCCCAATATACAACCGTCACATTTAACTGAGTCCAATTACTGTTTCTGGATTTAGTCGTTCTAACGCATCAACTCTAGACCGTCACGTCAATGTAATGGCCCAATACTGGAGCGTCAAATCATCTAACGGCCCAGTACACGACTGTCACACTGCTTGAGTATTTTAACCCAAGGTTTGACCAAGGGTTGATATTCCAAAGGTTTCTAGATAGACTCTTGATGATCTAGAACTTATCATATTGATCAAGAAACCTAATATAAGGAATGGAAGATAAAGAATGTACCATTGTGCTGCCGATTTATTTCCATAAGCATAACATAGTATAAGTCATTCTTGATTTCTCATGATTCTTATTGAAGCATTCATTCATTGAATTATTGTTATCAAGAGCTTGTTGGAATTGTACATTCTTGGCCATACTTTATTGTTACATGCATGAAAAAAGCTTGATTTATACTTGAAGATGCGATCTAGCACTGATTGTGTTCAAGGGCTCTATGCTACTCCCCTCGACTAATTATCGAAAACATACTATTATAAACCATGGGGTATGATGCTACTGGCGTCGCATTGCGCTGGGAGTACTTTCTTTATAAATAAGTGAAAATCTATAACACAATATAGCACGATTGATACTTGACTTTCTTGATATTCCACAGAAATTCATGAAGTACTTGCTCATAAGCAAAAGATACTGGAGTGATGATTATGTGGCTTGCTAGTACATTCTCGTTACATTCTTGTTCATGAAAGGCCACATCATGTTCTTATAACATTCTTGCTAGTTCATACTTGCTCTCATTTTATCTTATATACTTTGGTTTAATCGCATGATTGATCGCATTCGCATGATTTTACCTTATTCCTCTAGAGCAAAAACGTTAATTACTTTAATGATCCCTTCATGTTGATGCGAAGATACCTACTGGGCAAGTGTGCTCATTACCTATTTCCATTCTTTTTTAGAAAATGGAAGTGAGTCGGGTTCGGAGTCGGAATGTTCTAGTAGCGGATCCGAGAGTGATTAAAGAATGAGCGAAGACTTAGGAAGTTTACATTGTTTAGATCGAGTCTATGTAATTTTTTATTTCTTGAGTCTAGCATGATGGAAGTTGAATTAGTTGTTGTATTTGAATATTGGATTTGATTATTAATAAAAATCAAAGTTGAGTAAATATTGTGCGATTGCATTCTTATGTGTGATTGCCTTGCGCTCGGATCATTCTTGCTTGCAAGAGGCTTACCATGCCGGCTGTTCGCATTTCTCGAGTGAGTCTTCCACTGTAATAAAGGCTCGCGACGTGACACAGGAAGTTGGCGGTTTATCGTAAGGCCGCCAGAGAAATAAAAATGGTCAATTTTTGGTCCGCCAGAGATTTCATAAAAATCGAGTTTACAGAGTGTCTAGCGGTTTATCGTAGGCCCGCTACACGAGGTTGGCGGTCGAACCTTAGGCCGCTAGAGCACGACTGACAGTAAACTTAAATAAGAAGAACTATGTCTAAACACATCATGTCTGGAAATCAACATATTTACAAAACTACTACATGATAGAACGAGAAATAGGCTACAATATGCATGGAAATGATGTATCATGACAAGGAATTACTTTAGTTCGTTCGGGCTAAGAGATATGCATGTATGACATACTAAGTTCATAGGTCCTATTGAAACATGAAATTCTCCACACATAAAGCATGAAATCGAGTAAAATCAGAGGGCTTTTATCCCTGGAATGATATTTCAGCCGTTCATGAGATGACCTATCTCTGCTAAGGCTTCTAGTCTTGGAATTTCGGACTGGAAGTTAACCCTAATCCCGGACTTCCTGGGGTAAATCAGCAACTTCACGCTGCTCTAACTCCTTACTCTCCTTACCTAAGGACATGAAATTTGGAGGGTAAGAAGTAGATATTAAAGGGAACAAAAAGTTCTAAAGGCACTAATGCTAATTACCACATTTTGGTATCCTAATTCATTGATCTTCACCAGACTTTTGCACAGTTTCTTAGGTTGCTACTATGGAACTAGCAACTTTGCAAGCTTCTATCTCCTTGTGTGCTTGATCTCCTAGCATGAAATTTTGGGAGATGTTAGTCCTATATATTAACAATAAAAGATTCTAAAGAACCTACCTGAAATAACATCGTCTTACCTTGATTTCACGTGAGCCAATGTAAGGGTCACGCAGGTCAAAACTAGGTTCTATTTATACGGTTTTACTAGGGTTTGAGGATTAGATCGATCTTAAAGTCCTTATTAAACCTTAGATCAATTTATGAGAGTCCTTAAGATGCTTACTAGTCCACCCATCTCGATCTCTAGGAGATAACTCATCAAAGATCTAATCTTTTTGCTCTTTCTTCACTTCACGGAACTGACAGATTATAGCGGTCGAATAATGGGCCACTTTCTTGGATGTAGTGGTTTCATGATAGACCGCCACATATCCTGGGCGTCGAATTTAAAATGAGTTCAAACTCAAATTTTGGTTTATCCATTTAATTATCTATTCAAGGTGTATTTATCCCTAAATTCCGTGAATAGGCTAATTAACCTTCTAGAACATGTGCCAAACATCATGGGCTTGGTCCTTAAACCCTTTAGTCTTCAATTAATTAAGCTAGGTTCATTGTTTCTCATAATTGGGCCTAAATAATGATTTATTTAACCCAATATTTATTTATTAATTCATTTGGACCTTTAATAATTTTAGAAAATTCCTAAATTCATCAAAAATAATTTATAAAAATTCTGGGACATTACACCCTCACCCACTTAAGAGAATTGGGTCCCCAAATTCAATATATATGGATTTTATGGATAGTGTAGTTACAATTAAATAACTCTGGATATTTCTTGCGCATAACTTACTCCGTCTCCCATGTTTCTCCTGACTTTGTTTACTGGATTTTGACCACAGGAATACTTTTATTCCGAAGTTGACGTACCTCTCGTTCAATGATCTTAATTGACTTTTGCTCATATGTCAAATCCCTCTTAATCTCCAGATTATCGTAGGTGATGACATGGAAAGGATCATAAACATATTTCTTCAACATTAAGACATGGAATACGTCATGAACTCCTGCTAGTTGTGGAGGTAAAGCCCGTCGATAAGTCACTTCACCGACCCTTTCCAGAATTTCGAATGGGCCAATAAATCTTGGAGTAAGCTTACCTTTAATGCCAAATCTTCGAATACCATGACCCAGAGAAACCTTAAGGTACACATGGTCTCCCACTTGGAACTCCAAGTCGTGCCTTCGATTATCAGCATATGATTTTTTTCGGTCTTGTGCCATCTGAAGCCTCTCCCGAATAAGCTTTATCTTTTCTGTAGTATCCCTGACTATGTCGGGACCTAGAAATTGCCTTTCTCCTACTTCATTCCAGCATATCGGTGATTGGCAACTTCTACCATATAAAGCTTCAAATGGTGCCATTTGTATACTAGACTGGTAGCTATTATTGTATGTAAATTCCACTAATGGTAAGTGATCATGCCAACTACCTCCAAAATCAATAGCACAAGCCCTTAGCATATCTTCCACCACTTGATTCGTCCTTTCCGTTTGACCATCTATTTGTGGATGGAATGCTGTGCTAAAGTTTAGTCGGGTCCCTAAAGAATGTTGAAGACCCTTTCAAAACTGTGATGTGAATCGAGAATCTTGATCCGATATGATAGTGACAGGGACACCATGTAATTTGACGATTTCCCTCATGTATATTGCTACTAGAATATCCACAGACCATCGACTTTTAATTGGCATTAATGTGCAGACTTAGTCAATCGGTCTATGATTACCCATATTCCATCGTGTCCACCTCTAGTTTTAGGTAAACCCATAATGAAATCCATCCCAACACTTTCCCATTTCCATTCGAGAATATTCAAGGGGTGTAATTTACCTTGTCACCCCCCGAGCGCGGAAGGAACCCGGAGTGCGTGACAAGTTTATATCGATCATGTCAATCAGAGCGTTAGTGTATTCAACACAAAGACAGAGTGTGCAAAAGTAAAGATAACCCAATCCTTTATTCAATCACAACCTCAAAGTACTTCTATTACAAATGAAAATGCTAAGACTCAATAAAAGGAAAAGGTACAATGATTGACTCAAGAAATTAGAAAGATAAGACTAGTGACGCTTGGATGGATGGAGTAGCTCTAATCTCTTCACTCTTGACCTTCCCCATCTGATTGAATCTCATCATCGGACTTACCTGAAAAATAGGGGAAAACATTGGATGAGCGAACGCTCAGTAGGAATTATATCTCAAGAGCTAGCTTGCTTTAAGTAAATTACATGTTACATGAATGCAATAAAGTTATGCATGTTTACGTAAAATGACAAGAGAGAGAGAGATTATAACAAGAGATAATTGAGTGAACTAGCCTGTCTTTTAAGAACTTATATCAATAAATGTCAAGATATTCAAGCAAGTATATTCATCATCTCATGTCGGGAATTGGCTATCACGTTTCAGGCAAGTACATAAATACCCTTTCTGGGTCACGCAAGTCATGTCATGTCAAGTCGAGTATGAGATTGTGGAATGTCTAATCAAGCTAGTCATGCACTTCGGTGCAATGCCACACCGTGATCATTACAACTCCCATGGGCACTAGTACTTTCGGGTGCTCCTCCCAGGACCAGATCGGGCCCTTATATGCGCAGGCATTGATCGTGTATTTTTCGACATCCACTATAGTCATAGCCACTATTGAGTTTCAATGGAATAAGCTTGTAGGGACTTTAAGGTAGATCTTGTGGAATAGAATTTCAAGGACTGAACATGATGTATAAAGATAACAATAACGGTATAATCACGATTAACGATAAAACTAGGTGGAATCGGCTCCCAAATGGGTGCCATGACAATAAGAATAAGCGCTCATATAGCGATGGTCGCTCGTTCTTGGACATGATAAGCTAGATAGAATTGAGGTCCATAAGTATGGCACCTAATTCATAAGAACACTAATGGCATGGTTTCCCATTCCATTAATTTAGAGTATTCTCATGACATCCTCTTAGCAAGTCATGAGGGCCGGTATACTGTTGTGTAGTGGACAGCGGATCTAGAGGGGAGGGGTGAATAGATCTGCCCCTCTTTTCGCAATGTAACCCTCTATATAGCTAGATGAGATAAATTGCAGTGGAATATAACTAGCTAAACGAAGGACACAACGATTTGCTTAGTAAGATGATTACTAATATATCGATTCGAACCTAAGCATGCATTTAGAACGAAACAATCACACAAACAAACCACAACACACGAGATTTTAAGGTGGTTCGGAATGAATCCTCAGTCCTACGTCCACCCCTCACCAAATCCGGTGAGGCTCCACTAGTGCCACGCACTGAACCGCAAATCGGAAAGACCACCGATTGCCTTCCTACTAACCACCTGGTAGGGACGTCAACAACGCAGATCGGACAACCTCCGATTGCCTTCCTACTAACCACCGGTAGGGACGTCAACAACGCAGATCGGACAACCTCCGATTGTCTTCCTACTAACCACCGGTAGGGACGATTCTAAGATTCAATTGTTTGAATGAAATGAAAAAGAGAACAAATATGAAATCACTCAAACAAGATATAGAGTATGCTCAAAGAAAAGAATCTTGTCTGAGTTGCAGAAGCTTGAATCGGATGCTTTGACGGTGTCTTCTTTCTTGCGGGATGATCTTCCTTGAACCTCTTCTAGTTGATGAAGAAGATGATGGATGTAGCTTCAATCTTCCTTTTGATCTTCTTGAGTCGATGAACAGGATGTAAAAGATTTAGGATGCAGCTTAGATCACCCTTGAGAGCCTTGATTCCTTCTTCTTCCTTGGAGGTTGAGATGGCTTCAGATCTGGACTTGAATGCCTTGGAATGGATGAAGAACTTCCTCCCGAAACACTGTTTACAAAGGTGCTACAGTACCTCAAAAATGAACTCCCTTGATCTCCCTTGAAGCCTTGAAGCCCTTATCTTTCTAATCCCTCAAGTGAGAGTTTTATAGACCTTGAATGGTCTATAGACAAGCCTCAGACCAGATCCACAATTTGTGGGTGATTAGGTGACTTTTGGATTAAAGAAATCCATGTTGAATGGCCCTTTTCGAAGTTAGAAACAAAGTCAACATTGAAGGCTCGGGGCTGGCGGTCGACTTGTAGCTCCTGGCGGTCTACCGCTACTGTAAAACTTGCATTCGGGTGATCCTTGGCAATTTCGGTCGACCGCCACTGGCTGGCGGTCGACCGCCAGCTGAAAGACTGCAGACTGGCGGATGTTGGCTGGGGCGGTCGATCGCCCCTGTGCTGGCGGTCGACCGCCAGCTGGGCAGAACCCAGATTTTCCCAGGTTGGTCCGTTATCTATCTTAGCTCCGCCGCTTAAGTCCTTTAGCAGCTGTGGCATCGCCCTTGACAGTCTTAAAGATTTTATTATTGACTGCGACCTGACCGCGCAATTCGATCCGCGTGCGAGGGCGCAACATTGAGCCTTCATTTGCATATCTATCATGAACACATTTGCACATATGTCAGTCATATAGGAGTGAAAAATAACAATGACTAATAGTGTTTAGCCATTATCAAAACCAAGAATACCACATAATGCATATGACCTTAGAATGATGTCGAATGACCCAAGTGACCACAGAATGACTCAAATGACTTCAGGGACACAACATATACCATGTTTCTTTAGAGTGGCATGGTAATCAAATAGTGACATAGGTTTTAAGGGTACAACCAGCTCGGCTGCCTCGAGGGAATCCAAGGCTAGCGGAGTCTTACGGAGGTCTCTATGATAAAGTCACTGGTCAAAAGGAACAGAATGTCTTATGGAGAGTTCGTCTATCACCGAGAAATAGTGGGTAATCGATAAAACAACGTGAAACATGGGACTATACTCACAGAATGGAATATAGTGCCAACACACATAACCCATTGTCAAAGGGTTACTGAAAAACATGAAAATCAGAAAGTCAGAACTATCAATCAATTGACGTCTGGGCTTAAGTCTTCATTTTATGAATTGGCGCCCTTGTCAGGGTCGCCAATTCAGTAAATGATGACTGTTCACGCAGTCGTTATATCCAGGTCTTGTTAATATTAAAATCTATAAACATTCTAAAATTTCAGATATTATATAAAAGACGTCTTACATTAAGGCTTCAATTTCGTAAACAGCGCCCTAGTCAGGGGCGTCATATATCAAAAAGATGGTACGATGCATGTCATTGTTTCAATATCTGGGAAATTATAAACATTTTCAGGAATTCTTGATTTATCACTAATTGACGCCTACGTACAGGGGTGTTTATTCAATTGATGACATAGACATGGTCGTTATTTACTCGTCATATGATCAGGTACAATCACAGACATGGCTTTTGGGGTATTTCCAATCAAGAAACTAGAGACATGGGTAGCTAGAGAAAAATAGCAGGAATTCACTAACATGATCATGCATTAGTTAACACATCAGGGTTCATAGTTATTAAATTTTGAACATTCGTCATTATTAATTAACTAGACAATTTAACGCCTATTTTCACGGGCGTTAAATAAAAACAACGCCTTGATCTAGGGCGTCATTTTTAGTAAAATGATGAAATCATGAAAACTCATATGGCAGTCAGTCGCAGCACTAACAACCTACATGCATGCAATTGGCCTAATATCCATAAAATTTTGCTTAACACTTGAGAAAACCTACCTTTATCGATGATTTGAGTGACGAACGGTGAAGAACGATACTATGTTTCTATCAGAGTTACTGGAAACAAGAGCAGCAACTCTTTAGCCAACGCAATAGAAACACCCTTCGGAAGAAGAAAGCAGCAGGATGATGAGGGTGATGATAGCTTCAGGAGTGTAGTAGGAACAAGAAAGAAGAAGAGGATTCTTCTACGTTCCCGGCAGGAAGAAGATGGCAAGAGCAACAACACAGCAGCCCCTTTTTGTCCAAAGAAATAGAGAAGCAGAGGCTTCCCACGGATACTCCAAACCTTCAGAAGAAGAAGCTTTATGCTTCTCCACGGCAATACGTGAAAAACTGTCGAAGAAGCAGAAGAGGGCTTCCTCCTTTCACAGTATTGGCAGCAAGAGGAAGAGGAAGAAGAAGATGAAGAACTGCTATGTTCTTCTCATACACCACGGCAGGATGAAGAGCAATGCAGTAACAGCACCAGGGAAACAGCAGCAGAAGGATGTCTTGGTTCGATGGATGGGTTGGTATTTATAGGGAAAGGAATCCTGATGGGTTCTAGGAGTTCGATTAGGACTAAAACCACAGATATCCACGTATGGATCCCTTTCCTTAATCCAAACTTACCCAGATAACATCCATGTTCGAACCAAACACCGACTGTTCTTTTTGGAAATGACGCCTCAGGTTGGGGCGTTATTTTAATAAATGATGCTTGTATACATAGTCGTCAAAATTAAATGACGACTTGCTCGGAGGCGTCATTCACCTTTCCCTATTTGTTAATTTAAGGTGTAACGATCTTTCTAGATTTTTATCTTTTTTTCTTGATGCGATCTAGATGGAAAATTTTAGGGGTACGAGTTTTCTATTTTTCTCTATTTTTTCATATAATTAGTTTTCCAGAATTCTTTAATTCAAAAATGGGCACTATTCATTTTAGAATAAAATAACGACTTTCATTAAGTCGTCACATTTGAAATCAACGCCTAAAGCAATGGCGTCATTTACATTTTGGCATTTCTCCTTAACCTCCAAAGGACCGATATTGTATAAATATCTCTATTATTTTATAATACTTTTAACTATATACTTTATTTGACTTTTGCTAATTTGTAAATAACGACTTGCATTAAGTCATCTTTCACGTTGGATACGCCTGTACGAAGAGACGTCAATTGAATTTTTGGCCTTTTCTTAATGCTCTTTAAAGAACCGAAATTACATATATGCTCATTCTTTTATCTTTTACATATCTTTAATGTAAATAAATCTTATAAATATATCCTTCTCCCTTCTAATAAGATTATAATGTAATAATGTGGAATATTAAAATTTCTAAATTAGTAATAAAATATAAATTGACATTTTCTTCAATATTTAATGATTCTTAATTCAATTAAAACTATGTTATGCATTAAATGCTTACCTAAAAATAACATGTCATTCTTAAATTTATGATAATAGAATAGTATTGTCCATGAGTTCTTTTGTCAGACTTTTTAGGACGTAAGAGGGTCATGTACAAGGTCTGGGCCTTGTTTAATTATTATTTTTAATTTATTTAGACTTTCTAGTCTTTTAATTTACCAGGGTTGCTACACCCTCCCCCACTTAAAAGAATTTGGTCCCCAAATTCAATCGTATATAGACGTGGAGAGTGTAGAGTACATACCCTTTTTAGAATAATTCTGAGAATCGTTTTCTCAAAGACTCCTCGGTCTTCCATGTGGCTTCGTGTTCTGAGCTTTTACTCCATTACACCTTGACCACGGAAATAACTTTGCTTCTTAATGTTCGTACTTCGCGATCGAGGATCTTCATGGGCTTTTATTCATAAGTGAGATCACTTTGAATCACCAGGTCTCCATGATCGATGATATGTGACGGATCGTGCACATACTTCTTCAACATGGATACGTGGAATACATTATGAACTTCGGACAATTGAGGATGTAAAGCAACGCGATAAGCTACCTCGCCAACTCTTTCTAGTATCTCAAAAGGTCCGATAAACCTTGGTGTAAACTTGCCCTTAACACTAAATCTCCTTATTCCACGTCCAGGTGATATATTGAGAAATACGTGATCTCCGACTTGGAATTCGAGATCTCTTCTTCTTGTGTCAGCATAAGCCTTCTGTCTAGACTGAGCAACTTGAAGTCTTTCTCTAATCAACTGAATCTTTTCAGTGGTATCCCTTACCATGTCTAGACATAATAGTTGTTTCTCGCCAACTTCATCCCATCACAAAGGCGATCGGCAACTCCTTCCGTATAAAGCTTCGAAAGGTGCCATTTGTATACTTGCCTAGTAGCTGTTATTGTATGCAAATTCAACCAAAGGCAAGTGATCATGCCAGCTTCCACCAAAATCAATGATGCAAGCTCTGAGCATATCTTCAACTACTTGATTCGTTCTTTCGGTCTGACCATCCGTCTGAGGATGAAAAGCAGTACTAAAATTAAGTCTCGTTCCCAACGAATGTTGTAGACCCTTCCAGAAGTGTGAAGTAAATCATGGGTCTCGGTCAGACACGATTGAGACAGGAATGCCATGTAGTTTGACTATCTCCTTAATGTATAATGTAGCAAGGACATCAACTGACCATCGACTCTTGATTGGCAAGAAGTGTGCCGATTTGGTCAATCGGTCGATGATAAGCCATATTCCATCATGTCCTCCTCTAGATTTAGACAGACCTATAATGAAGTCCATACCGATAGCCTCTCATTTCCACTTGGGAATATCAAGAGGATGTAGCTTACCAGCAGGCTTTTGGTGTTCTGCCTTGACTTATTGGCACGTGAGACAACGAGACATAAAATCTTCTACTTCTCTTTTCCTATTGGGCCACCAAAATGTCCTTTTCAAATCTTGGTACATCTTAGTTGACCCTAGATGAATCGTGTACCTTGATCTGTGAGCTTCATCTAAAATCTTCTTTTTTAGCTTCTAACAATCTGGTATACAAGTTCTATCTCTAAACAACAATCTTTCATCCGAAGCTATCTTGAATTCTGATTGCTCTCCAATCTTGCCTTTGATTTCCATAAGTACGGGGTCACTATCTTGAAGTCCTTGTATTTCGGATAGCAAGTCTGGCTGTATGCTCATATGAGATAATGTGACACACCTACTGTCCTTGTTTATGCTTATATTAAGTTTAGAGAATTGTTCTAGCAACTTCCACTCCTGAATCATACAATTGGCTAATAGTGCTCTCGGCTTTCGACTGAGGGCATCGGCTACAGGATCACCCTTTCCAGGATGATATTGTATAGTGAAGTCGAAGTCCTTGAGATATTCTAGCCAACATCTTTGCCTCATATTCAATTCCTTCTGAGAGAAGAGATACTTAAGACTTTTATGGTCATAGTATACAGTAAACTGCACTCCGTATAGGTAATGTCTCCATATCTTCAGTGCAAACACTACCGCCGCCAATTCTAAGTCATGGACTGGGTAGTTCTCCTCGTGCTTCTTCAATTGGTGAGAAGAGTAGGCTATAACTTTCCCTTGTTGCATTAAAACACATCCGAGGCCAATGCTAGATGCATCGGTGTATACTTCAAATTCCACGCATTCAATTGGTAAAGCTAAGACCGGGGCAGTAGTTAGGTGATCTTTGAGAGCTTGAAAGCTTCTTTCACATTCCTCGCTCCATTCATAACGGATCTCCTTGCGAGTTAGCCTTGTGAGTGGTACGGCTATCTTGGAGAAATCCTTAATGAATCGCCGATAATAACCTATAAGACCCAGAAAACTTCGGATCTCGCTAGTGTTGGTCGGCCTTTCCCAATTCTGTACAGCTTCAACCATTGATGGATCTACGGATAAACCGTCCTTCGATATAACATGACCCAAGAAAGATACTTCTTCTAACCAGAATTCACATTTACTGAGCTTTACATATAACTGATTCATCCTGAATATCTATAATGCAATCCTCAAATGCTCCTCATGCTCTTCCTTGGTCTTTGAATAGATCAATATATCATCAATGAAAACCACCACGAACTGATCTAGATGAGGCATGAATATACTATTCATTAACTGCATAAAGGCAGTAGGGGCATTTGTTAGTCCAAAAGGCATAACAATAAATTCATAGTGCCCATACCTGCTTCTGAACGCGGTCTTATAAATGTCCTCATCTTTGATCCTTAGTTGGTGATATCCCGACCTTAGATCGATCTTCGAGAAATACTTGGATCCAGATATTTGATCAAATAACTCATCGATTCTCGACAGTGGATACTTGTTCTTGATAGTGAGATGATTCAACTGTCGATAGTCGATGCATAACCTCATGGATCCATCCTTCTTCTTTACAAATAGCACAGGTGCTCCCCACGGGGAAGTGCTTGGTCTGATAAAACCCTTCTTAAGAAGTTCCATCAATTGCTCCTTCAGCTCCTTGAGTTCGGTAGGGGACATCCTATAAGGTGCCTTAAAAACTGGACCAGACCAAATCGATGGTGAAAGCCACTTCTCTTTGTGGAGGTAATCCAGGCAAATCTTCCGGAAACATGTCCGGAAATTCTTGCACAACAGGGATGTCTTCTATCTTACTCTCCTTAGTCTCCTTAATAGTGACAAACGCAAGGAAGGATACACATCCTTTCCTTATTAGCTTGCTAGCTCGGAGAGCCGAAATAAGAGACGACTTGCCCCGACTCTTAGGGCTAGTATAGACCAGTTCCGGAAAGTCTTTGAAAGTAACTTTGCTATTACGGCAATCCACAGTTGCCTGATACTTGGATAACCAATCCGCTTCCAATATGACATCATATTCCTTTAGGTCTAAACATATGAGGTCGATAAGAAGATTTCTTCCCTTTACCAAGACTTCACAGTTTTGATAATGGTGAGTAAGGTCAACTTCGCTTCCGAGAGGAGTTGAAAGAACTAATTTCATCCATTCTGGTACCATGGGTAATGGATTAGCAAACTTCTTAGAAATAAAAAAATGCGAGGCACTAGTATCAAATAAGACATATGCAGACTTGGAACAAACTTTCAATGTACCTTCCACTAGTCCGCCTTCATCTTGTTCTGTGTCCTTAATAGCTTGGAGACGTGCATTCTTTATCACCGGGCGCTTTCCGTCACCGGCTTGATCATTGAGTAGGGGACAGTCGGGAATCCGATGATCACGACTCCCACAACGGAGACAAGCTCCTAGTTTTCTCCAACATTCTTCGTCCTTGTGCCCGGTCTTATCACAATGCTTACATACCACCTTAGTAGGTGTAGTGGTGCTGGAGAAAGGTTTGGTCTTCTTGAACTTTTGCTCTTGGGAAGGAGTACCTCCATTACTCGGCCTCTTCTTGAAATTGGGTTTGAAGGAACCCAAACTAGTGACCTGTTCCTTCTTATCCTTTCCACGGATCCTTTCAGATAGCTCCGTGGCATCTTCTAGTAATTAGGCTCGTCGTACCATCTCCGAATAAACATGTATGTCCATCGGCGCCAGCTGTGTGATATATTGGGGTATGAGCCCATTTAGGAATCTCCTATCTTTCATCTTCTCGGTACTAATTAGATGTTTAGCATATCGAGACAACCTGGAAAATTGTGCCTCATACTCAGCCACCGACAAAGATCGTTGTTTCAGTGCGGCGAATTCGGCAGCTTTCTTCTCCTGGACTCGGTCTGAAAAATATTTATTGTTGAAATATTCAACAAACTCCTCCCAAGTAATTTGTCCTTGATCTAATGTGGCTTCTACCGACTCCCACCAGCAGCGGGCATCCCTTTCCAATTGAAATGTTACTAACAAGACCTTCTCTTGGTCCGTGCATTGCATAACTCGAAAGATACGTTCGGTCTCCCGGATCCAATGCTCGGCATCATCCGGACCAGTGGATCCCATGAACTTAGGAGGGTTCATGTTCTTGAAGCTTTGGTGGAGATTTCCTGCTCCACGATGTGCACCTCCTTGTGCCACCTGTTGAAGTGCCTGGGTCATGCCTTGCAGAGTGCGTTGCATGTTGCGCCACTGGGCACGTTCGGCAGCCATTGTCCTACAATTACAATAACTATATTAATATGTGATTATGTTCAAAGGTTTTGATTATAAGTTAAATTAACCCTTGGTTCTAGCAAATCTCACTGGTTAAAGGTTTAAACCTATCCTTGGACTTGGGTTTCCTAGGAATTGAATATCCTAGGCTCTGATACCACAAAAACTGTCACGCCCCGAGCGTGAAAGGAACCCGGAGTGCATGACAAGTTTATATCGATCATGTCAATCAGAGCGTTAGTGTATTCAACACAAAGATAGAGTGCGCAAAAGTAAAGATAACACAATCCTTTATTCAATCACAACCTCAAAGTACTTCTATTATAAATGAAAATGCTAAGAGTCAATAAAAGGAAAAAGTACAATGATTGACTCAAGAAATTAGAAAGATAAGACTAGTGACGCTTGGATGGATGGAGTAGCTTTAATCTCTTCACTCTTGACCTTCCCCATCCGATTGAGTCTCATCATCGGACTTACCTGAAAAATAGGGGAAAACACTAGATGAGCGAACGCTCAGTAGGAATTATATCTCAAGAGCTAGCTTGCTTTAAGTAAATTACATGTTACTTGAATGTAATAAAGTTATGCATGTTTACGTAAAACGACAAGAGAGAGAGAGAGTATAACAAGAGATAATTAAGTGAACTAGCATGTTTTTCAAGAACTTATATCAATAAATGTCAAGATATTCAAGCAAGTATATTCATCATGTCATGTCGGGAATTGGCTATCACGTTTCAGGCAAGTACATAAATACCCTTTTCGGGTCACGCAAGTCATGTCATGTCAAGTCGAGTATGAGGTTGTGGAATGTGTAATCAAGCTAGTCATGCACTTCGGTGTAATGCCACACCGTGATCATTACAACTCCCATGGGCACTAGTACTTTCGGGTGCTCCTCCCAGGACCAGCTCGGGCCCTTATATGCGCAGGCATTGATCGTGTATTTTTCGACATCCACTATAGTCATAGCCAATATAGAGTTTCAATGGAATAAGCTTGCAGGGACTTTAAGGTAGATCTTGTGGAATAGAATTTCAAGGACTGAACATGATGTATAAAGACAACAATAACGGTATAATCACAATTAACGATAAAATTAGGTGGAATCGGCTCCCAAATGGGTGCCATGATAATAAGAATAAGCGCTCATATAGTGATGGTCGCTCGTTCTTGGACATGATAAGCTAGATAGAATTGAGGTCTATAAGTATGGCACCTAATTCATAAGAACAGTAATGGCATGGTTTCCCATTCTATTAATTTAGAGTATTCTCATGACATCCTCTTAGCAAGTCATGAGGGCCGGTATACCATGTTTCTTTAGAGTGACATGGTAATCAAATAGTGACATAGGTTTTAAGGGTACAACCAGCTCGGCTACCTCGAGGGAATCCAAGGCTAACGGAGTCTTACGGAGGTCTCTATGATAAAGTCACTGGTCCAAAGGAACGGAATGTCCTATGGAGAGTTTGTCTATCACCGAGAAATAGTGGGTAATCGATAAAATAATGTGAAACATGGGACTATACTCACGGAATGGAATATAGTGCCAACACACATAACCCATTGTCAAAGGGTTACTGAAAAACACGAAAATCAGAAAGTCAGAACTATCAGTCAATTGATGTCTGGGCTTAAGTCTTCATTTTATGAATTGGCGCCCTTGTCAGGGTCGTCGGTTCAGTAAATGACGACTGTTCACGCAGTCATTATATCCAGGTCTTGTTAATATTTAAATCTATAAACATTCTAAAATTTCAGATATTATATAAATGACGTCTTACATTAAGGCTTCAATTTCGTAAACAGCACCCTAGTCAGGGGCGTCATATATCAAAAAGATGGTAGGATGCATGTCATTATTTCAATATCTGGGAAATTATAAACATTTTCAGGAATTCTTGATTTATCACTAATTGACGCCTGCGTATAGGGGCGTTTATTCAATTGACAGCCTAGACATGGTCGTTATTGAATCGTCATATGATCAGGTACAATCGCAGACATGGCTTTTGGGGTATTTCCAATCAAGAAACTGGAGACATGGGTAGATAGAGAAAAGTAGCAGGAATTCACTAACATGATCATGCATTAGTTAACACATCAGGGTTCATAGTTATTAATTTTTGAACATTCGTCATTATTAATTAACTAGACAATTTGACGTCTATTTTCACGGGCGTTAAATAAAAACAACGCCTTGATCTAGGGTGTCATTTTCAGTAAAATGATGAAATCATGAAAACTCATATGGCAGTCAATCGCATCACTAACAACCTACATGCATGCAATTGGCCTAATATCCATAAAATTTTGCTTAACACTTGAGAAAACCTACCTTTATCGATGATTTGAGTGACGGACGGTGAAGAACGATACTCTGTTTCTATCAGAGTTACTGGAAACAAGAGCAGCAACTCTTTAGCCAACGCAATAGCAACACCCGTCAGAAGAAGAAAGCAGCAGGATGATGAGGGTGATGATAGCTTCAGCAGTGCAGTAGGAACAAGAAAGAAGAGGATTCTTCTACGTTCCCGGCAGGAAGAAGATGGCAAGAGCAACAACGCAGTAGCCCCTTTTTGTCAAAAGAAATAGAGAAGCAGAGGCTTCCCACGGATACTCCAAACCTTCAGAAGAAGAAGCTTTATGCTTCTCCACGGCAATACGTGAAGAACTGTCGAAGAAGCAGAAGAGGGCTTCCTCCTTTCACAGTATTGGCGGCAAGAGGAAGAGGAAGAAGAAGATGAAGAACTGCTATGTTCTTCTCGTACACCACGGTAGGATGAAGAGCAACGCAGTAACAGCAGCAGAAGGACATCTTGGTTCGATGGAGGGGTTGGTATTTATAGGGAAAGGAATCCTGATGGGTTCTAGGAGTTCGATTAGGACTAAAATCACAGATATCCACGTATGGATCCCTTTCCTTAATCCAAACTTACCCAGATAACATCCCTGTTCGAATCAAACACTGACTGTTCCTTTTGGAAATGACGTCTCAGGTTGGGGCGTTATTTCAATAAATGACGCTTGTATACATAGTCGTCAAAATTAAATGACGACTTGCTCGGAGGCGTCATTCACCTTTTCCTATTTGTTAATTTAAGGTGTAACGATCTTTCTGAATTTTTATCTTTTTTTCTTGATGTGATCTAGATGGGAAATTTTAGGGGTATGAGTTTTCCATTTTTCCTTATTTTTTCATATAATTAGTTTTCCAAAATTCTTTAATTCAAAAATGGGCACTATTCATTTTAGAATAAAATAACGACTTTCATTGAGTCGTCACATTTGAAATCAACGCCTAAAGCAATGGCGTCATTTACATTTTGGTATTTCTCTTTAACCTTCTAAGGACCGATATTGTATAAATAGCTCTATTATTTTATAATACTTTTAACTATATACTTTATTTGTCTTTTGCTAATTTGTAAATAACAACTTGCATTAAGTCATCTTTCACGTTGGATACGGCTGTACGAAGAGGCGTCAATTGAGTTTTTGGCATTTTCTTAATGCTCTTGAAAGAACCGAAATTGCATATATGTTCATTCTTTTATCTTTTACATATCTTTAATGTAATTAAATCTTATAAATATATCTTTCTCCCTTCTAATAAGATTATAATGTAATAAATGTGGAATATTAAATTTTCTAAATTAGTAATAAAATATAAATTAACATTTTTTTTGATATTTAATGATTCTTAATTCAATTAAAATTATGTTGTGCATTAAATGCTTACCTAAAAATAACATGTCATTCTTAAATTTATTATAATACAATAGTAGTGTCCATTAGTTCTTTTGTCAGACTTTTTAGGACGTAAGAGGGTCATGTACAAGGTCTCGGCCTTGTTTAATTATTATTTTTAATTTATTTAGACTTTCTAGTCCTTTAATTTACCAGGGTTGCTACATACTTGCAGGTCTTAAATGTTCTGCCTTTATTTGTTGACAAGTGAGACAGCGGGACACGAAATTTGCTATTTCTTTTTTCATATTGGACCACCAAAAATTCCTTTTAAGATCCTGATACATTTTAGTACCACTAGGGTGAATTGTGTACTTGGAATTGTGAGCTTCTTCCAGGATCAGTTTCTTTGTATCCACCTGATCTGGTATACAAATTCGGCCCTTAAATAGCAATCTTCCATCATTGGCAATAGATTAATCCAGCTAAAGAGGCGTGATCTGGTGTTGGACCTAAGCTGGGAAGATGATCACTGGATAGTGAACTGTAAAGAATGGAAACGGATCAGGGGGCCCAGGGATGGTTCCCTGGGGTAAACGCTCCGATGCTTAAGTCAGTAGAGCAATGGTGGAAGCTATGAAGGGATGAGGAAAGAGATCCACAAGATTCCTCTACACCAAGGTGGTGAAGTGGTACCTGCTCAGGGAGTTTAGCTGTGTGTTTGCCCTCCTTCTTTCTTTGGAGGTAGTCCCAGGTTTAAATAGTATACTGACCTCATGAGTCCCGTAAGCTGAGGGGTTTCAGACGGGAGTTACGTCCTCAACGTGGGCACTTTACGTCCTCATCGTGGGATCTTTATAGCCTTGAGGGATCATGGGTCCCTTATCCTCATAAACTCCTGCTTATAAAGGGTTCTCAATGGCAGCGTGGATAAGTAATCATCGGTCGACCCAAGCATGAAAGGTGCCAACCATGTCCGGGCGATAGACATAGCTCGGATGAAGATAGGTCGGAGTGGGCGTTGAGCACATGCCTCTATCCCGGCGAGGGGATAGATCGGGTGTGGGTCTTTCCATGACCTGACCGACGCTCGGGCCTTCCGAGCCTAAGGGCCGCCGAGGAAGGGTGTGACCCTGAGTGATCTTATTGGGATTTTAGCCTAAGTGGGTCCCGCGGGGCTGTCACTTGGATGAGCTGGGCCTCGTTTGGTCCTGATGGACCTAGTTTGACTGCTCTTTAGATGGGCTACAGAAATCACCCTCTCCACTTGTCCCCCTCCTACTCCCGAGCTTTGGTAGGCTCGGAAGAGTAGCCGTTAGGGTTTTGGACCAGCGTGGTTCGGGTGGGTGGAGATCTGGCGGTGTTAAGAAGCCACGTGTCGTGGTCACCTGGGCCCATAATAATGATAATCTTGATGGATTTGAAAAGAAGGGGCCCCTTTTTCTCGGAGGTCGAAATGACACGCCGCCTTCCGCGTGGGAATATAGGCATTGGGCGCTTGTTGTCATTCTAGACTCTCTCCGTCTTTAGGGTTCGGCTCGCCTTCGTGCTTGCTTTTGGGCTCTTTGATGCGTCGTGAGGACGCGACGGAAGAGCAGAGGCTTGCAATGGCGTTCGCGGAGTTGGCAGAGATAACTGCAGAGGCAGTCCGGCAGCTTCCTCTTCCTCCGGAGTCTTCGGGGTCCCGAGAGCATCTTTCTTCAAGTTCTTCTCCGAATTCCATGGCGGATCAATGACCTGAAGTCGAAGAGTGGAAGGATGAGCCTACGGCGAAGGCGGCGGTTCCAAACTGTAGCGAACTGGGGGAGGCGGAGGTGAGAAGGCTGGAGCACCAGTTTTGCCCGCCCCACAAGTTTTGCTTTGCCGCGGTTGCTCCGCACGAGACGAGCTTGGACTCTCGTATAGGCCATATCTGTACCTTCCTTCTATCGTGGAAGGGCGGGTTCCGGCTTCCCTTCGAGACCTTTGTTCTTAAGCTTCTCAATTTTTTTCAGTTGGCGCCCGTTCAGTTGGTAGCCACTTCCTATCTCCTCCTTTCCGCCTTTCGCATCCTCTGCCACCAATGCGGGGTTCCTCCTTCCTTGGACCTCTTTCACTATTTTTTCGAGTTGAAGGCGCATCCCTCGGCCAGGAAGGGTTTCTATTTTATCCAGGCGAGGTGGAATAGGTGTTGTATCTCCTTGGCTACGAAGGATTCTTCGCATAAGGGGTGGAAAACCCAATTCTTCTGGGTGGGGATCTACTCGGTGGAGGAGACCTGGAGGTGTCCCGTAATCCCTAATTTCCACCCAAATATCCCTTCAAGGTAGGACAAGTTCCCTCCACACGTGGAGGAGTATGCGACCATCTTGCTGAAGCGTCGTCGGTCCACAGAAGAGCTGGTTACTCCAGAGAACATCGAGTAGTGTCTTATTTCACGGCTGCATCCGTCAGGTTTAGGTGCTACAAACTAGACTCATCTTTGGATGTCGAGACCATTTTTCTTTTTCTGACTATATCTTTCTTCTGTGCAGACACCAGGCGGCCGGCTTTGGAGGAGACCGCAGAGGTGATCGATCTCGGTAATGACTCGGCCACCGACGAGCCGCGATCTCCCGGGGGTGCACCCGAGTCCGAGGTAAGGGCAAGAGGGCGGCCCAGGAGGGGTCTTCCAAACCGTGGGGGGCCAAGCGCAAGGATCCCATGGAGGGCATGATACGGGATGCCGTAAAGGCCAAGAAGCGGGCCAAGAAGGCTGGATCCATCTCCGTCGTCGTGGGTGGCCCTAGCTCGGCGGCTCTCCCCTCTTCCGAGCAAGATAGGGCCGACCTTGTTAGGCCGGCTCTCCCATCTGCCGAGAAAGAGGGGGCCGAGGAGGTTGGGGCGGCTCCTGCCGTCGGTGATGATGCTAGTTCGGCTCCCCCCTCGGTCAGAGCCGAGGGGGCCGAGGGTGCTTCTGCAATTGGCAGCGGTGCAGGCCCGGCCCTACCCTCGGCCGAAGCCGAGGGGGCTATGGATGAGGCAGGTGACGCTAGGGCCGTGGCCGAGATTGGGGCGGGCGACGCTTCAGGTGGCGGTGTAGGTGCCGAACCGGCCCAGGTTGGAGGGTCACAAGAAGATCCGACCGAGGCACGAGAGGCGACCGAAGCCGCGGCTCGGTCTGGGCCGCCTGGTGGGGCACATTTCGAAGGGGGGATCTCCATTCTAGCGGCCTTGTAGAGGCTTGGCATACAGGGATCTCTGTATCAGGTGTGTCGCGGCATAGCCGCGAAGGTGAAGGGGGGAGGCAGGCAGCACTCCCCGTCTGTGGCCCTCGAGGCAGTTATGGAGGGCGGCCTGGTCCTGGCCCAGATGGGGGACACTCTGGCAGAAGCATACGCTTGGTTGGAGACAGAGCGAGCGACCCTGGCCTGGACCCTTGGTGGGTCTGACAGGAAGCTGGCTCGACTTTCCGAGGAGCGTGTTGGGCTTCGACGGAAGCTTTCCTCAGTTAGGGAGCTGGTGCGGTAGAGCCAGGTGGAGGCCCGGGCGCTAACCGAGAAGCTAGCTAAGGCCCATGAATCGCTCGAGAGGAATAGCAGGCTTCTTGAAGAGGAGGGCCTTGTTCGCGTCAAGCTGGATGGCCGGTGGGAGGCCGAGCGCTCCAAGCTGGTGGACCGGGCAGAGGAAGCTGAGCGCCTTAGGGGGCAGGTCGAGGCCGATCGAGCCGAGGCGGAGAAGCGGGCGGCGGAGGCCGAGGAGCGGACGGCTGAGACCAAGCAGAAATTAGCCGAGGCGGAGCATGAGAAGGCCGAGCTCGTTGGTAGGGTGGGATTGGCAGGGGCGGAGGCGTTTGAGCAGTACAAATGCTCGGAGGCCTACCGGGTCAACCTTAAGGAGGCTACCCTCCCCTACTACGAGTCAGCGCTTCGCCGAGGCATCCGCAAGGGGTTCAAGCAGGGCTACGACCGGGCTGTATCTTATGCCGAGGAGCAGGCGTCCGGGATAATCGAATTCCCATCCGGGCAATGCTATGACTCGGACTTGTCATCCTCCGGCTCCTCTGCTTCGGCATCGGAGGAAGAAGATCAGGAGGGCTCTTCGCCCGAGGGGTCGCCAACCCTGGATGCCTCGGGAGGGCGCGCAATCGAGGCAGTTCCCACGCCGGTGGGGTCAGTGCCAGGGTCGGCCGTCACCGAGGGTGCCGGGGGCAGAGCACCTGAGCCTTTCACTTCCGAGCTTCAGGGTGGGCCAGAGGCCTAATGTATCTACTGTGCTTTCTCTTTTTGTATGTCTTTTTCCTTTTTTTGAAGAAGAAAAAGAAACTTTCCCTATTGTGTAGGAAAAAAGGTAAGGCAATAGCATTATGACAAAGACTTAACTGTTCCGTATCGCCATTGCCGTATTTTGTTCAGCGTATCTGCAGTAGTTGAAAAGTGCCGATATTTTCTGCGTGGCTCTCGCACGATGGTTGGGCGGGCGTCTGACAGGGTGTCCTTCCGTTTTCTCATGCTTTGAATGTTTGGCCGTTTCGTATGTCCCGCTGGGGCGGAAACGAGGAGTTTGAGGTGACCGTTCGTAGGGAGAGGTCCCTTTGGCGTGTTTTCAAGGGGAGAATCATTTAAGGCAAATAGCCTCCCTTCGCCTATAAAAGGTCTGAAGGGCGTCCTTTCCTCTCCACAGCTTAGGGTTTTCCTCAACAGTCTTTTCTCATTCCTTCTTTACATAGTGATGTGTCAATATATTCGAAACATGGAAGATGCTCCGGAAGATGAGGCTGCCGATGATGGAGGGCAGAGAGTCATTGCCACTTCAGGTTTAAAGAGGGTTCGACGGCCGGCGGACGAGGTTAAAGATGGTTCGACGTGTGAAGACACGTCGTCCTCTTTTATTAGTTCCGGTAGCGCTTCCGGGGGTGGGGCGTGATGGCGGACGGATGGGGGAATCAGGCATCCCTGCCGCCCATCCCTTCCCACTTGCTCCCTAGGGGGGATCTCTCTCGAGATTCCTCTCCACTTCCTGCTTCTCCTCTCTTCTTCCGTAGCCTCTTTCTCCCTCTTTTGCCCTCCTCATCATTTCTTTGACTCTTCGGAGGGTGCCTGCACTCTCTGCCTTCCAAAGAGTTGGCAGATTGGTAGAGAGGAGGCCTTCATTCGCATTCCCTCTTCCCCTTCCTCCATCTCTGTCAACTTGGAAGGTAGCCTTCTCCTTCCTAATCCCTCTGTCACCTTTGTTTCGAGCTACCCGAGCCAGCGGGGTCGACTACCCTTTATCCGAGCCAGTTTCTGCACAAGGTAGAGTCAGTGGCTGGACGCAGGAAGATCAACCGAGTCAGTCGAGCGATGGGCTCATATGGCGGTGCCAGATGGATTTTTTGCTTTTTCGACATGTATTTGTTTGGCTTCAGCCTTTCTGATGTATAAGTGAGTTGTTTGAATAAAGGAAAGGGAACTTTTGTTTTATTTCATGTTGCTTACATAATGTTCGATATTCAGAAGTAGAACTTGCGTAGTGTAGTCGCGTTTCAGGTCCGAGGGATGGGCTCTCCTTCCATCATAGATAACCGGTATGCTCCTTTCCCGAGCGTCTCGACCACTCGGTAGGGGCCTTCCCAATTAGGGGATAGCTTGCCCGCCGCCTCAAGTGGCTGAGAGGCTTCGGCCTTCCTGAGAACGAAATCTCCCGGTTGAAAGTGTCTATCTCAGACTTTGGCGTTTTAGTATCGAGTGAGATGACGCTGGTATTCCGTTGTTCAGATGCCGGAAATCTCTCGGAGTTCATCTGTTAGGATGAGGTTTTTGAGCAGTTTTTGATCGTTTGCCTTCGGTGAGAAACAGATGACTCGGAGGGAGGGATTGCCAATCTCCAATGGGATGACGGCCTCGGCGTCATACACCAACTGAAAAGGACTTTCACTGGTTGTTGTTCTCGGAGTCGTTCTGTGTGACCAAAGTACGTTCGGCAATTTCTCAAGCCAACTGCCCTTGGCTTTGCCGAGCCTGGTCTTGATGTCTTTTAAGATAGTCGTATTGGTATTTTTGACCAGCCCGTTAGCTTGAGGGTGGGCGACCGAGGTGAAGTGATTACGAATGCCCAGGTCGGCACATCTGTCTCGGAAATAACGATAATCAAATTGCCGACCGTTATCGCTTACTATCACTCAGGGGATGCCGTAACGACAGATGATAGACTTCCGGATGAAATTCCAGAGTACTGTCTCAGTGATCCTTGTTGTGGCTTTGGCCTCGATCCATTTGGTGAAGTAGTCGATGGCGATGATGATGAACTTCTTCTGGGCCGGGGCTGTGGGGAATGGCCCGAGGATGTCGATTCCCCAGCGAGCGAAAGAATAAGGCTCGGCCAAGGTGATGAGCTTCGTTGCTGGCTGATGGACCAAGTGGCCAATGTTGGGACTCCTCTGGGTTGATAAGCAGTTCGTGCACTGCTTTGTGATGAAACAGTTTGATGATTGACAATAGTTGTTTTGATGACTAGCAACAGTGGTGTGTGACTCAGTTGACTTTATTTCTATATACGATGGTGTAAGTCTTTTGATGCATTCATATTTCAGATAATCATATCAATGGTGTGTGCATCTTAGTCTGTGCTTTGAATAGAGTCGGTGCAACACATGGTTAATTTTACATTGAGTCTGTGCAATCCTCGCTGATGCACACGACTAAGTCGGTGCAATTCTTCTCGACGCACGCCACTGAGTCGGTGCAACCCCTGCACCAGGCACTTAGAGTCGGTGCAATATGTCTTAGGTAACTCGGTGCATAGAAGTTCATGCATTCTCCTTTTACACATTAAGTCTGTGCAAGTCAAGCATTCTATGTGAATAAGTCTGTGCAAGCTCAGGCACGGGGCATGCTAAGTCTGTACAACGTCTTCTGTGGCAAGTCATCAGGTCAGTGCAATACTTGCCCATTGCACACACTCAGCCAATGTATCCATAGGTCTTGTGTTGAAACCATGTCTGTGCATCTGCTTTTGAAGAGATGATTGAATCTGTGCATGTGTATGTAAACACCACAATTGAGTCCGTGCATCAAAATCTCTATTTTGTGCAATCTTCTTTTTATATCATATAATTGTCTGAATATGACATTATATCTGATGCCTTGAAAGGTGCCTTTTCGTAAAGACTAAGAAGGGCACGTGATCCAAGATTGAAGAAAGTGCCAGGATCGTGACACGTGGAAAGCAGCTATGCTGAGATGCCGCCACGTGACGAAGGTGTTTGGGCGAGAATTGTGGTGACCACACGCCCTATCCTTCTACTACTCTATAAATAGGAAGCTTCTTCCTCAGGAGAAGGGTGATCATGAACATACTTCGAAAGAGCAGAAGCAGATAGAGCTTGCACGATCCAGAGAGAAGAGAAAAAGAAGAAAGAGAGAAGAAGAGAAGGAGAGAGCTGAAAGAGAGATGTCTGAGAGAATACTGTGAGTGTTTGTTCCCCAGTCTCTCGGTTCAGAACCGGAGCTGAAATTGCTCAGTGTTGAGCTACATTCCCCTAGTGGGTTCTTTTGTTTCTTCGTTTGTTTTATTTTTCATTTCTGAAACTGCGTTTTCAAGCTGTGTGTCAGCGGAGCAAGCTGTGAAGCTCAGCGGTTTGCAGAGGTGGATTCCTCTGGTCGGGTAAAGCTGTAAGTTCCCAGCGGTTTGCAGAGGAGGATTCCTCTGGACGGCATAAGCTGTAATGCCCAGCGGTGTGTAGGGTTTTGACCCCAAAGCTATGGATCAGCGAAGCTGTGCATCAGCAATTGAAGCCACATTCTGGTTTGGATTGTGGGGTGGACGTAGATCTCGGGTTTTGAGATCAAACCACCTTAAAAATCTCTGTCTATTGTGCGATTGCTGTGTGGTTTGTGTGCATCATGTTTATTTCTTCGATCCGTAGTAGACGAATGCTTAGGACCGTCTTGATCTAGATCTGTTAGGTCAGCTTCCATTGATTATGTTATTTGTCCTTCTGTCGTCCAATAGCAGCTTGTTTTAATTCCGCACTTGGAGCTGTTGTTGTTGGTCTTAATTGGGTGTCTAATCTATTCACCCCCCCTCTAGATCGGTTATAGCATCCTATCAGTTGGTATCATAGCATACCACTTGATCCTAACACTTGGAATCATAGCCTAACTCTTCTGTAGGGATCAACGTCCTGAAGAGAAACGGCCATGGATGCAAGAGGGATGACCGCTGAAGGACATTTCACCACGAAGCCCCCATACTTTGACGGGTCGAACTACGCATACTGGAAGAATCATATGCAAGTTTTTCTGAGGGCGAAAGACTATGAAATTTGGAAGGTGGTCAGTAAAGGACCATTCGAGCTGCATCCTAATGAGGATATATGGACGAGAGAAAAGATTAGGAAATCTACTCTCAACTGGAGCGCCATCAATGCCATACAGTGTGCTCTACATTCCACTGAATTTGCAAGAGTCTCTTCGTGTGCCATAGCGAAAGAGATGTGGGATAAGCTGGAGGTTATCTACGAGGGAACCTCTCAGGTGAGGGAGACCAAGGCTAATTTACTAGTTTTAGAGTATGAAGCCTTTAGGATGAAGCCCAGCGAGACCATCACTAAGATGTACGCGCGTCTTACCCTCATAACTAATGGTCTCAGAAATCTTGGGAAAAACTATTCTGATTATGAAATCGTGAGAAAGATACTGCGATCCCTGACTCCAGTATGGCATACAAAAGTGACAGTTATTGAGGAGTCGAGGGATCTCAAGAACACCAAAGTGGACGAGCTGATAGGTTCATTGATGACTTATGAAATGAATCTGCCAAAGACAGAGGAGCTCGAGAAAAAGAATAGCCTATCGCTCTGATGGCAAGCAATAGTCGTTCCAGTCGATCCAGCCACAATGGATCGTCTAGTGATCAGAGTCTCTCTGGATCGAAAATTGAAGGAGATCAGATAGCAATGCTGACCAGAGAGTTCAGAAGATTTCTCAGGAAGGAAGGAAGAAATTTCAACCGAAGACAATATGGCGGGAGGAGATACAACAGGTACAAATCTAATTCTGCCAAGAAAATTGACACTAATGTCTATTACCATTGTAGGAAGGCCGGTCATATGAAGGCCGATTGTCCAGAGCTCCAGAAGCTGAAAGAGAAAGCCAAGAAGAAAGCTCCCAAAGGAAGATCAATGGTGAGCACATGGAGCGATGAGGACGAGGGGACCTTGAGCAGCACATCAGAAAGTGAAGACGAAGAAAATCCCATCTGTCTGATGGCCAGAAATGATGAAACGAAGTGGAAGACTCCGACGAGGTATCATCTCCTTTTGAGCATTACACTATTTCATATTGGGAAGATGCTTACGAAGATTTGCTAGATAAGGTAGATGATATCAGAAAAGAGAACAGGCATTTGAAGAAGAAAGTAAATTCTCTTATGAATGACAAAACTATGTCTGATAAACTTGCCTGCTTGCAATCTAAAAATGACATGTTAAAAAATTTATGTGCTGAAGTTGATAATGTTAAGCATACATTGATAGATTCTAGAAGAGAAAATGATAATATGAAAAATGTGATTGACGAATTAAAATTTAAATTGCAAAATTAGGAAAATGAAATGAAAATTGTTAATGAGAAATATGAAGTTGTACTAGGTGTTAACCATGAACTAAAAAATTCAATTGATCACCTAGAAAAAGAGAATGAAGATAAAAAGAAAATTATCGAAAACATGACCCATGGATCTGATAATTTGAATGCACTCTTAGGGTCAAAAGTAAATTTCAAAAGAGAAGGCCTCAGGTATAACCCCACAGCTAAAGGGATTTTGGCTTTGAAAATAATTTCATTTGTTGCTGAGAAGGAAAAGGGATCCCTCATCAAGATGAGAAATGTAAAGTCTGCTGTTAAAGTTGTTGATTCCAAATTGCCCAGTGCTAAGGACAAGGGCAAGCAAAAAATGGGTGAGTTTAGCCATGATAGTACGCAATGTCCTACTTCTCAGGGTAGAGTTCAGATTAGGGGTCAACCTTCGTGCACACCAAAACCACAGGCTAGGGTTAACAAGTCACCGCCAGCAAGTCAGAGGAAGACTCAACCCTCACCCATGAAGAAGTCAAGTGAGTCTAGGGTGCAAGGTAGAAACACTTCTGCCAGAAGTCAATCGAGCCATTTCCACCAGCCCAGAGTCCAGACCTACCATCATGTGGAGCCACAACAATTCTAAAAGTCTGGATGGAATAGAGCTCAAGGGAGGTCTAGATATCAGTCATGTACCACACAGACATACAGACCTCAGGCTAGAAACTGGGTTGGGCAGTCTAAAATATGGGCTTCTAAGAAACAAACCACCTACAGTCAGCCAGGGACCAACGTTGGCCACTATTTCCTGAATGCTCATTGGCCTAGGCACTAGCACAAAAACAATCAAATTGCAAGGAATAATGACGGCAGGATAAATAACAAGTCAAGAAAATTTCAGCCTGCCAATGCTGAGAAGAAGAGAAATAATAGAAAAAATGTCAAAAAATCCACCAATCAACCAGCTCTCAAACAAGCGTGGATCCCAAAAATCTTGTTGTCATGTATGAGTTGTTCTATTTCTGCTTCGGAGCCCAAACAGTTTTGGGTTCCAAAATTTTCTCCGTGACTATGATTGCAGGTATGCCTGGCAGCCAAGCACAACATGTGGTACCTGGATAGTGGCTGCTCCAGGCATATGACAAGGGACAAGGATAAATTTTGCTTGCTGACAGAGAAAAATGGAGGCCTTGTCACCTTCGGAGGAAACACTAAGGGTAAAATCATCGGATCAGGTAAAGTAGGTAAGTGCACTACTTGTTGCATTGATGAAGTCTTGCTGGTAGATGGATTAGCATATAATCTTCTAAGTATCAGCCAGCTTTGTGATAAAGGGCACAAGGTAGTATTTGATGCACTTAGCTGTAAAATTTTTGAACCTGATTCTGATGTGGTTAAATTCTCTGGAAAAAGAATGAATAATATTTACATGGTAAATCTAGATGATATTGCACACTCTAACCTATGCCTCACTGCTAATAAAGAGGACTTAGCTTTTCTGTGGCATCGTAGGATAGGCCATGCTAGCTACACTGTCTTGCACAAATTGAATAAACACGACATGGTAAGAGGACTCCCTGAAATATCTTTTAAGAAGGAAAATAGGGTGTGTGATGCGTGTACACAGTCCAAGCAGACCAGAAAGTCATTTAAATCAAGAACTGAAAACATGTCTCTCAAACCTTATGAGCTGATACATATTGATCTATTTGGACCCACACGATCAGTCAGCATGTCAGGTAGGAGATATGGATATGTCCTAGTTGATGACTTCTCTAGGTATACTTGGGTCTTTTTCATCACTCACAAGAACGATGCTTTTACTGAATTTCAGGAGTTCTATTTAAATATCAAATAGAAAAATGAAAATTTGATTAAAAATATTTTGTCTGATCATGGAAGTGAGTTTGAAAACTCACAATTTGAAAATTTTTGCAGGGACAATGGGATTACCCATTGGTTCTCCTCCCCAAGAACAGCTAAGCAGAATGGAATAGTAGAGAGGAGGAATCGGACACTTGTGGAGATGGCCCGTACACTACTTGTTGAAGGTGGCTTACTAAGAAAATTTTGGGCAGAGGCAGTTAATACTGCATGCCATGTAATCAACAGAGCCATGGTAAGGCCTTTCACTCAGAAAACTCCTTATGAGATTTTAAAAGGTAAGAAACCTTCAATTGCTTATTTCAAGGTCTTTGAGTGTAAATGCTTCATTCATGTTAATGATAAAAGAGATCTTGATAAATTTGAACCTAAAAGTGATCCAGGAATCTTCCTTGGATATTCTGAAAACTCTAGAGCATATAGAGTGTACAACCTTAATTCTAAAATTGTTGAGGAATCTCCACGTATTATCTTTGATGACTCCCTAAATAACTGTGAGGTTGGTCAATGTAGGAAAAAAGATGATGGAGAAATTCTCAAGAAAGAAAAACCTGAAGATCAATCAGACCAAGAAGAAGAAGCTGAAGAAGGCAATGCAGAGGATCCTATTGTTCAGGGGGAGGTAAATGAAGGTCAAGGTAACCAAGTTATAAATGTCAGATTTTTAAGAGATCATCCTATTGAAAATATCATTGGTGACTTGCATGAACCCCCTAGGATTAGAGGTTTCATTAGAGCTCAAAATGAATTAAATGCATATGCATTGCTTTCTCATGTTGAACCCAAAACCATTGATAGTGCTCTCAAAGATGTGCACTGGATCAATGCCATGCACGAAGAGCTTAATCAGTTTGATAGGAACAAGGTGTGGCATCTGGTCCCACCTCCTGATCATGGGACTGTCATTGGAACAAAATGGGCTTTTAGGAATAAAACTGATGAGCTAGGTAATGTAGTTAAAAATAAAGCTAGACTTGTTGCTCAGGGGTATAATCAAGAATTCGGAATTGACTTTGAAGAGTCATTTGCCCCTGTAGCCAGGTTAGAAGCAATTAGAATACTTTTGGCCTATGCATGCTCATTAGTAATAACTCTCCAACAGATGGACGTTAAATCTGCTTTTCTCAATGGGGAAATAAAAGAGGATGTCTTTGTGAGACAATCTCCTGGCTTTGAATGCTTAGATTTTCTTAATCATGTTTATAAGTTAAATAAAGCTCTTTATGGCTTGAAGCAAGCCCCTAGAGCTTGGTATGATAGACTCAGCAAATTCCTTACCGAGAAGAAGTTCACAGGAGCTGAGGTTGACCAAACGTTGTTCACTAAGGGAAGTCATCCAGACATTCTCCTTGTTTAGATTTATGTGGATGACATTGTGTTTGGGTCAACTAACCACAAATTGTGTAAGGAATTTTCCGAACTAATCACACAAGAATTTGAGATGAGTTCAATGGGTGAGCTAAAATTGTTTCTTGGACTACAGGTGAATCAAACAAAAGATGGAACATTTATCACCCAGTCTAAGTACATAAGGGATCTGCTGAAGAAGTTCAAATTTGAAAACCTCAAGGAAATTATAGCACGAATGGGTACTTCAACAAGTCTTGACGAAGACTCCAAAGGTAATACAGTGGACCAAAAGCTATATCGAGGTATGATCGGATCCCTTTTATATCTTACTGCATCTAGGCCTGATATATAGTTTGTAGTGTGTTTATGTGCCAGATTTCAGGCTAGTCCTAAGGAGTCTCACCTTAGAGCAGTGAAAAGGATCTTTAGGTATTTATCAAGCACTCAAGAACTTGGACTTTGGTACCCTGCTAGGTGTGAGCTAGAGCTTCTGGCATACACTGATGCAGATTATGCTGGGTGTCGGATAGATAGAAAAAGCACTAGTGGGCATTGCCAATTCCTAGGTGGCTGCCTAGTATCCTGGGCTTCTAAGAAGCAACACACAGTTGCATTGTCCACAGCAGAGGCAGAATATGTTGCTGTAAGAAATTATGCAGCTCAGGTACTATGGATCAAGCATCAGCTTTTAGATTATCAGATAAAATTGGATGCATTCCAATTTTATGTGATAATACTAGTGCTATTTGCCTAACTAAAAATCTTGTTCATCACTCTAGGACTAAGCACATTGAAATAAAACACAACTTTCTTAGAGATGCTTTAAGTAAAAATGAAATTGAATTAATATTTGTTGAAACTGAAAAACATACTGCTGACATCTTTACTAAACCCCTTGGAAATGAAAGATTTAAATATCTAAGATGAGAATTGGGGCTATTTAAATTTCAGCAAGAAAATGATGAATAAAATTCATTCTTGAGCTGTGTGTTGATATGTTCTGAGGTGATTGTGTCAGCATGTTCCTTAAAAAGTTGAATAAAGAAGATTCTGTTGTGCCCCTTAGGCACAAGCATGTGCTATGTGTTTTGATGATAGCAATGCTGTCTTGTTTTGATGATTGCAACACAGTGAGTGCTTTATGATATTATGTTTTCTTTATGATGATGGCATGTTGAGTTGAATGCTTGAGTGTGTTATATCTGATCCAGTCTGTGGTGATTGCATGAGTGTGTCATGTAGCGCCAACGCTGTGAGCATTCTCAAGTATGCAGCGTCAACGCTATGAGTGTGTCTCAAGTCTGCAGCGTCAATGCTGTGAGCATTCTCAAGTCTGCAGCGTCAACTCTATAAGTCTACACAGTGCTTCAGCAAGTGTGTACATCGCTTAGTGTAAGCATGGTGAAGTCTAAAGTCTATACATTGCTACTTTGCATTGGACTTAAAGTCCATACATTGACAAGC
This sequence comes from Amorphophallus konjac, assembly GCA_022559845.1. NCBI lineage: Eukaryota > Viridiplantae > Streptophyta > Magnoliopsida > Alismatales > Araceae > Amorphophallus > Amorphophallus konjac. The sequence goes on along the minus strand of CM040118.1, from coordinate 178,020,770 downwards.
CTGTACAATGGCTGCAGCATGCTCGCAATATGTCTATACACTGGACTCTCATTCAAGCCTATACATTGCATTGGCAAAAGTCCGTTTCATTTAGAGTCTAAGGCAATGTCCATACACTGGACTTGAAGTGTGTACATTGAGCGTCTCACTTAGCGTCTAAGGTAAAGTCTACACATTGGTTTTCATTCGAAGTCTGTACACCGGGCATCTTCTAATTGAAGTCTGTACAGCCAATGCACTTAACTTAAGTCCATACACTGGAAGCTCTTCATTTGATTGAGTCTATACATTGTCCTAGGCTAAGTGTGTACAGCGTCTCATTCATGCTTTGATTAATGAAGTCTGTACATCAGTCTTCACATTCTAAGTCTGTACAGTCACTGGTCTAGAATCTGAGTCTGTACATCGTCTCGTGCCTTCAACGTTCAAAGCCTCAAGTCTGTACAGCGTTACGTTCTCTTTGGAAAGTCTGTACAGCGTGAAGTCTACACATTGGCAATGTAGCTCGCTTTTGCAAGTCTGCACTTTGGAGTCAGTTCACCAAGTCTATACACTCCATGCCCCTTCAAGTCTATACATCGGTTTGAATCAAAGTCTGTACACTGCTTCACTTCGTCAAAGTCCATACATCCTCAGATGAACCCCATGTCTGTACAACAGCCTCAATCTTCATCAAGTCTACACAGTGTTCTTATAGTCTGTACAGCCTGCCTTATCGATTCAGAGTCTATACATCGCTCAAGTGTTCAAAGCATCTGAAGTCTATAGAATGTCCGTTGTCTAGAGTTCTTGAAGTATATACATTGGACTGTTTCTTTCAAAGTATATACAATACAATGTACATACTTAGACCTTATGACTTCATTCTTGTTGCTGAAGGGAACAGGGTCGACGCTAGAGCTTAAGGCGTCCACGCACCAGTGAAGATGCATCCACGGATACTCTTCACAGCGTCAACTCTACGCAAAGGTTGCGTCAACTCAGCGACTCAAGAAGCAGAGGCCTTGTTAGATTTTCCGATGCGTCAACGCAACAGTGGAGCAGCGTCGACGCAACAGTTAAGAAAGGTTGGGTTGGTTGCTCACTGGAACGCATCAATGCGTCAACGCAGCATGCTGAGAGCGTCTATGCAGCACGCCCATCTGCTGAAGACTTGATCACTGGATCATCAATGCGTCAACGCCACGGGTTGGAAGCGTCGACGCAGCAGTTAAAAAGGCTAGGCTATTTGTTCACTGGAACGTATCCATGCGTCAATGCCATTGCTAGATAGCGTCGACGCAGCCATTGATCCTGATAGGCATCTAGCTCGGAGACAGTTTAGAAGGTTAACGCTGGAGTTCTTAGCGTCCACGCAGCATGCAAACAAGCCGAACTATTAGTTGCAGAAACACACCACTGCGTCAACGCTTTCGCCTAGCAGCGTCAACACAGCATGTCTATCCGCCAAATACATTGATCACTGGACTGCCGATGCCGATGCGTCAATGCAGCAAGCTGATGGAGTCAACGCAGCAGACTTGAGTTTCATAGGTTGAAGATCTCTGAAGGCTGCGTCAACTCCTTGGAGCAAGTGGGTTGACGCCATCTAACTCCAGTTGCTGAGCGTACTGGTGCTGGGCACGTGATCCGAGGATAAGAACAGTGTCCAGATGAGGACACGTGTACTGACAGCCTGCTGGATACTGCCACGTGGTCTGAATTCTTAGGGCGGGAACTGTGGAAGCCACACGCGCCCTGGCTGCTGCTGGTATATAATGGAGCCTTCGTCTTCAGATGGAGGCTGATCGTGATCGAAGCAAAGAGCAGAAGCTGAGAGAAGAGAAAGGGAAAAAGAAGAGAGAGCTTCCACAATCCAGCAGAAGAGAAGAAAGAGAGAAGAAGAAGAAGAGAGGCAGAGAGAAAGAAAAAGGCAGAGTGAAAAGAAGCTGTCGATCCAGCACAAGAGAGGAAAGAAAAGAGAGAGAAGAGAAGAGCAGAGAGTGAGAGATTAGCGAAAGAAGAAGAGAAGTGCAGAGAGAAAGAAAAAGAAAGAAAGAGATCATGAGAAGAAGAGACTGAGAGAGGTTGTTTGAAGATCTGTCTTCACTGGACCGTGGATCAAATCCAGGCCAGTCAGCTCTTTAAGGGCCACATTGTGCTTTACGTTTACAGCTTTCCGAATGTTGTTATCTTGTCTTTCGTTTTCCTTTTTACACTTTCTTTCAAGCTGTTAGTCAGCGGTTTGCAGAGGAGGACTCCTCTGGACAGCAAGCTGTTTTGCTCAGCGGGCAGTGGAGTTTTCCACTGGATGGGTAAGCTGTAATCCCCAGCGGTTGCAGTGGTGGATTCCACTGGACGGCAAGCTGTGAGGCCCAGTGATTGTAGGCTAAGCTGTATTGCCCAGCGGACGCAAGCTGTGTTACGCAGCAGTAATCCACACTCGGGGTTGAGTGTGTGGTTGATGTAGGTCTGCTGGACCGAACCTCCTAAAACCCATTGTGTAGTGGTTTGAATTCTTGTGTGGTTGGCGCTAGATGAATGCTTAGGGGCGCTTTGGTTTGATGTTCTATAAGTGTTCATCTATTTGCTACGCACACTATATGTTTGACTGTGGGTTGATCTCTTTTATTTGATTTCGCTAGATGAATGTAAAGGGCGCCTCAATTGGGTTTTCTGTCTGAATGCTTTAAGGCACAAGCTCCGTTGAATTGATTCAGTCTACTGTTTAGACTTGCTTTGGTTCGCTATATATATATCTGCAATAGTTTTTTAATTCCGCATCTCTGATTGCTTTAGATTTTAATTGGGCAAAATTTTTATAGGCTGTATTCATTCACCCCCCCTCTGAATACTTGCACCGAACCCAACAATTGGTATCAGAGCGGGTCTCTGATCTATGAGATCTAACAATCTGCAGAGGATCCTGCTAACTGTTTAGTGCACTTCAGAGTGGGTCATTTAGAATCATTTTGATTTACTGTCTTAGTGCTTTACGTTGATCATCTGGTTTAGTGCATTTCTGTTTGGTGCATTTCCTAAGTGTGCCTCTTGTGTTATGTATTTAGCATCACTGAGTTAGTGCCGTGTCTTGCTTTTCTGGTTTTGTTGTCTATTGTTTTGTGCTTTGAATTTGGTTGTTATCTGATTCGATGGCGAATCCTCCGATATTCAGAGGTGATAACTTTGACTCTTGATTCGAAAACCTCCATCGGTATGTAAAGTCTACTGATCCAAAATTGTGGAAGGTAATGACTCACGGCCCATACAAACTGTTGAAGGATAAATTTAAATGGACCAAGAAGGATAAGCTGAAAGACTCTGTCAATAATAGAGCTGTAGTTTTATTAAAAGAACAAATTGACAGATCTCTAATTGAATGCATTTATTCTTGCAGGTCTGCCAAAGACATTTTGGATAAACTGAAGCTAATCCGGAATCACAGCAAGTGCTTAATGGCTGATCATAGAAATGCTGATGATGAAACTTCATCCGAGGTAAGTTCTGAATCAGAAGGATACTCTTTCGATGAATTGATAGAGATGTATGAAAACTTGTTAGAAGTTTCCAAGAAATTGAAATCTGGAAATAAAAAATTGAAAAAGAAATGTGATAGAATAAATCTGAAAGATTCATGTGAAAACTGTCCAAATATGAAAAGGTCTTATGATTCTTGCATGCTAGATGTTCAGAATCTTAAGAAACAAAATGATTCTCTAAAAATTGAAAAACAAACATGGTTGGATAAAATGTCAGAAATAGAGAATCAGTTGAATGATAAGAAAAAGGAGCATCTAAAAGGCATGCAGGAACTCACTGAAGTTAATTCTGAATTGGACAAACTGAAATTGGAGAATGAAGATCTTCAAAAGAAGAATAAAACTCTTGTGGTCAGAATGAATGAAATCAATGAGGAGGTTTCACAGTCCTCTTCTGCTAAATCAAACTGTAAAATATGCTCAGCTTTAAGAGAACGTAATGAAGATCTCTTTAGTGAGAATGAATGGCTAATTAAACATATTGCCTCACTTAAAGATGATCACAAAAATCTGCTCGCTGAGAAAATTAAAGCAGAAGAAAGAGAAGATGAATTGATTGAAAAATTGGAGCACATGTCTGGAAGAGAGAGATGTGCTAATAATGAAATTCAGGATAAAGATCTTGAGGAAGAAAACACTGAATTAAAAGCTGAAGTTGAAAAACTGAAGTGGTTGAACACTGGCTTATCTGAAAGACTTCTCACTATAGAAAAAGGAAAAGATGTCTATAATGAAAATTTAAAATTTTTGAACAGTCTAGAACAAGAAATTGAGAAGTATAAAACTACAAACCAAGTTCTAAGCGAATGTGTTAATTGCAATGAACAGGAAATAGCCAGTTATGAACTTCAGATAACATCTTTGGAGAATAAGATTCAGGGTCTAGAAAATTTGGCATCCAACTCTGCTAAGAATGAAAGAAAAGGAAAACTGTTGTGAAAAGGAAGGATGACAATTTAAGTAAGGGGACAAGCTGTAGCCCTGATGTTAAGGAAATTTCTAAAAACCAGCTATATGCTACTTTCGTGAAAGGCTCTAATGTAGCTGGTACTTCAAGGCAATCCCCAAAATAAAATGAAAATCAGAAATCACCTTCAAAATCTGTTTTTCAGTTCAAAGCCTAGAAAATAGAAAAACAAACAAAACCTGTTAAGGATAATCAGAAATTGAAAAGAAAGAGTCAAATAAAGATGGTAAAGACTATTCCTGCTCATGAACAGAAATCTGCTAGCTCGGTTGAGTCTGATGCTGTACACACTGTTCATGCTTCCTATACTCATTCACATGCATCTAGGAACTCATATGATAGAAACCATGCTCCTAGGAAATCTGATGCCTCTTGCTACTACTGTGGTAGGCATGGTCATTATATGGATGACTGCAATGTGATGAAAAGTGATGATATGATGCATGATAAAACATTTCTAAATAATCATCACCACCCCAAAAGAAATATGTCTTCTTCAAACCAACATATCATTTGTTACAATTGTAACAAACGTGGTCATAAGGCTGTTGAGTGTTGGTTTAGGCCTTCATGGGGATTTACTGTCTCAAGAGGTAAGCACCCAAGGTGCTTTGAATGTGGTAAGTATGGGCATGCAGTCAAGGACTGCTGGTATGCTCAGGGAAATCATTTTAACTCAAAATTTGTTGAATTCCCTTCAAATAGAAATTCTCTTGGCAGAAATAAATCTATTTTTAAAGGAAAGACACCTGTATGCTTTGAATGTGGAAAACCTGGCCACCGAGCTTCTGAATGCTGGTGGGCAGGTAATAGTAAGTCAAAATTTCATGCATATAACAGAACATTTAATGCTTATGGTCATAGGTCTCATGCTCCTGTTGAGAAGCATCATAGGACCAGACAATCTGTTGTTTCATGTTATTATTGTGAAAATTTTGGACATTCCATGTCTGATTATTTTTTAATGGAATTTGATGATAATGCTCCAAAAAGAATGTTTAGAACACCTGATAGGGGTAGTGCAGGACCCAATACTGCTGGGGTCCCTGCATGATCAAATTGATTGACATGCTGCAGGTGTGCCTTGGAAGCTGATGAATAAGAGGGGTTAACCAAGGCACTCAAGGATGAAAACCCCATGATTGAACTTATCAGGTCAGTTCTAAACTTTGCTTTAAATTTCATCATCTGAAAATGCTGATGTGTCTGTTTGTTATCTGAAATTGTTGTTTTGCTTGGTTGATTTTTGATGCTCTTCTCTATTGCTGATTTGCTCTTGCACCAGCCTATACTCACCTTTCACATTCTTCTCAGCTGGTGTGACTGAATTGGCTCTACTATTGATTTGTTGGTCAGCTAAACTTATTTTTCTAATCTGAGGAACTTAAGCTGCATGCCATGCAATTCAGTCTGAGAACATTGTAGAAGTTTCTATCATATAGGTTTGAGAATTATCACTGAATCAGACTGATATAAGATTAATGTATTCTCAGATTTGTAGTTAAATGAATTGAAAATATCTGAATGATAAGGTTTAATAAACTTTAACCACATGTGTCATGTAAATCTTAGACTCTCTCATCAGATATCTAAAAATTTGAATTCAGGGCTTCTTTGGTTAAGATGCACATAGTGTGTATTGTTGTTAAACATTAATTTGAAAAATGTTGACTAAATGAAAAATTGTGAATTCAGAGCAATGACTCGGTCACTGAGAAACTGAGTTCTTTATCAATGAAATAAAGTAACTCATGTCATGACGTGCCATAGTTATCTCTGATAAAAATTTAGTGAAACAAAACCTGTCAGAGCAATAGCTTATTTATGGTGAGTAGCTGATGTGACACGACCTTGGGGTGATGACCACAAGACAATATGACCCTTGGACCTAAGATTGCAAGCAATCAAATTGGCGATGATACTACTCGAGCGGCTCACTCGCTTGGTGCACACTTGTGCCCGTGAGCAACTAAGCGATAATGAAGAGGGTCCGGGGTGGGACAATGATGCTCCGGTGCTTGGCATGCTTGGGGAGAACCTCAATTGGGCCAGGGATGCCCACTCACGGGCGACCGTCACACCAGGGGTGTGGGTTGAAATGGCTCGCTCACAACTCGCCCGCGATGGACACTCACGTGATCGGCAATTTGGGTCGGGCCCTCGCTCTCCGTCTGACGCAGCAAAGCAAGAATACTAAGCTAAGCAAGTGATATTAACCAGCAAGGAAAGGGGGACCGAGGCTCACCTAGCCGGCGTGAAGACGCCGACTCCGGCCGAAGACGGGGGCGAGCGGGGAGGCAAGGGTTTACGCCTGCAAGCCGCGTCGGTGTCGCTTCAAAACCTACGAAAATATTATTATATGAACTACACCTCTCGCAAGAGGGGGATCTTGGGGTGGGGGTTAATAGTGTTACAACCAAAACTTACCACCACACAGGGTGGGACCTTCAGCCGGCCAAGCGGGGAGGGGAGAAAAGGATCGAAACTAATAGAATGGAAATCAATGTGGTTTCTGCTGTGCTCTGGAATTCTGGACAGAGTGCTATTGTTGACGCCGCCACGGACTCATCCGGACTCCGAATTTGACGAAACCACAGCCGAAACTTTCCTGACTTGATGGGGAGGATGCCTGAATTTTTGGGGAAGCTCTGGAACTCGTGGGTGATCGGACCGGTGACTGGAACAGGACAGAAACACTCTGCCCCTGACTGAAGCAGAACTGATGCAGTGGATTGCAGAAGGCACTGTGGTCGCTCCCGAACTCCAAATCGAACTAAACTGACGGTGACGCGATCATGAAAGGAGTAGCTTCGAGCAAATGTTGACGGGGCCACAATCCGAGGTCGGAGAGGAGAATGGTGGCCAGATAAGTGAAGACAGGTCAAACATGGACCCACAAGTGGCAGACTGCACACTCCGACGGAAAAATTCAGAACAAATAGCTCGGGCGGGCGATTGGCGTCTTTCCTTCTGCTACTGATGGAGGACTAGACGAAGAAGAATTTTTTAGAAGGAAGCATGATCCAATTCATCCAAGGTTGGCCGCTGAACAGCTTCCAAGATCGCTCTAGCCTTCAGTCTGGGACAGATTGTGCAGTCGTTGAAGATGACGTTCCTCCGGACAGCTCCGAACTCGGATGTAGGCAGGAGTACCACCGTTGGAAAGAAGACTTGGAGACGATTCCAGAAATATAAGATATGCCACTGGGACCCTTCAGGGGAAGTCGTGGCTGCTACTGCAAATCACTACTTTTCTGAAACCTGCAACAGGGACAGAATATGTGGAGGAGAGGGTGTGGGGAAGGGCATGAACAAGGGGTTATTTGGTGGATGGGGAAGGGGGGGTGCGACCTTGGGTGGTTAGGGAGGTGGGGAAATGAAAGGGCACAGCCCAAGGGAGAGGGAAATTCAAAATTCGGCCTAGGGAAGGGCTCTTTCAGTCTTGGGGAGAGGGAGGGTTGCTTGGGAGAGTGGAAAGGTGCCTAGGAGAAGGGGTTTCCACCTAGGGGTTGGAGGGGGAATTGAATGAGTGCATGGGGAAGGGGAAGGGGCCTTAATGAGGGGTGAATGGGGAGGAGAGAGAATGAATTTTGAAATTGGGGTGGGGAGGAGAGAGAGAGGGGGCACAATCCACTTAGAGAGAGTGATAGTAAGAGAGAGAGAGAGGGAGATATTGAGAGGGAACTAGAAGGTGTGGAAATTTTTTGGATTCAATATTCAAACATAATTGTTACAAATGAGAGAGGGGTGGGGCTATTTATAGACCCCACACTTTTCCTAAGACCAAACTGACCCTGACAAACTAACTAATGACCAAACAGTCCAAGGGAGGGGCGCCCCTGGGCCTAGCCTAATGAATTGGGCCCATTAACCTATCAAACCAACATAATGACTTCAAGACTTAGGAAAATGACTTTCTAACCTAGGTACATGACTCAATAAAGGGAAAATTACATGTTTATACCTCAAATAAAAATAAGAAAATTACATGACTCGACTCACAAACACATGAGGAACATAATGGCGCACATTGACGATCAATCCGAGCTTCATAAAATGTGTAGGGGCAAGGGATGTCCCCATCATACCCCCGGGGTGGGGAAAACTCCACCCTGTCGAGTATGGGTCCACCGGGGGAGTAGCATGCCCAACGCAATTCCGGGCGAACCTTGTTCTCCAAACTCGACCCATGTCCATAGCCGAGGAACGGTGCTTCCACTCGACAAAGTGGCTCGGACACACCCTTAGGCTGGCGAAGAGATCTTGCTTTGCTTAGTATTGCCGCCATGTGCTGACGTCGGGCTCTCGGGCTAGTTTGTAGTGGCACTCCGAGGGTGTCTCTCACAAGGATAGGTGTAGGCTCAAGACACTCACTAGGATCCACTGCGGTACCCTTAGAGGGTGCCGGATCCGCCACGTGGGAAGTGGGATGAATCCCAAAACCCATTGGTAAGTTCAACCCGCAAGCCGGGTGCCAAGGCCACTCGGAACTTGGCAAGGTCCAAGTCCTCGTGCCCTCAAATTGGAGGTGACCCTAGAGTAGAGCCACTCCAAAATCATCATCATCAAGTCGCCAACGTGGAATTTCAAGTGGCACTCACGAGTTTTTGCCCACTTTTTATAATTCTCACCGCTTTTTGCTTGATGCACGTTTTGATGCATATGCCATGTACTAAGATGCGGTGTGAGTGAGTAGTGCGTGATATGCAAAGGTGGTCTAGGGCAACCACATGTAGACCTATCATGCATTGATGTTATGAAGACTTTGAATGTCTTGGAAGGACCGGGGCATCCATAGGTGTCCCTTTCATGTGTGAGTGTGATGAGTGCCGGGGGACCAGGACATCCATGAATGCTCCTAACATGCTTGAGATTTATGATGAATGATGGTGGACATTTACAACCAAATATTGACCACTCATGTTTTCTTCTTGACATGTGGGTGATATGAATGAATGGACCCGACTTTCTAATCATGTCAAGTGGGGTGGTATGCCTAAGCACATGCATTTCAATCCTAATGATGACTTCTATGTGCATAGGTGTGGGATGGCCCTTGAGCTTCCATTCGTATAAGTCAAAGGGATCTAAGAAGGGGGACATCATGGAGTGGGGCCGTCTATCAATCCCATTGTGTATGTTGCCTATGGTCAAGGCTTCCTTGGTGTAACCTGATTCTAGGAAGGGAGGGGTTTGGATTATCATGGGTGGTAAGGGTAGGGTAAGGTGGGTGGTGAATAAGGTGAGTGGGTTACATGTAGATCTAGGCTCCCATAGAAAAGGGTCAAAGAGATCATGGTACTCTCGGGGTGGTGAACATGGGTGGACTTGGGTTGGGCTTGGTCGGGGAAGTTCTTGGGTTGGAGTTGGGGTCGGGGGTGGAAGATCGGTTGGTTGAAGAGGTTTGGATTGTGGTGCGTAGATCTTTCTAAGATCGGCTCTCATTTCATCCCAAGATTCAATGGGTGCTTCCCCTTTGGCTTCTCTCAAACCTACAATGTTCTCCCATTCTTTCCTAGCTTGGCGCCAGAGCAAACTCTTGGCATAGTTGACTTGCATAGGCCCTGATAGAGTGAACCTCCCAAAGTGTCGATCTATGGAGTCCTCCCACTCTAGATATATACTAGGGCGGGTTCCATCAAACACAAAGGCTTCTAATGGGCCTAAGAGTGGCGAATATGCCAAGTATGAGGTAGTCATGATGGAGGACAAGGGTGATGCATGCAATGGCCCTAGGACAAGACTTAGTAAAGACAAGTCTAGAACTTGCTCTGATACCACCTGATGTGACACGACCTTGGGGTGATGACCACAAGACAATATGACCCTTGGACCTAAGATTGCAAGCAATCAAATTGGCGATGATACTACTCGAGCGGCTCACTCGCTTGGTGCACACTTGTGCCCGTGAGCAACTAAGCGATAATGGAGAGGGTCCGGGGTGGGACAATGATGCTCCGGTGCTTGGCAAGCTTGGGGAGAACCTCAATTGGGCCAGGGATGCCCACTCACGGGCGGCCGTCACACCAGGGGTGTGGGTTGAAATGGCTCGCTCACAACTCGCCCGCGATGGACACTCACGTGATCGGCAATTTGGGCCGGTCCCTCGCTCTCCGTCCGACGCAGCAAAGCAAGAATACTAAGCTAAGCAAGTGATATTAACCAGCAAGGAAAGGGGGACCGAGGCTCACCTAGCCGGCGTGAAGACGCCGACTCCGGCCGAAGACGGGGGCGAGCGGGGAGGCAAGGGTTTGCGCCCGCAAGCCGCGTCGGTGTCGCTTCAAAACCTGCGAAAATATTATTACATGAACTACACCTCTCGCAGGAGGGGGATCTTGGGGTGGGGGTTAATAGTGTTACAACCAAAAATTACCACCACACAGGGTGGGACCTTCAGCCGGCCAAGCGGGGAGGGGAGAAAAGGATCGAAACTAATAGAATGGAAATCAATGTGGCTTCTGCTGTGCTCTGGGATTCTGGATAGAGTGCTATTGTTGACGCCGCCACGGACTCGTCCGGACTCCGAATTTGACAAAACCACAGCCGGAAGTTTCCTGACTTGATGGGGAGGATGCCTGAATTTTTGGGGAAGCTCTGGAACTCGTGGCTGATCGGACCGGCGACTGGAACAGGACAGAAACACTCTGCCCCTGACTGAAGCAGAACTGATGCAGTGGATTGCAGAAGGCACTGTGGTCGCTCCCGAACTCCAAATTGAACTAAACTGACGGTGACGCGATCATGAAAGGAGTAGCTTCGAGCAAATGTTGACGGGGCCACAATCCGAGGTCGGAGAGGAGAATGGTGGCCAGATAAGTGAAGACAGGTCAAACGTGGACCCACAAGTGGCAGACTGCACACTCCGACGGAAAAATTCAGAACAAATAGCTCGGGCGGGCGATTTGCGTCTTTCCTTCTGCTACTGATGGAGGACTAGACGAAAAAAAATTTTTTAGAAGGAAGCATGATCCAATTCATCCAAGGTTGGCCGCTGAACAGCTTCCAAGATCGCTCTAGCCTTCAGTCTGGGACAGATTGTGCAGTCGTTGAAGATGACGTTCCTCCGGACAGCTCCGAACTCGGATGTAGGCAGGAGTACCACCGTTGGAAAGAAGACTTGGAGACGATTCCAGAAATATAAGATATGCCACCGGGACCCTTCAGGGGAAGTCGTGGCTGCTACTGCAAATCACTACTTTTCTGAAACCTGCAACAGGGACAGAATAGGTGGAGGAGAGGGTGTGGGGAAGGGCATGAACAAGGGGCTATTTGGTGGATGGGGAAGGGGGGGTGCGACCTTGGGTGGTTAGGGAGGTGGGGAAATGAAAGGGCACAGCCCAAGGGAGAGGGAAATTCAAAATTTGGCCTAGGGAAGGGCTCTTTCATTCTTCGGGAGAGGGAGGGTTGCTTGGGAGAGTGGAAAGGTGCCTAGGAGAAGGGGTTTCCACCTAGGGGTTGGAGGGGGAATTGAATGAGTGCATGGGGAAGGGGAAGGGGCCTTAATGAGGGGTGAATGGGGAGGAGAGAGAATGAATTTCGAAATTGGGGTGGGGAGGAGAGAGAGAGGGGGCACAACCCACTTAGAGAGAGTGATAGTAAGAGAGAGAGAGAGAGGGAGATATTGAGAGGGAACTAGAAGGTGTGGAAATTTTTTGGATTCAATATTTAAACATAATTGTTACAAATGAGAGAGGGGTGGGGCTATTTATAGACCCCACACTTTTCCTAAGACCAAACTGACCCCGACAAACTAACTAATGACCAAACAGTCCGAGGGAGGGGCGCCCCTGGGCCTAGCCCAATGAATTGGGCCCATTAACCTATCAAACCAACATAATGACTTCAAGACTTAGGAAAATGACTTTCTAACCTAGGTACATGACTCAATAAAGGGAAAATTACATGTTTATACCTCAAATAAAAATAAGAAAATTACATGACTCGACTCACAAACACATGAGGAACATAATGGCGCACATTTACGATCAATCCGAGCTTCATAAAATGTTGAGGGGCAAGGGATGTCCCCAACAGTAGCTGGGGAGTCTGGCCTCTGATAAAGGTGTCTTCTCATGTAAAAAGACACTCGTATTGCTAACTTTGCTCTCAAAGTGAGAGGCGATGACAGTTATCACACTGAGTAACTGGGTCACTTCAACTAAGACTTGTTGTGCCTCATGTAAAAAGGTGTTGATCAACTTAAATTGCTCAGGAAAAAATATAATGTGCTTCAAATAAAATTATCTTGAAAAATCTGTCAACTCATGTTCTTGAAAAAGTGTTTAACTTCAGTACTAACCTGTGTATTTTTCAAAGGTGCAATTGAGATCATATGTGTAAGATAAAAGATGATTATTTTTTAGTGTTTTCTGACTATTTGGTTCACTTTTATTAAAACTTAGATTCAGATATGAGTATTGAGTTTAATTTGGCAAATTTGGTATACAGCAAAATTAAATCAGATTGGTTAAGCTGCAAATTCATAACCCCTTATGATAGAAGAGTCAAATCTTCTTAAGACTCATTGTTATGATGGATGCTTTACAATCCCTCATGTTCAGATGCTTTCCAGATAGCCTGATCAACATCTTGCTATTGATTGATTCATTGAGATGTATTGGCTAATCTTATATTTTCAGTTGATCTACACTGTTGGAATCTTCCATCCTGTTCCACAATCAGCTCTGGTTCTGTTTCATTCTGTTCATGTAGCCAGAATTTAGATTCTTTGTAATGGCAGAATTTAGCTTGAGTTATTGGATAACCAGGGTTCATTCCTGTGCTTCAGGGGGAGTTATGGGTCATCTGCTTTTAAGGGGAGAATAGCTACTATTTCATGCCGATAGGGGGAGTTTGTTGCTCTAAGGGTGTTTGCATGCATACTGCCATGTTGCACTCATGTTCATACTGTTTTTCTCTATTTGATTATGTCAAAGGGGGAGAAAAATTTTGGTGACTCACTGTCACAGTGTGTTGCCATCATCAAAAAGGGGGAGAATGTTGTGCCCCTTAGGCACAAGCATGTGCTATGTGTTTTGATGATAGCAATGCTGTCTTGTTTTGATGATTGCAACATAGTGAGTGCTTTATGATATTATGTTTTCTTTATGATGATGGCATGTTGAGTTGAATGCTTGAGTGTGTTATATCTGATTCAGTCTGCGGTGATTGCATGAGTGTGTCATGTAGCGCCAACGCTGTGAGCATTCTCAAGTATGCAGCGTCAACGCTGTGAGTGTGTCTCAAGTCTGCAGCGTCAACGCTGTGAGCATTCTCAAGTATGCAGCGTCAACGCTGTGAGTGTGTCTCAAGTCTGCAGCGTCAACGCTGTGAGCATTCTCAAGTCTGCAGCGTCAACTCTATAAGTCTACACAGTGCTTCAGCAAGTGTGTACATCGCTTAGTGTAAGCATGGCGAAGTCTAAAGTCTATACATTGCTGCTTTGCATTGGACTTAAAGTCCATACATTGACAAGCCTGTACAATGGCTGCAGCATGCTCGCAATATGTCTATACACTGGACTCTCATTCAAGCCTATACATTGCATTGGCTAAAGTCCGTTTCATTTAGAGTCTAAGGCAATGTCCATACACTGGACTTGAAGTGTGTACATTGAGCGTCTCACTTAGCGTCTTAGGCAAAGTCTACACATTGGTTTTCATTCGAAGTCTGTACACCGGGCATCTTCTAATTGAAGTCTGTACAGCCAATGCACTTAACTTAAGTCCATACACTGGAAGCTCTTCATTTGATTGAGTCTATACATTCTCCTAGGCTAAGTGTGTACAGCGTCTCATTCATGCTTTGATTAATGAAGTCTGTACATCGGTCTTCACATTCTAAGTCTGTACAGCCACTGGTCTAGAATCTGAGTCTGTACATCGTCTTATGCCTTCAACGTTCAAAGCCTCAAGTCTGTACAGCGTTACATTCTCTTTGGAAAGTCTGTACAGCGTGAAGTCTACACATTGGCAATGTAGCTCACTTTTGCAAGTCTGCACTTTAGAGTCAGTTCACCAAGTCTATACACTCCATGCTCCTTCAAGTCTATACATCGGTTTGATTCAAAGTCTGTACACTGCTTCACTTCGTCAAAGTCCATACATCCTCAGCTGAACCCCATGTCTGTACAACGGCCTCAATCTTCATTAAGTGTACACAGTGCTTCAACCTTCTTATAGTCTGTACAGCCTGCCTTATCGATTCAGAGTCTATACATCGCTCAAGCGTTCAAAGCATCTGAAGTCTGTACAGCGTCCGTTGTCTAGAGTTCTTGAAGTATATACATTGGACTGTTTCTTTCGAAGTATATATAATACAATGTACATACTTAGACCTTATGACTTCATTCTTGTTGCTGAAGGGAACAGGGTCGACGCTAGAGCTTAAGGCGTCCACGCACCAGTGAAGATGCATCCACGGATACTCTTCACAGCGTCAACTCTACGCAAAGGCTGCGTCAACTCAGCCACTCAAGAAGCAGAGGCCTTGTCAGATTTTCTGATCCGTCAATGCAGCAGTGAAGCAGCGTCGACGCAACAGTTAAGAAAGGTTGGGTTGGTTGCTCACTGCAACGCATCAATGCGTCAACGCAACATGCTGAGAGCATCGACACAGCACGCCCATCTGCTGAAGACTTGATCACTGGATCATCAATGCGTCAACGCCACGGGTTGGAAGCGTCGACGCAGCAGTTAAAAAGGCTAGGCTGTTTGTTCACTGGAACGTATCCATGCGTCAACGCCATTGCTAGACAGCGTCGACGCAGCCATTGAGCCTGATAGGCATCTAGCTCGGAGACAGTTTAGAAGGTTAACGCTGGAGTTCTTAGCGTCCACGTAGCATGCAAACAAGCTGAACTATTAGTTGCAGAAACACACCACTGCGTCAACGCTTTAGCCTAGCAGCGTCAACGCAGCATGTCTATCCGCCAAATACATTGATCACTGGACTGCCAATGCCGATGCGTCAACGCAGCAAGCTGATGGAGTCAACGCAGCAGACTTGAGTTTCATAGGTTGAAGATCTCTGAAGGCTGCGTCAACTCCTTGGAGCAAGTGGGTTGACGCCATCTAACTCCAGTTGCTGAGCGTACTGGTGCTGGGCACGTGATCCGAGGATAAGAACAGTGTCCAGATGAGGACACGTGTACTGACAGCCTGCTGGATGCTGCCACGTGGTCTGAATTCTTAGGGCGGGAACTGTGGAAGCCACACGCGCCCTGGCTGCTGCTGCTGCTGGTATATAATGGAGCCTTCATCTTCAGATGGAGACTGATCGTGATCGAAGCAAAGAGCAGAAACTGAGAGAAGAGAAAGGGAAAAAGAAGAGAGAGCTTCCACGATCCAGCAGAAGAGAAGAAAGAGAGAAGAAGAAGAAGAGAGGCAGAGAGAAAGAAAAAGGCAGAGTGAAAAGAAGCTGTCGATCCAGCACAAGAGAGGAAAGAAAAGAGAGAGAAGAGAAGAGCAGAGAGTGAGAGATTAGCGAAAGAAGAAGAGAAGTGCAGAGAGAAAGAAAAAGAAAGAAAGAGATCGTGAGAAGAAGAGACTGAGAGAGATTGTTTGAAGATCTGTCTTCACTGGACCGTGGATCAAATCCAGGCCAGTCAGCTCTTTAAGAGCCACATTATGCTTTACGTTTACAGCTTTTCGACTGCTATTATCTTGTCTTTCATTTTCCTTTTTACACTTTCTTTCAAGCTGTTAGTCAGCGGTTTGCAGAGGAGGACTCCTCTGGACAGCAAGCTATGTTGCTCAGCGGGCAGTGGATGTTTTCACTAGACGGGTAAGCTGTAATCCCCAGCGGTTGCAGTGGTGGATTCCACTGGACGGCAAGCTGTGATGCCCAGCGATTGTAGGCTAAGCTGTATTACCCAGCGGACGCAAGCTGTGTTGCGCAGCAGTAATCCACACTCGGGGTTGAGTGTGGGGTGGATGTAGGTCTGCTGGACCGAACCACCTAAAACCCATTGTGTAGTGGTTTGAATTCTTGTGTGGTTGGCGCTAGATGAATGCTTAGGGGCGCTTTGGTTTGATGTTCTATAAGTGTTCATCTATTTGTTGCGCACACTATATGTTTGACTATGGGTTGATCTCTTTTATCTGATTTCGCTAG
This sequence comes from Amorphophallus konjac, assembly GCA_022559845.1. Lineage (NCBI taxonomy): Eukaryota > Viridiplantae > Streptophyta > Magnoliopsida > Alismatales > Araceae > Amorphophallus > Amorphophallus konjac. The sequence continues at coordinate 178,004,171 of CM040118.1, read as the reverse complement.
ATGAATGTAAAGGGCGCCTCAATTGGGTTTTCTATCTGAATGCTTTAAGGCACAAGCTCCGTTGAATTGATTCAGTCTACTATTTAGACTTGCTTAGGTTCGCTATATATATATCTGCAATAGTTTTTTAATTCGCATCTCTGATTGCTTTAGATTTTAATTGGGCAAAATTTTTATAGGCTGTATTCATTCACCCCCCCTCTGAATACTTACACCGAACCCAACAGATTCTTGAGTAATCGGCTGTTTGATGTCTTGGACAGACTTGTTCTGATGGTTGTGTATGAGTTGTAAAGAGTCTTGATGCATGTATTGCACCTAGCCTATGCAATGTGTAAGCACTCTGGTCATTGCACACTTTGCATGAGGCATAAGTCATTGTATGTTTTTAGGTCGATGCATATTGCATTCTAGTCACATGTAGGTCAGTGCATGTCCATACCGCACATACATATAAGTCCATACAGTATCTGAACATGATAGATTTAGTGAAGTCTTAGGTTTGAAAACTAGAGTCTGTATTGTTCTTAAACAAGGCACTCCTAAAAGTTATAAGGGCAGCAAAAATAAGATCATTAAAGAAAAAGAAATGAACAAAGTGGCAGAGCAATGACTGAGTTATACTGAGAAATTGAGGTCTCCATCAAAGAAATGGAGAGTACCTTAAGTCATGAAGTGACTCAGGTTAACTCTGTTCATGTGGTCAAATTTATAGGAGAGGTTTCACTGAGTAACTAGGGGTACTGGCCTCTGATCAAGGTGTACCCTTAATGTCAAAAGTGTAAACTATCCATGTAGCTTTTGATCAGAAACAGATATAGTAGTTTATGCTTAGTAACTGGGAGTATCAGCCTCTAATCAAGGAATACACCTAATGTCAACGGCATAAATGACACCTGACTGTTCAATAAGTTCAAATTTCTAAAACTCATGAAAGAAAATTGCTGTAACCCTTGGAAAAACAAAAGTCATTGCGTGTCAATTGTTTAACCTCGATACAAATTCAAGTGACTCTCCTTGCTATTCACTCTCTCTGAAATAAGTAGGGTGTTGTCTCGACCTAGACTTTTATGATTATGTGACTTAGGTTCATTGCTATAAATGGAATATATAACCCTATTTCAGAAAGTCAGTGAATTCACTTTACCTTCTATAATTGTTAAACTTGACTTTAATCAAGAAAGCCCATTGCTCGATTCATATAACTTAAGGGTTGCCCCATAATTTGCTCACATTCTGAACTGTTACATAGAATGTTGTTCCTTATTTGCTGATGGCAAAGGGGGAGAAAATGTGTGTTTGCATTCAGATATTCAAAGGATTCAAAGGACTCGCTCAGGGAGTAAGTCTATGCATAACTTGTGTAGTTGCATACATGCCACTTGATTATCATTCATGTATCATCAAAATACATCATCTCATTGTATTCATTCTATGTGTTGCCATCATCAAAAAGGGGGAGATTGTTGGGACTCCTCTGGGTTGATAAGCAGTTCATGCACTGCTTTGTGATGAAACGGTTTGATGATTGACAATAGTTGTTTTGATGACTAGCAACAATGGTGTGTGACTCAGTTGACTTTATTTCTATATACGATTGTGTAAGTATTTTGATGCATTCATATGTCAGATAACCATATCAATGGTGTGTGCATCTTAGTCTATGCTTTGAATAGAGTCGGTGCAACACATGGTTAATTTTACATTGAGTATGTGCAATCCTCACCGATGCACACGACTAAGTCGGTGCAATTCTTCTCGATGAATGCCACCGAGTCGGTGCAACCTCTGCACCAGGCACTTAGAGTCGGTGCAATATGTCTTAGGTAACTCGGTGCATAGAAGTTCATGCATTCTCCTTTTACACATTAAGTCTGTGCAAGTCAAGCATTCTGTGTGAATAAGTCCGTGCAAGCTCAGGCACGGGGCATGCTAAGTCTGTACAACGTCTTTTGTGGCAAGTCATCAAGTCAGTGCAATACTTGCCCATTGCACACACTCATCCGATGTATCCGTAGGTCTTGTGTTGAAACCATGTCTGTGCATCTGCTTTTGAAGAGATGATTGAGTCTGTGCATGTGTATGTAAACACCACAATTTAGTCCGTGCATCAAAATCTCTATTATGTGCAATCTCCTTTTTATATCGTATAATTGTCTGAATATGAGATTATATTTGATGCCTTGATAGGTGCCTTTTCGTAAAGACTAAGAAGGGCACGCGATCCAAGATTGAAGAAAGTGCCAGGATCATGACATGTAGAAAGCAGCTATACTGAGATGCCGCCACGTGACGAAGGTGTTTGGGCGGGAATTGTGGTGACCACACGCCCTATCCTTCTACTACTCTATAAATAGGAAGCTTCTTCCTCAGGAGAAGGGTGATTGTGAACATACTTCGAAAGAGCAGAAGCAGAGAGAGCTTGCACGATCTAGAGAGAAGAGAAAAAGAAGAAAGATAGAAGAAGAGAAGGAGAGAGCTGAAAGAGAGATGTCTGAGAGAATATTGTGAGTGTTTGTTCCTCAGTCTCTCGGTTCAGAGTCGGAGTTGAAATTGCTCAGTGTTGAGCTACATTCCCTTAGTGGGTTCTTTTGTTTCTTCGTTTGTTTTATTTTTCATTTCTAAAACTGCGTTTTCAAGCTGTGTGTCAGTGGAGCAAGCTATGAAGCTCAGCAGTTTGTAGAGGTGGATTCCTCTGGTCGGGTAAAGTGGTAAGTCCCCAACGGTTTGCAGAGGAGGATTCCTCTGGACGGCATAAGCTGTAACGCCCAGCGGTGTGTAGGGTTTTGACTCCAAAGCTGTGGATTAGCGAAGCTGTGCATCAGCAATAGAAGCCACATTCCGGTTTGGAGTGTGGGGTGGACGTAGATCTTGGGTTTGAGATCGAACCACCTTAAAAATCTCTGTCTACTGTGCGATTGCTGTGTGGTTTGTGTGCATCCTGTTTATTTCTTCAATCCATAGTAGATGAATGCTTAGGACCATCTTGATCTAGATCTGTTAGGTCAGCTTCCATTGATTGTATTGTTTATCCTTCTATCATCCAACAGCAACTTGTTTTAATTCCGCACTTGGATCTGTTGTTGTTGGTCTTAATTGGGTGTCTGATCTATTCACCCCCCCTCTAGATCGGTTATAGCATCCTATCAGTTGGTATCAGAGCATACCACTTGATCCTAATAGTCAAATTGCTGGCATCGGTCACAGTGTTGTGTGTAGGTCGACTAGTCACGCTGCAGAGTGGGCACCAATAACCTTGCCATAGCAGGATCCTGGCGAGCGACCTTCCTCCTAAATACACTCCGCACAGACCTTCGTGAACTTCTTGAATTGCTCGGTTGGCTTCATCAGTACTGAGGCACTTCAGGAGAGGACCGGAGAAGGATTTCCTGTAGAGAGTGCCGTCCAGAGTAACGAATCGCCGAGCTTGGTACTTCAATCTTCGGGCTTCCCGAGGGTCAGGAGGCTCTTGAGAATCTTGGAGCCACAACAGGTACGGGGTACGCCATTCACTTGGGGAGGCCGAGTCAATAGCCAGGAGCTCTGAATCGATGCTCAATCGCTCTAGCTCTTCGAGAAGGACCGATCGAGTACCCTCTGGGTCAAGAGAGGAGGCCAGCCGAGAGAGGACGTCCGCTCAGGAGTTTTCCTCTCGAGCTATTCGGACTACCTCAAATCTCTCAAACTGTTGCGCCACGGCTCTGACCAGCTAGAGGTATTTGACCATCAGTGCCTCTCGAGCTTCGTAATCACCGTTGACCTGGCTAGCGACCAGCTGGGAGTCAGTGTGAATTTTAACTCGCTCAGCCCCCAGCCACCGGGCCATACGGGCTCCTGAGATAAGGGCCTCATACTCGGAAGCGTTGCTGGATGCCTGGAAGTTGAACTTCAAAGCGTATTATAGCTCTGCTTCTTTGGGGGACTTCAGGAGGATTCTAGCGTCGCTTCCGGCTGAGTTGGAGGATCCGTCGATGAACAGTTCCCAGGTTGGCACGGGCGCGGATGGAGATCTTTCTTCGGTCTGGATGGTGCTCTCGACGATGAAGTCAGTGAGCGCCTGACCTTTGATAGCCGAGCGAGGCCGGTACGATATATCGTAGGCCCCAAGCATGATGGCCCACTTGACGAGGCGTCCCGAGGCTTCAGGGTGAGTGAGGATCCTCTTCAATGGTTCGCCAGTCAGCACGGTGATGGAGTGCCCTTGGAAGTAGGGTCGGAGGTGCTTGGCCAAGGTAACCAACGCTAGCATGAGTCTTTCGGTTGCGGGGTACCTTCTCTCAGCTTCGTTGAGCATCTTGCTGTGTAGTAGACCGGTCTCTCGACTCCCAAGTCATTTCTGACCAGGACCGAGCTAACTATAGATGGGGTTGCCGAGAGATAGAGATGCAGGGCTTCACCGGGGACAGGCTTGGACAGCATCGGGGGTGAAGCCAGGAACTCCTTGAGCTCGGTAAATGCTCCTTGGCATTCCTCGTCCCACGCGAACGTAGCAGATGCCATTTTGGGCCCCCTCAATAGTTTGAAGAAGGGTAGGCATCGTTCGGCCGCACGAGACAGGAACCTGTTGAGCGCGGCAATGCGCCCAATAAGGCGTTGAACGTCTTTGATGCAGGTGGGTGGGCGCATGTCTAGGATGGCCTGGACCTTGTCGGGGTTGGCCTCGATCCCACGCTGGGTGACTAAGAAACCTAGGAATTTTCCGGATCTCACTCTGAAGGCGCACTTGGTGGGATTGAGCTTCATATTGTACCTCAGGAGGGCGTCGAAGATCTCAGCTAGGTCGGTGAAGTTGTTCTCGACCTTGGGGGTCTTCACGAGCATGTCGTCAATATAGACCTCGATGTTTCGGCCGAGCTGTCCCTCAAACATATGATTGACCAGCCTATGGTAGGTGGCTCCAGCGTTCTTCAACCCGAAAGGCATCCGGGTGTAGCAGTATATGCCGAAGTCGGTGATAAAGGTGGTCTTCTCGATGTCTTATGGGTTCATTCTGATCTGATGGTAACCTGAATAGGCATCCAGGAAACTAAGTATCTCGTTGCCCGAGGTTGAGTCAACCAGTTGGTCGATGCTCGGCAGTGGATAGCAGTCCTTAGGGGTGGCCTTATTCAAGTCGGTGAAGTCCACGCACATCCGCCACTATCCCGAAGCTTTTGGCACCAGGATGACATTAGCCAGCCACGTCGGGTACAGGACAGGTCTAAAAAGACAAGTCTTTTACCCCTTGGTGACTTGCTCCTTAATGATGGCCTGCTTCAATGGCATGTTCTTCCTTCTCCGTTGTTGTATGGGTTTGACGGTCGGATCGAGGTTGAGCTTATGCATCACCGTCTCCTCCGGTATCCCAGGGAGTTGATCATCAGACCATGCAAAGACTTGGATGTACGCGGAAAAAAACTCTTTGTATTGCTGTTGGACCTCAGACGATACGTCGGCTCCAATCTTTACTCCTAGGTTCGGGTCATCGTTTAGGAAAACTGTTAGTAATTCGCCCCTAGGCTCGGCGGTTGTGGATTTTTCCTCGACTTCCCGGGGGCCCTTGTTCTTCCCGTCCGGCCTTGTGACTTCAACCGAGATATTATAGCACCTTCTGGCCATCGCCTAGTTACTCGGACTTCCCCCAACCCATTTTTGGTGGGGAACTTCATCTTTTGGTGATAGGTAGAAGGCACCGCTTTCTTTCGGCTGAGGATTCCTCGGCCAAAGATTGCGTTGTATGCTATCATACCCTTGATCACTATGAAGTCCACCATGACCGTAATGGTTTTGGGTGGGGTGCCGAGAGTAACCAACAGGCTTAGGGCTCCCTCAGGATAAGTGGCCTAGCCATTGAACCCGCAAAGGGGGGTTCGGATCGGGTGGAGTTTAGACGGATTCTCCCCCATCTTAAGGAAACATTCATAGGATAATACATCATGGGCACTTCCATTGCCAACTAGAATCATGTCTACGTTACAATGGTTTATCGTGGCCGATATGACTAGGGCGACGTCATGCGGGGTGGCTAGCCCTTCCAGGTCTCGGTCGGAGAAGACTATGACCTGGGGCTCACTTGGCGGGGCCCTGGGAGGCTCAATGGCTCGGCTCACCTGCTCAGCATGACGCTTCCTTCCTCGGCCATTGTCTCCTCCTGATGCAGCTCCTCCAGCGATGACGTTGATATGGACCCCGCGAGGGGCGTTGTCGATTTCCTCTGGGGTGCCTCGGTCTTCCTTGTGCCCGGCCACGAACCATGATAGGTGTCCCTGACAGACGAGACGCTCGATCTCATCCTGGAGCAGGTGGAAGTCGCCGGTGTGATGCCCGTGGTCACTGTGGAACAGGAAATGCTTGCTGCGACTGCGATTTTTTGACCTCAGTGGCTCGGGTTGGCGGAAGAGGCCCGAGCCTTTGATGTCCTCATATATCTCGTAAACCAGAGTGGTTAAGGGAGTGTACCGCTCGTACTTCCGTGACGGTTCCTTGCGTTCCCCGTCTCGATTTCGCCTTTTTCCTGGACCCGAACTTGGCTCGGGTGCCCGCTTCTTGTTCCCCTCCCGACCAGAGCCGGTTGCATCTCGGCATGCGCTGAGCACTTCTTCGCACTCGGCGTGGCGTAGAGCCAGAGTCACTAGCTCGGCAAGGGTCGAGGGAGGGTGGAGGACAAGTTCGCGGCAGAGGTTTTCTTCGCGGGTACCCCCGGTCAGCGTGGTTATGGCTGAGGTGACGTCTAGGCGGGGGATCCTTAGGGCTTCTGATTTAAATCGGGTGATGTAAGCCCGAAGTTTCTCCCCGTGCGCCTATTTGAGGGCCAATAGCCCCGCTACCGACCTTGGCGGACCGCCGCCGGTGAAACTTGTTGGTACGGACTGAATAGATCTAGAGGGGGGGTGAATAGATCTAGCCCCTTTTTTAATTTATAAACCAAAGATCGACTAGACCTTAAGCAAACTATGGGTTGCAAAGATAAAACTGATAACTACAGCGACAGAAAGCAATAAGAAGAGCACACACCACAAGCAAAACCACAAGACAGGATTTTTAGGTGGTTCAGTCTCTTCCCGAGACTTACGTCCACCCCTCGCTCAACTTGAGCAAGGCTTCACTAAATGAGAACTCATGATCTCAACCAACACACCGCTGATACACAGCTTCTTCCCGCTGACACACAGCTTGTACCCGCTGCCTCACAGCTTGACACTTGATGTAATGAAAAGAACAAAAGATGCAACAGGACTGAACAAGAGCTTTTGAATCAAAGAAAAAGAGTTCAGCCTGGGACTGCAGGTAACAGGAATAGACTCCCTGTGGAACTTCCAGACGATTGCCTTCAGCTGCGACGCTGCTGGAGTCTTGCTTGCCTTGAGTCAGTCTTCCTTCTGCAGCAATGAAGATGCCTTCGGTCTTGTGCAGTCTTTGTGGTTTCTGAAGAGCCACTCCTTCTTTCCTCTTTCAGAGTATCTTCGTGGGTGTATTCTTTCTTTTTCTTCTACTCTGTGTTCCACACCCCGCTCTCTGTCATCTTTACCTTTTGTACTAGTTCTTTTCAAAGCATAGGCTTTTCCCGCGCAGATTCGTAATTGAGCGCACATCCATTGGATTATCGGCTAGAAAACAGGGAGAAGATTTACCCGAAAGATTTGAATAAGTTTGACTGGTTCTTTCCAAGATTCTCTCCTTAAATCCAGTGTGGAATCTTATCATCTGAACTGCCCAACAACCTGCAGCAACAACCTGCAGGTTTCTCTCAACAGAAACTGAATTCGGTTAGAGTTCGGTTCTGGACGCTGCTTCGCCTGTGGTCGACCATGATCTTGTCGCTGGTCGAAAGAGAATAATGTCCAGATGACTGTTTATTCTGGCTGATGCTCGTGGTCGACAACGACCTTCTAGCTGGTCGACAGGGGGTAAATGTCCAGACGATTGATGGTTCAGACTGATGCTTGTATTGCTTCGTGGTCGACAACGGGCAGGCCTTTGGTTGACCACCGAAGCTTGTACAGAGGAAAAGTAACTGGAGCTGTGTCTTGTTGGATTCGCTGGTCGACACTAACCTCTTCACTGGTCGACAGGCAACCCTTGAAAACTTCCTCTGATCTGTTGACTTCATTAGTACTTCAGTAAACCTGAAATAACTTGAGCATTCAGATTAGTATTGATTTGGACACATCTATCATATGAAGACGCAATCAATCAATCTTGCATGTGTTGTGTTATTAAAATAGTAGATCTTTGATTAGTCACACATATCCTTTGTCATCATCAAAACTAAAGGGATGCACAACATTCTCCCCCTTTTTGATGATGACAACCATGAGTCATTGTGACAAAACATGCAATTATTTCAGCCAGACAATTCATTTGATATGTTATTCAAAAACATCCTAGCATTAGTTACCAGGTGACTCAACACAGAGAAGGTAAGATGAAAATAACATAAGTAGACTTGGCATTATTTAGCATAATGACATTGACATAAGACTCTCTCTCCCCCTCCGAGGAGGACGAGGAACTGTCGATCTTCACACTTTTTTGCCTTGGGAGCGGGCTTGCCAACAATGCGTGCACAGTACACCTGTAGTCTCTGGAGTTCTGAAATGGTATCGCGGTGAAATTGTTTGTTCTGCTCAGTGGTGAACGAGATGCACGTACCCATTTCTTCGGACACTAGAGCTATAGTGCCAACCAGTCGGTTAAATCTTGAGCTGGCATGGGCAGAATGTTCCTGCTGCTTGATAAATCTGGACTCCATCTGCTGCTCTAGTCTTTGAACCCTCAGTTCCAAGCGCCCGGTGGCAGCATTCATGTTCTCTTGAAATGATTGGAATTGGGAGGTGAGAGAGGACAGCTGAGATGAAATCTGGAGAAGTACACCGTGCGACTCAGGGTTGGATGTGAAAGGAGGTGGTGGAGCAGAAGTTGATGGAACCGAAGGTGAAAAAGAGATGAACGACCTAGGGACCCAGGCGGTTGTTTTTATAGGGCAAAATGAAATACAAAGAGTCCTGGGTGTTTATCCTAGGGTAGTGAAACAGCTTGGTGAAGAAAACGAAGGGTCAGGATTTAATCAGCCGAATTAAGTTTTGGGGGAATTGATTGAAGTGTACACCCTTTCCTTAATGAAGCATTTATTTAACCTATCCACCCTTAGCAGAGACCACATTGTAAACAAGTAGAGTGGGCCTAGTGGTTCACTTGAATTTGAAAGTATTGCACCAATAAGCTTACGCCCCATATCTAATTTCCTCCACATGACTTCTTAAACTTATAATAGATTTCATGAGATGATTTTAATAGATGTGCTTGCTGAACAGTGTTTTCAACTTTTCTTTGCATGCCATGCCTCTGGTCAACCATTTTCCTCTGCCTTTTAGATAATTTTGAGTTTTTCCTTTTGGAATCATTTTGAAAGCTGTGGTCAGGTTTATCACATGCTTTTCTACACGAGGAGACACGCTTTTTACACGCCAGAAACCTCGGCTACTTAGCATGCCTAACCATTCCACTTTTAACTGGGACACACCTTTTATCCGTGAGGATATACGTTTATCAGACGCCAATATCCCCAGTTACTCAGTATGCCCAATCTCAATAATTTTTGATAGTAGCAGAGATAGATTGATTCTTCATGACACATATGCCTCTCACTTATTTTTCATCCATTTTTTTTTAAATGGGAGGCAATAGTTTCTCAGAATCCAATCCATTGCTCTACCATGAAGACAGAGTTATGGCGTATTCCACGTGCATTCATGCTATATTTTTGGATTTATATTAACTGTTCAGCACGGGCACAGGTAGAGAAACCGACTTACTACTAAAAATCATAAGTCTTCAAAATCATGTGACAGAATCATAGTTATGGTTTGAATTTATTGAAGTAGTACAGTCCAAATCCTCATTACAACACTCAACCTCTACTCTTATTGATTACATTGGTGATTTTATTGGAAGATATGGTTAGGTTATTCAATGTTTTATCAAGGAATGAGTTTACACTTTTTCTCCCCCTCAATTTGAGAATCCATGCTGAAATAAAAAATAATGTTGGCCAGGATGAGATAGAAAGACACAGGGAATGGAAAGTATGGATGATGATGAATGAGTGAAGATGAATCTGAGCCCAAACAGTTTAAACAGTCCAGAAGATTCCCTACCAGAACTAGTGTCAACCAGGAACCTGTCTAAAGTGGACATTTGCTTCCGTACAGATCCATTGTCGACCATGGGACTGTCTATTGTCGACATCTGCGTAGTCACAGAACCCATCCAGTATCCTGTCCTGATGACGTTGTCGACCACTGCCCGGTCGTTGGTCGACCACCAGAGCTAACCAGTAGCAGTACTAGGAGCTTGCAGGCTTGCTTCAGTAATCAGTTGAACCCCCAACCCTACCAGTAGCAGACACTTAACTGACACAACTACTTGCAGAAATGACAGAAAGCCATAAACAGAACATATCAATATTTCAAGAATTTTCAGATGATATTCTGCATAACCCCAACTCCCTTCTTAAAGTGGAGAATCTGTCATTGTTAAGGGGTTTAGTGAAAATGTCTGCCAGTTGTTTTTCAGTTTCCACAAATTGAAGCATGAAATTTCCTTTGGATACCTCATCTCTCAGAAAGTGATGACGGATCTCAATGTGTTTTGTCCTAGAGTGTTGAATGGGGTTTTTAGACAAGTTAATAGCACTAGTGTTGTCACATAAAATGGGTGCACAACCAAGATCTACATTGTAGTCTTGGAGTTGATGTTTTATCCAAAGAACTTGTGTACCACAACTCCCTACTGCGACATACTCAGCCTCAGCAGTGGAGAGTGCTAGAGAATGTTGCTTTTTAGAAGCCCATGAAATTAAACACCCACCTAGGAATTGACAATAACCACTAGTACTTTTCCTATCAATTTTGCAACCAGCATAATCAGCATCCGAATATGAAATCAGATCTAGTTTGCAGTGAGTAGGATACCACAACCCCAATTCGTGGGTGCCTGCAAGGTATCGGAAGATACACTTGACAGCTCCTAAATGTGATTCCCTAGGACTAGACTGATATCTAGCACACATGCATACACTAAACTGAATATCTGGCCTTGATGCAGTTAAGTATAGCAGGGATCCGATCATACCTCTATATTTCTTGGCATCTACCATGTTACCTTTTACATCTGCTTCCAAAGTTGCATTTGTCCCCATGGGTGACTCGATTGGCTTGCAGCTTTCCATGCCAAATTTCTTCAACATCTCTTTTATGTACTTGGATTGATTTATAAAATATCCCTCTCTACTTTGTGAGATCTGCAATCCAAGAAAGAACTGTAAGTCACCCATTAAACTCATTTCAAACTCATCAGTCATGAAGCTTGCAAATTCAGTACACAAGGAGGTTTTAGTAGACCCAAATACAATATCATCCACATAGATTTGTACAATTAGTATGTCCTTACCTTGAGTCTTGGAAAATAGTGTTTGATCAATTTTACCTCTTGAGTATCCCTTTTTGGTGAGGAAGGAGCTCAACCTCTCATACCATGCCCGAAGAGCCTGCTTTAATCCATACAAGGCTTTATGCAATTTGAAGACATGATTAGGAAGTTCATCATTTTCAAAACCAGGGGGTTGTTCCACATAGACATCTTCTTTTACAATACCATTTAGAAATACACTTTTTACGTCCATTTGTTGCAATTTGATTCCATGAGAAGATGCAAAGGCTAATAATATCCTGATGGCTTCTAACCTAGCAACTGGAGCATATGATTCTTCAAAATCAACTCCAAGTTCCTGGTTGTACCCTTTAGCCACCAGCCGAACCTTGTTTCTCATTACAACCCCTTCTTCATTCAACTTATTTTTATATACCCATTTGGTTCCAATTATAGGGTGAGATGTAGGTCTAGGGACAAGTCTCCACACCTGATTTCTTTCAAACTGATTTAGTTCTTCATGCATAGTATTTATCCATGATTCATCTTGTAAAGCTTCCTCTACAGACTTGGGCTCTACTTGGGACACAAGGGCAAGTTGGTCTAATTCATTAACAGTCTTAAACTGAGATCTGGTTTTCCTAGGATCATGAATACTACCAATAATGTTATCTAGAGGGTGATCTCTAAGAAGTTTCAAGTTTTCAAGACTGTTACCTGAGATGGCCTCTCCTTCGGGTTGATCATTAATATTACCTTGACTTTCTTCTTGAATCAGTTCTCCTTCATTATCCATCGGTTCTTCTTTGTCTTCCAGAAATTCTCCATCTTCTTCTTCCTTGCTGGCCTGTTCATTTTTGCCAAAATCATTAATTTCATCAAATGAGATATGCGGGGATTCTTCAACTATCTGATCTTTGATGTTAAATACCCTATAGGCTCTTGATCGGTCAGAATAGCCCAAGAATATTCCTGAATCACTCTTTGGTTCAAATTTGTCCAAGGCTCTCTTATCATTGTTATGAATAAAGCATTTTGTACCAAAGATTCTGAAATGAGCTAGGGATGGTTTCTTACCTTTGAACATTTCATAAGGAGTTTTTGTACTGGACGGTCTTACCATTGCCCGGTTTACAATGTAGCATGCTGTGTTGACCGCCTCTGCCCAAAATCTTCTTGGAAGATTGGCTTCTACCAATAAGGTTCTGGCCATCTCGACAAGAGTGCGATTCCTTCTCTCTACAACTCCATTTTGCTCCGGTGTCCTTGGTGAGGAGAATCTGTGGGTTATCCCTTTGTTTCTGCAGAATACATCAAAATCAGAATTTTCAAACTCCCCCCCATGGTCAGATATGATTGAACACACTTTGGACTTACCATCCTGCTTCATTCTTTTGTAAAATTCCTGAAACTCATAAAAAGCATCGCTTTTATGTGATAAGAACATTACCCATGTAAATCTGGAAAAGTCATCAACTAGAACATAACCATATTTCTTACCACTAAGACTAGCCGTTCTTGTTGGGCCAAAAAGGTCCATGTGCACAAGTTCTAGGGGTCTTGATGACTGACTTTCAGTTCTACCTTTGAATGATTTTCTTGTTTGCTTTCCTTGGGTACATGCTTCACATACTTTGACATTTTGAGCAAACGAAATTTCAGGCATACCAAGAACCATTTTATTTTTCACAAGTTTTTGCAACACCCTATAGCTAACATGCCCTAGTCTTCGGTGCCACAACCAGGTCAAGTCCTCCTTCTTGGCAGTTAGGCACAAGTTGGAGTGGGCTGGATCATCCAAGTCTATCATGTAGACATTATTTACCCTCTTGCCCATAAACTTGACTGCTTCTGAATTTGGCTCAATAATTCTGCAGATCTTGGAGTCAAACACCACTTTATGGCCTTTGTCGCATAATTGACTGATGCTCAATAAGTTATATTCCAGTCCATCCACTAATAATACATTTTCAATGCAGCTTGAGGGTTTCTTACCTATCTCACCTATCCCAATGATTTTGCCTTTGTTATTTCCTCCAAACGTCACATATCCTCCATCTTTTGCGCTCAGCTGGGAGATCTTGGTCTTGTCTCCCGTCATGTGTCTTGAGCAACCACTATCTAAATACCACTTGTTGTGCATGGCTGCCAGACATTCCTGCATCACAAATTACACAGAAACTTTTGGACCCAAATGGTACCCGGGTCCAAGATAGCTTGTGAAATCATGAAACTGCTGTAACAACACCTTGGGAATCCAAATTTTGTTAGAACAGTTTGTCTTTTCATTTCTGAACTTGTTCAGGTTGTGTCTATTCTGAGTCCACTCTCTTAAGTTCCAATTTCCATTCTGTTTCAGCTGAGAGAATTTGTGGGTTCTGTTTGCGTGTCTGGTCATGGTCGACATCTGGTAAGTCTGTGGTCGACCATAGTTTCTCCAGATACCAGTATCTGTTCTGGTCGAGCCTCTGGTCGACAGAGGAGGGGTCTGTTGTCGACCAGCTTGTTTCCAGACACCTTGTTTTACAAGTTTGTGTTTATTAACATGATTTAATGCTTTGTTTGTCTGGTTACTTTTGTGAATTTGAACTTCTCGTCTGATATGACTGTTGTTTTTAAACTGATGTGGATTATCCATTTTCCCTTTAGAATTCCTCTCTTCCAAGGTGACATTAATCTGTTTAGAGGAGCTTTCAGCTATATCCTTTTGTTTGTTTTGATATAAGTTTATCAAGGGGCCTTTTCCTTTAGAGTCAGCTATTTCATTTAAAGTTTTTATTTGGAATTCCTTTTTAGCCATTGGGTTGTACCCTAACCCCTCTTTCTGAAAATTTACTTTTATTCCCAACACAGCGTTCAAGTTTTCTTGACCCTTAGTCATTTTTTCCAATGTTTCCTGTTTGTTTTTCAGTTCACTTTGGATTCTTTCTATTTCTTTCAGAAGTTGACTGTTTTCTTCCTTGAGTGAGTTGTTTCCTTCTTGAGTTAGCTTAGTTTCCTATTCATATTCTTGAGTCTTTAATTTTAACTCATCAATTGTGTTTTTCAGTACTTCATTTTCTTCTAATAGCCCTTTGACGTTTTCTTCATCTATCTCACGTTGATTCAGTTTATTTTTCAAGGTGGTGATCTCCAATTCTAGTTCAGTTCTGTTGGCAATTGAGTTGCTGTCATTATTGAACTGATTAACCTTCTTCTTCAAACTTTTATTTTCCCTTCTTATTCTTTCATATGTATCAAGTAAATCTGAATAGGCTTCTTCCCAATCTGAGCTAGAAAAGTCTTGAAAAGGGGAGGTTACCTCAAGATCATTGCTGTCTCCTTTGGCCATTAGACATGTGTTTCCTTCTTCTTCCTCGGAAGTTGTTTCCTCTTCGCTGCTTTCTTCCTCCTCGCTCCATGTGCTGATCATTGCCTTTGGTTTCTTGTTTTTCCATTTGAAGCTTGATTTCTTAGGAGCCTCTGGACATTCAGCCTTCATGTGTCCTGGTTTTCTGCAGTTGTAGCAGACAAGTTTGTTAGATGAGGCTTTAGTTTTGTCAGACTTAAACTGGGGTGACCTTCTTACCATGCCCTTCGGATTTCTAAATCCCTTACCTTCCTTCCGCAGAAACTTTCTGAACTTTCTTGTTAGCATGGCAAGCTCACCAGTTTCCTCACCTGTGCTAGATGAGTCATCAGTGTCAGATAATTCAGAGGTGCCTATTTTAGTTTTCAGAGCTAGCTGTTTCTTTTTCTTGCCCTCGTCTTCCTTTCTTTTTAGATTGACCTCATAGGCCATTAGGGAACCTACTAGTTCATCCACAGTCATAGTAGTGAGGTTCTTTGAGTCCTCAATGACTGTGGCCTTGGTATGCCACATAGGAGTGAGGGACCTTAAAATTTTTCTCACTAGCTCTTGCTCCTTGTAGGTTTTCCCTAGACTCTTTAAGCTATTTGTTAGTTGTACTAGTCTAGCATACATATCAGAAATGTTTTCATCAGTTTTCATTCTAAACATTTCATATTCTGAGACTAACATATTTGCTTTTGACTCCCTTACCTCTGACGTACCTTCATAGATGACTTCGAGTCGATCCCACATCTCCTTGGCTGTTGCACATTGTGAGACTCTTGAGAACTCCGTGGGATGAAGTGCGCATTGCATTACGTTCATAGCTCCCCAGTTGATGGTTGATTTTCTGACCTGTTCTCTGGTCCAGGTATCATCGTCTTCGGGCAGATCATAGGGTCCGCGGCTCACTACTCTCCACATCTCATGATCTTGTGCTCTCAAGAACACCTGCATACGATTTTTCCAGTATGAGTAATCATTTCCATCAAAGTATGGTGGTCTAGTCACTGAGTGTCCCTCAGCCATTAGACTTCTAGAGTTCAGTCTGCTAGGTCTCTCCTGGTTGTTAGACCACATTTTCGGAGAGTCTAGCTCTGATACCACGTGTTGCGTACGGACTGAATAGATCTAGAGGGGGGGTGAATAGATCTAGCCCCTTTTTCAATTTATAAACCAAAGATCGACTAGACCTTAAGCAAACTATGGGTTGCAAAGATAAAACTGATAACTACAGTGACAGCAAGCAATAAGAAGAGCACACACCACAAGCAAAACCACAAGACAGGATTTTTAGGTGGTTCAGTCTCTTCCCGAGACTTACGTCCACCCCCCGCTCAACTTGAGCAAGGCTTCACTAAATGAGAACTCCTGATCTCAACCAACACACCGCTGATACACAGCTTCTTCCCGCTGACACACAGCTTGTACCCGCTGCCTCACAGCTTGACACTTGATGTAATGAAAAGAACAAAAGATGCAACAGGACTGAACAAGAGCTTTTGAATCAAAGAAAAAGAGTTCAGCCTGGGACTGCAGGTAACAGGAATAGACTCCCTGTGGAACTTCCAGACGATTGCCTTCAACTGCGACGCTGCTGGAGTCTTGCTTGCCTTGAGTCAGTCTTCCTTCTGCAGCAATGAAGATGCCTTCGGTCTTGTGCAGTCTTTGTGGTTTCTGAAGAGCCACTCCTTCTTTCCTCTTTCAGAGTATCTTCGTGGGTGTATTCTTTCTTTTTCTTCTACTCTGTGTTCCACACCCCGCTCTCTATCATCTTTAACTTTTGTACCAGTTCTTTTCAAAGCATTGGCTTTTCCCGCGCAGATTCGTAATGGAGCGCACATCCATTGGATTATCGGCTAGAAAACAAGGAGAAGATTTACCCGAATGATTTGAATAAGTTTGACTGGTTCTTTCCAAGATTCTCTCCTTAAATCCAGTGCGGAATCTTATCATCTGAACCGCCCAAAAACCTACAGCAACAACCTGCAGGTTTCTCTTAACAGAAACTGAATTCGGTTAGAGGTCGGTTCTGGACGCTGCTTCGCCTGTGGTCGACCATGATCTTGTCGCTGGTCGACAGAGAATAATGTCCAGGCGACTGTTTATTCTGGCTGATGCTCGTGGTCGACAACGACCTTCTCGCTGGTCGACAGGGGGTAAATGTCCAGATGATTGATGGTTCAGACTGATGCTTGTATTGCTTCGTGGTCGACAACGGGCAGGCCTTTGGTTGACCACTGAAGCTTGTACAGAGGAAAAGTAACTGGAGCTGTGTCTTGTTGGATTCGCTGGTCGACACTAACCTCTTCACTGGTCGACAGGCAACCCTTGAAAACTTCCTCTGATCTGTTGACTTCATTAGTACTTCAGTAAACCTGAAATAACTTGAGCATTCATATTAGTATTGATTTGGACACATCCATCATATGAAGACGCAATCAATCAATCTTGCATGTGTTGTGTTATTAAAATAGTAGATCTTTGATTAGTCACACATATCCTTTGTCATCATCAAAACTAAAGGGATGCACAACATTCTCCCCCTTTTTGATGATGACAACCATGAGTCATTGTGACAAAACATGCAATTATTTCAGCCAGACAATTCATTTGATATGTTATTCAAAAACATCCTAGCATTAGTTACCAGGTGACTCAACACAGAGAAGGTAAGATGAAAATAACATAAGTAGACTTGGCATTATTTAGCACAATGACATTGACATAAGACTCTCTCTCCCCCTTTGTCAACAACAAAAAGAGGGGAAATCAAAAAGTCACTCCGAGGAGGACGAGGAACTGTCGATCTTCACACTTTTTTGCCTTGGGAGCGGGCTTGCCAACAATGCGTGCACAGTACACCCGTAGTCTGTGGAGTTCTGAAATGGTATCGCGGTGAAATTGTTTGTTCTGCTCAGTGGTGAACGAGATGCACGTACCCATTTCTTCGGACACTAGAGCTATAGTGCCAAACAGTCGGTTAAATCTTGAGCTGGCATGGGCAGAATGTTCCTGCTGCTTGATAAATCTGGACTCCATCTGCTGCTCTAGTCTTTGAACCCTCAGTTCCAAGCGCCCGGTGGCAGCATTCATGTTCTCTTGAAATGATTGGAATTGGGAGGTGAGAGAGGACAGCTGAGATGAAATCTGGAGAAGTACACCGTGCGACTCAGGGTTGGATGTGAAAGGAGGTGGTGGAGCAGAAGTTGATGGAACCGAAGGTGAAAAAGAGATGAACGACCTAGGGACCCAGGCGGTTGTTTTTATAGGGCAAAATGAAATACGAAGAGTCCTGGGTGTTTATCCTAGGGTAGTGAAACAGCTTGGTGAATAAAACGAAGGGTCAGGATTTAATCAGCCGAATTAAGTTTTGGGGGAATTGATTGAAGTGTACACCCTTTCCTTAATGAAGCATTTATTTAAACTATCCACCCTTAGCAGAGACCACCTTGTAAACAAGTAGAGTGGGCCTAGTGGTTCACTTGAATTTGAAAGTATTGCACCAATAAGCTTACGCCCCATATCTAATTTCCTCCACATGACTTCTTAAACTTATAATAGATTTCATGAGATGATTTTAATAGCTGTGCTTGCTGAACAGTGGTTTCAACTTTTCTTTGCATGCCATGCCTCTGGTCAACCATTTTCCTCTGCCTTTTAGATAATTTTGAGTTTTTCCTTTTGGAATCATTTTGAAAGCTGTGGTCAGGTTTATCACATGCTTTTCTACACGAGGAGACACGCTTTTTACATGCCAGAAACCTCGGCTACTTAGCATGCCTAACCATTCCACTTTTAACTGGGACACACCTTTTATCCGTGAGGATATACGTTTATCAGACGCCAATATCCCCAGTTACTCAGTATGCCCAATCTCAATAATTTTTGATAGTAGCAGAGATAGATTGATTCTTCATGACACACATGCCTCTCACTTATTTTTCATCCATTTTTTTTTAAATGGGAGGCAGTAGTTTCTTAGAATCCAATCCATTGCTCTACCATGAAGACAGAGTTATGGCGTATTCCACGTGCATTCATGCTATATTTTTGGATTTATATTAACTGTTCAGCACGGGCACAGGTAGAGAAACCGACTATCTACTAAAAATCATAAGTCTTCAAAATCATGTGACAGAATCATAGTTATAGTTTGAATTTATTGAAGTAGTACAGTCCAAATCCTCATTACAACACTCAACCTCTACTCTTATTGATTACATTGGTGATTTTATTGGAAGATATGGTTAGGTTATTCAATGTTTTATCAAGGAATGAGTTTACACTTTTTCTCCCCCTCAATTTGAGAATCCATGCTGAAATAAAAAATAATGTTGGCCAGGATGAGATAGAAAGACACAGGGAATGGAAAGTATGGATGATGATGAATGAGTGAAGATGAATCTGAGCCCAAACAGTTTAAACAGTCCAGAAGATTCCCTACCAGAACTAGTGTCAACCAGGAACCTGTCTAAAGTGGACATTTGCTTCCGTACATATCCATTGTCGACCATGGGACTGTCTATTGTCGACATCTGCGTAGTCACAGAACCCATCCAGTATCCTGTCCTAATGACGTTGTCGACCACTGCCCGGTCGTTGGTCGACCACCAGAGCTAACCAATAGCAGTACTAGGAGCTTGCAGGCTTGCTTCAGTAATCAGTTGAACCCCCAACCCTACCAGTAGCAGACACTTAACTGACACAACTACTTGCAGAAATGACAGAAAGCCATAAACAGAACATATCAATATTTCAAGAATTTTCAGATGATATTCTGCATAACCCCAACTCCCTTCTTAAAGTGGAGAATCTGTCATTGTTAAGGGGTTTAGTGAAAATGTCTGCCAGTTGTTTTTCAGTTTCCACAAATTGAAGCATGAAATTTCCTTTGGATACCTCATCTCTCAGAAAGTGATGACGGATCTCAATGTGTTTTGTCCTAGAGTGTTGAATGGGGTTTTTAGACAAGTTAATAGTACTAGTGTTGTCACATAAAATGGGTGCACAACCAAGATCTACATTGTAGTCTTGGAGTTGATGTTCTATCCAAAGAACTTGTGTACCACAACTCCCTACTGCGACATACTCAGCCTCAGCAGTGAAGAGTGCTACAGAATGTTGCTTTTTAGAAGCCCATGAAATTAAACACCCACCTAGGAATTGACAATAACCACTAGTACTTTTCCTATCAATTTTGCAACCAGCATAATCAGCATCCGAATATGAAATCAGATCTAGTTTGCAGTGAGTAGGATACCACAACCCCAATTCGTGGGTGCCTGCAAGGTATCGGAAGGTACGCTTGACAGCTCCTAAATGTGATTCCCTAGTACTAGACTGATATCTAGCACACATGCATACACTAAACTGAATATCTGGCCTTGATGCAGTTAAGTATAGCAGGGATCCGATCATACCTCTGTATTTCTTGGCATCTACCATGTTACCTTTTACATCTGCTTCCAAAGTTGCATTTGTCCGCATGGGTGACTCGATTGGCTTGCAGCTTTCCATGCCAAATTTCTTCAACATCTCTTTTATGTACTTGGATTGATTTATAAAATATCCCTCTCTACATTGTGAGATCTGCAATCCAAGAAAGAACTGTAAGTCACCCATTAAACTCATTTCAAACTCATCAGTCATGAAGCTTGCAAATTCATTACACAAGGAGGTTTTAGTAGACCCAAATACAATATCATCCACATAGATTTGTACAATTAGTATGTCCTTACCTTGAGTCTTGGAAAACAGTGTTTGATCAATTTTACCTCTTGAGTATCCCTTTTTGGTGAGGAAGGAGCTCAACCTCTCATACCATGCCCGAGGAGCCTGCTTTAATCCATACAAGGCTTTATGCAATTTGAAGACATGATTAGGAAGTTCATCATTTTCAAAACCAGGGGGTTATTCCACATAGACATCTTCTTTTACAATACCATTTAGAAATGCACTTTTTACGTCCATTTGTTGCAATTTGATTCCATGAGAAGATGCAAAGGCTAATAATATCCTGATGGCTTCTAATCTAGCAACTGGAGCATATGATTCTTCAAAATCAACTCCAAGTTCCTGGTTGTACCCTTTAGCCACCAGCCGAGCCTTGTTTCTCATTACAACCCCTTCTTCATTCAACTTATTTTTATATACCCATTTGGTTCCAATTACAGGGTGAGATGTAGGTCTAGGGACAAGTCTCCACACCTGATTTCTTTCAAACTGATTTAGTTCTTCATGCATAGCATTTATCCATGATTCATCTTGTAAAGCTTCCTCTACAGACTTGGGCTCTACTTGGGACACAAGGGCAAGTTGGTCTAATTCATTAACAGTCTTAAACTGAGATCTGGTTTTCCTAGGATCATGAATACTACCAATAATGTTATCTAGAGGGTGATCTCTAAGAAGTTTCAAGTTTTCAAGACTGTTACCTGAGATGGCCTCTCCTTCGGGTTGATCATTAATATTACCTTGACTTTCTTCTTGAATCAGTTCTCCTTCATTATCCATCGGCTCTTCTTTGTCTTCCAGAAATTCTCCATCTTCTTCTTCCTTGCTGGCCTGTTCATTTTTGCCAAAATCATTAATTTCATCAAATGAGATATGCGGGGATTCTTCAACTATCTGATCTTTGATGTTAAATACCCTATAGGCTCTTGATCGGTCAGAATAGCCCAAGAATATTCCTGAATCACTCTTTGGTTCAAATTTGTCCAAGGCTCTCTTATCATTGTTATGAATAAAGCATTTTGTACCAAAGATTCTGAAATGAGCTAGGGATGGTTTCTTACCTTTGAACATTTCATAAGGAGTTTTTGTACTGGACGGTCTTACCATTGCCCGGTTTACAATGTAGCATGCTGTGTTGACCGCCTCTGCCCAAAATCTTCTTGGAAGATTGGCTTCTACCAACAAGGTTCTGGCCATCTCGACAAGAGTGCGATTCCTTCTCTCTACAACTCCATTTTGCTCCGGTGTCCTTGGTGAGGAGAATCTGTGGGTTATCCCTTTGTTTCTGCAGAATGCATCAAAATCAGAATTTTCAAACTCCCCCCCATGGTCAGATATGATTGAACACACTTTGGACTTACCATCCTGCTTCATTCTTTTGTAAAATTCCTGAAACTCATAAAAAGCATCACTTTTATGTGATAAGAACATTACCCATGTAAATCTGGAAAAGTCATCAACTAGAACATAACCATATTTCTTACCACTAAGACTAGCCGTTCTTGTTGGGCCAAAAAGGTCCATGTGCACAAGTTCTAGGGGTCTTGATGACTGACTTTTAGTTCTACCTTTGAATGATTTTCTTGTTTGCTTTCCTTGGGTACATGCTTCACATACTTTGACATTTTGAGCAAACGAAATTTCAGGCATACCAAGAACCATTTTATTTTTCACAAGTTTGTGCAACACCCTATAGCTAACATGCCCTAGTCTTCGGTGCCACAACCAGGTCAAGTCCTCCTTCTTGGCGGTTAGGCACAAGTTGGAGTGGGCTGGATCATCCAAGTCTATCATGTAGACATTATTTACCCTCTTGCCCATAAACTTGACTGCTTCTGAATTTGGCTCAATAATTCTGCAGATCTTGGAGTCAAACACCACTTTATGGCCTTTGTCGCATAATTGACTGATGCTCAATAAGTTATATTCTAGTCCATCCACTAATAATACATTTTCAATGCAGCTTGAGGGTTTCTTACCTATCTCACCTATCCCAATGATTTTGCCTTTGTTATTTCCTCCAAACGTCACATATCCTCCATCTTTTGCGCTCAGCTGGGAGATCTTGGTCTTGTCTCCCGTCATGTGTCTTGAGCAACCACTATCTAAATACCACTTGTTGTGCATGGCTGCTAGACATTCCTGCATCACAAATTACACAGAAACTTTTGGACCCAAATGGTACCCGGGTCCAAGATAGCTTGTGAAATCATGAAACTGCTGTAACAACACCTTGGGAACCCAAATTTTGTTAGAACAGTTTGTCTTTTCATTTCTGAACTTGTTCAGGTTGTGTCTATTCTGAGTCCACTCTCTTAAGTTCTAATTTCCATTCTGTTTCAGCTGAGAGAATTTGTGGGTTCTGTTTGCGTGTCTGGTCATGGTCGACATCTGGTAAGTCTGTGGTCGACCATAGTTTCTCCAGATACCAGTATCTGTTCTGGTCGAGCCTCTGGTCGATAGAGGAGGGGTCTGTTGTCGACCAGCTTATTTCCAGACACCTTGTTTTACAGGTTTGTGTTTATTAACATGATTTAATGCTTTGTTTGTCTGGTTACTTTTGTGAATTTGAACTTCTCGTCTGATATGACTGTTGTTTTTAAACTGATGTGGATTGTCCATTTTCCCTTTAGAATTCCCCTCTTCCAAGGTGACATTAATCTGTTTAGAGGAGCTTTCAGCTATATCCTTTTGTTTGTTTTGATATAAGTTTATCAAGGGGGCTTTTCCTTTAGAGTCAGCTATTTCATTTAAAGTTTTTATTTGGAATTCCTTTTTAGCCGTTGGGTTGTACCCTAACCCCTCTTTCTGAAAATTTACTTTTATTCCCAACACAGCGTTCAAGTTTTCTTGACCCTTAGTCATTTTTTCCAATGTTTCCTGTTTGTTTTTCAGTTCACTTTGGATTCTTTCTATTTCTTTCAGAAGTTGACTGTTTTCTTCCTTGAGTGAGTTGTTTCTTTCTTGAGTTAGCTTAGTTTCCTGTTCATATTCTTGAGTCTTTAATTTTAACTCGCCAATTGTGTTTTTCAGTACTTCATTTTCTTCTAATAGCCCTTTGACGTTTTCTTCATCTATCTCGCGTTGATTCAGTTTATTTTTCAAGGTGGTGATCTCCAATTCTAGTTCAGTTCTGTTGGCAATTGAGTTGCTGTCATTGTTGAACTGATTAACCTTCTTCTTCAAACTTTTATTTTCCCTTCTTATTCTTTCATATGTATCAAGTAAATCTGAATAGGCTTCTTCCCAATCTGAGCTAGAAAAGTCTTGAAAAGGGGAGGTTACCTCAAGATCGTTGCTGTCTCCTTTGGCCATTAGACATGTGTTTCCTTCTTCTTCCTCGAAAGTTGTTTCCTCTTCGCTGCTTTCTTCCTCCTCGCTCCATGTGCTGATCATTGCCTTTGGTTTCTTGTTTTTCCATTTGAAGCTTGATTTCTTAGGAGCCTCTGGACATTCAGCCTTCATGTGTCCTGGTTTTCTGCAGTTGTAGCAGACAAGTTTGTTAGATGAGGCTTTAGTTTTGTCAGACTTAAACTGGGGTGACCTTCTTACCATGCCCTTCGGATTTCTAAATCCCTTACCTTCCTTCCGCAGAAACTTTCTGAACTTTCTTGTTAGCATGGCAAGCTCACCAGTTTCCTCACCTGTGCTAGATGAGTCATCAGTGTCAGATAATTCAGAGGTGCCTATTTTAGTTTTCAGAGCTAGCTGTTTCTTTTTCTTGCCCTCGTCTTCCTTTCTTTTTAGATTGACCTCATAGGCCATTAGGGAACCTACTAGTTCATCCACAGTCATAGTAGTGAGGTTCTTTGAGTCCTCAATGACTGTGGCCTTGGTATGCCACATAGGAGTGAGGGACCTTAAAATTTTTCTCACTAGCTCTTGCTCCTTGTAGGTTTTCCCTAGACTCTTTAAGCTATTTGTTAGTTGTACTAGTCTAGCATACATATCAGAAATGTTTTCATCAGTTTTCATTCAAAACATTTCATATTCTGAGACTAACATATTTGCTTTTGACTCCCTTACCTCTGACGTACCTTCATAGATGACTTCGAGTCGATGCCACATCTCCTTGGCTGTTGCACATTGTGAGACTCTTGAGAACTCCGTGGGATGAAGTGCGCATTGCATTACGTTCATAGCACCCCAGTTGATGGTTGATTTTCTGTCCTGTTCTCTGGTCCAAGTATCCTCATCTTCGGGCAGATCATAGGGTCCGCGGCTCACTACTCTCCACATCTCATGATCTTGTGCTCTCAAGAACACCTGCATACGATTTTTCCAGTATGAGTAATCATTTCCATCAAAGTATGGTGGTCTAGTCACTGAGTGTCCCTCAGCCATTAGACTTCTAGAGTTCAGTCCGCTAGGTCTCTCCTGGTTGTTAGACCACATTTTCGGAGAGTCTAGCTCTGATACCACGTGTTGCGTACGGACTGAATAGATCTAGAGGGGGGGTCAATAGATCTAGCCCCTTTTTCAATTTATAAACCAAAGATCGACTAGACCTTAAGCAAACTATAGGTTGCAAAGATAAAACTGATAACTACAGTGACAGCAAGCAATAAGAAGAGCACACACCACAAGCAAAACCACAAGACAGGATTTTTAGGTGGTTCAGTCTCTTCCCGAGACTTACATCCACCCCTCGCTCAACTTGAGCAAGGCTTCACTAAATGAGAACTCCTGATCTCAACCAACACACCGCTGATACACAGCTTCTTCCCGCTGACACACAGCTTGTACCCGCTGCCTCACAGCTTGACACTTGATGTAATGAAAAGAACAAAAGATGCAACAGGACTGAACAAGAGCTTTTGAATCAAAGAAAAAGAGTTCAGCCTGGGACTGCAGGTAACAGGAATAGACTCCCTGTGGAACTTCCAGACGATTGCCTTCAGCTGCGACGCTGCTGGAGTCTTGCTTGCCTTGAGTCAGTCTTCCTTCTGCAGCAATGAAGATGCCTTTGGTCTTGTGCAGTCTTTGTGGTTTCTGAAGAGCCACTCCTTCTTTCCTCCTTCAGAGTATCTTCGTGGGTGTATTCTTTCTTTTTCTTCTACTCTGTGTTCCACACCCCGCTCTCTGTCATCTTTACCTTTTGTACCAGTTCTTTTCAAAGCATAGGCTTTTCCCGCGCAGATTCGTAATTGAGCGCACATCCATTGGATTATCGGCTAGAAAACAGGGAGAAGATTTACCCGAAAGATTTGAATAAGTTTGACTGGTTCTTTCCAAGATTCTCTCCTTAAATCCAGTGCGGAATCTTATCATCTGAACCGCCCAAAAACCTACAGCAACAACCTGCAGGTTTCTCTCAACAGAAACTGAATTCGGTTAGAGTTCGGTTCTGGACGCTGCTTCGCCTGTGGTCGACCATGATCTTGTCGCTGGTCGACAGAGAATAATGTCCAGACGACTGTTTATTCTGGCTGATGCTCGTGGTCGACAACGACCTTCTCGCTGGTCGACAGGGGGTAAATGTCCAGATGATTGATGGTTCAGACTGATGCTTGTATTGCTTCGTGGTCGACAACGGGCAGGCCTTTGGTTGTCCACCGAAGCTTGTACAGAGGAAAAGTAACTGGAGCTGTGTCTTGTTGGATTCGCTGGTCGACACTAACCTCTTCACTGGTCGACAGGCAACCCTTGAAAACTTCCTCTGATCTGTTGACTTCATTAGTACTTCAGTAAACCTGAAATAACTTGAGCATTCAGATTAGTATTGATTTGGACACATCCATCATATGAAGACGCAATCAATCAATCTTGCATGTGTTGTGTTATTAAAATAGTAGATCTTTGATTAGTCACACATATCCTTTGTCATCATCAAAACTAAAGGGATGCACAACATTCTCCCCCTTTTTGATGATGACAACCATGAGTCATTGTGACAAAACATGCAATTATTTCAGCCAGACAATTCATTTGATATGTTATTCAAAAACATCCTAGCATTAGTTACCAGGTGACTCAACACAGAGAAGGTAAGATGAAAATAACATAAGTAGACTTGGCATTATTTAGCACAATGACATTGACATAAGACTCTCTCTCCCCCTTTGTCAACAACAAAAAGAGGGGAAATCAAAAAGTCACTCCGAGGAGGACGAGGAACTGTCGATCTTCACACTTTTTTGCCTTGGGAGCGGGCTTGCCAACAATGCGTGCACAGTACACCTGTAGTCTCTGGAGTTCTGAAATGGTATCGCGGTGAAATTGTTTGTTCTACTCAGTGGTAAACGAGATGCACGTACCCATTTCTTCGGACACTAGAGCTATAGTGCCAACCAGTCAGTTAAATCTTGAGCTGGCATGGGCAGAATGTTCCTGCTGCTTGATAAATCTGGACTCCATCTGCTGCTCTAGTCTTTGAACCCTCAGTTCCAAGCGCCCGGTGGCAGCATTCATGTTCTCTTGAAATGATTGGAATTGGGAGGTGAGAGAGGACAGCTGAGATGAAATCTGGAGAAGTACACCGTGCGACTCAGGGTTGGATGTGAAAGGAGGTGGTGGAGCAGAAGTTGATGGAACCGAAGGTGAAAAAGAGATGAACGACCTAGGGACCCAGGCAGTTGTTTTTATAGGGCAAAATGAAATACGAAGAGTCCTGGGTGTTTATCCTAGGGTAGTGAAACAGCTTGGTGAATAAAACGAAGGGTCAGGATTTAATCAGCCGAATTAAGTTTTGGGGGAATTGATTGAAGTGTACACCCTTTCCTTAATGAAGCATTTATTTAACCTATCCACCCTTAGCAGAGACCACCTTGTAAACAAGTAGAGTGGGCCTAGTGGTTCACTTGAATTTGAAAGTATTGCACCAATAAGCTTACGCCCCATATCTAATTTCCTCCACATGACTTCTTAAACTTATAATAGATTTCATGAGATGATTTTAATAGCTGTGCTTGCTGAACAGTGTTTTCAACTTTTCTTTGCATGCTATGCCTTTGGTCAACCATTTTCCTCTGCCTTTTAGATAATTTTGAGTTTTTCCTTTTGGAATCATTTTGAAAGCTGTGGTCAGGTTTATCACATGCTTTTCTACACGAGGAGACACGCTTTTTACACGCCAGAAACCTCGGCTACTTAGCATGCCTAACCATTCCACTTTTAACTGGGACACACCTTTTATCCGTGAGGATATACGTTTATCAGACGCCAATATCCCCAGTTACTCAGTATGCCCAATCTCAATAATTTTTGATAGTAGCAGAGATAGATTGATTCTTCATGACACACATGCCTCTCACTTATTTTTCATCCATTTCTTTTTTAAATGGGAGGCAGTAGTTTTTCAGAATCCAATCCATTGCTCTACCATGAAGACAGAGTTATGGCGTATTCCACGTGCATTCATGCTATATTTTTGGATTTATATTAACTGTTCAGCACGGGCACAGGTAGAGAAACTGACTATCTACTAAAAATCATAAGTCTTCAAAATCATGTGACAGAATCATAGTTATGGTTTGAATTTATTGAAGTAGTACAGTCCAAATCCTCATTACAACACTCAACCTCTACTCTTATTGATTTCATTGGTGATTTTATTGGAAGATATGGTTAGGTTATTCAATATTTTATCAAGGAATGAGTTTACACTTTTTCTCCCCCTCAATTTGAGAATCCATGCTGAAATAAAAAATAATGTTGGCCAGGATGAGATAGAAAGACACAGGGAATGGAAAGTATAGATGATGATGAATGAGTGAAGATGAATCTGAGCCCAAACAGTTTAAACAGTCCAGAAGATTCCCTACCAGAACTAGTGTCAACCAGGAACCTGTCTAAAGTGGACATTTGCTTCCGTACAGATCCATTATCGACCATGGGACTGTCTATTGTCGACATCTGCGTAGTCACAGAACCAAACAGTTTCCTGTCTGATGACGTCGTCGACCACTGCCCTGTCGTTGGTCGACCACCAGAGCTAACCAGTAGCAGTGCCTAGGAGCTTGCAGAGCTTGCTTCAGTAATCAGTTGAACCCTCCAACACAACCAGTAGCAGACACTAACTGACACAACTACTTGCAGAAATGACAGAAAGCCATAAACAGAACATATCAATATTTCAAGAATTTTCAGATGATATTCTACATAACCCCAACTCCCTTCTTAAAGTGGAGAATCTGTCATTGTTAAGGGGTTTAGTGAAAATGTCTGCCAATTGTTTTTCAGTTTCCACAAATTGAAGCATGAAATTTCCTTTGGATACCTCATCTCTCAGAAAGTGATGACGGATCTCAATGTGTTTTGTCCTAGAGTGTTGAATGGGGTTTTTAGACAAGTTAATAGCACTAGTGTTGTCACATAAAATGGGTGCACAACCAAGATCTACATTGTTGTCTTGGAGTTGATGTTTTATCCAAAGAACTTGTGTACCACAACTCCCTACTGCGACATACTCAGCCTCAGTAGTGGAGAGTGCTACAGAATGTTGCTTTTTAGAAGCCCATGAAATTAAACACCCACCTAGGAATTGACAATAACCACTAGTACTTTTCCTATCAATTTTGCAACCAGCATAATCAGCATCCGAATATGAAATCAGATCTAGTTTGCAGTGAGTAGGATACCACAACCCCAATTCTTGGGTGCCTGCAAGGTATCGAAGATACGCTTGACAGCTCCTAAATGTGATTCCCTAGGACTAGACTGATATCTAGCACACATGCATACACTAAACTGAATATCTGGCCTTGATGCAGTTAAGTATAGCAGGGATCCGATCATACCTCTGTATTTCTTGGCATCTACCATGTTACCTTTTACATCTGCTTCCAAAGTTGCATTTGTCCCCATGGGTGACTCGATTGGCTTGCAGCTTTCCATGCCAAATTTCTTCAACATCTCTTTTATGTACTTGGATTGATTTATAAAATATCCTCTCTACATTGTGAGATCTGCAATCCAAGAAAGAACTGTAAGTCACCCATTAGCTCATTTCAAACTCATAGTCATTAAGCTTGCAAATTCAGTACACAAGAGGTTTAGTAGATCCAAATACAATATCATCCACATAGATTTGTACAATTAGTATGTCCTTACCTTGAGTCTTGGAAAACAGTGTTTGATCAATTTTACCTCTTGAGTATCCCTTTTTGGTGAGGAAGGAGCTCAACCTCTCATACCAAGCCCGAGGAGCCTGCTTTAATCCATACAAGGCTTTATGCAATTTGAAGACATGATTAGGAAGTTCATCATTTTCAAAACCAGGGGCTTGTTCCACATAGACATCTTCTTTTACAATACCATTTAGAAATGCATTTTTTACGTCCATTTGTTGCAATTTGATTCCATGAGAAGATGCAAAGGCTAACAATATCCTGATGGCTTCTAATCTAGCAACTGGAGCATATGATTCTTCAAAATCAACTCCAAGTTCCTGGTTGTACCCTTTAGCCACCAGCCGAGCCTTGTTTCTCATTACAACCCCTTCTTCATTCAACTTATTTTTATATACCCATTTGGTTCCAATTACAGGGTG
This sequence comes from Amorphophallus konjac, assembly GCA_022559845.1. NCBI lineage: Eukaryota > Viridiplantae > Streptophyta > Magnoliopsida > Alismatales > Araceae > Amorphophallus > Amorphophallus konjac. Next base: position 177,974,205 of record CM040118.1, on the reverse strand, counting down.
AGATGTAGGTCTAGGGACAAGTCTCCACACCTGATTTCTTTCAAACTGATTTAGTTCTTCATGCATAGCATTTATCCATGATTCATCTTTAAGCTTCCTCTACAGACTTGGGCTCTACTTGGGACACAAGGGCAAGTTGATCTAGTTCATTAACTGGCCTTAACTGAGATCTAGTCTTCCTAGGATCATGAATTCCACCAATAATGTTATCTAAGGGATGATCTCTAAGAAGTCTTCAAGTTTTCAAGACTGTTACCTGAGATGACCTCTCCTTCGGTTGATCATTAGAATTACCTTGACTTTCTTCTTGAATCAGTTCTCTTCATTCTCCATCGGTTCTTCTTTGTCTTCCAGAAATTCTCCATCTTCTTCTTCCTTGCTGACCTGTTCTTTTTTGCCAAAATCATTAATTTCATCAAATGAGATATGAGGGGATTCTTCAACTACTTGATCTTTGGTGTTAAATACCCTATAGGCTCTTGATCGGTCAGAATAGCCCAAGAATATTCCTGAGTCACTCTTTGGTTCAAATTTGTCCAAGGCTCTCTTATCATTGTTATGAATAAAGCATCTTGCACCAAAGATTCTAAATGAGCTAGGGATGGTTTCTTACCTTTGAACATTTCATATGGAGTTTTTGCACTAGACGGTCTTACCATTGCCCGGTTTACAATGTAGCATGCTGTGTTGACCGCCTCTGCCCAAAATCTTCTTGGAAGATTAGCTTCAACCAACATGGTTCTAGCCATCTCGACAAGAGTGCGGTTCCTTCTCTCTACAACTCCATTTTGCTCCGGTGTCCTTGGTGAGGAGAATCTGTGGGTTATGCCCTTGTTTCTGCAGAATACATCAAAATCAGAATTTTCAAACTCCCCCCCATGGTCAGATATGATTGAACACACTTTGGACTTACCATCCTGCTTCATTCTTTTGTAAAATTCCTGAAACTCATAAAAAGCATCACTTTTATGTGATAAGAACATTACCCATGTAAATCTGGAAAAGTCATCAACTAGAACATAACCATATTTCTTACCACTAAGACTAGCAGTTCTTGTTGGGCCAAAAAGGTCCATGTGCACAAGTTCTAGGGGTCTTGATGACTGACTTTCAGTTCTACCTTTGAATGATTTTCTTGTTTGCTTTCCTTGGGTACATGCTTCACATACTTTGACATTTTGAGCAAACGAAATTTCAGGCATACCAAGAACCATTTTATTTTTCACAAGTTTGTGCAACACCCTATAGCTAACATGCCCTAGTCTTCGGTGCCACAACCAGGTCAAGTCCTCCTTCTTGGCGGTTAGGCACAAGTTGGAGTGGGCTGGATCATCCAAGTCTATCATGTAGACATTATTTACCCTCTTGCCCATAAACTTGACTGCTTCTGAATTTGGCTCAATAATTCTGCAGATCTTGGAGTCAAACACCACTTTATGGCCTTTGTCGCATAATTGACTGATGCTCAATAAGTTATATTCCAGTCCATCCACTAATAATACATTTTCAATGCAGCTTGAGGGTTTCTTACCTATCTCACCTATCCCAATGATTTTGCCTTTGTTATTTCCTCCAAACGTCACATATCCTCCATCTTTTGCGCTCAGCTGGGAGATCTTGGTCTTGTCTCCTGTCATGTGTCTTGAGCAACCACTATCTAAATACCACTTGTTGTGCATGGCTGCCAGACATTCCTGCATCACAAATTACACAGAAACTTTTGGACCCAAATGGTACCCGGGTCCAAGATAGCTTGTGAAATCATGAAACTGTTGTAACAACACCTTGGGAACCCAAATTTTGTTAGAACAGTTTGTCTTTTCATTTCTGAACTTGTTCAGGTTGTGTCTATTCTGAGTCCACTCTCTTAAGTTCCAATTTCCATTCTGTTTCAGCTGAGAGAATTTATGGGTTCTGTTTGCGTGTCTGGTCATGGTCGACATCTGGTAAGTCTGTGGTCGACCATAGTTTCTCCAGATACCAGTATCTGTTCTGGTCGAGCCTCTGGTCGACAGAGGAGGGGTCTGTTGTCGACCAGCTTGTTTCCAGACACCTTGTTTTACAGGTTTGTGTTTATTAACATGATTTAATGCTTTATTTGTCTGGTTACTTCTGTGAATTTGAACTTCTCGTCTGATATGACTGTTGTTTTTAAACTGATGTGGATTATCCATTTTCCCTTTAGAATTCCTCTCTTCCAAGGTGACATTAATCTGTTTAGAGGAGCTTTCAGCTATATCCTTTTGTTTGTTTTGATATAAGTTTATCAAGGGGCCTTTTCCTTTAGAGTCAGCTATTTCATTTAAAGTTTTTATTTGGAATTCCTTTTTAGCCGTTGGGTTGTACCCTAACCCCTCTTTCTGAAAATTTACTTTTATTCCCAACACAGCGTTCAAGTTTTCTTGACCCTTAGTCATTTTTTCCAATGTTTCCTGTTTGTTTTTCAGTTCACTTTGGATTCTTTCTATTTCTTTCAGAAGTTGACTGTTTTCTTCCTTGAGTGAGTTGTTTCTTTCTTGAGTTAGCTTAGTTTCCTGTTCATATTCTTGAGTCTTTAATTTTAACTCGTCAATTGTGTTTTTCAGTACTTCATTTTCTTCTAATAGCCCTTTGACGTTTTCTTCATCTATCTCGCGTTGATTCAGTTTATTTTGCAAGGTGGTGATCTCCAATTCTAGTTCAGTTCTGTTGGCAATTGAGTTGCTGTCATTATTGAACTGATTAACCTTCTTCTTCAAACTTTTATTTTCCCTTCTTATTCTTTCATATGTATCAAGTAAATCTGAATAGGCTTCTTCCCAATCTGAGCTAGAAAAGTCTTGAAAAGGGGAGGTTACCTCAAGATCGTTGCTGTCTCCTTTGGCCATTAGACATGTGTTTCCTTCTTCTTCCTCGGAAGTTGTTTCCTCTTCGCTGCTTTCCTCCTCCTCGCTCCATGTGCTTATCATTGCCTTTGGTTTCTTGCCTTTCCACTTGAAGCTTGATTTCTTAGGAGCCTCTGGACATTCAGCCTTCATGTGTCCTGGTTTCCTGCAGTTGTAGCAGACAAGCTTGTTAGATGAGCTTTAGTTTTGTCAGACTTAAACTGGGATGACTTCCTTACCATGCCCTTCGGATTTCTAAATCCTTACCTTCCTTCCGCAGAAACCTTCTGAACTTTCTTGTTAGCATGGCAAGCTCACCAGTTTCCTCACCTGTGCTAGATGAGTCATCAGTGTCAGATAATTCAGAGGTGCCTATTTTAGTCTTCAGGGCGAGCTGCTTCTTTTTCTTGCCCTCGTCTTCCTTTCTTTTAGATTGACCTCATAGGCCATTAGGGAACCTACTAGTTCATCCACAGTCATAGTAGTGAGGTTCTTTGAGTCCTCAATGACTGTGGCCTTGGTATGCCACATAGGAGTGAGGGACCTTAAATTTTTCTCACTAGCTCTTGCTCCTTGTAGGTTTTCCCTAGACTCTTTAAGCTATTTGTTAGTTGCACTAGTCTAGCATACATATCAGAAATGTTTTCATCAGTTTTCATTCTAAACATTTCATATTCTGAGACTAACATATTTGCTTTTGACTCCCTTACCTCTGACGTACCTTCATAGATGACTTCGAGTCGATCCCACATCTCCTTGGCTGTTGCACATTGTGAGACTCTTGAGAACTCCGTGGGATGAGGTGCGCATTGCATTACGTTCATAGCTCCCCAGTTGATGGTTGATTTTCTGACCTGTTCTCTGGTCCAGGTATCCTCGTCTTCGGGCAGATCATAGGGTCCGCGGCTCACTACTCTCCACATCTCATGATCTTGTGCTCTCAAGAACACCTGCATACGATTTTTCCAGTATGAGTAATCATTTCCATCAAAGTATGGTGGTCTAGTCACTGAGTGTCCCTCAGCCATTAGACTTCTAGAGTTCAGTCCGCTAGGTCTCTCCTGGTTGTTAGACCACATTTTCGGAGAGTCTAGCTCTGATACCACGTGTTGCGTACGGACTGAATAGATCTAGAGGGGGGGTGAATAGATCTAGCCCCTTTTTCAATTTATAAACCAAAGATCGACTAGACCTTAAGCAAACTATGGGTTGCAAAGATAAAACTGATAACTACAGCGACAGCAAGCAATAAGAAGAGCACACACCACAAGCAAAACCACAAGACAGGATTTTTAGGTGGTTCAGTCTCTTCCCGAGACTTACGTCCACCCCTCGCTCAACTTGAGCAAGGCTTCACTAAATGAGAACTCCTGATCTTAACCAACACACCGCTGATACGCAGCTTCTTCCCGCTGACACACAGCTTGTACCCGCTGCCTCATAGCTTGACACTTGATGTAATGAAAAGAACAAAAGATGCAACAGGACTGAACAAGAGCTTTTGAATCAAAGAAAAAGAGTTCAGCCTGGGACTGCAGGTAACAGGAATAGACTCCCTGTGGAACTTCCAGACAATTGCCTTTAGCTGCGACACTGCTGGAGTCTTGCTTGCCTTGAGTCAGTCTTCCTTCTGCAGCAATGAAGATGCCTTCGGTCTTGTGCAGTCTTTGTGGTTTCTGAAGAGCCACTCCTTCTTTCCTCTTTCAGAGTATCTTCGTGGGTGTATTCTTTCTTTTTCTTCTACTCTGTGTTCCACACCCCGCTCTCTGTCATCTTTACCTTTTGTACCAGTTCTTTTCAAAGCATAGGCTTTTCCCGCGCAGATTCGTAATTGAGCGCACATCCATTGGATTATCGGCTAGAAAACAGGGAGAAGATTTACCCGAAAGATTTGAATAAGTTTGACTGGTTCTTTCCAAGATTCTCTCCTTAAATCCAGTGCGGAATCTTATCATCTGAACCACCCAAAAACCTACAACAACAACCTGCAGGTTTCTCTCAACAGAAACTGAATTCGGTTAGAGTTCGGTTCTGGACGCTACTTCGCCTGTGGTCGACCATGATCTTGTCGCTGGTCGACAGAGAATAATGTCCAGACGACTGTTTATTCTGGCTGATGCTCGTGGTCGACAATGACCTTCTCGCTGGTCGACAGGGGGTAAATGTCCAGATGATTGATGGTTCACACTGATGCTTGTATTGCTTCGTGGTCGACAACGGGCAGGCCTTTGGTTGACCACCGAAGCTTGTACAGAGGAAAAGTAACTGGAGCTGTGTCTTGTTGGATTCGCTGGTCGACACTAACCTCTTCACTGGTCGACAGGCAACCCTTGAAAACTTCCTCTGATCTATTGACTTCATTAGTACTTCAGTAAACCTGAAATAACTTGAGCATTCAGATTAGTATTGATTTGGACACATCCATCATATGAAGACGCAATCAATCAATCTTGCATGTGTTGTGTTATTAAAATAGTAGATCTTTGATTAGCCACACATATCCTTTGTCATCATCAAAACTAAAGGGATGCACAACAAAACTCTCCTTGAATACTCACCCGAATTGCTTGAAGTACCGAATAGATCTGGGGGCGAGGGCCCGGAACCATGCCTGGGCACCTTGGACCAGGGTGGTCACAAATGCTCGGCATTTGATGGCGTCGGACGCTCCATGAAGGGTCATCAGGGTGTCGAAGCTGTCAAAGTGATCGGTCAGGTCGCCCTGGCCATCATAAAGCTTGAAGGTTAGAATGGAGGTTCTAGGCGATACCTCTGTCTTCAAGATATAGTCAGAGAACAGGAATTTTTTCTCATCCTCCGCGGAAGAGACTTTCTTTAGGGCGCGTAGGGCGCGCTCCTGTTCTATGAAACGTCTCTCAAATTCTCGCAATCGGAGGGATAGCTCCGGCTGTCGTTGCGCCGTGGGGCTGGGGGGGCTGTCTTGGCGTTCCCTAGGGACTTCGGTCTCTGGGTTCGGACGGCATGCCCCAAGTCTTCCCCTTTTCGGTGTAGAGGAGGCCTCTTGTTCCGGAGGGGGGGCTTGTGAAGGTCCTCCTGACCTGTTACAGATAATCTATCGGCCTCGGAGGGTGAAGCGGCCTCCGGCAGTGTGCTGGGACACGTTCTCGCGGGGAGGGCTCTCCGGAGGGGCGCGTGACCTTCCATCCCTGGCCGCCTGGGTTCTCATGAGTTCCACAAGGATATCCAGTTTTGCGTTGAGGGCTTGGAAGGCGTCGACGCCACCGTTGAGTGGTAGCCCTACCACCGTGGGGGGAGTGGGCGGTATCCCTACTGCAGCGGGGGGAGGGGGCGGTCCGTCGGCAGGGGTGCTGGCATTGGAGGGCGGATTTTGTGAGGCTTGAGAGGGGCCTTCTCCCGCAACTACCATGGCATTTCCCCTGTCACCGGTGGACCTCCTCCCTGAACTCCTTCGCACCATACTGGCTCTTTGATCGTTTCCCACAGACGGTGCCAGATGAAGAGGCGTGATCTCACGCTGCACCTGAGCTAGGAAGATGATCACCGGATGGTGAACTGCGAAGAAGGGAAATCGATCAGGGGGCCCAGGGATGGTTCCATCGGGTAAACCCTCCGATGCTTAAGTTAGTAGAGCAATGGTGGAAGCTATGAAGGGAGGAGGAAAGAGATGCACGAGATTCCTCTACACCAAGGTGGTGAAGTGGTTCCTGCTCAGGGAGTTTAGGTGTGTGTTTGCCCTCCTTCTTTCATTGGAGGTAGTCCAAGGTTTAAATAGTGTACTGACCTCATGAGTCCCGTAAGCTGAGGGGTTTCAGGCGAGAGTTACGTCCTCAACGTGGGCTCTTTACGTCCTCATCGTGGGATCTTTATAGCCTTGAGGGATCATGGGTCCCTTATCCTCATAAACTCCTGCTTATAAAGGGTTCTCAACGGCAGCGTTGACAAGCAATCGTCGGTCGACCCAAGCATGAAAGCTGCCAACCCTGTCCGGGCGATGGGCATAGCTCGGATGAAGATAGGTCAGAGTGGGCGCTGAGCACCTGCCTCTATCCCGGTGAGGGGATAGATCAGGCGTGGGTCTTTCTCTGACATGACCGACGCTCGGGCCTTCCGAGTCTAAGGGCCACCGAGGAAGGGTGTGACCCCGAGTGATCTTATTGGGCTTTTAGCCTAAGTGGGCCCCACGGGACTGTCACTTGGATGAGCTGGGCCTCGTTTGGTCCTGATGGACCTAGTTTGGCTGCTCTTTAGATGGGCTACAGAAATCCCCCTCTCCACCGGCCTTTGCTCAATATTGGTTTTAATCTCCAGTAATACTGGGTCATCATCTTGTAGCTTGACCAGATCTTCTATTAATGTAGGTTGGGTTCGAATACTGGCCATAAAACAATCTTCTTCCTTCATGTCAATATCTAAGTTCAACTGAGCAAATTAAGGAATGAGATTAGTCATACTAATCATAAGACTAGATAGCTTTCCCATTGGTTTTCTGCTGAGTGCATCCGCTACAGCATTAGCTTTGCCCGGATGATATTGAATAGTAAAATCAAAGTCCTTTAGGTATTCCAACCATCTTCTTTGCCTCATATTCAGCTCCTTTTGGGAGAACAAATATTTCAAACTTTTGTGGTCTGAATAAACTGTAAATTTTTCTCCATAAAAGTAGTGATGCCAAATTTTTAAGGAAAATATAACAGCCACCAATTCTAAATCATGCACAGGGTAATTTTCCTCGTGACGCTTCAATTATCTTGAAGAATAGCAAATTACCTTCCCATTTTGCATAAGAACGCACCCTAGGCCAATGCCAGACGCATCCGTATAGACTTCAAATCCACCACCCTCAACGGGCAATGATAATATAGGGGCTATCGTGAGATGTTCCTTAAGAGTTAGGAAACTCTTTTCACAGTCCTTTGACCATACAAAAAGATTTTCTTTTCTTGTAAGTCTCATCAAAGGAACAGCAATTTTAGAAAAATCCTTGATAAATCTCCTGTAATAGCCAGCTAGCCCTAGGAAACTTCTTATTTCTGACACAATCGTTGGCCGGCTCCAGTTCTTGACAGCTTCCACTTTAGAAGGATCCACAGTGATACCCTCCTTTGAAATGATATAGCCAAGAAATGAGACTTCCTTAAGCCAGAACTCACATTTACTAAGTTTGGCATAAAGTTTGTGTTCTCTTAGAGTCTGCAAGGCTATTTTCAAATGTTCTTCATGTTCCTCCTTTGTCTTGGAATAAATAAGAATGTCATCAATAAAGATGACTATAAACTTGTCCAGATAAGGCTGGAAAACTTTATTCATGAGTTGCATAAATGCTGTTGGGGCATTGGTTAACTCGAATGGCATTACAACAAACTCATAATGACCATAATGGCATCAAAAATTAGTTTTGTATATGTCTTCGTCTTTAATTCTGAGCTGGTGATAACTTGACCTGAGGTCTATCTTGGAAAAATACTCTGCTCCCGAAAGATGATCACAGAGTTCATCGATACGCGGCAACGGATACTTGTTCTTAATTGTAAGTTGATTTAGTCGTCGATAATCGATATAGTGCCTGAGTGATCCATCATTCTTATTGACAAAAAGGACTGGCTGTTGTGCCCCTGTGATTTTGATGATGGTTTTAATGGTGGTTTTGATGATTGGTCTTTGAGGTGAGTTATTCACTGTGAGTCATCTTGCTGTGTGAGTCTTCATGCTAGCATTCACTTTCTGATCATAATGCAGTTCTTCATTCTCTGTGATATGGCATTGCATATTTGATTATGTTCAGTCATGTTACTGTTGCTCTTTAGACTGCAGTTTGATACTGCAGCGTCGACCCATCGAACTGCAGCGTCGACGCTGCCAAGGCACTTCAGAGGTAGCAGTAAGAAATATTTGATCTGCTGCGTCCACGCTGCTTGGGCAATGCGTTGATGCTTGGTGCCTCTTTAACTTTACTGCATTTATTCATTGGTCTGGTCTGTGGTGCATCGACCCCTTGTACTAATGGGTCGACCCCTCAGTTCATTCATTGGTTGTTCACAAGTCCATACATTGATCTTCACCTGAAGTCCATACATTGGTCCTCTTTCAAAGTTTGTACAGCCACTGGTCTAGAATCTAAGTCTGTACATTGCATATTGCTCAAACGACCAAAGCCTAAAGTCTGTACTACGTGAAGTCTATACATTAGCTCAGTGGACTTTCAAGTCTATACATCTACAGTGGACTTTCAAGTCTATACATTGGCTTCACGTTTTCAAAGTCTGTACAGTGGCTTCGAATCGGCAAGTCTGTACATCGGCTTCACTCACTCAAGTCTATACATCCACAGTGGATCATCAAGTCCATACATCCACAGTGGAACTTCCAAGTCTGTACAACGCTGAAGCCTTCACAAGTCTGTACACTGCTTGAGCCTCACCAAGTCTGTACATCGCTTCAAGTGATTCAAGTCTATACAGCCTGCCTTCACGTTCAGAGTCTATACATCGTTCCTCAAAGGCTAAGCAAGTCTACACACTCGATTGTTAGGTCTTCAACCCTATATATTCAATTGTTAGGCCTAAGTCTATACACTCGATTGTTAGGTCTTCAACCCTATACATTCAATTGTTAGGCCTAAGTCTATACACTCGATTGTTAGACATTCAACTATATACATTGGTTGAGTCTATACACTGAGACCTCATGAAGAGTTGCAAGTCTATACACTCGTTGTTAGAGGCCTGAACTAACTAAGTCTATACACTCTATCCTTCACACGAAGTCTATACAGCCATCTATGTGTGCCTTCCCTACTGAATGAAGTCTGAACATTGCTTTAAGCTGATACTGTCTTCGACTGATTATCTGACAGGTTATTTGACTGATTATCTGACAGGTTTAATGGACGAGGCCATCAAGACTTGACACGTGATCCTAGAGGCTGAAATGCTGACACGTGGACCAAATAAGCCTCACTCCATATCTTCTACCTCCCATTCACAGGTTGTGCATGCTTGGCTAGTTGCATTATCTAGAGAGTTATTTTTTAGCATTATATTCTGCTAAGTGTGTTTGGGTTGTTTAGCTCTACTTTCGGTTCTGGTTGATCAGGTGGCTGCATTATTGCAGTCCAGCTGTTTGTTCATTTGTTGCCTTATCATTTCATCTTGGAAAGCTCATTAGTTTTTATTCCGCATATCTGAGCTTTAGAGTTTTAATTTGGGCTATATTTTCTAGAGGGATACATTCACCCCCCCTCTGTATTCGGGCCTAGCACCCTAACAGTTGGTATCAGAGCGGTTCCCTATTTCTCCAGATTCAACGATCTGTAGGGCATCCTGCTGGTTTGATAGGTGCATTTCTGATTGGGTTTTATTGCTTGGTTTTACTCCTGAACTGATTTCAATGAAGCATCCACCGATCTTTAGTGGTTCTGGATTTAAGTTGTGGCTTAGAGGTCTGCGTACCTGATGGAAATCAAGCGAGCTGCCAGGCCAAAGCTGATCGTGGAAACTGCTGGGCCGTTGATGAACGCGCTACCTTTGGGTAGTGTGATCTGAAGAAGGCGCTAGGTGTCCCTAGCGCGATCTCAGCCAGAAGCTCGACTGTAGACGGTCCAACTTCCCGACGCTTGGAACTCCGAAAGTCTTCAATGTCCACTGTTTTCCATGGATGTAATCAATGTTCTTGCATTGTTTTGTCTTCCCCTTTCCCTATATATGTACCCCCATCTCGTTTGATTAAGCAATAGAGAAAGAAATGAATGTTTGAAAGAGTTTGAGTATAGCATGGCTATCTCCCCCCCCCAAAATCTTTGGAATCCCCTCCCTCCTCCCCTCTTCGGGTGCGATACCCATGCTCTTCTTCTAATCCTCCCTATCTCCCCTTCAATGGAGGACGTTCGAAGTTCCGGGTGCATCGGCCCTGAGACGGGGTCTGGTGTGAGGCCCCATTCGGGGCTCCGTTCTTCTTCCACCAACGATCGCCACCCTCCACCACCGCCAATGATGCTGCCAATGCCAAGATGGAGCTCGGTTGCACCGGTCCTGCGTTGGGATCGGGTGAGAGGTCCCAGCCAAACTCCCTCACGGTCCTAGCACGCTCTGCCACGCCACCCTTTCTCCCCCGTCGCCCACCCCCGCATCCACCTTCACCAAGTTATCCAAGCTAGTATTAGGTTAGTTTAATCTATGTTTAGGGCCCCTCATGTGTTTTTTAAGTTCCACCGTGTGTTACCCATCTTCTAAAGTGTTTCTCCACCATGATTCACTCCCCCAGAGTCTTCCACGGGCGCCCCAAAGGCAAAGATCGTCGTTCTACTGCTGCCTGAGAACGCGCTAGGATGATATAGCGCATTCTTCATGAACGCGCTAGGAGGCTATAGCGTGACTTCGGGCAGAAGGAAGAAGAAGGCCACTCCCTACCCATCCTATTTCGCATCAAATGGTATCAAGGCTTAGGGAACCAGCCTGTTCTCACAGACTGGGATCTTGAGCTACTAGGTTCGAGGACGAACCTTCCAAAGTGGAGGGGTTTGATGGAAATCAAGCGAGCTGCCAGGCCAAAGCTGATCGTGGAAACTGCTGGGCCGTTGATGAACACGCTACCTTTGGGTAGCGCGACCTGAAGAAGGCGCTAGGTGTCCCTAGCGCGATCTCAGCCAGAAGCTCGACTGCAGACGGTCCAACTTCCCGACGCTTGGAACTCCGAAAGTCTTCAATGTCCACTGTTTTCCATGGATGTCATCAATGTTCTTGCATTGTTTTGTCTTCCCCTTTCCCTATATATGTACCCCCATCTCGTTTGATTAAGCAATGGAGAAAGAAATGAATGTTTGAAAGAGTTTGAGTATAGCATGGCTATCTCCCCCCCCCCCCTAAATCTTTGGAATCCCCTCCCTCCTCCCCTCTTCGGGTGCGATGCCCATGCTCTTCTTCTAATCCTCCCTATCTCCCCTTCAGTGGAGGACGTTCGAAGTTCCGGGTGCATCGGCCCTGAGACGGGGTCAGGTGTGAGGCCCCATTCGGGGCTCCGTTCTTCCTCCACCAACGATCGCCACCCTCCACCACCGCCAATGATGCTGCCAATGCCAAGACGGAGCTCGGTTGCACCGGTCCTGCATTGGGATCGGGTGAGAGGCCCCAGCCAAACTCCCTCACGGTCCTAGCACGCTCTGCCACGCCACCCTTTCTCCCCTGTCGCCCACCCCCACATCCACCTTCACCAAGTTATCCTAGCTAGTATTAGGTTAGTTTAATCTATGTTTAGGGCCCCTCATGTGTTTGTTAAGTTCCACCGTGTGTTACCCATCTTCTAAAGTGTTTCTCCCCCGTGATTCACTCCCCCGGAGTCTTCCACGGGCGCCCCAAAGGCAAAGATCGTCGTTCTACTGCTGCCTGAGAATGCGCTAGGACGATATAGCACGTTCCTCATGAACGCGCTAGGAGGCTATAGCGTGACTTCGGGCAGAAGGAAGAAGAAGGCCACTCCCTACCCATCCTATTTCGCATCAAATGGTATCAGGGCTTAGGGAACCAACCTGTTCTCACAGACTGGGATCTTGAGCTACTAGGTTCGAGGACGAACCTTCCAAAGTGGAGGGGTTTGATGGAAATCAAGCGAGCTGCCAGGCCAAAGCTGATCGTGGAAACTGCTGGGCCGTTGATGAACACGCTACCTTTGGGTAGCGCGACCTGAAAGAGGCGCTAGGTGTCCCTATCTCGATCTCAGCCAGAAGCTCGACTGCAGACGGTCCAACTTCCCGACGCTTGGAACTCCGAAAGTCTTCAATGTCCACTGTTTTCCATGGATGTCATCAATGTTCTTGCATTGTTTTGTCTTCCCCTTTCCCTATATATGTACCCCCATCTCGTTTGATTAAGCAATGGAGAAAGAAATGAATGTTTGAAAGAGTTTGAGTATAGCATGGCTATCTCCCCCCCCCCCCAAATCTTTGGAATCCCCTCCCTCCTCCCCTCTTCGGGTGCGATGCCCATGCTCTTCTTCTAATCCTCCCTATCTCCCCTTCAGTGGAGGACGTTCGAAGTTCCGGGTGCATCGGCCCTGAGACGGGGTCGGGTGTGAGGCCCCATTCGGGGCTCCGTTCTTCCTCCACCAACGATCGCCACCCTCCACCACCGCCAATGATGCTGCCAATGCCAAGACGGAGCTCGGTTGCACCGGTCCTGCATTGGGATCGGGTGAGAGGCCCCAGCCAAACTCCCTCACGGTCCTAGCACGCTCTGCCACGCCACCCTTTCTCCCCTGTCGCCCACCCCCACATCCACCTTCACCAAGTTATCCTAGCTAGTATTAGGTTAGTTTAATCTATGTTTAGGGCCCCTCATGTGTTTGTTAAGTTCCACCGTGTGTTACCCATCTTCTAAAGTGTTTCTCCCCCGTGATTCACTCCCCCGGAGTCTTCCACGGGCGCCCCAAAGGCAAAGATCGTCGTTCTACTACTGCCTGAGAATGCGCTAGGACGATATAGCACGTTCCTCATGAACGCGCTAGGAGGCTATAGCGTGACTTCGGGTAGAAGGAAGAAGAAGGCCACCCCCTCCCCATCCCGTTTCACATCAGTACCTATGTTAAACAACTTGATCCGGATCTGTGGAAGTTGATTTCGCATGGTCCACACATACTGCCAAAGAAAACGTCCAAATGGACTGACAGTGATAGATACATGTGTGATCAAAACATGAAGGCTATGGAAATTATGAAGGCTGCCACTGACAAGGCCTTACACTGGTGTTTTTATCATTGCAGGTCAACGGCCAAAATCCTGGACAAACTGAAGATAGCTTTCCAGTCAAAGAAGGACGCCTGCATGATGGCCAATGGGACTGATCACAGCAACAATCAAAGTGATGAAGAGGACAATGATGATCAGGTAAACCCTTTCCAACATTATACTGTGGATGATTGGGAAAATACTTATGCTGACTTGTTGGGATTATATGAAAAATTAAAAAGGGAACATAAGAAACTGAAAAAGGGTACTAGGTTAAACAGTGTAAATTCCTCTTCATGTCAAAATTGTTTAAAATTGAAACAAACAAATGATGCTTCTATATCTGAGATTCGTGAGCTTGAGAATCAAGTATCTGTTAACTCAGAACTGAATGAACTTAAATCTGAAAATGACTCTCTCAGGAAAATCATTGAAGAAAATGTTCAGAAAGTTGGAAACCTTGAACGAGAAAATAAACTGCTAACTGAAAAATCTGAAGCTAATCAATAATTTGAACCACCTTGTGAAGATCAGATCTTAATAAAGGAACTGACTCAGAATGACAAGTTCAAGGAAGAAATTAAAAAACTGAAAATGTTGAACAGTAGTATGGCTGAGAGGCTTCTTGTGTTTGAAAAAGGAAAGAGTGTGTTATTGGACAATTCAGAGAGCTCAGATAATCTTAAAATTGAAGTTGAGAATCTTAAAATTTTGAATTCAAGACTTAATGATAAACTTGCAAATAGTGATGAAGAAATTGCCAACTCTGAATTGTTGATTGTCTCTTTGGAAAATGAAATTCATGACTTGAAAAATTCTTTGTCCAAATTTGTTGATGGTCAAGAAAATCTAGATAAGCTGCAAGGTGTTAAAGTCAATTTTCAAAAAGAATAGTTGGGCTATAACCCAACAAAGAAAAAGAGTTTTGAAAATAAGATTCAAACTTCAGCTGTTTCAAATGTTGCCTCTGTTAGTTCAGCCAATCCTTCAGTGTTTCAATTTGCTGCTCAAAGAATTCTAAAGCCAACTGAAAAACAAAAAGGAAAGAACAAAATGGCTTCTACTACTTACATGCATCATGTTTTTAAATCTTATGCTAACAGGAAACTCATGGCATGCCTTAAGTGTCATGAAGCTGGTCATCAAATGCATAAATGCAAACTGAAAGGAAAAGATGACATGAATGCCAATAAAATGCATGTCAGGAAAACTCATGTCAGAAATCATGAGGTTCAGAAAAAGAAAATGTCATGTTATTACTGCCATAGAATTGGCCATTTGATGCATGAGTGTGAATTAAACGAACTAGATGATTTGAATGCTGAAATGATGAATGCTAGGAAATATCATGATAAAAAACCTGCTGTTCATTCAAAGAAAAGTGAATGCTCTCATTGTGGTAGATTAGGCCACACCTTTGCTCAATGTTGGTTTGCTAATGGAAAGAAAAAACCACTCTCACATCATGCTAAATCTTATGCTAACCAACATGCTTTTAATATAAACAAAACTACTTCTCTGAACCAGCATGTCAAATGTTTTAATTGTAACAAGCTTGGGCACAAGGCCACTGAATGTTGGGCAAGTTCTTTTAGAAGAAAGTTCCCTTTCTGCTCCCATTGTGGGAGCATGTCCATGCAGTCAAGGACTGCTGGCATGTCCAGGGTAGGAATAGAAATTCCAAAGAATTTGATAGGAACAAACATGTTTTTAAAAGAATTCATGTTTGCTCAAATTGCAGAAGACCAGGCCACCAAGTTGCTGCTTGCAGGGTAGCTGGTCATGAAAAGAAAAGGTTTCATAATAATAACAGAAACCCTCATGCTCACTCTTATAATGCTCAAGTTCATGCTAGTATACATAAGAGGACCATGAAACCTGCTAGTTCATGCCACTATTGTGGGTTGTCTGGGCATTCAATGCATAACTGTTTTATCATGAACTCTGATGACTATTTGGCACAGAAAAAGATGCAGGCAGTCCCAAAAGGGGCTAATTACTATGCAAGACCCAAGACCACTTGGGTTCCTGCTAGTGGAAAATAGGAAGGTGCCTAGCAGGTGTGCCTTAGATGGAATAAAGGGGTAATAAACCAGGGCACATAAAAAGACCCCATGTTTGAACGCTTCAGGTAAATTCACTGCTGCCTTCTTAATCTGAATTCAATTCTTAATTCATCAGTATGCCTTCTAACTGATAGTTGCTTGTCAGAGGGGGAGTTAATTGCATGTCCTTGCATAGCATTCAGTGTTGAGTCTTTGCATGCATGTAGTTAATTGCATTGCATTTCATGAAAAATGCCAAAAAGATTGTCTGAATGCATGTTGTCAGGGGGAGTCAATGCATTGCATGCAGGTGGTCAAGTGCATACATCTCTGTGAGAATTCATTGCATATCCTTCCTTATTGATTTTGTTGACAGACCTTGAACATATTTTTTTGAAAACATTGAGCTTCAAAATCTCTCCTATCAATTGGTATCATTTGGCTTCAGATTTCTATCAGTTTTTCATGAAGATTTCAATGGGACTATCTCGATCATAAATCTGAAAATTCTTGAACTAGAAATCTTCTATTATACATTTTTATAAATGACTGAAATAACTCATGTGGTTTAAGTTTAATGTATTCAATGAGTTTGGCTTTAAAATCTCTTAAAAATATCTGAAGCATGTTTAATAAACCTTAACCATCTGTTTCATGATGTGTCTTGTAAAATCTTCTGAAATCTACATTATTGAATACATGACTTTATTTGGTTAAGTACATGAAATTGTTATTGATTTGAAGCAAATGAATTTTTCTGAAATGTCTAAAGGGTATTTTCTGTCAGAGCAATGACCTTGGTCACTGAGAAACACATGCCCAAAGGACTGTGTCATGAGGTACCATAGTTAACTCTGATTAAGAATAATTGAATTTCAGGTAGAGCAATGGCATGCACACTGAGAAATATAACTCACTCATCAAGAAATGATTTGCAGTGTGTCATGATGTGTAAATGCTATCTCTGTTCATATAAAGCATGACAGTTAGTCACACTAAGTGCTTAGGGATATTGGCCTCTGATCAAGGTATATCCTCTAGTTACAAGGTGTGCACTGAACTAGAGTGCTCGTAAAATTTATAGCATGAAAAATTGTTGAACGAATTGAAATATCTGAATATTGATGCTAAAATCAAATTGCTATAACCCTAGATAAAATCATATGACTTCATAATTGCTTGATTTCAATACTGATGCATGTAATTCCGAAAGAAGTCAATAAATTTGATTGTGTAAGAGAAAGGGAGTTTTATCAAGATAAATATTAGGGCTTGGTTCATTTTTATTAAACCATGATTTTAGATATCAATACAGAATTTTATTGATAAACTCTACATACATCATGTTTAAACCATGTTGTTCAATAAAGCTCATTCATAAGCCCTTATAATGGAAGACTTTGAAAAACTTATGTTTTGGATTTATGAGATTGATATCTCTCTGAAAATCTGACTGAATTTTCTGAGATTGGAGCTTCTTTAAAAATCTGCTAATTGAACCTCTTCTGCTCATTGATCTGAACTTGTCCTTGTTTGCCCCTATGATCTCCGTCCCATTCATCTCATAAGATTCCACTTATTAAGGGGGAACTTCCATATCATATGCATCATGCTGCATAGAAACTCTTAAAAGGGGAGAATTGTGTTCTTGCATTCATATTTCTAGGGGGAGATCTTGCATTCTGGTATCTGTTTATGTTGATTGTTTGCCAAAGGGAAAATTTCATTCAATCTTTGCATGCAAGCTCCTTTTGATCATCTCTAACTCATGCTTTTGCTGAAACTCTTAAAGGGGGAGAATCATGTTCTTGCAAGGGGGAGAAATTGACTGATTTTTTATACATGCTTTAATTTCTCAAACTATTTTCTTTTTGATGAAGTCAAAGGGGGAGAATAGTTTGAGTCATCAGTTTGACTCACTGTGTAGTGTTGCCATCATCAAAAAGGGGGAGATTGTTGTGCCCCTGTGATTTTGATGATGGTTTTAATGGTGGTTTTGATGATTGGTCTTTGAGGTGAGTTATTCACTGTGAGTCATCTTGCTGTGTGAGTCTTCATGCTAGCATTCACTTTCTGATCATAATGCAGTTCTTCATTCTCTCTGATATGGCATTGCATATTTGATTATGTTCAGTCATGTTACTATTGCTCTTTAGACTGCAGTTTGATACTGCAGCGTCGACCCATCGAACTGCAGCGTCGACGCTGCCAAGGCACTTCAGAGGTAGCAGTAAGAAATATTTGATCTGCTGCGTCCACGCTGCTTGGGCAATGCGTTGACGCTTGGTGCCTCTTTAACTTTGCTGCATTTATTCATTGGTCTGGTCTGTGGTGCATCGACCCCTTGTGCTGATGGGTCGACCCCTCAGTTCATTCATCGGTTGTTCACAAGTCCATACATTGATCTTCACCTGAAGTCCATACATTGGTCCTCTTTCAAAGTCTGTACAGCCACTGGTCTAGAATCTAAGTCTGTACATTGCATACTGCTCAAACAATCAAAGCCTAAAGTCTATACAGCGTGAAGTCTATACATTAGCTCAGTGGACTTTCAAGTCTATACATCCACAGTGGACTTTCAAGTCTATACATTGGCTTCACATTTTCAAAGTCTGTACAGTGGCTTCGAATCGGCAAGTTTGTACATCGGCTTCACTCACTCAAGTCTATACATCCACAGTGGATCATCAAGTCCATACATCCATAGTGGAACTTCCAAGTCTGTACAACGCTGAAGCCTTCACAAGTCTGTACACTGCTTGAGCCTCACCAAGTCTGTACATCGCTTCAAGCGATTCAGGTCTATACAGCCTGCCTTCACGTTCAGAGTCTATACATCGTTCCTCAAAGGCTAAGTGTATACATCCTTCCAAGCTTCAAGTCTACACACTCGATTGTTAGGTCTTCAACCCTATATATTCAATTGTTAGGCCTAAGTCTATACACTCGATTGTTAGGTCTTCAACCCTATACATTCAATTGTTAGGCCTAAGTCTATACACTCGATTGTTAGACCTTCAACTATATACTTTGGTTGAGTCTATACACTGAGATCTCATGAAGAGTTGCAAGTCTATACACTCGTTGTTAGAGGCCTGAACTAACTAAGTCTATACACTTTATCCTTCACACGAAGTCTATACAGCCATCTATGTGTGCCTTGCCTACTGAATGAAGTCTGAACATTGCTTTAAACTGATACTGTCTTTGACTGATTATCTGACAGGTTATTCGACTGATTATCTGACAGGTTTAATGGACGAGGCCATCAAGACTTGACACGTGATCGTAGAGGCTGAAATGTTGACACGTGGACCAAATAAGCTGGGTGGGAATCGTCGAGAGCTCACGCCCTAGCACCTGCTGAAGCTATTATAAATAGAAGCTTTCGTCCACTGAAGAAAGAATACATGAGAATGGAAGAGGGCTGATAGAGATCAGAAAGAAAGAGCAGAAGAGAATAGAGGAGCAGAGATCGAGAGAGTGAAAGAGCAGAAGAAGAAGAGAGCAGTAGAGAGCAGAAGAAGAAGAGAAGAGAAAAGCCAGAGAGAGCCTGCGAAAGAGAAGAAAGAAGAGAAGAAGAAGAAGAAAGAGAGCTCGTGAGGATTGAGAGAAGAAGAATAGAAGCTGCATCTGAAGATTTGTTAATCAAATCTAGGCCAGCCAGCTCCATTGAGAGCTATCTTTGTGCTTCATTTTTTACAGCTTGTGATTGCTGTGTTATTTTCATTTCTTGTTTTCCCCTTTGTTTTTTTCTGATTACCTTTGTACTTCTGATCCTCTGGACTAAGGTCGGGTTCCTCCTGGTGGGTCAGGAGAAGGGAGATCTGATCTCCGGTTGCAAGTAGCTGGGAGCTACTTGTGGGTTCCCTCCGGTTTGGAGGAAGGGAGACTTGTCTCCTGTTCTGGGCTTGTGGGTAGCAAGTCCAGGGGTCCCTCCGGTCTGGAGGAAGAAAGACTTCGGTCTCTAGTTTCCAAGTGGCTGGGAGTCACTTGGGGTGTCCCTCTGGTTGGGAGGAAGAGGGGAGGTTGTTCCCCTGGTCAAGCTGTGTGGCAGCACCTTGTTCGCAGACTGAGTCTGCTTGGTTCTAGCTTTTGATAGTGAAGCCTCACTCCGGTTGGGAGTGAGGGGCGGATGTAGGTCTGGAGGACCGAACCACCTAAAAAATCTATTGAGCAGTGGTTTGATTGCTTGATTTGCTTCCGCTAGATGCTTGGATAGGCACGCTCCTACTGCTTGTTATTATGTTCAATCGAATTAGCTTAATTCTGGAACTTGCCTAGCATCTGAGTTTTTTATTTGGGCATTATTCATACAAGGATACATTCACCCCCCCTCTGTATCCGGGCCTAGCACCCTAACACTGGCGCACCCCAAGGGGATGTGCTAGGTCGTATGAATCCCTTGTCTAACAATTCCTGAAGCTGCATCTTCAATTTCTTAAGTTCTGTGGGGGACATCCTGTATGGAGCTATAGATACAGGTGTTGCTCTGGGAATGAGTTCAATTATGAAGTTTACTTCCCTTTCGGGTGGTAAACTGGGTAAATCTGATAGAAATATATCAGGAAACTCATTTACAATGAGGATGTCTGCTAAGATGATCTCGTTAGACTTGGTAACGATCACAGAAGCGAGAAAATCTTCACATCCTTGCGAAATAAGTTTGCAAGCATGAAGGGAAGAAATGATGGTAGGATGTTTCTTATACTTGATACCAAGGATGCAAAATCTTGGAAGACCTGCTTTGCGAAAGGATATTATCCTATTCTGACAATTAATATGGCATCATGATCCACAAGCCAATCTACCCCTAGAATGGCATCATAACCTTCCATGTCAAGGCATACGAGGTTTGCAGGTAGATTTTGACCTTCCACCCTTACTTCACTATCGGGGAAATAGTTTGTGAGTTTGGTTCCAGGGCCTAAAAGAGTAGTAATAGCAAGGTCCGAAGGTAAGGGAACTGATGAAATTTGTAATGTTTTTAGAAAAGTGGTGGATATGAAGGAATGAGAAGCACCGGTATCAAATAGCACAAATGCAGGACGTGAATAAATGTGAACAGTACCTTCCATAAGCCCATCACTTGGGGGCGCTTCATTATCTTCTAGAATAGCATTGAGGCAAGCCTGCCTCTTACGTCCACCACAAGACGATTGTTCCTTCATGAGAGGGCAGTCTGGCATGCGATGCTCACGGCTGTCACACCTTAAACAAGCACCGAGGCACTTCCAGCATTCCTCGGCCGAGTGGCCGAACTTTTCACAAAAGGTGCAAGCCGCCATGACTTGCTTATCTTCCTCCTTGACTTTCTTATTCTTCTGGGAGTTACTCCCGCTCCCTTTTCTTGAACTCTTCCTGCTATCACGAGGTTTGTAAGGCTCCGTGATGCTAAATTTCTCCTTCTTACTACGTCGATCCGACCGTCGGCTTGACTCTTTGCTTTTGCCCTTTACTTTTTCGACCTTTTCCAAGGTCCTTTCACAAAGATACGCCCGTTGGACCATCTCTGCATAAGTACGGATATTTTGGGTCCCGAGCTGCTGAATATAACCGGGTCTTAACCTGTCCATAAACCGATTGGCCTTCAATAGGTCGGTACTGACCAAATGAGTCGCATATGGCGCTAGCCTGGAAAAGTGCAGTTCATACTTGGCAACTGTCATCATTCCCTAACGTAACGAAGCAAACTCCATAGCCTTTCTCTCCTTAACATGTTCTGAAAAATACTTGGCACGGAATAAGGTAAGAAAGCCTTCCCATGTGTATGGTGCATCAGCAGGAGGTGCCGGAACCGACTTCCACCATGTACGTGCATCTTTGTTGAGTTGAAAAGTAGCTAGGCGCACTTTTTCTTGGTCTGTACACTGGATGACGTCAAATATACAGTTCATTTCATTGATCCAGTTCTTGGCCTCGTCTGGATTCGAAGAACCATAGAAACGTGGAGTATTTAAGCTTCAAAAATTGTGATGCAAGTCCCCAGCTCTTGCTCCCGTGCCTACTTGGGCTATCGTTTGCAGCGTCTCAGTGAGGCCCACAACAGTCTGCTGCATACCATCCCAATCGATACGATGAGCCATTATAAGAATAAGGTACCTGAGAGAATAACAAATTGTTAATTCTCATGGAAATTTGAAAGGGTTAATCTAAAGCTAAACTATTATCTTATCCCGAGCTCTGCCCAATTCTCACATGGGTGGGGAATTTCCTCCTTAGTTCATAGGTAAGGGTCCTAAACCTTGGACTTATCCTATGACATGACTTTTATCCCTAAGTCCTTGGACTTAGGCTTTGATACCAACTTAACTGTCACGCCCCGAGCTTTTAATACAGCTGAAGATAATCTCGAGAATCATGAACAGCCGGCATGATAAGCCTCTTGCAAGTAAGAATAATCAGAGCGTAAGACAATCACACATAAGATGCAATTGCACAATAATTTAATCAACTTCTCCTTTCATTAATAATAAGAATGATAAAAATCCAAGTACATAGACGATTCCAAATCTACTTGACTCAATAAACAGAAAATTACATGAACTCGATCTAGACATTATTGACTTCCTAAGTCTTCTCTCTCAATTTTATGAGACTTTCATCCGCTCTCGGACCCATCACTTGAATAACTCAAATCCGAATCCGAACTACTTGCATCTCCTGAAAAGATTGAAATGATTGAAAAGTAGGTAATGAGCACACTTGCCTAGTAGGTATCTTCGCATCAACATGATTGGTAATATTAAAGTGATTAGCATTTTAGCCCTAAAGAATAAGGTAAAATCGTGCGAATGCGGTAAATCATGTAAATAAACCAAAGTAACAAGATATGACCAAGTTAAGATATGATTGAGCAAGCATGATCAAGGAAGAATTTAATTATGGTCTTTCATGAACAAGAATATAACAAGAATGTGCTAGCAAGTCAAGCAAGAATGTATTCTTCACTTAGTAACAAGTACTTCGTGATTTTTTTGGATATTTTCACAAGTCGTGAATATTTCCATGATTACCGTGGACATTTCACTTATTATAAAGAAAGTACTCCCAGCGCAATGCGACGCCAGTAGCATCATACCCCATGGTTTATAATAGTATGTTTCCGACAATCAGCCGAGGGGATTAGCATAGAGCCCTTGAATACAATCAGTGCTCGAACCGCATCTTCAAGTATAAATCAAGCTACTTCCACGCATGTAAATAATGTGGCCAAGAATGTACAATTTCAATGATAAACTCATGATAAAGTATCCAAAAATACGAACGTTTCTATAAGGAAATAAGGAATTTCAATAATCACCTTAAATAACTAGGTTATGCCATGGAAATATATCGGCAGCATAATGGTACTTTTCTAAACTTCCATAATTTAGTCAAATCATTTTGATTAAGGTGACATGTCCCAGAAATTCAATAGTCCTTCTAGGATCATATAGATATTAGCCCTTGGTCAAGCCTTGGGGTAACGGAAGTCAGGAAACTTAGCGGTCTATAACTGGGCCACTATATTTACATGGCGGTCTAGTATTGGGCCTCTAGAATGGGTTGAATCTAGAAAGAAATCAATTGGACTCAGATGACATGGCGGTCAGATACTGGACCGTTAATGGGCTTTACCGATCGAGTATTGAACCGTTACAGAACCAAAATCAGAAAACATCGGTAGCGCTTTCTAGACAATTGGGTTTTAATGGTACAACTAACTCGGTGTCCTAGTGGGAATCCCAGGCTCACGGAGAATTACGGAGGCCTTGAAAATAAGATTTCCTAGTCTATTGGAAGGAATATCCAAAGGAGAGGTTATCATGTTCAAGATTATGTTCCTATAAGTGCAAAGTGTGTAACTAATGGCCATATACCGGAATATACACCATGAACTTACAGAAATGACTTTGAGATAGGAATATAATGTGTATAGTGAGAAACCAACGTTCAATCTCGTTCATACAAGCACTTAAACCATAATTTAATACAAGATTATAAGGTTTTGGCTTAAAACTATCATATGTTTAAAATAATCCTAAGAACCATAAAGAACATGAAATCACTGTTCTGAATCAGTAAAATAAAACTTAGAGTAATTCATAACATTAAGACAGGTTAGAATATAGTTAACTAGGCTTGCTTATAACTTAAATGGACTGTTCCTGATTCTATCTCGGTTGACAGAAAACAGAACAATGGCGGTCTACCATAGAACCGTTACAGGAAGTTGGCGGTTTATCGTAAGGCCGCCAGAGAAATAAAAATGGTCGATTTTTGGTCCGCCAGAGATTTCATAAAAACTGAGTTTACGGAGTGTCTAGCGGTTTATCGTAGGCCCGCTACACGAGGTTGGCGGTCGAACCTTAGGCCGCTAGAGCACGACTGACAATAAACTTAAATAAGAAGAACTATGTCTAAACACATCATGTCTGGAAATCAACATATTTACAAAACTACTACATGATATAACGAGAAATAGGCTACAGTATGCATGGGAATGATGTATCATGACAAGGAATTACTTTAGTTCGTTAGGGCTAAGAGATATGCATGTATGACATACTAAGTGCATAGGTCCTATTGAAACATGAAATTCTCCACACATAAAGTATGAAATTGAGTAAAACCAGAGGGCTTTTATCCCTGGAATGATATTTCAGCCGTTCATGAGATGACCTACCTCTGCTAAGGCTTCTAGTCTTAGAATTTCAGACTGGAAGTTAACCCTAATCCCGAACTTCCTGTGGTAAATCAGCAACTTCACGCTACTCTAACTCCTTACTCTCCTGACCTAAGGACATGGAATTTGGAGGGTAAGAAGTAGATATTAAAGGGAACAAAAAGTTCTAAAGGCACTAATGATAATTACCTCATTTTGGTATCCTAATTCCTTGATCTTCATCGGACTTTTGCACAGTTTCCTGGGTCGCTACTATGACACTAGCAACTTTGCAAGCTTCTATCTCCTTGTGTTCTTGATCTCCTAGCACGAAATTTTGGGAGATGTTAGTCCTATATATTAACAATAAAAGCTTCTAAATAACCTACCTGAAATAACATCGTCTTACCTTGGTTTCACGTGAGCCAATGTAAGGGTCGCTTAGGTCAAAACTAGGTTCTATTTATAGGGTTTTACTAGGGTTTGAGGATTAGATCGACCCTAGAGTCCTTATTAAACCTTAGATCAATTTCTAAGAGTCCTTAAGATGTTTACTAGTCCACCCATCTCGATCTCTAGGAGATAACTCATCGAAGATCCAATCTTTTTGCTCTTTCTTCACTTCACGGAACTGACAGATTGTAGCGGTCGAATAATGGGCCGCTTTCTTGGATGTAGTGGTTTCACGATAGACCGCCACAGATCCTATGCACTGAATTTAAAATGAGTTCAAACTAAAATTTTGGTTTATCCATTCAATTATCTATTCAAGGTGTATTTATCCCTAAATTCCGTGAATAGGCTAATTAACCTTCTAGAACATGGGCCAAACTTCATGGGCTTGGTCCTTAAACCCTTTGGTCTTCAAATAATTAGGCTAGGTTCATTGTTTATCATAATTGGGCCAAAATAATGATTTATTTAACCCAATATTTATTTATTAATTCATTTAGACCTTTAATAATTCTAGAAAATTCTTAAATTCATCAAAAATAATTTATAAAAAATTTGGGGCATTGCACCGTTCCTGGAGGAGGTCTTGCAGGAGGG
Organism: Amorphophallus konjac; assembly: GCA_022559845.1. NCBI lineage: Eukaryota > Viridiplantae > Streptophyta > Magnoliopsida > Alismatales > Araceae > Amorphophallus > Amorphophallus konjac. The sequence continues at coordinate 177,948,903 of CM040118.1, read as the reverse complement.
CCTTCAGATGCTGGTTCTCCTTCATGAGAGTATCGAGGGTCACTTCTTGAGCCCCGTTCGCAGGAGGGTCATTGTTGACCGGCTCTGCGTTGATAGGACGGTCGCGGTCTTCCACCGGGGCCTCTTCCGCGCGTTCCGACAATTACAGTCCGACAGAAGTATCGATGTGACCTGTTGGGGGAGGCTGCGGAACCTGATGGCGCGGCCCTCTGAAGTGGGACAGGGGCTGATTCAGGTCATCAGACTGGGTGTTTGGATGGTGTCTGGTGGTGTAGCACGTGAACACTCGAACTGCATCGTTGATGAGCCGGGCCGTCCACTTCCTGTGCGGGCGCCGTTCAGGGCGAACAGGTGCCCCTAGTCTGTCAAAGACCAAGGTGCGTTGTAGAGGGGGCTCACTCCCGATATCAGTCGAAGGAGAGTCCGGGACAGGTTACTGGAGGGCCCGGGAGCGGGCTCGCCTTTGCCTATGCTTGCTTGTGCGGGGGGCATTAGACGACTGGGCGTCGTCAGATGGTGCGACTATGGGACCAGTCGCATCTTGCCTGATGCCACGTCATAGCGCTCGTCGAGGGTTTCTAATACGCGCCTTTTGAACGGCTTGAGCTTCCTCCTGGGTGACCAAGATTCTCCTCAAGTCGGATTGCTGGTCTCCCCTGTCACCATTTTTTAGACGAGTTATCTTGGGAGCTCGTGCATCGGGCTACAGTGGGTGCCCCCGGATTGCTGCCGAGGAACCCGCTCCTCTGAGCTTTGCCTCGTCCACTCGCGTTTGCTGCAAGAGGTCAAAACGGTTGGAGGTAGAGATGGTGGGAACGGTCCGTTCTTGGGGTATGATCGGTTCGCCCCCACCGAGGTGAATCCATAAGTCACCAACAAGAATAGTCTTACCAGAGTTACTAGTCGCAGCGGCGAGCTATCTGCCTTTGCGGCCATGGTGACGCTTCTTCTGGGGAGCGGAGGAAGACTCCGCCCCGAGATGGTAGACCGAGAAGACCCAGCCTGCGGCAACCAACAACGTGGAGCTGTCAGTCAGAGGTACTGGGACCAGCCCCCAAGGTGCAAGATCCACGCCGGGAGTCGATGGCTAGGTGACTCGGGTATAAGCCCTCGCCCGCGCCGATAGAAGTGCTACTGATGCTCGAGATGACACTCTTGCACCGGGAAGCGATGTCGTCAGGAGTACTGAGGTGTCGATGGCCCTAGGTCGAGGACCCGTGGTGAGTGTCGGCCTAGTCTAGGCACAGGTCAGGAGGCCTGAGGAAGGTGTTGCGGAACCTTGCCCCCAGGTAGGAGACCCACGGGGTGAGCCGGTTTCGTTGGAGCTAGGGAGAGAAGTCCCGAGTACAATGCCGGAGAGCCGCGGACTCGAGGCTGGGAGCCCGTATCGAGAGTTGGTTTTACTAAGGCTCGGGCCTGCAGGCCCGAGGAAGGTGCTGAGAAGTCGCCAACCCGGGGATGACAGCTCGTGTTGGGTGCCAGCTTTGCTGAGGCTCGGGGTTGGAGGCCTGAGGAAGATGCTGAGAAGCCGTGGACCCGGGGCTGAGAGCCCGTGTTGGGTGCCTGCTTTGCTGAGGCTCGGGGTAAGAGGCCCGAGGAAGATGCTGAGAAGCCATGGACCCGGGGCTGAGAGCCCGTGTTGGGTGCCGACTTTGCTGAGGCTAGGGGTTGGAGGCCCAAGGAAGATGTTGAGAAGCCGTGGACCCGGGGCTGAGAGCTCGTGTTGGGTGTCGGCTTTGCAGAGGCTCGGGGTTGGAAGCCCGAGGAAGATGCTGCAATAGCGACAGAAATCCAAGACGCGGGGCCTGTGTTGGAGATCGGACGAGGATGGCCTCGGGAGCTAACGCTTACCCTGGCTGACGATGATCCAAGGGCCGTGTAGGGGCCAGTGGTGGCGGTCCTGAGCCTGGTGCTCAGGTGAGCCACCGGTGCTAGAGGAGCACATGGTGCATCGGCCACCGGAGCCGGTGGAGAAACTGGGGTTGGCTGAGAAGCAGCCACAGGGATGACGCCCAAAAAGTAGGGCGATCCGATGACAGGGGCGAAGCTGCCGAAAGCGATCGGCGTCGCCAAGTAACCCACCCGTGCATGGGTGGCGATGACAAGGGGACCATAAGTGACGGCCGCCATAGTTGCTGGAGTGCTGAGTGTTGCTGAGGCGGTTGCCTACAGTCGCCAAGCGAGGTCCGACTGGGGGCCGCTAGGGAATGCACGGCGAGTACCCTCCTCTGCATCTCCTGCAAGGATAGGAAAAGGGCACCAGGGCTTTAGGGCTGGCATAGGCTTTTCTTCAACAAAAAGAAGGAAGGTGGGAGACGTCCCACAGGGCGTGCCATCCTCTCTGTTGCGGGGGTTTTTTTCCCTTTTTATGCCGATGACCAGGCTGAAGGTAGGAATACAGTTGGGAAAGGAAAATACGGGAGTTTGATATTTCTCAGGTATTCTCCCTTACGGTTGTATGCCTTTCACAGCAGTACTGGGCACTCTCCTTTTTACGAAAAGCCGAAAAGGGCCGAATGGCACGGGAATGTGGGGGCATAAGTAAGCCGGACAGGGTGCGGGCATGCCAGTCGATTTCTTGACAATCACCTATGGAACCAAGGGTTGACTGGGGAAGTGCCACCAAGACGCGGCACGTGGGCTCGAGAGGTCGGGCGACACATGGATCGAGGGGGTTCCATGGGTGCGAGTGCACAAGCGATTGGGGGAATCGTGTACTGGACGTCTTTCCCCACCGACCACAAGTGATCGGTGTTTATTTACATCAGATTGAATCCGAACACCTTCGTTCTATGCTGAAGAGAAGCCTGCTTGTATCTGAAGTCCTGGGCAGAGAGCAGGGGGTACTCGGCCGCTGTGGGTTCGCACTAGACTGGGTGATGTTGGCTGGGGTTAGAGGGGCTGTGGGTTTACACTAGGCGAAATAAAAAGGCGCTGAGGGCCAGAACGTAGATGCAATCACATTCGTTCAAATGGCAGTATGATTTTTGAGAGCTATATAGCTTTATAGGAGGGCCACATGGGCCGAGGTACAACAGGCGCAAGCCACGGGACAATTCCGACATGATGGTCGGTCCCTGGGTCAATGCGTGATAAAGCGGGTATCCGCATGTTTTATAGAGGGTCCCTCTCATGGCATGGGCCAGGTTTGCTTTGCCAAACGAGGGGCTATGACTGGATAGCTGGAGAAAGCATCAGGATGGTGTCCGGACAAGGGTCGATCACGGCTCAAATCGAGCGGTCGGACGTGGCCTCATGAATGTGGGAAAGCGTAACATCATGGTGCGTGCGTAGTTGCGGTCGGCGGGCACGCGAGGAGAAATCCCAAAATACGGGGGTGTTCACCCTTATCATAACGTCGCACACGTGGTGGGGGTAGACTTGTGTGTCATGGCGGAACACTGTGTGAGGGAAGTACAAGCGACATACCCTCTGCATCCTTAGTCGCCGACCAACTCACCCACACACAATTCTCCTTGCTCGTTGCCTAGAGCCGCTTGAAGCTTGGAGATCACTGGAAGCCTTGATTCATGTCTCCTCTTTTTACCCCTTAAGCTTTTAAGGGGCTTTTATAGAGTATTTGGAAGGTCATGGAAGGGTTTAGGAGGGCTAGGGTGAAGGGTGTTGTATCCCTGTGGTTTTGATGATGTCAGCACTATGACTAATCTGGTGTTGCATTAGTATAACTTTGTGGTTTTTATGATGTCACACTATGGATCATCTGCATTAGTCATACTTGCAAGGCAGGTCGGTGCAACCTCCGCTGAGGTCAGTGCATACATTCATTACATTGTTACCTATTAACGTCGGTGCATTACACTGTTGAAGTCAGTCATTACATTGTTGAAGTCATTACATTAAAGCAATGAAATGCACTGACTTCAACAATGTAATGCACCGACGTTAATAGGTAACAATGTAATGAATGTATGCACCGACCTCAGCGGAGGTTGCACCGACCTGCCTTACAAGTATGACTAATGCAAATGATCCATAGTGTGACATCATAAAAACCACAAAGTTATACTAATGCAACACCAGATTAGTCATACTGCTGACATCATCAAAACCACAGGGATATAATAATCTCCCCCTTTTTGATGATGACAACACTGATGTGACACAACCTAAGACTTAGGCAAACAAGCACATTCACAATCAAAACGGGCCAATTTGGGCCGCCGCTCTCTCGTCGCTCACCCAAGCCCGGGGTAACTTGGCAATGCCAAGGTGAGGTTGAGGGGTTGGGCCCTTGCTGGTAGAGGGCCAGCAAGGCCAAGATTTGAATCCCAAAGGTTGTGGATGCCCAATTCAATGGGGCCGACAAAGTGCCAAAGGCACCGGGTTACTCTCTCTTCCCACGGTGATCACTCAAAGCAACGGGGCTTGAGGATCGAGCTCTCACTCTCACGGCCAGCGGAACTATGAACTAATATTGAAAGAACAAGCATGAATTAGAGCAAGGTTATAGAGCACTTACTCGACCGGTTTGAAGAAACCAGTCCCGGTCGGAGACGAGGGCGAGCGGGGAGGCGAGTGGATCCCCACACGCCGCGTCGGGGTAGCTTGACCTGCCCAAACAAGTTACACCACTACACCTCTCGCAGGAGGGGAATCTTTTGGTGGGGGTTAATGAGATTACAAACAATACTACCTCCACGCAGGGAGGGGCCTTCATCCGGCCAAGCGAGGCGGGGAAATTAGAGTAAAGAGGGATAACTAAGTGACGACACCGAATCTGCCTGCTGTCTGCGAACAGGGACAGATAGTTGGTGTTGCTGCTATAGAACCCGCTCAAGAATTTTGCTGGTGGCGAGACTAGTGGGGAAATCTTCGTAGATGAGAAGGGAATGCCTCAGAATTTTTTTAATTTCTTCTGGAGTCGCTGCTGTCTGGGATGGAGGTTTGAACAGAGCCTCAGATTCTCGAACCGGCAGCTGCAGACTTCTAACAGTAGATTGCAGAGAATGCCCCGGCAGCTCCCGACCTCGGAATCAAGTACCGTCAGAGTCATTGGAATTGTGGACGAGTCCTCTTCGTAGCAAAACTAACGGGGGAGCCAACCGATGTCGGAGAAGACTAGGGGATGCAGAACAATGGCGACTGGTCGGTTCAGACTATGAGTAGCAGATCTGCGTAGCTGAGGGATAAAAATGAGAACTCTGGATCACAAATGCCGAATGAAGTTCTGTTTCTTGATTCTGGAAGTAGACTGGGCGATGAAGAACTTTGAAGAAGAACTCATGGACTGATTCCTTCGGGGTTCATCGTGGCAGAGCTCCTAATCTGGCTCAGGTCCTCAGCCGAGGCAGAACTGCACAGTTGTGGGAGAATGGACCTCCTGGACGGCTCGGAGATCAGAAGAAGATGAAACCACTTCTGTTGCGAAGGAGACTGGTGTAGATCTCTTTTAAAATCCACACTTAAAAATATAAAAAGCAATAGATATATGGGTGAAAGCAATAAAAATAGCACGAGGTGCTAATGTGGAGTGTGTGTGATCGCCAGAGACACGAGGGTCTCAAAGAGGAGATTGATATGGGAAGATGATCGCAAAATACCTCAAATATGAGGGGGATGTGAGTATTCCTTTCTCTTCAAATCGGCCGACCGACGAAGAGAGTTCTTCCTTTAATTACCCTTGCAAAAAAGACAAACACCAATGAAGAAATTGCATTAGATATGTGGTGAGTGTAGCATCAATTCGTAAAAATATATGAGCATGAAAAATTGATTAAGAACACACCTTGTGGGTGATTGGCCTTAAACCCCTATGCAAAAGGGTGTGGGGAGATATGAATGCATGTAAAAAATATTATGGGGAGAGAGTGCAAGAGATGCACTAAAGGGGAGATCTCAATGATAGTTGAGAAAAATTAATATGATAATGAAACATGATGCATGCATGTTAACGAATAGCAAAAGGAGAATAAAAATAAAATAGAAGGAGCCTGTTGCTTCTGTTGCTTGTGGCCTTGATATTCAATGGGGAAGAAGCTTTAAAAATGGAGATTGATGCGCACAGAGTTCCTTCCTTAGCCAACGGCAGCAGCAACCTGTGAGAAGAAAAGAAAAAAAGCAAAAGAAAAGAAAAGAAAGAAGAAGAAGAAGAACAGAAGAACGGCGGGGAGAAGAAAATGGGCGTCCAAAGAAGAAGAATCCAACCAAACAACAGAGCCATTGGCTCTATTAAATAGGTTGAGGAAGAGATAAACATGGGCAAGAGTCCTAAGAGGGAAATGATAAGAATGGGCAAGAGCCCAAACCAAGTAGGCATCTATCGAAGCAAGGACTCTCTGGGGAAAGGGCTGCGAAGCCAGAAGGTGAAACACGCCTTAGGTCAGGGCGTCAATTAATGAATTGACGACTTGACCAGAGGGCGTTTCTCAAAAACACGCCCTGCACAAGGGCGTTTCTCAAAAACCAAATTTAGCAACAAAAACTCCCCATATTTGAAAAATGTTAAACACGCCTTAAATAAAGCCACTTTTTAAAAAGCGCCCCTTGGAAGGGCGTTAATTTAAAGAGCTCAAATGGGGAAGTCGGTCAAAACCAAAAGAATGAACGCCCTAAGGTGTGGTCGTCCTTTCTTTAAGAAACGCCCTTGGTTAAGTCATGTTTTATGAAAAACACGCCCTTACCCAAGTCGTGAATTCAGAAAATTCATAAAATAGATAAAATGGGAAAAAATAGATAAAATGGGAAAGACACGCCCTAGACCAGGGCGTGTTTCAAAAACACGCCCCTGATGAGGGCGTGAATTCAGAAAATAGAGATAAATGCCCAAGAAATCCGGAAAAATAGGGAAAAGGAGATAAATGGGGAAAAATAGGAGAAATTCAAGAAAAAGTGGGAAAACCACTCAAATAAGCTGATTTGAGGGTCAAATGGGGCATCGCAGAGCGATATGAAATATACTCAAAATAATGTCAATTTTGGCGTGTCTACAGCTGCCCCGCCTTGGCGTCTGCTTTGCAAGGGAGCGTAGCAAACTGAAAAGTAGATCCCAAGGTGTGATGAGACACGCAATCAACATCACTTGATGAGAATCAAAATCAAAAGCACGAGATGAAGCAAATCTCGGGAAATTCAAGGAAATCAACAATGTTTGGATAAAAGGGGAGATGCGCACGCGGTGCACGAAGGAGATAAAATAACTGATCAACTTCCAACGCGGTGGAAGTACCCCAGGTCACAAACCTGCAAGTTTCACCATTGGGGAGCGGTTACCAGTCAGTGGACGTGCTGCAGCCAAGGTGGATCAAAGGAAAGGAGATTAAAAATAAGATGATAAAAATCCAAACAAGGAGCTTTCGAGAAAATCGCCCAAAACAGCGACAAAACGAACTGAGGATCCAATTCGGCAAGGAAAATCTCATATCGAGAAAGATTAAGATCAATTCAACTCTCACATCAGCTTATCAAAAATGATTTTTCAACAATTGCTTCAAAGTCCTACAAGAATGCATGCTGGGCTAAAGGGAAAAATAACAAATGAAAATATAATATAATCAAGGATAATATTGTTAAACTGCCCAGACTGGGTCAAGAAACCAATTCTGCGAGCTGATACTAAGCCGAAGCCCGTTTATCCACGCACCAACTCGTAAAAAGGGAACCATCGTCCCCAGTCTCGGACGGCTCAACGGCCTATCCGTGTGACTAAGACTTCTCTGGAATCATCATTATTTTTGATGAAGGGGAACTCAAATCCCAGATTTACCAAAGCCACAAGGTCCTTGATATAATCTAGTAACATATAGTAAAATGCATACAGGGAGATGGTGATATCAATAAGCATGGGAACTGAGAAATGAGCTGCAAAACCGTGGGACTTTGATGATGATGCCCAGCCGGCGGGACCAAGAGCTTCTTATCCTGCGCTCAAAAATTCATTAGCCAAGATATAAAAGATAACAAGCAATGAATAAGACATTCAATCATAGCAATCATCAAAGCATCAATTATAGCATGTATATGGCATGAAGCATAAGCATTGTTTCAAATCATAGCATTGTTTCTTGTTTTATCATGAGGAGACAATCTTGGCTAATCAAGATTTGGAATTGAATGATTAAGATCTGATATAAGGCCAATTGGCGGAGTGATCAGATGAAATTAGCAGGAGTCGATCTAAAAAGATTTGGAGATGAATAATAATCAGGAGATATAATAGGGAGATGACAATCAAAATGCCCCTGGGTGGCATGTTATAAGAATATCGGGAGGAATCAGTAGATTGATAGCAATAAGTGGAGAGAGGACTCATCCCGCTCCTGGTCCCTGCAAAGTTGTTCCTGCAAAACACCATCAGAAAATACAATGCAAATTTTTGGATTTTGGAATATGCAAATTTTTATGAGTTTTGGAATATGCAAATTTTTATGAGTTTTGAAAAATCATATGAATTTTTATGGAGATTTTGGAAATATTCAAATTTTTGTGGAGATTTTGGAAATATTCAAATTTTTGTGGAGATTTTGAAAATATTCAAATTTTTGTGGAGATTGGTTTAGACATTGTTAATGCAGCCTCAAAGGGTGTTCTGAACCACTGGCTAGGGGTCCTTGTTCCTTCCCTTTTCGCTAAAAACTGCCCAAAGCTGGACGTGCATTGAAAGTGGCATCCTATAACCGACTGTCTATGGTCAACGGTGCCCCTACCAAGGCCATACCTGAGAAACATTCGACCTTGGAGGGAGAAGAGAAGAATAATTGGAGATAAGCTTTATGCAGGATGGGAGATATCAAGACTTGAATTCCTTCCAAGGTGTTAACCCTCAAAGAGGTAGTCTGTTGTGCCGGGACTTTGTGCCTTTGATTTTTAGACCCTTGACATGCATACGACCAGGGTTTTCCCTGCGGGGACTTTGCCACTCTTGACATGCCATAATTCATACTTGTGCATCAAAATGTTGATTTGATTTTCATAACAGCCCTTGTGGCAAGATTTATCATGAAATTCATATTTATTTTTTTTCTGGGTCAAGACTGCCCCTATTTGAGACTCCTCTCGTATTGGGGATTACCTAGGTTGGTCATCTCATCCGTCAACCTCTTGCACCTGCATTCGGCCGAGTAAAGAAGAGAAAAAGACTTTCAGAAATTCATGGCATGGCCAAGGTAGGAACGGTGTTTTAACCAAAAGAGCCGGCTAAGGACGCCGTGAAGTGTGTGGAATGCCCAGCTAAGGGTTGCTCTTAACAAGCGGGGAGAGAATGTTGAATTCCCAGCGCGGGGTTCTTATAACCAAGAGTGCTGCATAGCAAGCCTAAAGACTCTTTTGAGAATGATTTAATTAAAAGCCTAAGATAAAGGTTTAAAACACCACTCTTAATCTCGTTAAGAAGCACTTGATTTTGAAAATCATGCGTGAAGTAATGAGAAAATGATATCATTAAAATGCATACTTACGCCAATATGTTACCTTGCAACCTTTGTAAAAGCAGCTGCTGCGAGGCGATGTTGATCATCGTGGGATAGTCCTCTTTGGCAGTCCATAGGATTGGAAGCAAAGGGTTGAAAGTGGCTTAACAAGAAGGAGTGGTGCCCAAACCAGACTCAGATGAATAAGGAGAAAAGGAAGAGAGGCGAGGGCTAGAACTCCCTTATTAAGGTGTGGAGACCCTGATCACATGGAACAGTCTACAGAAGAAGCGGAGAATTAGAAGGATGAGTGAGGACTAAAGCCTCGAAAGCAATGGGAGAAAGGGCGGATGCCCAAGGCAGTGGATGTGGAAGAAGTTGGGTCAGACCCAGAATCAGGAGGAATTAGAAGAAGAAATTGGTAGATAGAAAGAGGCGGATCCGGAGGGTCCGGAGGTAAAGGAGGAGAATCTTGATAGGAGGAATCATCCGGAGGCTCCGGACGGATAACGAAAGAAGGGACGCGATGTCCTGGGAAGAAATAGGGAAAAAGATGATGAAAAAGATGACGGAAAAGGAAGAAGAGAATAAAAGATATGGAGTCCCGGAGGAGCAAAAAGATGAATTGAAGGAAATATGGAAGGTCCGGAGGTTCCGGAGGAATGAAATCAGGAGGGTCGCGATGCCCTGGGAGATGATAGAGAGAATAAGACGGAGAATCCGGAGGTTCTGGAGGAATAAAATCAGGAAGGAGAAGGTGGAAAGGGGCGTCGTGCCCGAGGGAAAAGTCCGGAGGTTCTGGAGGAGGAGAATGAAAAGGGGTGTGATGCCCGAGGGGAAAGTCCGGAGGTTCCGGAGGAAGCAAATAGAAAGGGGCGCGATGCCCGGGGAAAAGATGGAGACAATCAGGTGGAGAATCCGGAGGTTCCGGAGGGAGCAAATGGAAAGGGGCGCGATGCCCGAGAGATAAGTCCGGAGGTTCCGGAGGAATAGAATCAGAAAGGGCGAGATGCCCAAAGAGGAGGGATAAAATTCCTGGAGGTTCCAGGGAGATAGCAGGAAAGGGGGCGCGATGCCCCAAGGGAAGTGGACAAAAAGATGAAGATGAATAAGATGGGAAGTGCGAAATATCCGGCGGTGCCGGAAGACGAGGAAGGTACGGGTTTGGAAACCCGGGAAGCAGGAGGTGCAAATGCATGCAATGGGATGGATGCTGTGAATGCATGAATGCAACAAAATGCATGAGATGCAAGGAATATGGAGAATATGAAGGGCGAGAGGACGAGATCCTCCTCTTAACCCTGGGAATGGCCCATGAAGAAGAAGTGATAGAGATGGACGAATAGAAAGTGGAACAAATAAGGGATGGCCCCTTAGCATCAAGGTAACTACCCCTCCATGGCAGTGAACATGTACGGCCAATTGGCCCAATAAATGAAGCTTCAATAAATGACAACCCCTTTGGAAAGCGAAGATCAATAAAGTGAGGGAGTCGTAGAGTTGGAACGGGAAGCATTATGTTGCCCATTGATGGTGATGAATATGGAATGTTGAATAAAATGGGCATTCGCCCCTTGTAAATGAATTCGGAATTCGAAGGTTTGAACAAAGGGTGCCCTGCCCGGCCTTCATACGGTGTTAACGCTTGGCATCTGTTGAGCAGTGGCGGTGACTCGGCCTCTTCGATCATGCGCGGCACAATAACCCGGATTGGCATCCGGTAAATAAATTCTTGAATCTTGAATGGCACAGTCGTGGCCAAAGTCATCTTGCCCGCCTTTTGCTTATCCTTGGCGCGAGTAGCTGCAGAAGCACGCCCATTCTGAGTAGTAAAAGGAGGTGAAGCGGAGGCGGAAGGCTTTGTGAGTGGTGGAGGTATAATGGAAAGTGTTGGCGTAAGTGGAGGCGGGGGTTCAAACACATCGAGTTTCTCCCTTTGCTTGCAAGCGGTCGGGGTTAGCTCGAGTGCAAAAAGTGGTGGGTCCTGCTCAGGATTAGCCATAGGTAAAGGTGGAGGGTTAAATAGTGGGGTAGGTAAGGTGATTTTTAGGGATGGTGGTAATGGGAGGTCAATTGGAGGAGGTTCAGTGGTAGGCTCGGTGTAGGCCGATGTGGAGGTTACTGACTTAATAGGTGGAGGTTTTATAATGGAAGGCTCAGCGGTGGCTAATGGTGTGAAGGTTGATGGTATAGTGGGTGGAGGTGTAGTTGGTGGAGGGTTAATGGGTGAAGGTTTGGTGCATAGAAAATGCCGGATGGGGCGAGCATTGTTAGGAGTGGGAGTGGGAATGGGAAGAGACTCAATAGGCGCCGGTGCAGACGATTGGAATATCGACCCATCGTCGTAACACCAACTAGTCTCATAAACAGGGGTTGGATCGGGGATGGTTTCATCCTGAGCAGGAGGTTCATCGAATGATAGCGGAGGGAGCGGGAAATTAAGGAAACTCGGAAGGGGTGCCTGCGGAGCTTCATCATCATCGTACACTACCTCGGATTCTTCAATTGCCGGCTCTTCCTTGCTTGGAATGCCGAAGTCATAATCATCCATCCTGTCTTTCCATTCATTCTCCATCTTTGTAATCTCGTCCAAAGCGGCATGGAGAGGATTGACTGGAGTAGGAGGAGCCGTGACCCTCTTTATTTGTTCCTCCATCAAAGTAATCTTATCAAGTAGAGATTGTTGGAGGGGTGTGACTTGAGCAACAGAAGGTTGGCAGGGCCTTGAAGGAGGAGGGGCCGCATAAAAAGGCTGTGGAGGGGAGTTGACGGTATGACCCGTAAAAGAACCCAGATGGGCCGGATTGCAATGAATAAATGGACCTCGGGGCCGTGAGGGAGGAGGAATAGAAGGAGGCGGGTGTCGGACCACCCGAGTAAAATGAATAGGGGGAGATGGGTAATGGGCTACCCGAATATGATTGGAAGGAGGAGGTGGGTGATGGGCCACCCGAATAGAATTGGAGGGAGATGGGCGATGGGCCACCCGAATAGAATTGGAAGGAGGGAGAGATGCATGAGATGTACCCTCAACGGCAGCCTTAAGGGCTTGGATCTGTTGAGGGGTAAGATGATCTAATGCATGGATGATTCGAGAGACCTTCTCGTCATTGGGAGGAGACGGTCCCGAGCGAATAGTGGCTCGAACTTGAGGAGGGGGACCATAAGAATGGACATTGCCCATGGGTTGGGTATGACCATGAGAATAAGGACGTGGTCCCTTGAAAGAATGGTGAGAATGCTGATTAACATGTTGAAATTGAGGATATGAAGTGCTAGGTTGTGCATCCTCATGAATTGAATTGAACATGTTTCTATCATGGTAAGCCATTATATAATCAAAAATTCTCAATAATTATGCAAATAAGCACACAAGTTGGAATGGTTACCTTGATTTTTGATTATTTTATCCTTGGTGAATTAAGGATTTTAATAAAGTTTGGAAAGATTCACACAAGGAGAGTCCTAGTTTCAAATGAGATTTGAACTCCAATGCCAACTAGGAACTCTCACTCACCACGTATTAGGCCAACTATATCGGGACTCCAAAAGGGTACAACCTGCCCGGCGTCCGTGAGGGAATCCACGGGTGCGGGGGCTTATGGAGGCTTGGAAAAGGGATTTCCAGTCCAAAGAGACGGAATGCTCTATGGAGGGTCGTCCCGATTCCAAGAGGGTGTGTGGATCCAAATGAAGAGGAGGAGGCTCCCAAACCAAATGCAAATATGAATGCAACAGGGTAAACAGGCCAACCACAATAATATGATCAATCAACAAAAATAAGCATGAAATATCATGAAAAACCACAGCCGGGGGTTCTGGAAACCCACAGTAAAAACACGCCCGGGAAGGGGGCGCTACTAAAAAAGACACGACGATGTGACCGTCGTGAATCAACGTGAGGGGCCCAGGGGCTGGCGAAAACACGCCTTAGGGTGAGGCGCTATCAATAAACGGACGCCCTGTTCAGCGGGCGTCAACTCAGGAGACACGCCCTGATGAGGGGCGCTAATAAATAAAAGAACGCCCTCGGGCAAGGCGTGAAACACTGGCAGCAGATATATGCAAAATATATGATATGAAGAAAGCACATGGGTTTGGCAAAACACAGGAAGAAAACGCCCTGGGGCAGGGCGCTACCAATGGAAAAAGCGCCCTTCGGTAGGGCGTGAAACGCCGCGGGCAGATGCCAACCAAGTCAAGGAACGCCCTGGGTCAGGGCGCTACCAATAAACGAACGCCCTATGCAGTGGGCGTCAAATCAATAGAAACGCCCTGATCTGCGGCGCTACTCAATAACAGAACGCCCTCAGACAAGGCGTGAATTCACAGGAAGCAACAAAACCCGGAAGTAAGCTGGAAAACGCCCTGGCAGAGGGCGTAAAATATTAAAAAGACGCCCTGTGTCAGGGCGTTAAATCAATAAAAACGCCTCTTCCAGAGGCGTGAATTCATCTTGACCAGGAATCCTTCGCGGCCAGCAACAGCAGAGGAACACTCATAGAATCAATGCAATCAACAAATATGAATATCAAAAGGGCACGCGAGGGTGCCAAGGGGAAAGGGGTAATGAAAGAAAAACACAAAGTGTCCCACCGTGATCGCCAATTTGTAGATCTCTTTTAAAATCCACACTTAAAAATATAAAAAGCAATAGATATATGGGTGAAAGCAATAAAAATAGCACGAGGTGCTAATGTGGAGTGTGTGTGATCGCCAGAGACACGAGGGTCTCAAAGAGGAGATTGATATGGGAAGATGATCGCAAAATACCTCAAATATGCGGGGGATGTGAGTATTCCTTTCTCTTCAAATCGGCCGGCCGACGAAGAGAGTTCTTCCTTTAATTACCCTTGTAAAAAAGACAAACACCAATGAAGAAATTGCATTAGATATGTGGTGAGTGTAGCATCAATTCGTAAAAATATATGAGCATGAAAAATTGATTAAGAACACACCTTGTGGGTGATTGGCCTTAAACCCCTATGCAAAAGGGTGTGGGGAGATATGAATGCATGTAAAAAATATTATGGGGAGAGAGTGCAAGAGATGCACTAAAGGGGAGATCTCAATGATAGTTGAGAAAAATTAATATGATAATGAAACATGATGCATGCATGTTAACGAATAGCAAAAGGAGAATAAAAATAAAATAGAAGGAGCCTGTTGCTTCTGTTGCTTGTGGCCTTGATATTCAATGGGGAAGAAGCTTTAAAAATGGAGATTGATGCGCACAGAGTTCCTTCCTTAGCCAACGGCAGCAGCAACCTGTGAGAAGAAAAGAAAAAAAGCAAAAGAAAAGAAAAGAAAGAAGAAGAAGAAGAACAGAAGAACGGCGGGGAGAAGAAAATGGGCGTCCAAAGAAGAAGAATCCAACCAAACAACAGAGCCATTGGCTCTATTAAATAGGTTGAGGAAGAGATAAACATGGGCAAGAGTCCTAAGAGGGAAATGATAAGAATGGGCAAGAGCCCAAACCAAGTAGGCATCTATCGAAGCAAGGACTCTCTGGGGAAAGGGCTGCGAAGCCAGAAGGTGAAACACGCCTTAGGTCAGGGCGTCAATTAATGAATTGACGACTTGACCAGAGGGCGTTTCTCAAAAACACGCCCTGCACAAGGGCGTTTCTCAAAAACCAAATTTAGCAACAAAAACTCCCCATATTTGAAAAATGTTAAACACGCCTTAAATAAAGCCACTTTTTAAAAAGCGCCCCTTGGAAGGGCGTTAATTTAAAGAGCTCAAATGGGGAAGTCGGTCAAAACCAAAAGAATTAACGTCCTAAGGTGTGGTCGTCCTTTCTTTAAGAAACGCCCTTGGTTAAGTCATGTTTTATGAAAAACACGCCCTTACCCAAGTCGTGAATTCAGAAAATTCATAAAATAGATAAAATGGGGAAAAATAGATAAAATAGGAAAGACACGCCCTAGACCAGGGCGTGTTTCAAAAACACGCCCCTGATGAGGGCGTGAATTCAGAAAATAGAGATAAATGCCCAAGAAATTCGGAAAAATAGGAAAAAGGAGATAAATGGGGAAAAGTAGGAGAAATTCAAGAAAAAGCAGGAAAACCACTCAAATAAGCTGATTTGAGGGTCAAATGGGGCATCGCAGAGCGATATGAAATATACTCAAAATAATGTCAATTTTGGCGGGTCTACAACTGGTAGATGCTTCCGACGATGGCTCTTGGGTCTTCAAACTCGTCCGGAGGAAGTCGTGATGGCCGCTGCAAGTTGCTGGTTCATCTGCAACCTCTGGAAAGCAAATTGTAACTTCGAAATAGCTTCCAATGACCAAGAAAGAAGAAGGGGAAGGGGGTAGATGAGTGTGGGAGTGACCCCTGGTTGTAAGGGGGTCTTGGAGGGGGTGTTCTAAGGTGTGGGAGGTGGAGAATAAGGTCTGGAAGAGGGTCCAATAGATGGTGGTAGTGGGGGCTGGGAATTTGGTTGGAATGGAGAGAGGGAAAGGATATTCGAAAATAGGTTTAAGGGTGGGGTTAATTTTTTTGTCTTGGGATTGGGGGGGTTGTGTTGGGGAAGGGAAGGGGTGCTTGGGGTAGTGGGAAGGGTGCTTGGGAAAGTGGGAGGGGTAGTTGGGGGTTGGATGGTGAGGAGAGGATTGGTGGAGGGGGTCTTGGGAAGGGGTGGAGTATTGATGAGGGTTGTGGGGAATGGGAAGAGACTTAAATGGGGTAGGTGGGGAGTGGAGGTGGTTGGGAAGGGAGGAGAGAGAAGAAAATTCGAATTTGGGTGTTGAGGAGAGAGAAAGTGGAGTGAAAAAGAGAGATTAAGAGAGGGAAGGGTGGGGAATCTCTCCCCTAGGGTTTCTCACCCAAAAAATAGAATCTCTCCACTAGATAAGAAGTGTAAACTCTCAAAATGGCAAGTTTTTTCATTCATTGATTCATTAAGTTGAAATGGGGGGGAATGGGGTCCTATATATAGGAAACCCACATTTCTACAAAAGTCCCTGACAATTGACTCAATGACAAATAACCGAGGGGGTAGGAGAGAGCCCTTGGGCCAAGCCCAATGAATTGGGCCCAATAGCTAACTAGACAACCTAATGACACTCAAACTTAGTGAAATGAACACAAGACCTAGGAAGATGACTCAAATAAAAGGGAAAATACATCAAATGACTCAAATAAAAATTACATAGGACTCAAAATTAAATGACTAGACCATGCCGGATGCAACCGGGGCGAGGAGACGAGCTGTGAACATGGGCATGGGAGGTGATGTCCCCATCATACTCCCGGGGTGCGGAGAACTCGACTCCGTCGAGTAAGTGTCCTTCCCTCCTTGGAGGGTGTAGAAGTGGTACTGCCCTCAAGTCTTCCGAACGAGACCGATCCATCCACCTGCCGAGATAGCGCTCGTATACCTTGCTCCTGGTGGTAGTGACATGTTCATCTAATATTCGTTCAATGCGCTCACGCTGGGCTCTCTTGGCTGGTGGACTCTCCTCACGGGTGGGTGCTCTCTCAACGGAGGGAATAGGCTCAATATCCTCACTAGGTACCACCGTGGGTCCCTTGTATGGCACTAGGTCGGTGACACTGAATGTGGGACTTACCCCATATTCCTCGGGGAGATCTAACTCATAGGCATTTGCACCAATGCGTCTCAGGAACTGGAAGGGACCAGCCCCACGTGGCCTCAATTTGGAGATGGCTCCCGGGGAGAGCCTCTCCGTCCTTACCATCACAAAGTCACCCTCATGGAATTCTTGGTGACGTCGATGAGAGTCGGCTCGCCTTTTATAAGTCACATTCTTCTTGCTAATGTGCTTGCGGATCTCTTTATGCAATGTTGTGAATGCAGACATTCTAGGGGTGATGGGTGGACCTGGGCAACTAAAAGTAGACCTATCATGTAATGATGTAGTGTAGACTTTGGTCAGCCTAGGTGGGCCGGGGCACCCGTAGGTGGCCCTATCATGCAAAGTGGTGATAAATATCGGGGGACCCGGACATCCGTAGATGCCTTTGACATGCTTAAGACCCATGATGAATGAAGGTGGACCATTACATCCGAACATGGACCACTCATACTTTTTACTTGACATGTGGGTGATATGAATGAATGGACCCAACATAGTGTTCATGCCAAGTGCTGTGGTAAGCCTAGACACATGCATGTTTTTCCCAAGGGTGACTTCCATGTGTATAGGTGTGGGACAACCTTTGAACTCCCATTGGAAAGGATCGAATGGATCTAAGAAGGTGGTCATCATGGGGTGGAGCACAACCTTATTACCTAGGGATATGTGGCCCAAGGTCATGGCTCCCAAGGTGTAACCCGGGTCTAGGATGGGGTGGATTGGGTCAAACATGGTGGGTTGGGATAGGGAAAGGTAGGTGGTGGTTAAGGTAGTTGGGTCACCCGGGTTCTTTGACTCCCATTGTAATGGATCATAGGGATCATAAAATGGGTTACTAAGGGGAAGGAGCTCCATGTCCTCAAGGTCCTCAAAAGGTGCTAAGTCATCCCTCTCAATGATAATTGGGTCAATGTTCTTGGTGAGTGGGTTGGCCATGAGGGGAGGGCTTGGCTCTCTACCCGATATAAAAAGCTCCAATTGGAGGAGAAGGTCGGGCTCATCGGGTGTGGGGAGGAATAGAAGGAGGTCGCTAGTGTAGCAACCAATGGTGCAAACCGAGGTGATAGACCCGATGCATAGGTGTAGGAGGCCAAGGCTCCTAGGTTGTTCGGCCATAGGGGTCAACATGCTAGTGAACTCAATTTGCCATGCTAGGCCCTTAAGAAGATTCCCTAAAGTTTTCACTTGGTAGGATGATTGGATGGTGGTGTGATAGGTGGAGAAGGGTACTATGGGGAGGTTTAGCTCCATGAGAGGGTAGACATTGGACGTGATGGGGTGAATTGGTTTCTCCTTTAGCCATCTAGCTAGGGGCCCATCTATGATTATGGTGCCATTTGTGAAGGTTTGTGGCTCTTGAAGACTCGGACAATTTGAAATGGTAAAGGGTTGAAGCTCTTCCTCACCATTGGTGTGAACTTGGGTTTCCTCATGGGTGGGGAGAGGGTCTGGGCTAGCAACTATTCCTATGTGAGTGGGTGTGGCCCCTTTTCTTAAGGGAATGGGAGGGTCTTTTGGAGATGGGGTGATGATGGTTGGGGCATGGTGCACCCGGGATGGTGAGTGAGGTCGAACTTGGGTTGGGAGTGGAAGTAGTGGTGGCTTAGGTTGGGGTAGGGTTGGGTTTGGAAGTGTAAGGTGGGTTGGGTGACAGGATTTGGGTTGGGTGGTGTTGGCCGTCATGGTTCTAGGTGGAGGGATGGACACGGGGTCTACTTGGGTTTGAATGGTGAGAATAGGGTGAGTGGTGGTCCTTTTTGGGGAAACCGGGTCGGTTAGGGGTCTCTTCCCCTTGGGATCGGCTGGTTGTGGAGGGGTGGTAGTGGGGGCCAATTGAGTTTGGATAGATAGGTTTGCGGAAGGAGGTTTTGGTTGGAGTGTGGGGATCCTCATGGGATTTTGTGGAGAGGTGGTTGTTTGATTTATTTGGGTCTTAAGGGAGAGGACTTGGTTGCGAAGTGTTGTTATGATGGTTGAGAGATGAATTGTTGGGGGTGGTGGGGGTGGAGACCAAAGGTCGGTCTCAAGTTGGCCGGGTGGGGATGGAGGAGTGGTAGTGCTCCTCGGGTTAGGGGTGCTTGAGTAGGAGGGGTGGGAATGTTTGGGGATGTAGATCTTTCTAAGTTCTACCTTCATCTCTTCCCATGAGTGAATAGGTTCTTGTCTTCTAACCCTCCTTAAGCCCTCTATGTGTTCCCACTTACTTTTGGCTTGACCCCGAAGTCGTCCCTTGGCCTTTCGGACTCTCGCCGGTCCATATACCCAAGTCTTTTCGAAGTACTTTTCTATCGTAGCCTCCAACCTAAGATAGTCACTAGAATGTGATCCGTCAAAGGTAATATCCCTATCTAGGATGATGTCTATGGGTGGTGAGTAGGCTAAGTAGGTGGTCATGATGAACGGGGGGATCAATGCAAGGGTCGGATTGATGATGACACCAATGCAAGCATGCCCTAGGACTTGACTTGATAGAGACAAGTCAATGACTTTCTCTGATACCACTTGATGTGACACAACCTAAGACTTAGGCAAACAAGCACATTCACAATCAAAACGGGCCAATTTGGGCCGCCGCTCTCTCGTCGCTCACCCAAGCTCGGGGTAACTTGGCAATGCCAAGGTGAGGTTGAGGGGTTGGGCCCTTGCTGGTAGAGGGCCAGCAAGGCCAAGATTTGAATCCCAAAGGTTGTGGATGCCCAATTCAATGGGGCCGACAAAGTGCCAAAGGCACCGGGTTACTCTCTCTTCCCACGGTGATCACTCAAAGCAACGGGGCTTGAGGATCGAGCTCTCACTCTCACGGCCAGCGGAACTATGAACTAATATTGAAAGAACAAGCATGAATTAGAGTAAGGTTATAGAGCACTTACTCGACCGGTTTGAAGAAATCGGTCCCGGTCGGAGACGAGGGCGAGCGGGGAGGCGAGTGGATCCCCACACGCCACGTCGG
Source organism: Amorphophallus konjac (assembly GCA_022559845.1). NCBI lineage: Eukaryota > Viridiplantae > Streptophyta > Magnoliopsida > Alismatales > Araceae > Amorphophallus > Amorphophallus konjac. Next base: position 177,928,981 of record CM040118.1, on the reverse strand, counting down.
GGTAGCTTGACCTGCCCAAACAAGTTACACCACTACACCTCTCGCAGGAGGGGGATCTTGGGGTGGGGGTTAATGAGATTACAAACAATACTACCTCCACGCAGGGAGGGGCCTTCATCCGGCCAAGCGAGGCGGGAAAATTAGAGTAAAGAGGGATGACTAAGTGACGGCACCGAATCTGCTTGCTGTCTACGAACAGGGACAGATAGTCGGTGTTGCTGCTGTAGAACCCGCTCAAGAATTTTGCTGGTGGCGAGACCAGTGGGGAAATCTTCGTAGATGAGAAGGCAATGCCTCAAAATTTCTTTAATTTCTTCTGGAGTGGCTACTTGTTAGGATGGAGGTTTGAACAGAGCCTCAGATTCTCGGACCGGCAGCTGCAGACTTCTAACAGCAGATTGCAGAGAATGCCCCGATAGCTCTCGACCTCAGAATCAAGTGCCGTCAGAGTTGCTGGAATCATGGACGAGTCCTCTTCGCAGAAAAACTGACGAAAGAGCCAACCAATGTCGTAGAAGACTAGGGGATGCAGAACAATGGCGACTGGTCGGTGCAGACTATGAGTAGCAGATCTGCGTAGCTGAGGGATAAAAATGAGAACTCTGGATCACGAATGCCGAATGAAGTTATGTTTCTTTATTCTGGAAGTAGACTAGGCGATGAAGAACTTTTAAGAAGAACTTGTGGACGGATTCCTTCTGGGTTCGTCATGGCAGAGCTTCTAATCTGGCTTAGGTCCTCAGCCGAGGCAGAACTGCGCAGTTGTGGGAGAATCGACCTCCTGGACGGCTCCGAGATCGGAAGAAGATGAAACCACTTCTGTTGCAAAGGAGACTGGTAGATGCTTCCGATGATGGCTCTTGGATCTTCAAACTATTCCGGAGAAAGTCGTGGTGGCCGCTGCAAGTTGCTGGTTCATCTGTAACCTCTGGACAGCAAACTGCAACTTCGAAGTAGCTTCCAATGACCAAGAAAGAAGAAGGGGAAGGGGGTAGATGAGTGTGGGAGTGACCCCTGGTTGTAAGGGGGTCTTGGAGGGGGTGTTCTAAGGTGTGGGAGGTGGAGAATAAGGTCTGGAAGAGGGTCCAATAGATGGTGGTAGTGGGGGCTACGAATTTGGTTGGAATGGAGAGAGGGAAAGGATATTCGAAAATAGGTTTAAGGGTGGGGTTAATTTTTTGTCTTGGGAATGGGGGGGTTGTGTTGGGGAAGGGAAGGGGTGCTTGGGGTAGTGGGAAGGGTGCTTGGGAAAGTGGGAGGGGTAGTTGGGGGTTGGATGGTGAGGAGAGGATTGGTGGAGGGGGTCTTGGGAAGGGGTGGAGTATTGATGAGGGTTGTGGGGAATGGGAAGTGGCTTAAATGGGGTAGGTGGGGAGTTGAGGTGGTTGGGAAGGGAGGAGAGAGAAGAAAATTCGAATTTGGGTGTTGAGGAGAGAGAAAGTGGAGTGAAAAAGAGAGATTAAGAGAGGGAAGGGTAGGGAATCTCTCCCCTAGGGTTTCTCATCCAAAAAATGGAATCTCTCCACTAGATAAGAAGTGTAAACTCTCAAAATGGCAAGTTTTTTCATTCATTGATTCATTCATTCATTAAGTTGAAATGGGGGGGAATGGGGTCCTATATATAGGAAACCCACATTTCTACAAAAGTCCCTGACAATTGACTCAATGACAAATAACCGAGGGGGTAGGGGAGAGCCCTTGGGCCAAGCCCAATGAATTGGGCCCAATAGCTAACTAGACAACCTAATGACACTCAAACTTAGTGAAATGAACACAAGACCTAGGAACATGACTCAAATAAAAGGGAAAATACATCAAATGACTCAAATAAAAATTACATAGGACTCAAAATTAAATGACTAGACCATGCCGGATGCAACCGGGGCGAGGAGACGAGCTGTGAACGTGGGCATGGGAGGTGATGTCTCCATCAAACACTATGAGTCATACTCATTCAGATCAGACCATTCTTCTCCCCCTTTGACTTCATCAAAAAGGAAAGAATAGTATTAATCATGGAGAAATCAGGCAAATCTCCCCCTTAATTTCAGACAAAAGCTGATGAGTCAATCTTCCAAAACTATTGTCAGACAAGCAGAATTAAGTCTGATACCACTAGTTGATAAACTCAGTAGACTGATACCAATTGTGATGAAAAGTGATATCAACAAAATCACATGTGAAGTCATAGAATTTTCCGGGTCGAACTCAAGAGGCATCAAGATTAGTAAGCAAAGGATACCAATGAATTTTCCAGGTCGAATAGCAGCTAGAGACTGAGTACAAGAATTTCACAAGATAAATCAACATTCAGACTTCAGAGTGAGTAATCAGATAGAAATTGAATTGGAGGTGAGTCGTCAACAAAATTCAGATCATGACAATTTATGTTAAGAATATTGAGCAAGAGTGGAGCACAGAACTGACTGGATTGCCAATGAATAGATAAGGCAGAAAGATTCTCAACAGGATACCAAATTCATAAATCTTGATAAGCAAATTTCAGACTCTGCTATTATAATAGATTATGAATGAGTCTAAGCTGACCAGCATGATTTAATCATGATGTATACAAAGTTTATCAATGAAAATCAATACTCATATCTGAAATCAAGTTTTAATAAAGATGAACCAACTGCACATATGATAATCTTGTTTAACCTCCTTCTATCTTACTCATTCAAACTCAATGACTTCTTTGGGAGTTACAGAAGATAGTATTAAGATTAAACAAATATGAGTGTGACTGAACTTGTCTTTGGTTTTTCCGAATTTTTCTTTTATTCAGCAACATTATTTTTCTTCAGTAAGTCTGGTTAAATCAACACCTTTTTACATGAGGCACAACACGTCTTAGGTGAAGTGACCCAGTTACTTAGTGTGACAACCATATTGCCTCTCAATGAGAACAGAGTTAGCAATTTGGAGTGTCATTTTACATGATGAGACACCTTGATCAGAGGCTAGAATCCCCAGTTACTCAACACAACCATGCCATTGCTCTGTCATATTTTCAATCATTTTATAGCAGAGGTAACAATGACACTTCATGACATGGATTGACTCCATTTCTTTGATAGAGAACCCAGTTTCTCTGTGACCAAAGTCATTGCTCTGACTTTAGTTTTCTTTCAAATGTTTTCAGATCTTTTTAGACAATGCTCAGTACATTGAAATATTTAAGAACAATACTTACTACATGTATTTTATCCAAAGGAAGCCATATTTTTAAAGTTTCAGATTTCAGAAGATTTTTCATGAAATTACATGAGACACTTGGTTAAGATTTATTAAAATAATGAATCAGATATTTTCAAGTCTTTTACATCCAAACTTAATGAATACATTAGACTTAAATCAATTTGATTCATCAGACATTCTTAAGCCAGTATAATAGAAGATTCTTCTTTTTAGAATATGTCTGATTTATGATTAGGGTACACAGATTAAAATCTTCCAACTTTCAAATGAATCAACATTGACAATGCAACCAATCAGTGCATGGTCACTGTTCGTGTGCATATAGGTCTGTGCATTTCAAGGTCAATGCATTCACTTACGTTCATCACATTATTGTAGATTTGTTTTAATTAGATTCCTATCCTGCCCCCTTTAAATACATACATGCATAAACATGTGAATCAAAGACAAGGGGGATCAAAGGATGAGAAATACTAACTGTGATCGCCACCAAGGATTAACAACGCCAAAGGATGAAGAAGTGCAAAGAACGGCACCGTGTACCTTGGAAAGAAAACTTGATCGCGCTTGACAAACGAGGTGCGGGGAACTTTGTGGATTCAAACCTCCTCTCCCTCCAGCCGGCTAGAGGAAGAGAGCCTCACGTTGTATTCATGCTCTCCTGCAAAACAATGCCAAAACAAGGACAAAAAACCCATTAGAACATGAAGTGTAGGATCAATCCCGCAGTGATAAAATATGGGTAGAAATTAAGGGAGAACGCACCGGGGGGAGGTTTTTAACCCCTGTGGAAGGGTGGAAATAATAGGTGGGTGTGTTGTGCATGCATAGGATTTGAAATCATGAGATTTGATTGAGAGAATAGAGAGAAATCATTGATGCAAAACGTGGAAAAGTGCAAATGTAGCAGAAAAGTGCAGAAAATTGTGATGATTTGTGATTTTGAGAAGAGGAGAACTAAGAGTGTAGACCATGAAATCAAGCCCAAAAGGATGGAATTGAAAGTTAATACTTCCCTCTTCAAGCCAAGGTCGAAGTTGTGAGTTGGAGTTACAACATGGCTTCGCCCCGAACCAAGAAAGAGCCCCCCTGTCGCGACTGCGAACTGGGTAGTTTTTATAGAGTTTACAAGAAAGCCTCATCTTCTTATCATGATTTTCGGAGATATAGTCCAAGATAAATCAAGTTCTGTAGATCAAACTCGAGATAATACTAAGGATAAGAGATAGTTTAACAAACGGGGATCAATTTGGAGGAGGATTCGAGAAGATATGGCTCTTGGAAGGTAGCCCCGTCGTACTGGAAATCAGAGTTTTAGTTGTACCCGGATGCTTAAATCTCGATCTTGCGACCCAGATCCCGAGAGATATAGCCAATAAAAATTTTATTTCTATGAACCAAATTCAAGATAATACAAAGGGCTAGAAGTAGGAAAAAATAGGGATCAATTTGGATAAGAATTGAAGAAGTTATGGGCTCTGCAAGATAGGCTCGTTGTGTAATTTTCGGGATAGAGTCCAGCACAAATTGGACTCTCAACTGTGTGTAACGGTCTATCGTAGGACCGTCAGAGTTATGTAACGGCCTAGGGTAGGTCTGTCACGCTCTAGGGGTCGAACGGGATGATTTCAGACAAGTTTGACTGTGACGGTCTAGTATAGGACTGTCACAGTGCTCTGACGCATCTATACTAGACCGTCACATGTGCTCTGACGCATCTATACTAGACCGTCACATGTGCTCTGACGCACCTATACTAGACCTTCACACCGATGAAGGAAAATTCTGGGTAGACTGCGCGCGACTTTAGAAATTGAAGTGGATCTCTCAAATGGGGTAGAACTAGTAAAAGTGGTAGAAGAAGAAATTGTAGATAACTAAGATAGGAACAACTTTCATGAAGAAAGCAAGATGATAAAATGAACAGAAGAGGGAGAAAATGGTGCTAGAAGAAAGAAAAAGAATTCTAAATAGCACAGCACGCCGGAAAAATACGAATAGCTCACAAATGGAGCAGAACTGGCCAACGGCGTAGAAGAAGACATTGTAGATTGTGGAAAGAGGAACAACTTTGGTGAAGACAACTTTTTGAATAGAGGGACAGAAGGAGATAAAAAAGGACCACTTTTAGGATTGCGTAGCGGGAGAGAGCCGATTACTTGAGGGAAGCCGGCCTAAATGGGCTGAAAGTCGACTTAGAAGCCAGAAGTTGATAAAATAAGCTCCAGGACTCTAGGAAATCATGATCTCCAAGACTCAAAGGATAGGGAATAGTAAAAATGGACTCAAAATCCATCCAAGGAAGGCTCCAAAATAATGGATAATTCAGGACATCAAAAATGATGAATAAGAGAAATGACGCAACTTGTGGGCTAAAAATGGGTGTCAACAGATGCCCCTCCTTGATGTCTGCTTTACAAGGGAACGAGCGAAAGTGATGTGGAGGCAAAATAGAAAGGCGATGGAGCGAAAGTGATAAGAGATGAAGTGGAGAGAACTGAAAAGCGGGCATCAAGGCAAAAAGACACCCGTCACAACCAACAAGCGACAGGAATTCTCCCGAAAATACCGAACTAACCACCTGGAATGGATGACAAGGATGAGACATGTCTGGAGAACTAACTAAGAAAGGAAAGGAAACACGACCAGCCTCATCGGGGACACAATCCACGAACAATGAGTGGGTCGGAAGGAACACATCATAAGAGTTTGGAAAAGGAGAGATAAGACTGAGATAAAATCCAGACAGGAATCACGCTGGCCAACCAGACTAAGAGGCAAGATGAAAGAAATCGTTTGAATTCAGAGTGGAATGAAGAATCTCTTACCCAAGAGAACTGAGGTGCAATTAACCATTGTTGAGGAGAAATCTTTGAACGGATCACGAGGTATGAATGCTCAAAATGACATGATGCATGCTGGGTTAAAATAAAGAAATCATTAAAACGAATGCAAAGAAAGATAAAATAGAAAGTACTCAAGGATAATATTGTTAGACTGGGCCAGGACGAGGTCAAGAGTCTTCTTGCAACCACGGCGTCCGAGACAGAGTCTATCGTCCCCCACCCGACTCAACCGAGCGGCCTATCCAATGATTAACTGTATGCTCCTAGATCATCATCATTTTTGTTAAAGGTGAACATCAGATCCTAGAACACACGGACAACCAGCCAGTCCTTGAGAGGCTATAATAATGTAGATACCATATAGCAATGCAACAATGAGCAGGGATAGAGAGCCAAACCTGACTTACCTGCCAAGCGAAACGACATTTTTTTAGATTTTCTTGCATTTTTTGATGTTTATGAATTTTTATCATAAGACAACAACAATATGAATGACCATGATAAACAAGCATGAACAAAAGACAGCATAACACAATGATTAACTGAACGACCGATAACATCACATAACATAACGATCAAACGAATGGAAAAGAACACAATAAGACGAACAAGCACAAATGCAATGGCATGAACAAACCACACGTATGCACGATGAACGTGGGGGACAAGATAACAATGCAGTGAGACAACACACGGTTGAGACAAGAACATGAGGGATGACCACACAGTTGGGACAACACACGAGATATAGAGGGGTGAACTAACAACATATGCAAGATAACTAACAACACGTGGTGAAGAACAAAATAACATGTGTGGGACAACACGGTGGGACATAGACACGGCGAGACAAGGACACGGCGGGACAAAGGACATAAACAAATATGCCCTTCAATCAAAATCCAAGATCAGAATGAAGCAGAATCGCCAGGTTCATAATCGTGAGGTAAAACCCACTCATATAGATATAATCATTACAAACAAAAGCTGAGAAGGACATAAGCTTCAGAACAAATCGAGAGACATGAATGATGAAGAGAACAGATCAGAAGATGTGAAATTGGGATAGATAGAAAAAAATATGGAGTAAGGAAAGCTTGAGTACCTACAACCTGCCCACTTAGCAAACAGATTACGCATCTGTCCTCAAAATAAAATGTAAAAGATAAACATCTTTAGATTTTTTAATTTTTTTAATTTTTTTGATTTTGAAAATATTTGATTTTTTTTATTTTTTTTTCATTTTTTGGAATCTCATTTTTTTAGATTTTTGACAATATCTCATTTTTTAAGATTTTTCACAATATCTCATTTTTTTAGATTTTTGAAATAGCAATCCGCAGCACCCAAAGACAGGCTCAAACTACTGGCCAGGGATCGCCGTCCCTCTCCTCTCATTAAAGACTTCCCTTGAGCAGGGCGTGCATGTGAGGGTGGCTTACCACAACCAACTGCCTCTAAAGAACGGTGCCCCTACGAAGGCCACACCCGGGATACAACCCAGCCTAAGAGGGAGAAGTGGAAGAATAATTAGAGACAAGCCTTATGCAGGATGGGAGACATCAGGACTTGAATTCCTTCCAGGGCACTACCCCTCAAAGAGTAGGTCTGTTGCGCCGGGGCTTTGTGTCTTTGATTTTGAGATCCATATTTATCAGGCATGCATGCAACCGGGTCATGGCGTCCCGCGGGGAACTATACTGCCACTCTTGCCATGCCTTTGATTCGTAATTTTCTTTTGATTTTCATATATGATTTTCATTTGACAGCCCTTATTGGCTAGATATAGCATGAAAGCTCACTTTTTTGAGGGGTCAAGACTGCCCCTATTTGAGACCTCTCTCGTATTAGGGAGCACCTAGGTTGGTCATCTCATCCATCCATCTCTTGCCCCTGCACTTGACCAAGTAGAGAAAAGAAAAGGCCTTTGTGCATACCCAAAGTATGGCCAAAGCAGCAACGGTGTGCCTCAGAGGAATCGGCTATGGCTCACCGTGAAGTGTGTGAAAAACCTATACTCAAAAGGTCACCCTCGACGATCGGGGAAAGAACTAGACTCCCAGCATGGAGCTATCACCAGTCTAAGGATGCTGTAGAAGCGAACTCATCTTGACTAATTAAGTAAATTCAACTAAAGCCACTCAACCATGTTGAGGAACCAACGTTATAAGCATGTGCAGGAGTAATAAGAGTAATAGTATACTCTTGCACAAAATAAAAATACCTTTGCAAATCCGTGGAGTGATCTTGACCATCGAGCTTTGAGGAGCGCGAGCTTTATTTTCCTTACTTGACAGGACAAAAGGGAGAGGATAGCAAAGGGATTGAAAGATTCCTTGACATGGAGGAGCAATAGACACTAAACTAGATGAAGGAGGATAAAAAGGAAGAGAGACGAGGGCTAGAACTCCCTCGTTAAGGTGCAGAGACCCTGATAACAAGGAACCAGATACCGAAGAAACCAGATTAGCTCAGATCAAGGCGGACTAAAGCCTCGAAAGCAGCAAGAGAAAGGGCGAAGACCCCGAAAGGGAGAAGTGGAGAGAATAGAAAGACAGTGAGAGGATTACTGTGAAGGTGAGGAAGAAGGATAATGATTATCTCACGTGGCCGGAGAAGGAGAGTAGTAGTCATCCGGCAGGGCCAGAAAAGGATCAAAAGCAACACCTAGAAGTCTTGGGGAAGAATCAGAGGTATCACTCGGAAGTCCCGGGGAAGAAGAATCAGGTGATGTCCCGAGATTGGGATGGAAGGATGACATAGGCCGGGGCCTAGAATCGTGAGAGGAGGAAAAATCTGGAGGATCCGGTGAACAAGGAGAGGAATGGGGACGCACGGACCTACGGAAGGAGGAGAAAATGATGGAAATAGGATCAGATGGAGGAAGGTACACCACCCAAGGGTGGGAAGTGAGTAGAAAGAAGGATGAATGAAAAGAAAGGGAGGAAGAGGCGGACCCCTAAATGCACAACTGACGGCTCTTGAACATGCATCGCCGTCTCTTCTTAGCTAAAATTGGCTTGAAATGGACCTGCTTGGCGCGGGGTTGGACCTTCAGGCCTCTTATTTTGCAGTGTCTCCTTAAATAAACGGGCCCATCTGGCAGAGGACCTGACCCGGCTCTGAATATGCAGCTGCAGCTTCATCGGGGTAGTTGCACCTAGACACCCGGCGCTATCAGCAGTAGACGGACATTATTAAACAACTAACTCCTCATAATGCTGAATATCATAACACCATGGAGTCTTGTTACTTGGCACAAGTAGCATGAGATTTGGCAGCTCCACTCGGTAATCAGACTTGAAGCGTAACTCCCTTGCTAGAAGAGACGGGTGAAGTTGAGGGAGAGTAATACATGGTGTTGACATGGCCGGATTTCTAATAAACCGAGGAAGATTGCATAACAAGTGCAGAATATCCCCGAAAAGTGTAGAAGATACGGCCAATTGCCCCTTGAACATAGAACCCATAATCTGCTTGGCGGCCGTATGCGTTAGTACAACACGGGTAGAGAACCCTTCTTGGCCTGTCATCTGAATGGCAATAGAGCGAAGAGAAATAATAGCATCAACGGTGAACTCTCCGGCGAGCAAAGAGATTGCCACCAGCCTTGCTCGGGAAGAAACTGGCATCAACTCAAGGGAACTCTTCTTGTCAACCGTCTTCACTAGGAGTGTAGGCTCAACATCCCCAAAATAACCAGGGACCAGGATGCAGATCGACATTCTGTAAATAAAATCTTGAATCCTGAAATGCATGGTCGGCACTGAATCATCTTGACTTAGCTTATTGTCTCCCTGGGGATTAGACCCAAGGGGCACCATGGGTAATGCACACCCGCTCCGTGGGGTGGAAATAGGTGGAAGAATGGGGATAGGAGTAGGTTCAGAAGACGCGGGGGTTTCAACGGGTATGGTGTGTTTAGGTGGAGGCAAAGGTAAGGGTGGAGGTATGACTTGCTCGGACGAGGGCGGCAAAGGTGAAATTTGCTCAGGCTCGGTCAAAGGTGATGGCGGGGGTGATGGAGGTTTAGGCAATGGTGAGGGTGGTGGAGATGGTGTAGGTGATTGAGAGGGTGGTGGAGATGGTGATGTGGTCGATGGAGGTAGTGGACATGGCAAGGGTGAAGGAGGGGGTTGTGGCACCCACCGTCGACGTATCGACACAACGTGCCGAACGACATTGGGGGTGGAAGTAGTGGTGGAAGAAGTAGAAGAAGGGGAGGTGGCACTAGCCTAAGCAGAGGCTTGGGTTTGTGGAGGTTGCGGAGATTGGATAGGAGATAGCGAAGGTAACAGAGTATGCGAGGTAGTATGTGGTGGAGCGGGTTCAACGCTAGATGAAGAATCACTATGGTGCCCCCGGTCTTGTAGAGATGGAGACGGCTGCTTAGGCGGTGCTTCTTGTTGTTGCTTCTTGCTGTGGAGATCTAAAACAACTTTACGCATGGCGGCCTAATCAATCCTTTTATTATCTTCCAGGTCATAAACATACTCTCGGAACTCGGGATAATGCTCAACCAAATGCCCCTGCTGGCGGTGAAAATCACAGTATTGAAGCATATTCCTGACCGCGGGTTGGCAAGGCACGGCCGGAGAGAGCGGCAACGCGTGAGCAGCCATCAAAGCCCTAAAAATGTTGGCAAAGCACTCCGGCAACGGAGGACAAGGAGCCCGCTTCGAGCAAGGCGGATGCCGAGGGGTATGAGGTGGTGGAGAAGGTTGTGGAGACGGAAGCAGAGGTTGCATAGGCAATAGTGCTTGGCCGGCGGAGGAGACATTTGGTGAAGGCATATGTGGAACGGCGTAGGGAGGTATGTAGATGGCATCCACCTGCTCGGGATGTGGTGTGACCTTGACCGGGGGTGGAAACGGAGACGGGTATGCAGACGTAGGAGGCTGACTCATGGAAGGTTGATATGCGGAGGCGTATAGGTATGTATAGGCGGGGGGTTGGCTCGTGGAGGGATATGTAGTGGAGGGTTGGCCCATGGTGGGCTGACTCATGGGAGCGTAGGGTTGGCACGTGGAGGGTGAAGGTTGATATGTGGAGGTGGATGGTGGAGACTCGGGGTCAAGGGAATCTTGGATTTGTTGGCGAATGAAGCGGGCTCGGTTGTAAAGTTGTTGCCAGGAGGTGATGTTGTTGAGGGCTAAGATAAACCGATACTCGGGCGCGGTATTGGATATCAGCATCTTGATTTGCTCTCTCTCTGGAATGTGTCCCGGGACTTGCACGGCCAAGCGATGCCAGCAGTCAGCAAAGGTGCAGTCCTCGTCGGGCTTCATCATCTCATGGGCCAGATCCGCCATAGAATACTTGGGCCCAACCTGGTCTTGATACTGTTGAATAAACTTTTCTTGAACGGCATGAAAACTCACAACTTGCTCTTGCGGAAGAGAGAAGAACTAATCCCATGCTGGGCCTTCCAACGATAGACCAAATAGATAGGCCATCAAGCGTTGATCATGCCGAAATTGGGCCGACTCATAAACAAACTCCTTCAAGTGCACATACGGGTCACCGACTCCACTATAACAGTGATATGTGGGAATTTGTGATGGAGGTCGGAGTCGAAGACCTTGGAAAGCGAACGGAACACTTAAAGGGGATTTAGGATCGATCTAACGTTGAAGCTCATCAAGTTGGCGTTGGGTTTGAACAATCATCTCTTGGGTAGGGAGAGATCGAGAAGAATATGGGCCAGCTTGAGCAAGAGGATGTGAATTTGGACCAGTATGATGATAATGGGCCGGATAAGAGGATCCGGGCTGAGAAGAAGAAGGGCCCATTCCGAGAATGGAAGAATATGTGGGCCTGGAAGAAGCATGAGCATAAGGATCCATTAGGCTGGCAGCATAAGGAGAAGAAGAATGAGTCCTATTAGAAAAATAAGGCCCATTAGGAGAATGGGGCCCGTTAAGATGATGAGGCCCATTAATGAGAGAAGAAGGCCCATTAAAAGAAGGAGGCCCATGAAGATGAGATGCAATAAGACGTTGGGCCTGGGCCGGGTCCATTTGGCGAACAAGGCTTGAAAGATGGGCCATGAGATTAGCTTGCTCTTCAGATGGGTCAGAAGGACCATGGGAAGAGGGGCCCACATGGGAAGAGGATTCCACGCTGGAATAGGAAGAAGATTGGGAAAAAGGATGATATAAGGGGTTGAAATGACGCTCCATGAGGGCAATGGAGACTTAATACAAGGATATCAAGGACAATACAAGTGGGGAAGCAAGGGCTTAATGGGCTTGAGAACAAGGGGGGCTGACCCACTAATGCAAAGATGAATGGACAATAGACCACGGGACAATGGACTAGATAACATACATATAAAATGGGGTAACCTAAGTGGGCCTAACAACAACGAAAGATGTGGATGCAACACAAAACACCACTAATGGGCTGGGACAAGCCCAAACAATACAAATAATGCAATGTGAGAGTTTTCACCCAAGTCAAACAAGTTGATATGATGGGCAATATTTTAGAGATTTTAATAGACCTTTTAATGATTTGAATTAATAATAATTCCCTCAAGAAAGGAATCCTATGGGAATAAGGTCTAAACTTTGGGTTGACTAAGGTTAACTCCCTCACACTTATGCAAATGCAAGCCTAAGGGGTGGAAAGGTACAACTAGCACGGTGTCCTTGTGGGAATCCACGGCTCACGGGGACTTATGGAGGTCCCGGATAAGATCACCTAGTCGACTCCAAGGAATATGGAGGCGAGAGGATCACTTACCAAGGTAGGAAATACAACTATGATATGCAGTGTATGGCCCTATGTGCATCGGAGTACATGCAAATTCTAGTTTAAAACTAGAAAATCAAGACTAGATTAAACTATGCAAACTTGATCCAACTAAGACAAATAGTATATGGATGGAAAGACAATACAAAGGTCTGCACAACGGTCCCAAGAATAGGTCAATCTGACCTCGGGAGGTCAATCAAATCACTGAGCAAAGTTGCCCCCGTGAACCTGTGCGCAGACCATATGCAGATTTTATGCACAAAATGGTAAAATGGTGACAATTTTTAACTAAGCAAATGAGACTCAAATGATGCAAATAAGCTATGGATGGAAAGATAATATAAAAGAATATCCAATGGAATAAAAATCAGTGCAATCAGACACCGGGAAGGTAGTCAAATCACTGAGTAAAGATGTATCTATAAACCGGTCCCTGAGCCTGCCTGCAGAACTTATGCACAAAACACAAAACGTTGGACAATATTAGAATATGCAAATATTAACCAACTGATACAAATGATATATGTATGGAAAGACAATACAAAGGGCTATCCAACAGAAGAAAAATTAGTGCAATCGGACATCAGGATCAAAAGTTATGTCCCGATGAACACGGCCCTATGAGCATGCGCGCAGGACTGCCAGAATCTGTAATGGTCTACCAAATGATCGTTACATGACCATGACGGTCTACCATAACACCGTCACACAACCAGAGTCCGTAAAACACCAAAAATAGTGGGAGAATGGAAGAAATATTATCTAAACATGAACATGCACCCACCCAACCTACAAAAGAGCATGAAAATAAGCGTGATGGGTATTGGTAGTCCCACCGTGATCGCCAAAAAAACTGTAGATTTGTTTTAATTAGATTCCTATCCCGCCCCCTTTAAATACATACATGCATAAACATGTGAATCAAAGACAAGGGGGATCAAAGGATGAGAAATACTAACCGTGATCGCCACCAAGGATTAACAACGCCAAAGGATGAAGAAGTGTAAAGAACGGCGCCGTGTACCTTGGAAAGAAAACTTGATCGCGCTTGACAAACGAGGTGTGGGGAACTTTGTGGATTCAAACCTCCTCTCCCTCCATCCGGCTAGAGGAAGAGGGCCTCACGTTGTATTCATACTCTCCTACAAAACAAAGCTAAAATAATGATAAAAAACCCATTAGAACATGAAGTGTAGGATCAATCCCGCAGTGATAAAATATGGGTAAAAATTAAGGGAGAACGCACCGGGGGGAGGTTTTTAACCCCTGTGGAAGGGTGGAAATAATATGTGGGTGTGTTGTGCATGCATAGGATTTAAAATCATGAGATTTGATTGAGAGAATAGAGAGACATCATTGATGCAAAACGGGGAAAATTGCATATGTAGCAGAAAAGTGCAGAAAACTGTGATGATTTGTGATTTTGAGGAGAGGAGAACTAAGAGTGTAGACCATGAAATCAAGCTTAAAAAGATGGAATTGAAAGCTAATACTTCCCTCTTCAAGCCAATGTCAAAGTTGTGAGTTGGAGTTACATGATGGCTTCGCCCCGAACCAAGAAAGAGCCCCCCTGTCGCGACTGCGAACTGGGCAGTTTTTATAGAGTTTTGCAAGAAAGCCTCATCTTCTTATCACGGTTCCTGGAGATATAGTCCAAGATAAATCAAGTTCTCTAGATCAAACTCGAGATAATACTAAGGACAAGAGATAGGAACAAACGAGGATCAATTTGGAGGAGGATTCGAGAAGATATGGCTCTTGGAAGGTAGCCCTATCGTACTGGAAATCAGATTTTTAGTTGTACCAGGATGCTTAAATCCCGATCTTACGACCCAGATCCCGAGAGATATAGCCAATAAAAATTTTATTTCTATGAACCAAATTCAAGATAATACAAAGGGCTAGAAGTAGGAAAAAATAGGGATCAATTTGGATAAGAATTGAAGAAGTTATGGGCTCTGCAAGATAGGCTCGTTGTGTAATTTTCGGGATAGAGTCCAGCACAAATTGGACTCTCGACTGTGTGTAACGGTCTATCGTAGGACCGTCAGAGTTATGTAACGGCCTAGGGTAGGTCTGTCACGCTCTAGGGGTCGAACGGGATGATTTCAGACAAGTTTGACTGTGACGGTCTAGTATAGGACTGTCACAGTGCTCTGACGCATCTATACTAGACCGTCACATGTGCTCTGTCACAAAATCCCATTTTTTGTGTGTTTTTCTTCCTAAATTAAACTAAGAAGAAAAGGACAGGTGCTGGGAGGATACGTGGAGCCTTGTGAGCGTGTTGACTACTGAGGACCAATCCTCCGTGATGTTGCTTCGTGCTTCTGCGTGTTGCCCCCACATACTGGTACGAACGAACGACGCGCACCCTTCACCCCGGATTAAGGAGTCGGATGAACGGAGACTGAGAATCATACGAACTGGGACTGAGCAGGGCCATGGGGCCACCGGGATGGAGAGAGGGCGCGGCCTCCCATGGAGTTCGCCCTCCCTTGGGGGCGCCACCGCGCCCTGGGGCGACTGGGCCCTAGGCAGGCCGCAACCCAGAGGGATGGCCCCCGGGGGTCTTCATTCATCATCTGGGAATGTCTTTTGAGGGACACTGGGCTCCGGGATACTGGGATGGCCCGTGGGGGCCGTTGTTCTTCGAGTCGTAGTAGCCGCTCGCAAGGTGTTCGGGTAAATGCCCGACACACCCCAAGTCGTCGGACGGATTGGGTAATTGGCTGAGGGGCCTCACGACGGGCCTTCGACTGAGGATGAGAGCTAGTGGGAGCTAAGGAGAGGCACTTTGGGCTCATGGGCCATGCCTCGGGCTGTGTGCCACGTTGCACGGCTGGCTGGCAGGGTAGCCTCGGGTTGGCCCGAGAGCTAAAGTTAAGTGGCTCATCGCCACGTTTCTGAGGGTCGAGGGTGGCCCCGACTTGCTGGGTGGTCGCTGTAGAACCCAATTAGTGTGCTGGGACCACGGGGCGTCCCGTGGTTTGGTGTAGAAGGGCTGGAATATACGCGCCCACAAGGTGTTTGGAAAAATGCCGAACACACGCGTGTGAGCCGTATATGCATTCGACGGGCCTCCAAAGCCTGTGGTTGGCCTAATTAGGTCTCCCTTTGACCTTGAAGGGTTGGAATTAAGTGTCTCGGGGTGGGCCCTCAGCCCTTTCACTGGGTGCCACGTGGCATGGCTCAAAGTCAGAGCGCCCCCGGGTTGGCTGGGGTGGCCGTGTGGAGTACGGACAAAGCCCGTAGTTGAGTGGCCGGGATTGGTCTCGATTAGTCATCAGTGTAGCAGCATGTCACGGCAAACTGGTTAGGGCCCCTGGTGGGGTCCTGGAAGTTGTAGGGATAGCCGGGTAGCTCATGCATTAAAGGTGTTCGGGAAAATTACCAAACCCTTATTTCTTGTTATTTTGCTGGGAAATCGTCTAGGTACAATAATGCACTTATGAAATATGAACTCCCCGAGAGTGTATAACATGAAACACTCCAATAATGACTCAAATGTAATATTATTTAGCAAGAAAGTATAAGGTCATAGAAAATCTAAGGATGGGGGTGAATAGCATATAATAACATGCAAACACACAATGGGAGTATATGCAATATGCAATGCAAAATGAAAAGATATGTAATTTTAGTTCTTGAATTGTTGGCCCCGAAGATATGACATCAGTGTTGAAAGAATTCATTGGAGCATTTATGCAACATGAAATGTTTAGAATGATGCATTTCAAGATATGCACTATATGCATGATATGCAAATATACTATGCAAATATGCAATGTGATGCAAGATTTCAGATTTTCATTAGAATGATCTAAATGTAGTAATGCATGAATTTTAATACAATACAACCTATAACAATATGAGAATGTAATGCAAAATGTAAAAATAAGATGCACAAGCTTGATTTTCAGAATATCATGATAGATTGCACATGAAAGCATTCACATTCAAATGATGAACAGATAAGCATTTTTCATGACATTGGCCTTTATGAACAAGGGTGCAAAACTGATCAAATTTAAGTAGTGCAACTCAGTCTTCAGAAATTGTTTAAAAATAGATTTTCAGGAGCATTTCAGAAGTTTAAACAACCATTCACAAGCCAGTCAAATTCATTATGTTCTGGTACAAGGTAGAGGTGAAGGTCCGAAGACCCTACTCACACATAGTGAGTGTTTCTGACTGGACATAATCTAATCTTCCACAAACACCATTTAATATACCAGATATGCAATTAAGTTCAAATGTACTATCAAGCATACAGTTCAGATTGAAGGATTTTCAATGGTCAATGATCTCATGAACACTCCTCAAGATTTTAAATTTTGTTCAACAAATTAGACAAATTCATCTCATCATGTTAGAGGAATAACAAGTCAAGTTTTAGAATCAATACCTGAGTTCAGCAGGTATCACTATACGCCTTCAAGCATATAAGCTCAGCATTAGCCTTAAAAGAGGCTAGCATTTCATTGTTGGTGCCAAAAATCTCATAACAATATCATGATCAATTCAGATATAGCAACTTGCATGATATGTATTTCCACAAAGATGAGTCAGATTCACAATTCGAAGTCATTCATTCAAAAACAGACTCCTTAATTTTCACAATTTATATTTTCTAAAAATTATGCAACCTATGACCTAAATGAACAATGGACTCATGGTACGAGATGAAGGCACATTCTTACGCATGGTGATAGATTTCAGACAGGAATGACTACCTTTCCTCATATCACCATTTAATATACCATGTAGTCATGCAACAATTAACAGAAAGATGCAATGTACACTCATAAGAAAAACATATTTTTCTTGATTTTCATGAATGGAAATTCAAAAAAATAAAGTTTCAAATTTTCAAAGAAAATGCAGAATTTTATTTTCAAAAAACCTGTGCCTTGAGCAACCATTTTTTTATTAAAAAGCCTTCCACTAGGCCTCAAGATAATCCTGCACCAAAAATTCTCATTTCACAATTTTGGGTACCCAAGTCTTCTTGGGTCCCGGATGGTTAGTTGCACCTCTAATGGGTACCTTCCACATTCTCTAGGCAAACATATCATCAAAATTCTTCAAATCATAATCATGCATAGTATGCCCAAACTCACCACAATAATGACAACATCCAAAAGTCTTCACAGTTTTATTATATGCATAAGCATTCAAGTTCTGTTATTTAACAAAATTGTTCTTAATTTCAACATGAAAAATTTTCTTCTTCATAGCATGATGGTTGTCATTTTTCTTTTGAAAATAAGTTTTCATCAAATGACCATATTTCTCACAAGAATAGCAGTACAATGGAGTAACTCTTTCATATGGTCTTCTTTCATGAATATGGGGATTTTCAAATTCATTTCTCTTCTTGGAAAGCTTCCTTGAGTTTTTGAAATCATTTTTGTTAGTCTGTAAGGACTAGGTGCAATGGTGCACACACGGATTCAGAGGAGGGGTCAATGAATCCCTTTTAAAAAATTCTGGCCAATTTAAAAGATTAAGCTACAATCAGTGAGCTATGCGGAATTAAAGATTGATTAGCTTAACTGAGAGTGAACTATAATGAGACACATGATCAAATAGTTGATAGCTGATTATGGGGTATGATGAGGTACACTATCTGACAGATGGTCAGCATGTGCAATGAACTACTCAAGAGCTCCTCAGCCGTTTGCAGGAATAGACTAAGCACACAAAAGAGTACTATAGGAACTCAGGCAAAACTACCTAATGCAGCGAGCCTAGACATTTATCTAACGAAAGACAGATAAGCAATCAAACCATAGTAGAGAGAAGATTTTTAGGTGGTTCGGTCCTCCAGACCTACATCCACCCTACATTCCAACCAGAGCGTGGATTCTGCTGATACACAGCTTAAACTGCTGGGCCTTACAGCTTGCCTACAACTGCTGACTTACAGCTTGCTCCACTGGTCATTACAACTTAGCCATCGCTGATTCACAGCTTCAAACTGCTGGGCCTTACAGCTTATGCCACCGCTGATTCACAGCTTCAAACCGCTGGGCCTTACAGCTTATGCCACCGCTGATTCACAGCTTCAGAAACGGTATGTAAAATAGAAAAACAAGAATGATAGAAATCAGCAACTGAAAGCTGGAATTAAAGCTCAGAAAATATAGCTCGCTCTGGAGCAATGTAGCTTGTATCTGATCCATAAGCTACTGATCTTCCTTCTCCTTTGATCTCGATGTTGCACTCTCTTCTACTTCTTCAACCACACGAGCTGCTGGAGATTCACTCACAGACGGCTGCTAATTCTCTCTCAGTATCTCTCTCCCTCTCTTTATCTTTCTCTCTCTCTTTTTCTTTCTCTGTCTCTTTTTCTTTCTTTGTCTCTTTTTCTTTCTCTGGTTGCCGCTGGCTTTCTGCCTCTCTCTCTTATTTTCTTCTGTTACTGGTTTTTCTTCACTTTAGGTTTGGACGATCTGCCTCCTTTTATAGGCCGCAAGCGATGGGCACGTGGTCATCACGTTCCCGCCAGAAGTTTTGCCCAGATCTACTTTTTCAAGGTTCCACATGTCAGAATCTCAGCACTATAGCTGTCCACGTGGCAGGATCATTTGTTCCGTTCCTTGTCTCGGATCACGTGCTATTAACCTGGTACTTTGACTTCCTCGTGAAATAAGTTCGCAGACTGTCAGTATACTTCATCAGGTGCTTGATCATATGACTAACCTGGCAGTACAAGTAATAGGAGTGTTAGATGTTTGATGAAATGCACTAATCTTCATGCTTCAATCGTCATACGTGCATGCATCGACTTGAGTGCTGACACATGAAGATATGCACAGACCTATTCGTGCTATATGCACAACATGCACTGACCTATGTGTGTTCTATGTCAACTATGCACGGACCTCATATTGTACACTCAGATCATGCCTAGTAGATATGCACAGACCTTTATATGCATGAAACAGATAGTGCACCGACCCTTGCATGCGTGTATTAAGACATGCACAGACTTTGTATGCACAGTGCAGAAGCTTCACTGACCTTAGTTGAGTATGCTACAGTACATGCACAGACCTTAGGTTCAGCCAAAAAGGATGTGCATTGACCTTAAGTTAAGTATGCTATAATGCATGCACAGACGTATAATGCGTATATGAAAATGTGCACAGACCTTATTAAGTCTATATGCAAAGCATCCACATACCTTGTAAAGGACATGCTCAGACCTTATGAAGCATTATGCAAAACCTGCACAGACTCTATCATTAACTAAGACCGATATGCACCGACCTTATTACGCATGTACGAAGACATGTACAGACCTTACTCGTACGTCAGGCAAAAACATGCACCGACTGATACATGCATAGGATAAAGGTGCATAGACCTTTACATGCTTGAGGCTGAAACATGCACCGATGTTATCTGCTTAATCAACGAAGTATGCATAGACCTCATATGCATTAGAAAGACGTGCACTGACCTTTATATGCGAAATGCATGTATACATAGAATGCACCAACCTTGGTCTTCTATATGCATGCATATGCACTGACCTTACATGTTGAACACTAAGGTTGACGTTATTTTGAATTTCTGAGAACTGAGGTTGACCTTAGGTCAGGCAATGCATGGAACTGCTACAGGACAGAACTGATGCACTGACTATGAAATGCACACCAAGTGTTCGACCAAATGCCATGCACACAGGTTATTCCGTAAACTATCATGTGCACAGAATTTATGCAAACGTGTTGACTTTATGTACACAATATAGACTTTGCTTTGACTTATGGTTGACATGTGATGCATTGACGCATATGAATGGTTGTACCAGACTTTATGCAATAATTGTACAGAGACATCCACAAACATGCACATGTGGAGTAATTCATTCCATGTAATTCATCTATACAGCAATATGAGCATTGTATGCATATACCAAACACTGTATGTAACAAAAACCCATGCTGTATGCAATAAGCACATATGGAATCATAAAAACACATATGGCATCATACATATGAGTCATAGTGTTTGTCATCGTCAAAACACAATATCCAACAATTTTTTCTATCACATGCTTTCAAATTAACATTCTTCAACACATAACAATTACTCAAAATATTACCATACTCGCCACAATGAAAACATGACACACTTCTTCTTTTGGAAATAAATTTATTTTCACATGCTTTCAAGTCATCGGATTTCATAACAAAACAATCATTCATCACATGACCATGTTTATCACAATAAAAGCATGAGACATTTTTGTTGGTAACATGATGTTTGGCATTGTGCTTCCTAGCATGAACAATTGTATAAGCAGAATTATTTTTCACTTTTGAGTTTTGGTTCAATTTCTGCTTAACATCACATTTCTGGGTTTTCTTGATAGCATGCTTAACCGGGTGAGCATTTGAGGTACTAGCTACATCCGAACTCGAGACAAAAGATGTATGCAATTTAGTTTCAAATTTCTTTTTATTCACCGGATTATAGCATAGCCCTTCTTTTTGAAAATTAACCTTTGTTCCCAAAATCTAATCAATATTTTTCTTCCCTTGAACAAATGCAGACAATGAAGCATTCAAATCAATAATTTCTTTTTCAAGGAATGCAATGTGCAATTCATAGGAAACCATCTCATTTTCACAAGAATTGACGTGTTCATGTAATGTGGCATTGATAGTTTTCTGACTTTCAATTTCTTGTTCTAACACATGCATCTTTTCACATTCATCAACATTAACAGATTTTCCTTTTTCAAAAACAAACAGTTTATCAGACATTGTTGTATTCAAATGCTTCAATTTTTCAATTTCTTCTTTCATACATGAAATGTTTTCTTCATATTTTTTGATATCAATCAATAAAAATTCATTTTCAGATTCAAGTTCAAAGCATTTATCACATGAAGAATTTTCATGAATGGATTTTTCAAGATGTTTTAAACTACCTTCAAGCAAAGAATTTTGAATTAACAAGGAACTATTTTCCTTTTTAACTTCTTCAAGTTCAAAACACTTATCACAAGGAGCATTCTCAAGGAAGGTATTTTCAGACTTCTTTTTCAATTTTCTATTTTCAGCCTTAACCATCTTATACTTATTAACAAGCTCTTCATAAGCATTCATCAACTCTTCATAACTAGATTCATCTTCATCATTAGAGTCAGAATTTACCTTTGAACTTATCATGCTTGATGTGCTCTCCTCGTCACCCATGAGGCACAAATCTTCCAGCTGTATCTCTTGAGCCTTGATCAATCCATCCACGATTTCCTTTGCCATTTCACATGAAGAAACAAATGGATATATATCAGATTTCACGGCAGCTTTTAATAATCTAAAAACTAAAACATTATCATGATTTTTCAGTTCATCTTCATGAGACCATCTAGTCTCATTCAGAGGCAATTTGTTAGCGCCATAACATATCAATTTTTAAAGTTCAAGATTAACAGAGTTAATTAGCCCACACATTTTACCTAACCATGAATCAAAATCATCGCCATCAAAAATAGGTAAGCAACTCACCAAAATATGATCAACAGAATAATTCATGATTTACACTACACTGGGATCTCCCTGTAGATCGTTAGATCTAAGGACAACAGAGCCTTGCTCTGATACCAATTGTTGGTCCCTGGGTAGGTGATGCGGGACGGACACGCGCCCTAGGACTCTAGCTCGCTGGCGTCCCTAGCGAGGGATGCATGGGACCGTGCGCGGTTGAGAAACCGGCAGTGAGTCTCGGGTATCGGCTTTCCGCGTGTACTCGGATCGAGTCACAGGACGAGTCACTCACTCTCGCTCTCTCGCAGTGGTGATAACAATATATCGAGCAAACAATCCTAACACTCGCAGCGTCATATACAAATAGATACGAGTAAAGCAAATGCGAAAGAGAGAGGGAGCGAATTTACCTCCATGCTCCGGGCGTGGGGAAGACGATCCCGGCCAAGTCAGTAATTCCTGGTACATTAAATATTTAAATTATAGCAGTGAATTTTGATGCCCACTCCACGCAGGGAGGTAATGCGCTACAAGTGGGCTCGGGAGGACCGATCTTGGGTTGACGGGCAACGTTTTGATGTAGCTTCGGTGGCACGCGTACTCACGAACATTGGGCCCACGTGCTGGTCGGTGGGTCCGAGTGGGCCCGGAGTGATACCTCTGTGATGTTGGCTCCTGGAGAGGCGCTCCCTGGGACGGCGACATGCTGGTTCGCCTGGCGGAATGCGAGTCGGCTCCGGTCTTCACTTGTTGAAATTGCTGCCCACGGATCTGAAGTTCTATTTTTACAGCGCGCGACCCAGCAAGATTAGCTTCTGCGACCACTCCCGAAGTCAGATCGATGCGAAAGTGGTACCGTTGGAAAGCTGACTTGAAGTACTTCGATCTATGGCTAGAGAAAGAATTTTGAATTTCCAGGAGCTGGCCTTGTTCGAATTTACCAATTGCTGGTTCAAAGAACCAGATCTGGCAGGATAGATTGGAAATTTCCTAAGAACAAGGGTTGACCGAAGGAACAATTTTGGATCTGGAAGTTGACTACTTGATGAAAGTTGTAGAGGAAGAAGTAAGGAGGACGGGGATATTTTTTGTGGAATTTCTAGTGGAGGTTTGGTTGGGGAAACGGATTTTATGACACTCGTGGGTCGGATCTGGGCTGCACAGGATGGAACTGAAATTTGACTGAGTTTTAATTTTTTGGAAGAGAAAAAGAACTTCTAAATTCGAGAAACAATTATGAGAGAGGGGATTTGGTGGGCAGAACACCCAGTCCAAATTTGGACTCAATCAGAAAAGGGGAAGGGGGTCGAACAGAAGAAGAACTAACTTGCTGTGACACAGGACAGAAGACTGGCAGATCTGGAAGGCTGAGGAACACGAAATTGGAAAAATAGAAAACGAAAACTAGAAAATGGGAAACGTTTTTTAGGAGAGGGTATTTGCGTGGGGAACCTACCCTCAAAATTTGGGCTCCAGAAGATCTGTGTATTTGGAGCTAAAATTTAGACAAGATGGTTCTATCCTGATTTGGATAGAACTTCCGGCGATGGCGGTGGCGGTGCGATGGCGGCACGAACGGTGGCGACGGCGGCGGAGCTGAGCGTCGCACTCAGAGAGGTGGTGGTGGAGATACGTCACACATCTGAAGGAGAGCCTTCACAGCTCTAGGGGAGGAGAGAGGGGCGCCCTTAGGCCATTGAGCACAAATGATTATTTTCTTCCATTAATGCTAAGTAATTCTCAAAATACGAGGTATTTATAAGAAATGAAAAATGACCTAAACTAACTTCAGATCTAAATTAGGGGAGGAGTAAATCGGGGAGATCACATTTATTTCTCCCATGTGGTTTGGAACCCTCTTAAAATACAATATATGGGGGGCGCCCCCTTGATTATAAGGGTTGGAATATTTGAATTTTTGAACCCTTTGTCCCCTTTGAATAGTCAAGCATCTAGAAGCCCACCTTGGACCTTTGACTGACCCCACATGGGCCCTAAGGCTTCGGTGGACCAATAGGGAAGGAGATGGGGGCCCCTTGCTATTCCTACTAAACTTTTACACAAAAACCCAAAGATCCTTAAGGAAGAACAAATTGGCTTATAAAGCCTTACAATTGCAAACCTACTTCCCAAGGATATAATTGCAAACTAAAAGGACACAAATACTAAAATAAAAGTTAGTGCCCGGTGTTGATTCCCATCAATTCTCCCCGGGTGGGAAGAACTCGACCCCATCGAGTAAGAGGTGCGGCTGCTCGTGTGGTTCTGGCGGATCCGTCATCGACCAAGAAGCATGGAGTACGCTCCACTCCAAGTATTCGACACCTGCTCATCCCGTATAGATTCAATATGCACTCGCTGCTGGGGAATGAGGCTAGAGGTGGACACTCCGGGGTGGGGTCACTCTTAAAGGAGGGAGGCGGCTCAAAGACTCACTAGGAATCACCGCTGGGTCCCTTTATGTGACTAGATCTGATATGTTGCAGTAGAGCCGATCCCAAAGTCCGACAAGTCTCGCACTCGAAAGGGACTGACAACGCGAGCGTACAAGGACCGACTCGACTTGATGTATGCACAGACATACAAGACCCTAGACAAACCTGTTGTTAGTCCGACCCATACACATGCAAGGGTGGACCAGGACTCCCGAATGTGTGCCATGCATGCATGTTACGTAACCGGAGGTTGGTGGCATGGGGAACTCCTAGACGTCTGAGTATGACCCAGTCATGCATTGACTTACTATGGGACTTGGGTGTGGGAGGGCTAGGAGAACCAAAATCACCTTGCCAATGAACGGGCTTGATGGGTGCAAATGGACCGGCCCGTGGAGAAGGGGTGTGATAGTGGACCCCCTCAAGAAGGTGGAATAAAGGTGGTGGATCAAGGGGTCCATAAGAGAATGGGTCGAAGGGATAAAAGAAAGTATGACCCCTCAAACTGGGCTCCCACAAGTCATTGTCCCACATTTGGAAATCCTGAAGGTGTAAATGATCACCTTCATTCATTGTGAGAGGTAGGGCGGCGATCATATGTAGAAAATAAGATTCCACCCTTGGGAAAAAGGGAATGAAGTCGGGCTCGGTCGGCATAGGTAGGAATAGAAGAACCTCCATGGTGACATATCCCACGGTGCACACGGAGGTGATAGACCCTAAGGATGGATGTGTGAAGCTACGACTTGTAGGTCGGTCGAAGCCTGGGGCCAACAACTACGTAAATGTCAACTGCTGGTCAAATCCTTTAAGAAGGTCATCCAATGTATCCACATGGTGAGTAGACCGGAAGGTGGTATGGAATGAGTTAGCCGGCACTAATGGTAGGGTGGGGTTCATGGATGGGAAGGGAGGTGGGACCAAGACATTCTTGAGCCAGCTAAGGAGTGGCCCGGTGATGAAAAGCGTTCCCGTTAGAAACACGGGTGGCTCGGGCTGAGGTGGCTCCAAATGAAATGGCTCCGGGTGAGGATCGAAAATGGGTGGCAAAGGAGCACTAGGGGAAGGGCTCCCCGGCTGGGGTGGGGGAGGGCTGTCCACTAGGAGGGGAAGAGACCCTTGGGACCACGGAGGTGGGGCCGGGTTGGGGCTACGAGCTATGACCTCCCTAGGCTCGAGTATGGCTATGTCTGGTCTCAGAGGTGGACAAGGGGACACCAACGACTCGAAACACGCACATCTCCTATCCACCCGATCCGAAATCATTTGCACAAGTTCGGCAACGATATGGGTTGGAGTAGGGGTATTGCGGTGGACTCGCCCGTAATCAACCGGCCTAGGCTTGGGTCGGGGCTCATTTAAGTACGGGGCTCCTTGCCTCCGACTATGACCCACTGGATTGGAGGTGAGTGGTGTGGTCGGTTGGAGGTGACCGGGCCGGGAAGGTAGACCCTCCTAAGCTCTCTCTTCATGTCCCACCATGATTCGATGGGCCTTTGCCTCCTAACCTCTCTCAAGCCTTCGATGTCCCTCCACTTTTTGGCAGCCCCATGGAGAAGCCTCTCCTTGGTAAAATAGAATCGCCCAGCCTCGGACATGGTATAACAATCAAAGTATTTGTCCATGGCGGCCTCTCACTTGAGGTAGTTGCTCGGGACCTTGGAGACATAAAAGTCTGAGGCTTCGGGCCTATGGAAGTGGAGAGGATGGTTGCCAAGCCCATGGGTGGGCCAACGGTCATATCGCCTGGGCGACCGAAAGTGCATTGGAAACTAGGAACTACAAGATGGACATGCTGACACTAAGAGACAAGACACTAAAACGACAATGCAAGGTTGGAATGCGCTAACTAATGCACACCAAGGACCCTAGACTTAAACCAAGATCCGGTACCTGGCGGAGTCCGGGGATCCGAAGATCCTCTCACGCGAGTGAATCACCTCTCCGATAGGCTTAACCTAATGGTCGGGTGACACATTTTCATATACCGAATAATGGTATGCAAAAGTGACACCTAGACTTAGACACCTTTTTTGTGTTTTTGTTAAGCAAAGACTAATGACTTCCCTAGACTCAACTCGCTCTGATACCAAATTGATGCAGGATGGACACGCGCCCTAGGACTCTAGCTCACGGGCGTCCCTAGCGAGGGATGCGTGGGACCGTGCGCGGTTGAAAAATCGACAGTGAGTCTCAGGTATCGGCTTTCCGCGTGTACTCGCATCGAGTCACGGGACGGGTCACTCACTCTCGCTCTCTCGCAGCGGTGATAATAATATATCAGGCTAAGAATCCTAACACTCGCAGCGGCATATACAAATAGATACAAGTAAAGCAAATGCGAAAGAGAGAGGGAGCGAATTTACCTCCACGCTCCGGGCGTGGGGAAGACGATCCCGGCCAAGTCAGTAACTCTCGGTACAGTAAATATTTAAATTACAATAGTGAATTTTGATGCCCACTCCACGCAGGGAGGTAACGGGCTACAAGTGGGCCCGGGAGGACCGATCTTGGGTTGACGGACAACGTTTTGATGTAGCTTCGGCTGCACGCGTACTCACGAACGTGGGGCCCATGTGTTGGTCGGTGGGTCTGAGTGGGCCCGGAGTGGTACCGCTGTGATGTTGGCTCCTAGAGAGGCGCTCTCTGGGATGGCGACACCCTGGTTCGCTTGGTGGAAGGCGAGTCGGCTCCGGTCTTCACTTGTTGAAATTGCTGCCCACGGATCTGAAGTTCTATTTTTACAACGCGCGACCCGGAAAGATTAGCTGCTGCGATCACTCCCGACGTCGGATCGACGTGAAAGTGGTACCATTGGAAAGCTGACTTGAAGTAATTCGGTCTATGGCTAGAGAAATATTTTTGAATTTCCCGGAGCTGGCCTTGTTCGAATTTACCAGTTGCTGGTGCACAGAACCAGATCTGGCAGGACAGATTGGAAATTTCCTGAGAACAAGGGTTGACCGAAGGAACAACTTCGGATCTGGTAGTTGACTCCTTGATGAAAGTTCTAGAGGAAGAAGTAAGGAGGACGGGGATATTTTTTGTGGAATTTCTAGTGGAGGTTTGGTTGGGGAAATGGATTTTATGACACAAGTGGGTCGGATCTGGGCTGCACAGGACAGAACTGAAATTTGACTGAGTTTTAATTTTTTGGAAGGGAAAAAGAGCTTCTAAATTCGAGCAAAAATTATGAGAGATGGGATTTGGTGGGCAGAACACCCAGTCCAAATTTGGACTCAATCAGAAAAGGGGAAGGGGGTCGAACAGAGGAAGAACTAACTTGTTGTGACACAGGATAGAAGAATGGCAGATCTGGAAGGATGAGGAACACGAAATTGGAAAATTAGAAAACAAAAACTAGAAAATGGGAAACATTTTTTGGGAGAGGGTATTTGTGTGGGAACCTACCCTCAAAATTTGGGCTCCAGAAGATCTGTGGAATGGGAGCTAAAATTCAGACAAGATGATTCTATCCTGATTTGGACAGAACTTCCGGCGATGGCGGTGGCGGTGCGATGGCGGCACGAACGGCGGCGGCGGCGGCGGAGCTGAGCGTCGCACTCAGAGAGGTGGTGGTGGAGATGCATCACACATCTGAAGGAGAGCCTTCACAGCTCTAGGGGAGGAGAGAGGGGCGCCCTTAGGCCATTGAGCACAAATGATTATTTTCTTCCATTAATGCTAAGTAATTCTCAAAATACAAGGTATTTATAAGAAATGAAAAATGACCTAAACTAACCTCAGTTCTAAATTAGGGGAGGGGTAAATGGGGGAGACCACATTTATTTCTCCCATGTGGTTTGGAACCCTATTAAAATACAATATATGGGGGGCGCCCCCTTGACTATAAGGGTTGGAATAATTGAATTTTTCAACCCTTTGTCCCCTTTGAATGGTCAAACATCTAGAAGCCCACCTTGGACCTTTGACTGGCCCCACATGGGTCCTAAAGTTTAGGTGGACCAATAGAGAAGGAGATGGGGGCCCCTTACTATTCCTACTGAACTTTCACACACAAATCTAAAGATCCTTAAAAAAGAATAAATTGGCTTATAAAGCCTTACAATTACAAACCTACTTCCCAAGGATATAAATGCAAACTAAAAGGACACAAATATAAAAATAAAAGTTAGTGCCCGGTGTTGATTCCCATCAGTGGGCGAGTGGACAAGAAGGGGGGTTGAATTGTCTGCCGCACTAGATGGTAAATTAAAATTATGCATGAAGTATATACATGAAACCCATGTTCAAGGTGCATACGAACACCTTGAACCACAAATGTTCTAAGCTAAAGATCGAAGGATATTTCTATGCATGTGAATACGGTATGAGCAACTTGTAACCATGAAGAAAGTGAAAAAGGCACATACATTAAAATCCATGTTCAAGGTGCATAAAAACTCTTTTGAAAATAATATTTATCCTCATCAAAGAATCAAGTTCATATAGTAATGAACTTTATGCATCAAGTGAAACAAGAGTGGCATTGTAAAACCAAAATCCACATGAACGATATGATTGAATTTAACACAAGTTCTCTTCACAGAACCATGAACCATTTACATTGGAGTGATGCTTAGGAACATGGGGTCGACACCATCCTTTGATAGGTCAACACAATGAAAGGGCATGAAAGCCTATGCTAAAGTTCAACATGAAAAAATGAATATCATTCTTTGTGAGAGTTTCTATCAATTCATTTCAGCCACTAACTTCATGAGGAATTCAAACTATGCATCTAGCATAAAAACCTATTACACCACATGTCAACATCTTTCCACCAAGATTTACATAAATAGATATTACCATGCATCCATGTGATTTGTGGGTGTCTTCCAATTATCTCTCTCCTATAAAAGACAATGTAGAACATGAGATCTACATGGATATCAAAATCATGGATTATGAGTGATAAAAGCTCCTTAACTAGACACATAAGCATATGCATAGAGCTTCTACTCATAACCATCCACGAGCTTATATGCATGTCTAGCAATATGGAAAAATCAATCTCAACTATGAAGACTTGCTCAAGAGCACAACGACTCAATTGAAATACATGCAAGCATAGCAAAGCTCATGAATGCACACTGACATCAACCGCATATGCAAGCAGACACAAAGTTATTTATAAGGTTAGTTATCATCAAAAATATAACCATATGCAAGACACACTTCATGACCCCACACACATCAGTTAGTACCCTAGGGTAATGGGGGGCTCAACCCCAGCTCCCGAAGCACCACCAGGGTTAGCTTGATGTCCGCGTCAAGGAGTTGGAAGCGAAGGAGGGCTTTTATCGCCCTGGAATCCTCAACAGTAGGTTTGGGCAACCTATCTGCCCTAAGGGGATGAGACCCCGCAGCAAAGCTCCAGTCACTCGGATGGCCGCTACCCCTGACCTTCGTGATGAACACAACGCGCTCAGACCAACGCTTCATGTTGGACACTGAGGAAGTAACGCGAACAAGGGTCCGGTCATTCCTGGCTCGGAAAAAAAGGATGACGCGTCGGCAGGGCAACAATAAAGGTTGTAGAACTGTCGGAAGATGAAGACATTCGGAGCAACCGAGGCTTGGTTATAGACAAAAACAAAACCACACAAGATACGCCAGGAATTGGGGGAGAGATCCCCCGGGTACCGACCGTAGTAATTAAGGTCCTACTCAAAAAAGGAATGCACGGGGAGGTGAAAGTCAGCTTAAAAGGACTCTATGGGGACCCTGATACCAGGGTTTATCGACTCGGTGCAGGTCGCCCCGACCCGCACGACCCGACCCAGGTTGTGGGCGGGACGCTCGAGTCGTCGGTCGTCACCGGGTCGCCCCATTAATTTAATATTATATTATATTATATATATAAAGTGTCTTTTTCTATTTTATTCTATTATTTTATATATATTATATATATTATATATATAGCCTTTTTTTATTTTAACATGGAACGAGATGGAAAGAGACGGACCGAGTCGGGACCGACCCGACCCGTCCCAGCCTCTGATCGGGACGGGCAGGTCGGTCGAGACGACAAACCCTGCCTGATACTACCCAGAGGATGACTCCACGGACTATCATTAATGTTCGGGAAGATAATGTCGAAATCAGAGGTAATTTAGAAGGCCTCCCATAGTCTGTGGACCACCCTATAAGCGGCCAACGGTGGGGAGTGATAAGTGTCCATTTCTTATGATAATTCATCTCATGAATACCATTTTATGTGCATATAATTAGGCAATTATGCATATTTCATAGTTAACCTCAACTCCGCATTTAAATTGGAGCTTTCACGCAAATTGATTAATTTGACGATTTTATTTAATAATTTGAAGTTGAGGGCCATGAGCATTAATTCTCCATTGCATAACCATGAGCATTTGAGATTTATATGCACATTATGATAATTTTTATGGACTAAATTGTAATTATGTGTGTAGGACACCGAAGGTAATTGTAAAAGAAGTCGGGGGCAAAACTGTCACCATCACTTTGACCAAGTCAAAAGCACATATTTTGATTAGAGGGAAAAGAAATTTCAAAAGTTTAAAATTGATGAAAAGAAACACATATTTTGATTGGAGGGAAAATTGAATTCAAAGTTTGAAATAAAGGAGAGACATGATGAGCCTTGGGAAAGGGGGTGCCCAAAGTCTAAGAAAGGGGGTGCCCACCTACTTTTCCTCTTCCCCATGCATCATATTCCACTTAAATCCCAGCCATCCGTCTCCTTTTGATACAATCTCCACCCTCCATCTACCCAACTTTCCCTATAAATAGCCCATGACAAGGAGGAGAAAGGGAGTTCTTCTTTTGACAATTTTTACCCTCTCTCTCTCTCTCTCATCTTAGGTCACCGAGTTCGCCCTCTTTCGTCCCTCTTCTCCTCTTGCTGTCTTCATGAAAGTTCTTTATTTTTAAGTCCTCTACAACTTCTTTTTCTGCATCATCTTCTAATTCCTCATGGTTTTCAAGACATTTCATGTTTTTCACTGTACTATCATGTTCATCTGTGAACCAGTGTTTCTCTCTGTTCCTCCCCTTATTTCACCCTCTTCTGTCTCTCTTCTCCTCTTACTGTCTTCATGAAAGTTCTTTGGTTTTAAGTCTTCTACAACTTATTCAATCTACATCATCTTCTAATTCTTTCTGGTTTGAAAGTTATTTTCCGTTTTTCAACTTGCGGTCCTGTGATTTCATTGTTCATCCGAGGTACTAGCTTCTGTTATTCCTTTATTTTGAAGCATTTCTTCAGTTCTTTTCTCTCTGAGTTCTTCATAAAAGTTATTCCTCTCTTCCTCCTCTTTAACTTCTTCTTCTTGGGCATCCCTTAATTCATCTTGGTTTCAAAGTTATTCACCCTCTAAAGGCTGCTTCAACGACGAAGGTGACTTCCTCCCGGCGTAGACGACATCTTCCGCAAGGTGGTTCATGATCCAAGGCCAAGAGAGGACGGCGCTGTCATCACCATTGCTGCTACCATCTTCATATCTCAGGCTCCGTTTATTTTTATTATTTTAGTTTCATTTTACTTCATTGTAATCTCGTCACATCCTTGTTGTAAGCTTATCTTGCACTTCATGTACTCTTTCTTTTAAGTTAATAAAAAGAGTTATTCCTTTGATCTAGTTCTTGATCTTCTTCCCTCTCGACATCTTTCTTCTATCTCTTCTTTTCACTTCATGCAATTACTTTTTATAGCATAGGTGCATAGTCATAGGTGTTTTTAATTAAGTGTTTGGTTTGTTCATCACTTCACAATTTTCTTTAAGTAAAATAAAATCACAAGTGTTTTCTAAAGGACTCCAAGATTTTTTTAACTCTAAAAATCTCTTCTTCCCTGTGGATTTGACCCGTGCTTGCCATAGTACTACGTTCTCTTTTGATCATTTTGTGTGAGTTCGGTTTTAAGATTGTTATACGCGTGTTTTAAATGATGAACTTTCGCGTTATCAATTTTTGGCGCCGTTGCCGGGGAGGAATGATGATTTTTAGTTTAAGAACTTTATTTTCCTTGTGTTTATAAGTGTACTAATATCTCTTTCTTTTTCTTATTTCTACAGGTGAAAAAAAAGAACGAGGGAACGCACTTCAAGAATCGAAGCTAAAAAATCAAAAAAGAAGAAAAAAAAGAGAGCAGTTAAGAGGTAAGCTCTCCTCCCTTTCCTTAGTCTTTTTGTCATTTCATTTCAAAAAAAAAAGCGAACGAGGGATTGCGCATCAAGTAAGTCTTCAAACTTATTCCCCTCATTTTGTGTCATTTCATTAATGTTCTTGCATATTGTGGTTAGATAGGTTCACAAAAAAAAAACTCTTCACTTGAACTCGATAAAAATCTTCATTCCAAGAGTAGAAATCACACTTCCATGTTTTAGGTCATGCATCATTTAGGATAGTATTTATTTTCTTCTTGTTGCTTAATTGTTGTTAATTGCATTGTTGAAGATTGCGGGAGGCAAGGTGAGTACTCTAACTTTTCTAATAGCATGCTCATGCACTTCCATGCTTGCATAGAACCCCTTGTTTGAACTTGCTTTGTTGCATATCATTTCAAAGTATCTTAAGGGCAACACCCATAAGCAAGATAAGGTGGGAATTTCATCACCCTTCCTTAGCCCACAAACTACAATTCCTTTGCATCTTTGCATCACCTAGACCTTAAATAAAATCCAATAGACGTTGGCCCTAGGTTCACACTGTGGTTCTTATGTTATTTGGGCTTACCCTCTTATGAAAATCGGTGCCTAAGACAAGACGGTCGGACGGCAAATACCTTAAGCGGGCTAGTGATTTGACATAATTAGGTCCCTACGAAAGTAGAGAGAACCTCCCACTACCCCACCCCTTACCTAGCCGGTGAAAATATTGAGGGTGAACTTAAGTTTCACTTTAGCTATTTTGTGAAACCCAATTTGTAGGTCTAGGTCACATCTAAGGCATTAAGTAATTTGTGTGACAACTTATTTGTGTTTGCATAAAAAAAATAAAAATAAAACTAAAAATAAAAATAAAAAAACTCATCTTCTCTCTCTTCGTCCTAATTTGAGTCAAAACAAAAAATAATAATAATAAAATCATAAAAAATTCTTTTCACATCTCTCATCTTTAACCTTGGTTTATGCAAGGGAGAAGCTCTCAACATCGTGACTTAGTTGAGCCCATTAGTGAGATTGAGCGATTCATTTTTAATCAGGCCCAAAATCAAATCCAACCTATGGCTGAACAACACCAACTAGGGGTGCCCAAACAGATGAAGGAATATTTTATTCCTTCGAATTATCATCCATCCACTTGTATCCAACTTCCTAATGTCCCTGCTTTGCATTATGAGATCAAATCTAGCACCATTCAGATGCTCCTATCCTTTTATGGGAAGACCAACAAAGATCCCTATAAACATCTGGATGAATTTTTAGAAATTTGTTCCACTGTGAAAATTCAAAATTTTACAGATGATGTCCTCCGCCTTACCTTATTCCCTTTCTCACTTAAGGACAAAGCCAAATACTGGCTAGGGACCTTAGGGAAACCTATTGGCACATGGGCAGATATGCAGCATGAGTTCCTTAAGAAATTCTACCCCATCAGTAGAACCAACACCATGAGACGTGCAATCACAGGATTCGCCCAACTCCCAAATGAACAAATACATGAATCATGGGAGAGATTAAAGGAACTCCTCAGAAAATACCCACATCATGGGCTTTCCAACTGGCAAATAGTGCAAGCTTTCTATGAGGGCCTAGATGATCAAGTTAGGCAGATTGTGGATGCATCATGTGGAGGGGCCTTTAGGAGTAAGAGTGAGGATGAGACCTATGCCTTATTTGAAATGTTGAGCAAGAATTCAATCAACCATGTTTCCTTATCCTCATATGAGAGAACCATTGGGCCCTCTAAATGGGCCGAGATGTATCGTGTGGAACCTGAAGCTAGAGTGGATGTGAATTTAATCCATCAAAAATTGGACAAGGTGGACATCATGGCCCAAAAGATAGAACATGTTGATATGCTAGCCCACAATTTAGACCATCTCTTGGCCCAAAATAAACAAGAAACCACTATCCCACCTACGTCCAACCCATACCCGGACCCAACACACCATGAGGTGTGTGCTTTATGTGCTAGCTCGGACCATCATGTGTCTGATTATCCAACAGCAGCCCAATTACCACCTTTTATACAAGAGCAAGTCCAAGCAGTCCAGGGGTTCTCTAAGCCCAACTATGACCCATTTTCTAACACCTATAATCCAGGCTGGAGGAATCACCCCAATTTCAATTGGAGAAATCAACAAGCTCCCAATCAGCCCATCATCCTCTCTATGTCTCAAGCCTGCAAATCACCCATCCAACACCAATTCCAAACTCAGCCACCATTTCAAGGAAATGCTTATGGTCGAGGACCGCAAGCCCAACAACCACTCCCCCGATTCAACCAGGGTCAGGCCCCATACCAATCTCCTCAGCCCAATTATGGGCAGTCTTCCAATTCTCAACAAACCTATCAACCTCCTCTACATCACCACCAAGACTCCCAAACTAATGATCGATTCCATCAGTTACAACAACTAATTCTGACCCAAAATCAATCCTTCCAACAAACTATTAAAGCCCAAAGTCAATCTTTCCAACAGAGCCTTCAAGCCCACCAGCAAACTATCTCTAAGTTGGAAACCCAATTAGGCCAATTGGCTGAAGCCACCATGAGAAGGGAAGTGGGCCAACTGCCAAGTCAGCCCATTACCAACCCACGAAATAATCCCCCGGGCTTCCCACAACCAAACTTCCCTATGAACTAGCCAATTCCTCCTCTCCTTCAGCACCTATCAGGCCAAGTACCACAAAAAGGCCCACAACTCGAAAATGCAAAAGCAATTTCAGCCTTAAGAAGTGGTAAAGTCTTCCAAGATCCCCTGGAGTCTACTTCTACTTCATTGATCCAGGCCCCAGAAATATCTTCTGATAGTGAAGAGGAACCCAACCAGGAAAATGATGTCAAGGGAAAGAGAAAACTAGATGAAGGGCCTAGCACTTACCAATCTATAGTGCCATTTCCCAATGTTTAAAGCCCAAGAAGAAACAATCGGCCCACAACGAGGAGATGATGGAGCTCTTCAAACAAGTACACATCAACATCCCTCTCCTCGATGCCATTAAACATGTCCCAGCCTATGCTAGATTCTTGAAGGAAATGTGCACTCCTAGGCGGGAGCCACGAGTGACCCCGGAAAAGGTTCGGCTTCCTAGTTAGTGCCATAGTCCTCAACCAACTTCCAAGGAAGTTAAAGGACCCTAGAGCGCCCCTTATCTCTTGTAATATTGGGGGTGTGACCTTTGATAAGACTCTCCTTGATTTAGGAGCCAGTGTGAATTTACTTCCCACCTCCATCTATGAGCAGTTTGACATCGGTGAGCTCAAGCCTACACCCATTATTTTCCAGCTCGCCGATAGATCAATCAAGACTCCAAAGGGCCTTATTGAGGATGTCATTATTAAAGTGAATGAGTGCTACTTCCATGCCGACTTTCTTATTTTGGAGATGGTTTCTCCCCAAAAAATCAAGCATACTCCTATCATTTTGGGTAGACCATTTTTAGCCACGGCTAGGGCTAATATAGATTGTGCTTCAGGAGTTATGGACATATCTTTTGGGGACCAAAAAGTCAGCATCAATATTTTCAAGGCATCCAAATTCCATGATCAAAAAGGAGATTGCTATGCTGTTGACACCATTGAGGAGTTATTAGAGATTGAAGAGGACAGTAGGATCAGAATGAGAGAAGAAGTTGACATCCTGTCAACTCAACTTAGGACGTGGCCCCCAGTTGAACCCTTGCCTCAGCTTAAATCTGAACCAGCTCTGCCATCTTTGCAATTCCCTCCTCAGGTTGAATTAAAACCATTGCCGGCCTTCCTTAAGTATGCATTCCTAGGTCCAGACCAAACCTTGCCAATCATTATAGCAAGCGACCTTGAACCTAACCGTGAGGAGAAACTAGTTGAGGTCCTTAAATCTCATAAAGGGGCTATAGGTTGATCTGTCGCTGATCTTAAAGGGATTAGTCCAACCATTTGTCAGCACCACATTTATATGGAGGAGAATGTAAAACCAAGCAGAGACATCCAGAGGAGATTAAACCCACACATGAAGGAGGTGGTCAAAAATGAGGTGGTCAAGTGGCTAGATGGCGGGATCATCTACCCAATTTCTGATAGTGAGTGGGTAAGTCCAACCCAAATAGTCCCAAAGAAATCAGGACTGACTGTGATCGCCAATGATCAAGAGGAGTTGATATCTACTAGGTTGACCACGGGATGGAGGGTCTGCATTGATTATAGGAAGCTCAACTCCATGACAAAGAAGGACCATTTTCCCCTCCCATTCATTGACCAAATTTTGGAAAAAATTAGCAGGGCAAAAATACTTCTGTTTTCTAGATTGGTATTCTAGGTATAATCAAGTGGCTATCTACCCAAAAGATCAAGAAAAAACCACATTTACATGTCCCTACGGAACATTTGCTTTTCGGAGAATGCTCTTTGGATTATGTAATGCGCCTGCCACATTTCAAAGATGCATGTTAACAATTTTTTCTAACATGGTGGATAACTTTTTAGAAGTTTTCATGGATGATTTCTCTATTTTTGGGGACACATTTGATTCCTGCCTTGATCACTTAGTCAAAGTAATGAAGAGATGCATTGACACTAATCTTATCCTCAGTTGGGAAAAGAGCCATTTCATGGTTAAAGAAAGCATTGTTCTGGGGCATATAGTGTCGGCAAGAGGAATTGAGGTAGATAAAGCCAAGGTTGAGCTCATTGCCAAACTGCCACCACCCACCTCAGTAAAATAAATCCGATCATTCCTGGGTCATGCCGACTTCTATCGCCGGTTCATCCAAGACTTCTCCAAAGTTGCTAGACCTCTCACTAATCTGCTGGCTAAGGAAGTCCCATTCCATCTTGACCTATCATGTCTTGAGGCTTTTGAGTCGTTGAAAATGGCGTTGACTGATGCCCCAATCTTACAAACTCCCAATTGGTCATTGCCTTTTGAAATTATGTGTGATGCCTTAGATTGTGCTTTAGGTGCGGTTTTAGGATAAAGGGTAGACAAACAACCTGTGGTGATTTACTATGCGAGTCGCACACTCGCTGATGCCCAACTTAGGTACACCACAACAGAAAAGGAGTTACTTGTTGTTGTCTTTACTCTTGAAAAGTTTCGATCCTATCTGCTAGGGGCCAAAGTCATTGTGTTTTCTGACCACTCAGCCCTTAGACACCTGCTGTCTAAAAAAGATGCCAAATCAAGGTTGATTAGATGGATCCTTTTACTACAGAAGTTTGATTTGGAAATTCAGGATAAAAAAGGAAGTGAAAATATTATTGCAGATCACTTGTCCCGAATTATAACATCAGACACCACACCCTTACAGGACTCATTTTCAGATGAGCACCTCCTTAGTGTATCCCACGTTTCACCCCCATGGTATGCACACATTGTCAATTACTTAGCCGTGGGAAAAATTCCTGAAGGTTGGTCCAAACAAGAAAAAGATCGCTTCTTTACTAAGCTCAAGTACTTCTTTTGGGAAGACCCTAAGCTATTCCATTTAGGACCAGACCAAATCATTCGAAGGTGTGTCCCTGAAGGTGAGCAACAAAGCATTCTGACATTTTGCCACACCTTAGCTTGTGGGGGGCATTTTTCAGGTAAGAAAACGACAGCCAAGGTTTTGCAGAGTGGGTTCTACTGGCCCATAGTATTCAAAGATGCATTTGAATTTTGTAAATCTTGTGAGCACTGTCATGCTATGGGAAACATGTCACGCAGGGACATAATGCCTTTAAACCCCATCCTGGTTGTAGAAATTTTTGATGTATGGGGAATTGACTTCATGGGACCGTTTCCACCATCTTTTGGTCATGAGTATATTTTGGTGGCGGTGGATTACGTGTCTAAGTGGATAGAAGCTATAGCCACAAGGACTAATGATCACAAAATTGTCATGAAATTTGTTCGTAAGAATATTTTTTCTCGATTTAGGTGTCCTAGGGCTATCATTAGTGATGGGGGTTCACATTTCATCCATTCTCAATTCCAGGCTTTGGTTAGGAAGTATGGGATAACACATAAGATTGCTAACCCCTACCATCCCCAGACTAGTGGCCAGGTGGAGGTTTCTAATAGGGAGATCAAGAATATTTTGTAAAAGTCTGTTAGGCCCGATAGGAAAGATTGGTCAGAAAGATTAGATGATGCTTTATGAGCCTATCGGACCGCCTACAAAACTCCCATTGACATGTCCCCTTATAGGCTCATTTTTGGAAAGCCATGTCATTTGTCAGTCGAATTGGAACATAGGGCCTATTGGGCAATCAAACAATTCAATCTTGATTCAGCACAAGCTAGTTCCCATAGAGCCCTTCAACTGAATGAGTTAGAGGAACTTCGCAATGAGGCCTATGCGAACTCTATGATTTATAAAGCCTAGACTAAAGTATTTCATGATAAATACATTTCACGAAAAACTTTTCAAATCAACCAAAAGGTCTGGCTTTTTAATTCTAGACTGTGATTATTCCCTGGCAAATTGAAATCCCGATGGGATGGACCATATGTGGTAATTACAATATTTGACCATGGTGCAGTAACAATTCTTGATCCTAAAACTGGTCAAACTTTCACTGTCAATGATCAACGTTTGAAACCTTACATTAAAATTTTTCCAATGCTGCAGGAGGACTCTCTCCGGCTGAGTGACCCATTGTGAGCTCTATTAAGTCTGGCGGATGACGTAAAACTTCGCTCTTATTGGGAGGCAACCCAATTACTCTTTATCATTTAAAAATATATTTTTATATTCTCTTAGGATCCTGGAGCCACATTCTTCTGACGACGGCATCTCTCTCTCAGGTCGTATCTATCCTTCCCCTTACTTTTCATGGCTTTATTTCATTTTTATATTTTGTTCATGCCATTGGGGACAATGTCACCTAAGTTGGGGGGTAGCTTGAGCTCTAATTTTCTCAAAATAATTACATTTCATCACACCTATGACAAGTGTTTCATGTTTATATTTCAGGATGAGAAACTTTTCTTAGAATGATAGGACTTAGAGTCTTACTCGTGAAAGTGCAAGTTAAAGGGATGAATTAATTAATTATGTCTTTAGCCTTTTCCTCAGAATACACCTGAAAATTCTATTGAACTTGTACACAATTGCACAATAACAAGATTGGTGGATGACAAACATTAGGATGATGGAAATTTTGCTTGACACTTAGGTGATGATGGATATTATGCCCATTCGTTGAAAGTAATCATGAGGAAAAAGTTACCTGCCAAAAAAAAAGAGAAAAAAAACACATGGAAAATGTCCCTAAACTTAGTAATCGGGCATGCTTCTCCTAAGGCAAGAGTTGAGGTTCGCGTCAAACGGCAAAGGGATGTGCAGCACCGTGTGTCAAAAAAAAAGAGAGAGAGAGAAAAGAATAAACAGGCAGAGTGAAGCTACATGTAATTCGAGAAACTTAATTCAAGAAATGGGTAGAATTGAAAATCATCTTTAAGTGAAAGGTAGAAGACTCATTCATCTAGACTGTTTGGTAGTCACTAGTCAAGTTATATCACTCATACACAAAGAGATATTTAATTTTGAGTGTATCATGAGGAAAGGTCTAAACACATGGACTGATGAAATTTGTACCGAATACATTCTACTTGAACTTGTAATACTCCAAAGTCTAAATCATTATGCATAATGTTCTTGCCATGAACTGTGACACATGAGTGTTTGCTAGTCCTAATTTTATAATTATTTACATTACTAAGGGACTAGCAATGTTTAAGTTGGGAGGTGTGATAAGTGTCCATTTCTTATGATAATTCATCGCATGAACACCATTTTATGTGCATATAATTAGGCAATTATGCATATTTCATAGTTAACCTCAACTCTGCATTTAAATTGGAGCTTTCACACAAATTGATTAATTTGACGATTTTATTTAATAATTTGAAGTTGAGGGCCATGAGCATTAATTCTCCATTGCATAACCATGAGCATTTAAGATTTATATGCATATTATGATAATTTTTATGGACTAAATTATAATTATGTGTGTGCATGACACCGAAGGTAATTGTAAAAGAAGCCGGGGGCAAAACTGTCACCACCACTTTGACCAAGTCAAAAGTACATATTTTGGTTAGAGGGAAAAGAAATTTCAAAAGTTTGAAATTGAGGAAAAGAAACACATATTTTGGTTGGAGGGAAAATTGAATTCAAAGTTTGAAATAAAGGAGAGACATAATGAGCCTTGGGAAAGGGGGTGCCCAAAGTCCAAGAAAGGGGGTGCCCACCTACTTTTCCTCTTCCTCATGCATCATATTCCACTTAAATCCCAGCCATCCATCATCTTTTGATACAATCTCCACCCTCCATCTACCCAACTTTCCCTATAAATAGCCCAAGACAAGGAGGAGAAAGGGAGTTCTTCTTTTGGCAATTTTTACCCTCTCTCTCTCTCTCATCTTAGGTCGCCGAGTTCACCCTCTTCTGTCCCTCTTTTTCTCTTGATGTCTTCATAAAAGTTCTATGTTTTTAAGTCCTTTACAACTTCTTCTTCTGCATCATTTTCTAATTCCTCCTGATTTTCAAGATATTTCATATTGTTCACTATACTATCATGTTCATCTATGAACCAGTGTTTCTCTCTGTTCTTCCCCTTTTTTCGCCCTCTTCCGTCTCTCTTCTCCTCTTGCTGTCTTCATGAAAGTTCTTTGGTTTTACGTGTTCTACAACTTATTCTTCTACATCATCTTCTAATTCTTTCTTCTTTGAAAGTTATTTTGATATTTTTCAACTTGCTGTCCTATGATTTCACTGTTCATCAGAGGTGCTAGCTTCTGTTATTCTTTTATTTTGAAGCCTTTCTTCTCTTCTTTTCTCTCTGAGTTCTTCATAAAAGTTATTCCTCTCTTCCTCCTCTTCAACTTCTTTCTCTTGGGCATCTCTTAACTCATCTTGGTTTCAAAGTTATTCACCCTCTAAAG
This sequence comes from Amorphophallus konjac, assembly GCA_022559845.1. NCBI lineage: Eukaryota > Viridiplantae > Streptophyta > Magnoliopsida > Alismatales > Araceae > Amorphophallus > Amorphophallus konjac. The sequence goes on along the minus strand of CM040118.1, from coordinate 177,887,166 downwards.
GCTGCTTCAACGACGAAGGTGACTTCCTCCCGGAGTAGACGACATCTTCCGCAAGGTGGTTCATGATCCAAGGCCAAGAGAGGACAGCGCTGTCATCACCATTGCTGCTACCATCTTCATATCTCAGGATCCGTTTATTTTTATTGTTTTAGTTTCATTTTACTTCATTGTAATCTCGTCACATCCTTGTTGTAAGCTTATCTTGCACTTCATGTACTCTTTCTTCTAAGTTAATAAAAAGAATTATTCATTTGATCTAGTTCTTGATCTTCTTCCCTCTCTACATCTTTCTTCTATCTCTTCTTTTCACTTCATGTAATTATTTTCTATAGCATAGGCGCATAGTCATGTGTGTTTTTAATTAAGTGTTTGGTTTGTTCATCACTTCATATTTTTCTTTAAGCAAAATAAAATCACAAGTGTTTTCTAAAGGACTCCAAGGTTTTTTTAACTCTAAAAATCTCTTCTTCCTTGGGGATTTGACCCGTGCTTGCCATAGTACTACGTTCTCTTTTGATCATTTTGTGCGAGTTCGGTTTTAAGATTGTTATACGCGTGTTTTAAACGACGAACTTTCGCGTTATCAGGGAGCGAGGGCGACTGGGACCAGCACCTGAAGTGCTTGGGGCACCACCACGACCAGCTCCCACCTCCTCAGCGGAAGATATGGGGCTAACAAGGATCCCCTTGTGAGGTGCCATGACTCCAAAAAAATAGAAGAAGAGGAAAAGCCCTCACTGGAGAAAGAGATAGTTGAAGAAGGAGCATCTAACAACCGTGGCAGGCACTGGAAGAGCAAGTGGGGCTCCCTAAGATACCCTACGGTGATTCTTATAACTTTCGAAGGCGGAACGACCGTTCTGAAGCCACATTGAAGGAGAAAGGACGCCTGTCGCCATCAGGGTAGGATCACCAAACTCAAGCGACCATTCGCGCCTGCGCTCCCAGACAAAGGCAGCCCGCGTCATGATTATGCTGATGTTGTCTGCCACCGCCAGGGGTGCCTTGCGCGCCAAGAATATGGTCGGGCCCACCGGGCCAAGCAATACAAGGAGACCATCCTCGGAACAATCCCTCGACACACCCTCTCGAACTCGCCTCTTAGATCCCGAAAAAGTGCTCGGCATCAAAGAGTGGGGGGCTACTGTGACGACCCAAGATCCGGATACCGGGGAGAGCCCGATACCATTCGAATCCTGGTCCGCCACCCACGAGCCGGGAGGGCTCGGAAGGGCGACAGGCTAGGATTCGAATTGTACTGGGCTCTCCCCGGTATCCAGATCTTGGGTCGTCACAGCTGGTATCAGAGCAGTGGTTGTGGATGTACATAGGAATTTGAGATATTGCAGTGATCAGAGTCCATAAGGCCTAGTATAGTCGGCAGCTGGCTTAGGATTTTGTGTTTATTTTCCGCTTGATTTTTCGCTTGAGAGCTTGAGTGCGCTGTGTGGCGCTATGAAGGCAGTTGATGTTCGTGACTTTCGTGTCGGCGTGGGGTCTAAGGATCGAGGTCGAGGGCTTTCTCCCTCATCGGTGGTGATCCCGGTTGTCCAGCGTTAGGCAGAGGTTGCCAGTAAGTGCGTTGCTATGTTCGAGGTGTTCGCTGCGAGGTCAGGTGGCTGGCGAGGATTGGTTGTGGTTAAGTGGCCGTGAGCGTGCTCTGAGGGAGCTATTGTTGAGTCTGGCCACCCAGCTTGAGGTTATCCAGCCCCTGAGGTTTTAAGGTTATGGTTTAAGGTAGCAGAGTAGAGTGTTCTGAACGAGAGGTACGCTCGGGTGAGCAGAGGATCTTCTCGGTGAGCTGTTGTTTCATCGATCCTGATGTTCTTGTCGTGCTCTGTGGCGTCAAAAATGACGTGTCGGTCCCGATTATTTTGCGAATTTTGAGGCAGGATTGGGTTGTGGTATCCCAGTACGTTCTTGCTCCTGTGCTCTTGTGTGCGAATGGGTTGTGTTCGCCTTGGATTTGGTTGAGATGAGAAGGTTCTATGGTGGTTTCGGGACTCGAGGATGAGCATCGGCGATTGTCAATTATGGCTCGTGTTGCAGCTCTTGGCGTGCTGTGTTGCAGTTCGAGGAATTGCGTGGTGGTGCATCGAGAGATGCTGTGATTTTTGACCGACGTGACACTCGCCGAGTGTGTCGGAAGTGCTGACCTGACGTGGTGATGGTTTTCTCGGTGCTGGAAGTGTTGTTCCTAGCATGTGTGAGGTTTAAGGTCAGGTCGAGCGTGGAGTTTTTCCGTTGGTCAGAGATGTGATCGGTTTCTCCTTTGGTGGGATAGATTGTATTTAGCTAAAGTTCGTCATCTTGCATTGCGTGTCCGGATTGGTTGGCCTTTGTGTGCCATAAAGTATGTGCGAGACGTGTTCCCTATTTTGGCATGATGGTTGCATGTGAGAAGTCGTGCCCAATTCCCTTGCTGTGTGAGGGTACTGGCGCTGTTCTGGAAGGGCGAGTGCTGATTGGGCGGTGTTCGCATTCTTAGCTGGTGCTGGAACTTTCCGATGCGTGGTTGTTCGGAGCCTACAGTGTTGCAGAAGATTGACAGATTTGGGAGTGAATCTGTGCTTGGGGTTCGAGGTAAGGGAGCTTTCCTCACCCTATTTTCTGAGGTTGGCCAGCTGAGCTGTGGATTGTCGGGATGGCGAGTCCCGAGTTGCCGTGTTGGCTGTGCGCGTGCGAATCAGAGTGCAAAGCGAAAACCTGGTAGGCCCATAACCCACAGGTTCAGGATCGTAGCGTTGGTTGCTACGGGCGGATTCCTGAGTTTGCGTTGAGCATGTGAGGATTGGTTCCTCTATGCGAGACCTGTTGTTGCCGTGCCGTTACTTGAGGAATTGTGGTCCTTGGCACTAGCAGGATGGTGTGTTGAGGAAAAATGTTGGCAAGTATGCCACATGAGTACCCTGTTCCTGTGATTGAAGCCGTGTCAGGCGTCGGTGTTAGACTCGGAAGGGGTTGTTGAGGATGTCGCCTGACGGAGGTTGAGGATGTGTTGGTCAGAGTCGGTGGTTTGGTGCCTGACTTGTGTCGCAAGCTGTGTTCTCGGATGAGATCGTGTTCTAGAGGAACTGATCTCTAAAAGATTTTGGGTTCCGGTTGATAGCTGCGAGTGACTAGTAAGGCTAGTCTCGCAGTCGTGAATGATAAGGTGTGTATTGTTGGGGACCCGTGTGCGTTGGTTGCGGCGTTGGCGACCAGGTTGCTGTGAGATTGGGTGGTACTTTCCCTGTCACGCCCTGAGCCTTTATGACAGTGGAAGACTCGCTCGAGGAACGTAAATAGCCGGCATGGTAAGCCTCTTGCAAGTAAGAATGATCAAAGCGTAAGGCAATCACACATAAGAATGCAATCACACATCATTTACTCAAACTCCAACTCATTTCATTAATAATCAAATCAAATATTCAAATACAACCACTAATTCAACTTTTATTGTACTAGACTCAAGAAATAAGAAATTACAAAGACTCGATCTAAAACAATGTAAACTTTCCTAAGTCTTCGCTCAATCTTCATTCACTCTCGGATCCGCTACTTGAATACTCCGAATCCGAACCCGACTCACTTCCATCTCCTGAAAAAGATTGGAAATAGGTAATGAGCACACTTGCCCAGTAGGTATCTTCACATCAACATGACTAGCACTATTTAAGTAATTAGCATTTTAGCTCTAGAGAAATAAGGTAAAATCATGCGAATGCGATAAATCATGTGAATAACCAAAGTAACAATGACGATCGTTAAGATAGAATGAGAGCAAGTATGAACTAGCAAGAATGTAACAAGTATGAGCAAGAATATAGCATGCCCTTTCAAGAACAAGAATGTATCGAGAATGCACTTTCACTTTTCACTTTCATAACCATAGAGGTTACGCACGAGAACGTCAATCATGTAGTAATTCACTAGATTTTCACGAGTGCGCATGGATTTCACTTATTTATAAAGAAAGTACTCCCAGTGCAATGCGACGCCAGTATCATCATACCCCATGGTTTATAATAGTATGTTTTCGGTAATCAGCCGAGGGGACTAGCATAGAGCTCTTGGACACAATCAGCGCCCGAACTGCATCTTCACGTATAAATCAAGCTAATTCCATGAGTATAACAATAAAGTATGGCCACGAATGTAATAAGTTCAATTAATAAGCTCATGACAATAATTATCAAAGAATGAATGCTTCAATTAAGAATATGAGAGATCAAGAATGAATTAAGATAATGTTATGCTTATGGAAACAAATCGGCAGCATGACAGTACATTTCTTTAACTTCCATTCAGTATTTTAAGTTTCTTGATCAATATGATCAGTCCTAGACCATTATCAAGCCATCTAGGAACTTAGAATATCAACCCTTGGGTCAAACCTCGGGTCAACAAGCTAAAGCATTATGACGGTCTTGTACTAGGCCGTAACATTCACGTGACGGTCAAAGACTGGGCCGTTACATTAATGTGACGCTCCAGTGTTGGGCCGTTACAATGATCTGAATCCGAAAATAATAAATAGGATTCAGTTAACTGTGACGGTCGTATATTGGTCCGTTAGATTAGCATGACGGTCCAACATTGATCCGTTACATCTCCAAAAACCAGAAACCATCGATAGTGTTTTCTAATGATTGGGCTTTCATGGTACAACCAACTCGGCATCCTAGTGGGAATCCCAGGCTCGCGGAGAATTACAGAGGCCTTGAAACAAGATTTCCTAGTCCATTGGAAGGAATATCCAATAGAGAGGTCCTCATGTTCAAGAATAATGTTCCTATAGTGCAAAGTGTGAACTAATGGCCAACATACCGGAATATGTGCCATGTACTTAAAGAAAATGACTCTATTGATAGAAAAGACTGTGAAACGATGTGAAATCTTGATAAAACTCCGTCCATACATCATTGAAAATCATGATTTAGATACAAAACTATAGAATTTTGGCACATGAAATTAACATAACTTAAAATAGCTTAAGATACATTAATCATGCAATTTCTATTATGAATCAGTAACTACACTTAAAGTCATGATAACAGGTCCAAACTTAGCTATCTAAGCTTATTTATAAGTACACTTAACTGGTTATCATTCTACCTCGGGCTGACAGAACATAAGGGTCTGACGGTCTAACAAGTGCGCGTCACAGTGCTTGTGACGGTTTATCGAGGGGCCGTCTGTTATGGTGCGTCAGAGACAACAGAGTAATTTGAATGCAACAGAGGGTGTGGCGGCTTATCGTAAGGCCGTTACAGCGTTGTGACGGTCTAAGTATGATGCGTTAGAGACCCTGCTAACAGTATAAAGAATTAAAAGACTATGATTTGAAACCATGTCATATTTTGAAAGGTTTTAACTACCCCAATCATGACAAAACGAAGTAAAGGTCATCTAGATGCATAGGTTGTAGTGAATTGACAAGATAATATCTTTGATCTTTGATTAGGGCTAAGGATATGTATGAATGCATGAACCCACTAAAACATGAAATTCATAGTCCACAATGCATGAAATCAAACACAATCAGAGGGCTTTTATCCCTAACAATATGTTTTTGCCAATCATGAGATAACCTACCGCTTAACGAGGCTTTAAACTTCTAATTTGAGTCTGAAAGACGTGCCCTAGTTCTCCCTTTCCAGTGAGTTTCCAGCAACTTCACGCTACTCTAGCTCCGCGACCTCTTGACCTAAGGACGTGAAATTTTGAGGGTATGAAGATGAAACTAAGGGGAACAAAAAGTTCTATAGGATTGAACTCTAATTACCTCGTTTAGACGTCCTAATCTCTTGATCTTCAGGGGTCTTGCGTTCAGTTTCCTGGGTTGCGAAGGTCTGACCAGTAACTTTGGAAGCTTCAATCTCCTTGGTTGGTTGATCTCCTAGCACAAAATTTGGAGAGCTATTAGTCTAATGTATTATAAACAAAAAGTTCTAAAGAACTTACCTAAAATTCTATCTCCTTATCTTGATTCTTCGCGAGCCAAAAGTAAGGGTTGTTCAGTTCAGAACTAGGTCCTATTTATAGGGTTTTGGCTAGGGTTTGAAGATTAGATCGATTCTAGAGTCCTTGTTAAAGCTTAGATCAACTTCTAAAAGTCCTTAACACCTCTATTAGTCTTCCCATCTCGATCCCTAAGAGATAAGCTAGTAAAAATCTAATCTTTTGGCTTGTTCTTCACTTCACAAAATTTACAAAGTGTAACGCATCAGGACTGGTGCGTTACATGGTTGTAGCGGTCGCCCGATAGACCGTTACACCAAACGTGTACAGAATTTCAATTTATTAAAACTCTTTTACTCGTTTATCCTTCTAATTATCTATATAAAAGAGTATTTATCTTTAAAATCCGTGAATAGTCTAAATAATCTTCTAGAATATGGGCCAAACTTAATGGGCTTGGTCCTTTAACCTATTGGGTTTCAATTATCAAAGCTAGATTAATTACTTAACATAAATTGGGCCTTATAATGATTTATTTAATCTAATATTTATTTATTACTCCATTTTGGGTCTTTAAAATTTTCAAAAAATAATTAAATATACCAAAAATATTTTATTAAAATTCTGGGGCCTTACACCCTCCCCCACTTAAAAGAATTTGGTCCCCAAATTCAATATATGAGTTTTTACGGAGAGTGTACGTAGTTTAATGTATTAAGAATTAACGTAAGGCGAATGGGTTAAGAGGGTACCTTTAATCATCTCACCTCCCTCGTCTAGAATGACATTTAATCGACCTCGCTTCCCGCATCCGTTGTTATCCCTTGATGATTGTTCGTTGATGAAAGGACATAGGGGCAAGCGATGTTCCCGGCTTCCACACTTGAGACAAGCGCCGAGACTCTTCCAACATTCTTCTGTCGAGTGCCCAAATTTTTCACAAAATGAGCAAGGTGCCACGGCTTGCTCCTTCTCTTCTTTAACTTTCTTGTTCTTTCCATTTCCATTTCCATTTCTTTTTCCGTTACCATTCCCATTACGGGACCTCTTAATGTGACGGTTTTCACCCTCATCCACTTCTTTCTCTTCTTGCCTATCCTGTTTTCGGCTTGACCTTTCTCCTCGGAGCCTCTCCACTTTCTCCAGGGTTCTTTCACATAGATGCGCTCTTTGAACCATCTCGGTGTAAGTGCGGATATTCTGCGTTCCAAGTTGTTGCATAAATCCAGACTTTAAACCATCCATAAATCGGCTGGCTTTCAATAAATCTGTGCTTACCAAGTGAGGAGCATAAGGTGCTAGTCGAGAGAATTGTAATTCAGACTCTGCCACAGACATCGTGCCTTACTTTAAGGAGACAAATTCCATAGCCTTTCTTTCTTTTACATGCTCGGAGAAGTACTTGGCTCGAAAAAGTGTAAGAAAACCCTCCCATATATGAGGTACGTCTGTAGGTGGCGTCGGAATGGATTTCCACTATGTACGAGCATCCTTGTTGAGTTGGAACATGGCAAGTCAAACTTTCTCTTGGTCAGTGCATTGCATGACATCGAATATTCGATTCATCTCGTCGATCCAATTTTCTGCTTCATCTGGGTTAGAAGATCTAGAGAATTGTGGAGGATTTAAACTTCAGAAATTGCCATGTAAGTTCCCCGCGCCAGCCCTACCACCGGCTTGGGCCACTGTCTGTAGGGCTTGGGTAAGTCCCGCAACAGTTTGCTGCATCACTTCCCAGTTCACACGATGAGCCATTGAGAATCAAGGTACCTGAGAACATGGACATTTTAGTTATTTAGAATCGAGAAGATTTATCCTAAGATAATTTCTATATAACTATCTCATCCCGGGCTCTACCTAATCCTCGTATAGGTAAGAAAATTCTTACTTAATTCATAGGTAGGGGTCCTTAACCTTAGACTTATCCTATGACATGATTCTTCTCCCTAAGTCCTAAGACTTAGGCTCTGATACCAACTTAACTGTCATGCCCCGAGCCTTTATGATAGCAGAAGACTCGCTCGAGGAACGTGAACAGTCGGCATGGTAAGCCTCTTGCAAGCAAGAACGATCAGAGCGCAAGGCAATCACACATAAGAATGCAATCGCACAGCATTTACTCAAACTCCAACTCATTTCATTAATAATCAAATCAAATATTCAAATACAACCACTAATTCAACTTTCATTGTACTAGACTCAAGAAATAAGAAATTACAAAGACTCAATCTAAAACAATGTAAACTTTCCCAAGTCTTCGCTCATTCTTCATTCACTCTCGGATCCGCTTCTTGAATACTCCGAATCCGAACCCGACTCACTTCCATCTCCTGAAAAAGATTGGAAATAGGTAATGAGCACACTTGCCCAGTAGATATCTTCACATCAACATGACTAGCACTATTTAAGTAATTAGTATTTTAGCTCTAGAGAAATAAGGTAAAATCATGCGAATGCGATAAATCATGTGAATAACCAAAGTAACAAATATGGTCGTTAAGATAAAATGAGAGCAAGTATGAACTAGCAAGAATGTAACACGTATGAACAAGAATGTAGCATGCCCTTTCAAGAACAAGAATGTATCGAGAATGCACTTTCACTTTTCACTTTCATAACCATAAAGGTAACACACGAGAACGTCAATCATGTAGCAATTCACTAGATTTTCACGAGTGCTCATGGATTTCACTTATTTATAAAAAAAGTACTCCCAGCGCAATGCGACACCAGTAGCATCATACCCCATTGTTTATAATAGTATGTTTCCGGTAATCAATCGAGGGGACTAGCATAGAGCCCTTGGACACAATCAGCGACCGAACTGCATCTTAACGTATAAATCAAGCTACTTCCATGAGTGTAACAATAAAGTATGGCCAAGAATATAATAAGTTCAATCAATAAGCTCATGACAACAATTATCAAAGAACGAATGCTTCAATTAAGAATATGAGAGATCAAGAATGAATTAAGACAATGTTATGCTTATGGAAACAAATCGGCAGCATAACGGTACATTTCTTTAACTTCCATTCAGTATTCTAAGTTTCTTGATCAATATGATCAGTCCTAGACCATTATCAAGCCATCTAGGAACTTAGAATATCAACCCTTGGGTCAAATCTAGGGTTAACTAGCTCAAGCATTGTGACGGTCTTGTACTGGGCCGTTACATTCACGTGACAGTCAAAGACTGGGCTGTTACATTAATGTGATGCTCCAGTGTTGGGCCGTTACAATGGTCTGAATCCGAAAATAATAAATAGGATTTAGTTACCTGTCACGGTCGTATATTGGTCCGTTAGATGAGCCTGACGGTCCAACATTGATCCGTTACATCTCCAAAAACCAGAAACCATCGATAGTATTTTCTAATGATTGGACTTTCATGGTAAAACTAACTCGGTGTCCTAGTGGGAATCCCAGGCTTGCGGAGAATTACGGAGGTCTTGAAACAAGATTTCATAGTCTATTGGAAGGAATATCCAATAGCGAGGTCCTCATGTTGAAGAATAATGTTCCTATAGTGCAAAGTGTGAACTAATGGCCAACATACTGGAATATGTGCCATGTACTTAAAGAAAGTGACTCTATTGATAGAAAAGACTATGAAACGATGTGAAATCATGATAAAACTCCGTCCATACATCATTGAAAATCATAATTTAGATACAAAACTATAGAATTTTGGCACATGAAATTAACATAACTTAAAATAGCTTAAGATACCTTAATCATGCAATTTCTATTATGAATCAGTAACTACACTTAAAGTCATGATAACAGGTCCAAACTTAGCTATCTAAGCTTATTTATAAGTAAACTTAACTGGTTATCATTCTGCCTCGGGCTGACAGAACATAGGGGTCTGACGGTCTAACAAGGGCGCGTCACAGTGCTTGTGACGATTTATGGAGGGGCCGTTACAGTAGTGTAACGCTCCTGTTATGGTGCGTTAGAGACAAGAGAGCAATTTGAATGCAACAGAGGGTGTGACGGCTTATCGTAAGGCCGTTACAGCGTTGTGACGGTCTAAGTATGATGCGTCAGAGACCATGCTACCAGTATAAAGAATTAAAAGACTATGATTTGAAACCATGTCATGTTTTGAAAAGTTTTAGCTATCCCAATCATGACAAAATGAAGTAAAGGTCATCTAGATGCATAGGTTGCAGTGAATTGACAAGATAATATCTTTGATCTTTGATTAGGGCTAAGGATATGTATGAATGCATGAACCCACTAAAACATGAAATTCATAGTCCACAATGCATGAAATCAAACATAATCAGAGGGCTTTTATCCCTAACAAGATGTTTTTACCAATCATGAGATAACCTACTACTTAACTAGGCTTTAAACTTCTAATTTGAGTCTGAAAGACGTGCCCTAGTTCTCCCTTTCCAGTGAGTTTCCAACAACTTCACGCTGCTCTAGCTCCTCGACCTCTTGACCTAAGGAGGTGAAATTTTGAGGGTATGAAAATGAAACTAAGGGGAACAAAAAGTTCTATAGGATTGAACTCTAATTACCTCGTTTAGACGTCCTAATCTCTTGATCTTCAAGGGTCTTGCGTTCAGTTTCCTGGGTTGCTAAGGTCCGACCAGCAACTTTGGAAGCTTCAATCTCCTTGGTTGGTTGATCTCCTAGCACGAAATTTGGAGAGCTATTAGTCTAATGTATTATAAACAAAAGGTTCTAAAGAACTTACCTGAAATTCTATCTCCTTACCTTGATTCTTCGTGAGCCAAAAGTAAGGGTCGTTCAGTTCAGAACTATATCCTATTTATAGGGTTTTGGCTAGGGTTTGAAGATTAGACCGATTCTAGAGTCCTTGTTAAAGCTTAGATCAACTTCTAAGAGTCCTTAACACCTCTATTAGTCTTCCCATCTCAATCCCTAAGAGAGAAGCTAGCAAAAATCTAATCTTTTGACTTGTTCTTCACTTCACGGAATTTACAGAGTGTAACGCATTAGGACTGGTGCGTTACATGGCTGTAGCGGTCGCCCGATAGACCGTTAAACCAAACGTGTACAGAATTTTAATTTATTAAAACTCTTTTATTCGTTTATCCTTCTAATTATCTATATAAAAGAGTATTTATCTTTAAAATTCGTGAATAGTCTAAATAACCTTCTAGAATATGGGCCAAGCTTAATGGGCTTGGTTCTTTAACCTATTGGGTTTCAATTATCAAAGCTGGATTAATTACTTAACATAAATTGGGCCTTATAATGATTTATTTAATCCAATATTTATTTATTACTCTATTTTGGGTCTTTAAAATTCCTAGAAAATAATTAAATATACCAAAAATAATTTATAAAAATTCTGGGGCCTTACATTCCTCCCCTAAAGACGTGTGCCATGAATTGTTCCGGTGGTGTCCCGTGACTCTGTGGTGAGGGCGGAATCGGGATTGGCAGGTGTCCACTTGGATTAATTGAGACGAAGGTTTCGATGAGACAAGACGGAAGAGGGACTGTGACGACCCGGACTCTGGATATCGGATATACCCAACAGGACTACCGAGTAGACCCGATACCACTTGGAACCCGTGAAGCCTCCCAAGAGCTGTAAATCCCCAAAGGGATAAAAGGAATGTCGTGTAGCACATTGAAGTCACAGATATAACAGTAAGCAATTAAATTTCATTAATCAGATTTGCTAAAGTAGCAGAAATTAAAAATTATACCAGAGTCCAGTCCAAAGGAAAGACAAGTACACTCCAACAGAAAGAAAAACATACACTGAGGTCGGGGGAAGCCCGACGCAGGTACCGCTGGCAACTATGAGCACGCCACACCAGGAACCGCGAAGTAAGAAGAGCGCCACACTTGAAAAGTAGGGGGGAGCCTCGTGTCACTGGCTCAATAGGGGTCACACGAATCTCCACTGAAAAACACGCAGTAACACGGAACAACAGCTAAAACAACAGGAGTAGTAAAGTAGGAAAAGCTAAACTACAACTAGAAAGCGGTAAAAGAAAGCAGTAACAGAAGAAGAGAAGCCGAACCGAATCAGAACCTTAGCTCCTACACTACTCCAATAGCAACAGAAAGGCGAACCCTGATCTTACAAAGTCAAGAGTTACCGATCCGCTGACTAAGCACAAGGCCTAAGGTGAAGGCTTACAAAGATAGGCAACAGACCTATAAGAGACCTAGACAGACAAGGAACACTAAAGCCGACATGACTGGATTATCGTGCACGCTCCTTAAGCGTAAACGTAGGCACGACTGGATCGTCGTGCATACCACACAGCACTGACCTCGGGTAAAGCCATGAAAAGACTAACCCGAAGAGGTCACGACGCACAAGAAATGCGAGAGTCACGTGTCACGTGACGGAAGCACATCCTCACTAGAAGAACAGCCAGATGCATCCACTCACGTCTTACACTGCGCCACAGGTATCTCGCTACGGACGCCGAGAACGACGGAGACTGAGATACTCACTAAACTAGAATAGGAACTACAGTAACGAGTGACTTGTTGGGTTCGGTGCAAGTATTCAGAGGGGGGGTGGATGAATATAGCCTATAAAAATTTCGCCCAATTAAAATCTAAAGCAATCAGAGATGCAGAATTAAAAAACTATTGTAGATATATATATAGAGTGAACCTAAGCAAGTCTAATCAGTAGACTGAATCAATTCAACGGAGCTTGTGCCTTAAAGCATTTAGACAGAAAACCCAATTGAGGCGCCCTTTACATTCATCTAGCGAAGTCAGATAAAAGAGATCAACCCACAGTCAAACATATAGTGTGCGCAGCAAATAGATGAACACTTATAGAACATCAAACCAAAGCGCCCCTAAGCATTCATCTAGCGCCAACCACACAAGAATTCAAACCACTACACAATGGGTTTTAGGTGGTTCGGTCCAGCAGACCTACATCCACCCCACACTCAACCCCGAGTGTGGATTACTGCTGCGCAACACAGCTTGCGTCCGCTGGGCAATACAGCTTAGCCTACAATCGCTGGGCCTCACAGCTTGCCGTCCAATGGAATCCACCACTGCAACCGCTGGGGATTACAGCTTACCCGTCCAGTGGAAACCTCCACTGCCCGCTGAGCAACACAGCTTGCTGTCCAGAGGAGTCCTCCTCTGCAAACCACTGACTAACAGCTTGAAAGAAAGTGTAAAAAGGAAAATGAAAGACAAGATAACAGCAGTCGGAAAGCTGTAAACGTAAAGCACAATGTGGCTCTTAAAGAGCTGACTGGCCTGGATTTGATCCACGGTCTAGTGAAGACAGATCTTCAAACAACCTCTCTCAGTCTCTTCTTCTCACGATCTCTTTCTTTCTTTTTCTTTCTCTCTGCACTTCTCTTCTTCTTTCGTTAATCTCTAACTCTCTGCTCTTCTCTTCTCTCTCTTTTCTTTCCTCTCTTGTGCTGGATCGACAACTTCTTTTCACTCTACCTTTTTCTTTCTCTCTGCCTCTCTTCTTCTTCTTCTCTCTTTCTTCTCTTCTGCTGGATCGTGGAAGCTCTCTCTTCTTTTTCCCTTTCTCTTCTCTCAGCTTCTGCTCTCTGCTTCGATCACGATCTCACTCTCTTTCTTCTTCTTCTCTTTTTCTTCTTCTTTTCTTTTTCTGGATCGAAGGGCTTTTCTGCTCTCCAGGCTTCTTCTTCGATCAGCCTCCATCTGAAGACAAAGGCTCCATTATATACCAGCAGCAGTAGTGAGATAGGGTGTGTGCTTCCCACGCCTTCCGTGCAGAAGATTCCTCCTCAGATCACGTGCTCAGCACCCACCTCGGATCACGTGTCAGGTGCCAGCTTCAGGTCACGTGTCCATTCATCAGTACGCTCAGCAACTAGAGTTGAGGTGGCGTTAACACACTTGCTCCAAAGGGTTGACGCAGCCTTCAGAGATCTTCAACCTTTTTAACTACTACGTCGACTCCATCAGCCTGCTGCGTTGACGCATCGATGATCCAGTGATCAAGTCTTCAGTAGATGGGCGTGCTACGTCGACGCTCTCAGCATGCTGCGTTGACGCATTGATGCGTTCCAGTGAGCAACCAACCCAACCTTTCTTAACTGTTGCGTCGACACTGCTCCACTGCTGCGTTGACGCATCAGAAAATCTGACAAGGCCTCTGCTTCTTGAGTGGCTGAGTTGACGCAGCCTTTGCGTAGAGTTGACGCTGTGAAGAGTATCCGTGGATGCATCTTCACTGGTGCGTGGACGCCTTAAGCTCTAGCGTCGACCCTGTTCCCTTCAGCAACAAGAATGAAGTCATAAGGTCTAAGTATGTACATTGTATTGTATATACTTCGAAAGAAACAGTCCAATGTATATACTTCAAGAACTCTAGACAACGGACGCTGTACAGACTTCAGATGCTTTGAACGCTTGAGCGATGTATAGACTCTGAATCGATAAGGTAGGCTGTACAGACTATAAGAAGGTTGAAGCACTGTGTAGACTTGATGAAGATTGAGGCCGTTGTACAGACATGGGGTTCAGCTGAGGATGTATGGACTTTGACGAAGTGAAGCAGTGTACAGACTTTGAATCAAACCAATGTGTAGACTTTGCCTTAGACGCTAAGTGAGACGCTCAATGTACACACTTCAAGTCCAGTGTATGGACATTGCCTTAGACTCTAAATGAAACGGACTTTAGCCAATGCCATGTATAGGCTTGAATGAGAGTCCAGTGTATAGACATATTGCGAGCATGCTGCAGCCATTGTACAGGCTTGTCAATGTATGGACTTTAATTCCAATGCAAAGCAGCAATGTATAGACTTTAGACTTCGCCATGCTTACACTAAGCGATGTACACACTTGCTGAAGCACTGTGTAGACTTATAGAGTTGACGTTGCAGACTTGAGAATGCTCACAGCGTTGACGCTGCAGAATTGAGACACACTCACAGCGTTGACGCTGCATACTTGAGAATGCTCACAGCGTTGGCGCTACATGACACACTCATGCAATCACCACAGACTGAATCAGATATAACACACTCAAGCATTCAACTCAACATGCCATCATCATAAAGAAAACATAATATCATAAAGCACTCACTGTGTTGCAATCATCAAAACAAGACAGCATTGCTATCATCAAAACACATAGCACATGCTTGTGCCTAAGGGGAACAACATTCTCCCTTTTTTTGATGATGGCAACACACTGTGACAGTGAGTCACCAAAAATTTTCTCCCCCTTTGACATAATCAAAAAGAGAAAAATAGTATGCAAACACCCTTAGAGCAACAAACTCCCCCTATCGGCATGCAATAGTAGCTATTCTCCCCTTAAAAGCAGATGACCCATAACTCCCCCTGAAGCACAGGAATGAACCCTGGTTATCCAATAACTCAAGCTAAATTCTGCCATTACAAAGAATCTAAATTCTGGTTACATGAACAGAATGAAACAGAACCATAGCTGATTGTGGAACAGGATGGAAGATTCCAACAGTGTGGATCAACTGAAAATATAAGATTAGCCAATACATCTCAATGAATCAATCAATAGCAAGATGTTGATCAGGCTATCTGGAAAGAATCTGAACATGAGGGATTGTAAAGCATTCATCATAACAATGAGTCTTAAGAAGATTTGACTCTTCTATCATAAGGGGCTATGAATTTGCAGCTTAACCAATCTGATTTTAATTTTGTTGTATACCAAATTTGCCAAATTAAACTCAATACTCATATCTGAATCCAAGTTTTAATAAAAGTGAACCAAATAGTCAGAAAATACAAAAAAATAATCATCTTTTATCTTACACATATGATCTCAATTGCACCTTTGAAAAATACACAGGTTAGTACTGAAGTTAAACACTTTTTCAAGAACATGAGTTGACAGATTTTTCAAGATAATTTTATTTGAAGCACATTATATTTTTTCCTGAGCAATTTAAGTTGATCAACACCTTTTTACATGAGGCACAACAAGTCTTAGTTGAAGTGACCCAGTTACTCAGTGTGATAACTATCATTGCCTCTCACTTTGAGAGCAGAGTTAGCAATATGAGTGTCTTTTTACATGAGAAGACACCTTTATCAGAGGCCAGACTCTCCAGCTACTCAACACAAATAAGCTATTGCTCTGACAGGTTTTGTTTCACTAAATTTTTATCAGAGATAACTATGGCACCTCATGACATGAGTTACTTTATTTCATTGATAAAGAACGCAGTTTCTCAGTGACCGAGTCATTGCTCTGAATTCACAATTTTTCATTTAGTCAACATTTTTCAAATTAATGTTTAACAACAATACACACTATATGCATCTTAACCAAAGAAGCCATGAATTCAAATTTTCAGATATCTGATGAGAGAGTCTAAGGTTTACATGACACATGTGGTTAAAGTTTATTAAACCTTATCATTCAGATATTTTTAATTCATTTAACTACAAATCTGAGAATACATTAATCTTATATCAGTCTGATTCAGTGATAATTCTTAAACCTATATGATAGAAATTTCTACAATGTTCTCAGAGTGAATTGCATGACATGCAGCTTAAGTTCCTCAGATCAGAAAAATAAGTTTAGCTGATCAACAAATCAATAGTAGAGCCAATTCAGTCACACCAGCTGAGAAGAATGTGAAAGGTGAGTATAGGCTGGTGCAAGAGTAAATCAGCAATAGAGAAGAGCATCAGAAGAGATTTTATCATCAGACAGTTGCTCAGTCTGGAATACAGACTGATCAGCTATTTTAGAGATACCAGCAGAGAATTCAGTTGAATAGCGTATAGTCAAGAGAGTGAATTAGGTTACTTAAACAAAGGGAGTTCATGAGGTGAAGAAGATATGAAATAGGAATGCTCCCCCTGTCTAAGTGCAATGAATTTCCTTTTAGATTTTTCAAAATTTTATGATATGCACTATCCTACATATGCAGTATGCAACAATTCTAACAAGGAGAGCATGATGATCAATCAACAGCAAACAAGCTCCCCCTGACAAAATGCATGATGTGCAATGAATCATTTCTTTTCGAATTTTATTTTCTTCAAATTTATGATATGCAATACACTGCTCTATATGAAAACTAGACCCATGGTACTAGGCGGAGGACTCGATCCAAGGACCACCTCACACATGGCAGTACCATCCAGACATACTCCATATGCCCTTCAGCACTGTTCCATTTAATATACCATGATGGTCATGCAAATGACATATGCAGTGCAGAGCAATCTCATTTATTTAGTGCAAACAACAGCATGAGAAGAGCATCAAAAATCAACCAAGCAAAACAAAAATTTCAGATAACAAACAGACACATCAGCATTTTCAGATGATGAAATTTAAAGTAAAGTTCAAAACTGACCTGATAAGTTCAATCATGGGGTTTTCATCCTTGAGTGCCTTGGTTAACCCCTCTTATTCATCAGTTTCCAAGGCACACCTGCAGCATGTCAATCAATTTGATCCTGCAGGGACCCAAGCAGTCTTGGGTCCTGCACTACCCCTATCAGGTGTTCTAAATATTCTTTTTGGAGCATTATCATCAAATTCCATTAAAAAACAATCAGACATGGAATGTCCAAAATTTCCATAATAATAACATGAAACAACATATTGTCTGGTCCTATGATGCTTCTCAACAGGAGCATGAGACCTATGACCATAAGCATTAAATGTTCTGTTATATGCATGAAATTTTGACTTACCATTACCTGCCCACCAGCATTCAGAAGCTCGGTGGCCATGTTTTCCACATTCAAAGCATACATGTGTCTTTCCTTTAAAAACAGATTTATTTCTGCCAAGAGAATTTCTATTTGAAGGGAATTCCACAAATTTTGAGTTAAAATGATTTCCCTGAGCATACCAGCAGTCCTTGACTACATGCCCATACTTACCACATTCAAAGCACCTTGGGTGCTTACCTCTTGAGCCAGTAGATCCCCATGAAGGCCTAAACCAACACTCAACAGCTTTATGACCACGTTTGTTACAATTGTAACAAATGATATGTTGGTTTGAAGAAGACATGTTTCTTTTGAGGTGGTGATGATTATTTGGAAATGTTTTATCATGCATCACATCATCACTTTTCATCACACTGTAGTCATCCATATAATGACCATGCCTACCACAGTAGTAGCAAGAGGCATCAGATTTCCTAGGAGCATGGTTTTTATCATATGAGTTCCTAGATGCATGTGAATGAGTATAGGAAGCATGAACAGTGTGTACACCATCAGACTCAACCGAGCTAGCAGATTTCTGTTCATGAGCAGGAATAGTCTTTACCTTCTTTATTTGACTCTTTCTTTTCAATTTCTGATTATCCTTAACAAGTTTTGTTTGTTTTTCTATTTTCTGGGCTTTGAACTGAAAAATGGATTTTGAAGGTGATTTCTGATTTTCATTTTGTTTTGGGGATTGCCTTGAAGTACCAGCTACATTAGAGCCTTTCACAAAAGTAGCATATAGCTGGTTTTTAGAAATTTCCTTAACATCAGG
The DNA here is from genome assembly GCA_022559845.1 of Amorphophallus konjac. Lineage (NCBI taxonomy): Eukaryota > Viridiplantae > Streptophyta > Magnoliopsida > Alismatales > Araceae > Amorphophallus > Amorphophallus konjac. The sequence goes on along the minus strand of CM040118.1, from coordinate 177,868,749 downwards.
ACTACAGCTTGTCCCCTTACTTAAATTGTCATCCTTCCTTTTCACAACAGTTTTTTCTTTTCTTTCATTCTTAGCAGAGTTGGATGCCAAATTTTCTAGACCCTGAATATTATTCTCCAAAGATGTTATATGAAGTTCATAACTGGCTATTTCCTGTTCACTGCAATTAACACATTCGCTTATAACTTGGTTTGCAGTTTTATACTTCTCAATTTCTTGTTCTAGACTGTTCAAAATTTTTGAATTTTCATCATAGACAGCTTTTCCTTTTTCTATAGTGAGAAGTCTTTCAGACAAGTCAGTGTTCAACCACTTCAGTTTTTCAACTTCAGCTTTTAATTCAGTGTTTTCTTCCTCAAGATCTTTATCCTGAATTTCATAATTAGCACATCTCACTCTTCCAGACATGTGCTCCAATTTTTCAATCAGTTCATGTTCTCTTTCTTCTGCTTTAATTTTCTCAGCGAGTAGATTTTTGTGATCATCTTTAAGTGAGGCAATATGTTTATTTAGCCATTCATTCTCACTAAAGAGATCTTCATTACGTTCTCTTAAAGCTGAGCATATTTTACAGTTTGATTTAGCAGAAGAGGACTGTGAAACCTCCTCATTGATTTCATTCATTCTGACCATAAGAGTTTTATTCTTCTTTTGAAGATCTTCATTCTCCAATTTCAGTTTGTCCAATTCAGAATTAACTTCAGTGAGTTCCTGCATGCCTTTTAGATGCTCCTTTTTCTTATCATTCAACTAATTCTCTATTTCTGACATTTTATCCAACCATGTTTATTTTTCAATTTTTAGAGAATCATTTTGTTTCTTAAGATTCTGAACATCTAGCATGCAAGAATCATAAGACTTTTTCATATTTGGACAGTTTTCATATGAATCTTTCAGATTTATTCTATCACATTTCTTTTTCAATTTTTTATTTTCAGATTTCAATTTCTTGGAAACTTCTAACAAGTTTTCATACATCTCTATCAATTCATCGAAAGAGTATCCTTCTGATTCAGAACTTACCTCGGATGAAGTTTCATCATCAGCATTTCTATGATCAGCCATTAAGCACTTGCTGTGATTCCAGATTAGCTTCAGTTTATCCAAAATGTCTTTGGCAGACCTGCAAGAAGAAATGCATTCAATTAGAGATCTGTCAATTTGTTCTTTTAATAAAACTACAGCTCTATTATTGACAGAGTCTTTCAGCTTATCCTTCTTGGTCCATTTAGATTTATCCTTCAACAGTTTGTATGGGCCGTAAGCCATTACCTTCCACAATTTTGGATCAGTAGACTTTACATACCAATGGAGGTTTTCGAATCAAGAGTCAAAGTTATCACCTCTGAATATCGGAGGATTCGCCATCGAATCAGATAACAACCAAATTCAAAGCACAAAATAATAGACAACAAAACCAGATAAGCAAGACACGGCACTAACTCAGTGAAGCTAAATACAGAACACAAGAGGCACACTTAGGAAATGCACCAAACAGAAATGCACTAAACCAGATGATCAACGTAAAGCACTAAGACAGTAAATCAAAATGATTCCAAATGACCCACTCTGAAGTGCACTAAACAGTTAGCAGGATCCTCTGCAGATTGTTAGATCTCATAGATCAGAGACCCGCTCTGATACCAATTGTTGGGTTCGGTGCAAGTATTCAGAGGGGGGGTGAATGAATATAGCCTATAAAAATTTTGCCCAATTAAAATCTAAAGCAATCAGAGATGCGGAATTAAAAAACTATTGCAGATATATATATAGAGCGAACCTAAGCAAGTCTAATCAGTAGACTGAATCAATTCAACGGAGCTTGTGCCTTAAAGCATTCAGACAGAAAACCCAATTGATGCGCCCTTTACATTCATCTAGCGAAGTCAGATAAAAGAGATCAACCCACAGTCAAACATATAGTGTGCGCAGTAAATAGATGAACACTTATAGAACATTAAACCAAAGCGCCCCTAAGCATTCATCTAGCGCCAACCACACAAGAATTCAAACCACTACACAATGGGTTTTAGGTGGTTCGGTCCAGCAGACCTACATCCACCCCACACTCAACCCCGAGTGTGGATTACTACTGCGCAACACAGCTTGCATCCGCTGGGCAATACAGCTTAGCCTACAATCGCTGGGCCTCACAGCTTGCCGTCCAGTGGAATCCACCATTACAACCGCTGGGGATTACAGCTTACCCGTCCAGTGGAAACCTCCACTGCCCGCTGAGCAACACAGCTTGCTGTCCAGAGGAGTCCTCCTCTGCAAACCGCTGACTAACAGCTTGAAAGAAAGTGTAAAAAGGAAAACGAAAGACAAGATAACAGCAGTCGGAAAGCTGTAAACGTAAAGCACAATGTGGCTCTTAAAGAGCTGATTGGCCGGGATTTGATCCACGGTCCAGTGAAGATAGATCTTCAAACAACCTCTCTCAGTCTCTTCTTCTCACGATCTCTTTCTTTCTTTTTCTTTCTCTCTGCACTTCTCTTCTTCTTTTGCTAATCTCTCACTCGCTGCTCTTCTCTTCTCTCTCTTTTCTTTCCTCTCTTGTGCTGGATCGACAGCTTCTTTTCACTCTGCCTTTTTCTTTCTCTCTGCCTCTCTTCTTCTTCTTCTCTCTTTCTTCTCTTCTGCTGGATCGTGGAAGCTCTCTCTTCTTTTTCCCTTTCTCTTCTCTCAGCTTCTGCTCTCTGCTTCGATCACGATCTCACTCTCTTTCTTCTTCTTCTCTTTTTCTTCTTCTTTTCTTTTCTGGATCGAAGGGCTTTTCTGCTCTCCAGGCTTCTTCTTCGATCAGCCTCTATCTGAAGACGAAGGCTCCATTATATACCAGCAGCAGTAGTGAGATAGGGCATGTGCTTCCCACGCCTTCCGTCCAGAAGATTCCTCCTCGGATCACGTGCTCAGCACCCACCTCGGATCACGTGTCAGGTGCCAGCTTCAGGTCACGTGTCCATTCATCAGTACGCTCAGCAACTAGAGTTGAGGTGGCGTCAACACACTTGCTCCAAAGGGTTGACACAGCCTTCAGAGATCTTCAACCTTTTTAACTGCTGCGTCGACTCCATCAGCCTGCTGCGTTGACGCATCGATGATCTAGTGATCAAGTCTTCAGCAGATGGGCGTTCTGCGTCGACGCTCTCAGCATTCTGCATTGACGCATTGATGTGTTCCAGTGAGCAACCAACCCAACCTTTCTTAACTATTGCGTCGACGCTGCTCCACTGCTACGTTGACGCATCGGAAAATCTGACAAGGCCTCTACTTCTTGAGTGGCTGAGTTGACGCAGCCTTTGCGTAGAGTTGACACTATGAAGAGTATCCGTGGATGCATCTTCACTGGTGCGTGGACGCCTAAAGCTCTAGCGTCGACCCTGTTCCCTTCAGCAACAAGAATGAAGTCATAAGGTCTAAGTATGTACATTGTATTATATATACTTCGAAAGAAACAGTCCAATGTATATACTTCAAGAACTCTAGACAACGGACGCTGTACAGACTTCAGATGCTTTGAACGCTTGAGCGATGTATAGACTCTGAATCGATAAGGCAGGCTGTACAGACTATAAGAAGGTTGAAGCACTGTGTAGACTTGATGAAGATTGAGGCCGTTGTACAGACATGGGGTTCAGCTGAGGATGTATGGACTTTGACGAAGTGAAGCAGTGTACAGACTTTGAATCAAACCAATGTGTAGACTTTGCCTTAGACGCTAAGTGAGACGCTCAATGTACACACTTCAAGTCCAGTGTATGGACATTGCCTTAGACTCTAAATGAAACGGACTTTAGCCAATGCCATGTATAGGCTTGAATGAGAGTCTAGTGTATAGACATATTGCGAGCATGCTGCAGCCATTGTACAGGCTTGTCAATGTATGGACTTTAATTCCAATGCAAAGCAGCAATGTATAGACTTTAGACTTCGCCATGCTTACACTAAGCGATGTACACACTTGCTGAAGCACTGTGTAGACTTATAGAGTTGACGCTGCAGACTTGAGAATGCTCACAGCGTTGACGCTGCAGAATTGAGACACACTCACAGCGTTGACGCTGCATACTTGAGAATGCTCACAGCGTTGGCGCTACATGACACACTCATGCAATCACCACAGACTGAATCAGATATAACACACTCAAGCATTCAACTCAACATGCCATCATCATAAAGAAAACATAATATCATAAAGCACTCACTGTGTTGCAATCATCAAAACAAGACAGCATTGCTATCATCAAAACACATAGCACATGCTTGTGCCTAAGGGGCACAACATGACTAGTCAGGGTCACGCCCATCAATGTGTTAGGGTGCTTGGCCCGGATACAGAGGGGGGGTGAATGAATCCTTCTACGAATAATGGCCAAATTTAAAAAACGGATGCTAGATAAAGAAACAGAATAGAACCAATTCTATTCTACTCAAATACAAACCCATTGAGCGCACCTATTCAAGCATTTAGCGGAAGCAAACCAAACAATCAAGCCACTGCTCAAAAGATTTTTTAGGTGGTTCGGTCCTTTAGACCTACATCCACCCCTCACTCCCAACCGGAGTGAGGCTTCACTAGCACACGCTAGAACCAAACAGACTCAGTCTGCAAACAATTGCTGCCACACAGCTTGACCAGGGGAACAACCTCCCCTCTTCCTCCAAACTGGAGGGAACCTCTGGACTTAAATCCACAAGCCCAGAGCCGGAGACAAGTCTCCCTTCCTCCAAACTGGAGGGAACCCACAAGTAGCTCCCAGCTACTTGCAACTGGAGATCAGATCTCCCTTCCTCCTAACCGGAGGGAACCCGACCTCAGACCAGAGGATTGGAAAGCACAGCAAACCAGAAAACAAAGAAAAGATAATAAACGAAAAATAGCTTTAGCAAACAGAAGCTGAAACATGAGATGCACAATTTGGCTCTCAACGGAGCTGACTGGCCTAGATTTGATCCACGGTCCAGTGAAGACAGATCTTCAGGTAAGCTTCTTTCTTCTTCTCCACGAACTCTCTCATTCACTCTCTCTCTAACTTTCTTTCTCTTAAACTCTCTTCCTCTTTCACACGATCACTATCTCTCTCTCTTTTCTTTTTCTTCTTCTGCTGGATCGAGCTCTCTGTAACACTGCCTTTTCTTTCTTAGCTCTGATCGCCCTTCATCGATGGGCGAAAGGTTTTTCTTTATAGCCGCAGCAGATGGATAGGGCACTGAACGCGTGTGCCTCCCACGCTCGATCCTAGAACCTTCCTGCCACGTGCCCTCTTTGTATTTGTTCCTTCAGCATCGGATCATGTGCACCCAGACACTGGTGAATGTTCTTCCTCGGACCTGCAACGAGATAAGAGCCATTAATATTGAGTGTCATAAAAACTAGAACTGCATGAGGTTAGTGGACACGACAAGAGGTACTAAACAGAGAACGACACGAGATAAGGTGGTGACACAATGAACATTACTAAGAGAACTTTACGAGGTAGACAGAAAAACAACGCAAAGACACGAAGACAAGAACAGAAACCAACACTAAGTATGGTTTCAATACAAGAAGGACACGAGGACTACGAAGAATAAAAACGACACGAAGATACAACAAGACAAATGACACGAAAGTGAAACAGGAAGCAACATGAAGTGCTGCGATGTCCTGTACGCACTAGAACAAACCCGACATGAAGAGACGAAAACAACACGAGGTGAAGACACAAGGAGACAACGACACGAGGTGTAGAAAAACACGACACGAAGTTATGAGAGGAGAAGCGACACGGAGTGTGGTCAATGTGATAAAGACACGAAGTCTAAATAACGAAAGATCAACACGAAGACAGAATACAAAGAAACAACACGAAGAAAGAACAGTGATCAGCACGAGGTGTGATTTCAACATAAGAGAGACACGGACTGATAACGATACGAAGTCGAAACAGTAAATGACACGGGGTAACACGACACGAGGTGAAAAACGACACGAAGACAAAATTGACACATACTGAAAACAACACGAAGTTGAAACAGTAATCGACACGAGTTGAAAACAACACGAAGTCAAAACGATAATCGACACGGGTTGAAAACCACACGAAGTGAAGTTGACATGAAATGAAAAAACAACACTAAGTATGATGAGAACAGAAAATAGACACGGAGTGAAAACAAGGATGACGCAGGAGGACAAAACAACACGGGGTTCACTGGGAAACGACTCGAAGTTCATCAAAACAGAAACCAACACGAAGTGTGGTTTCAACATAAGACAGACACGAAGTGAACTTTGACAGAACCACACACTACACGGAGAATGATACGAAGACGATGAAAACAACACGAAGTAAAGATCAAATGACACGAAAATGTCACTGAATCAAAACAAACACTTCAGAGAAAAATGACACGAAGACAAACAGTTCAACACGAGGTGTTATATACAAACATGACGAAGTGCCAATCAACACGAATACAGTCCCTGAAAAATACCTAAAGTGAAATGAAGGTTCATTCTTCAACAAACATGTTCTTTGTTCATTTTTCACAGAAAAAATATTTTTGTTAAATTTTCACATAGACATAATTTTTTGAAGACCACTAAGACTTATAGTGTTGTCATTATCAAAATATGTAAAGATTCAACAAGACTCAACAATCTCCCCCTTTTTGATGGATGGCAACACTATGAGTCTTGAGTCTTTGCAGAGAAGGAAAAAAAAAACACTAGATAGCCATTCGCAATGAATATCACAAACATTTTTCCTGATTTCTCCCCCTTTGACATCATCAAAAAAAAAGATGAAAACAAGAAGAATGCAACAACGCAAATGATATGAGTTAAGTTAATTTGTCCAAGAGTCTGAGGGAGAAGGCCTCAAAAGGGCAACAAAAATACAGAGCATCGACTTTTCAAGAAAAGTATCTGGCTTGTCTGCTAGAGGGGCCACGTGTCCTGCCTTGTGGTGGTCTCCCCCTTGGAGAAGCAGAAGAATGTTCTTGAGGTGGAGTTCTGCTGGAAGAGGCGTGACCAGGTGTAGAACCCAAGATAGACTGAAATTCCTTTAAATCATTTGATAGCTCAGCAAGCCAATACGCCACAGTGCTTCTGACATTTGCCACTTCAGAAATAATGTCGTCTTGGCGAACACTGACAGTTTCATATCTGTTAGTTAGAGTTGTCATTTCTGATATGAAGGCGACCAACTTATCATAGATTTTCTGAATGCCTGGACCTAGGGCACTTGAAGACTTCTTCAACAATTCTAAAGCTGTTCTGATCTCATAGCAATGATCTATTATGGTAGAAGACATTTTGAAGGAGGAAATATTAACATCATGTGACTCTCTCAGAGCTTTTGCAATTTTTGAACAAATTTCTTGTAATCCTTCCATCAAGGATTTGATTGCATCATCTGAAGCCCTTTTGTTTAGAAGGAATCGTCTCCATTCAGTGAGGAGAGATATCTCAAGCTTCAGTAATCTGGTATGTACCTGATTAATGTTGAGAGTGACAAATGTAAGCAGATCATCCAATTTCTTGTCTTGTTTTTGCATCTGCTGAGTCAGGTTTATGAGAAGCTCTTCAATGTTGGGCGCCCGAGTAGATTCTGCAGATAAGAGTCTAGGTGGACCTAGAGGTGTACCAAAAAACTCACTGCTAGGTGCAGTTCTCTCAGCTGCTTCCTCTTGTACTGGCATTTGACTGCTCTCAGCTGGGACCTGAACTTCATCTTCAGCTTGAGTTTCTTTCTGAGGGAATACATCTTCAGGTTCCTCTTCTTCACTTGAAGATTCTGTATCTAGTTCTATGACAGGAGCCTTTCCTCTATCTTCCATGAGTTCCTGATCAGTAGGTCTATCAACAAAGGCCTGCTCAAGACTTTCAGATATGACCAAGTCGGTAGCCTCTTCCAAGCTTCGCTCAACAGTTTCCCTTAAAATTTCATTAACAAGAACAGCAAGATCTTGATCAGTACCGTCTTGCTCTTTAGCTGGCTGTTCTTCAGGCACTATTGCCTCTTCAGATGTCTTCCCAAACGAATCAAATAGCCCAGCAATGGTTGCATCTAGATCTGTTTGAATGCTTTCGTCAGACAATCTGATGTCCTCAGATGCAGCCTCAACTAGCCTCTGAAATGAGAAGGGTACTTCGATGGGTGCAGCTGGCAAGGTAGACACTGGTGGTTCAGCTGGTGTTTCCTATTGAGCAGTCTCAGAAACCAATTGCTCACCAGCTTGGGCTAAGACTTGAAATTCTTCTAAATGCTCCCCCTGAGATTGTGATTCCCTGGCCTTTTGGACCTTAGCTTGTCCCACCATAGAGGAGTCCTCTAACCCCAAGAATACTGAAACAAAGTTCATATTAAAAATGTTTCTGGCCTTCACTTCTGATGCGGCCTCTCCATCCAAGCAAATCTCAGAGTGCTTGAATATCTCAGTCAGATGGGCGGCATAGGGAAGATGTCTCTTGGATCCAATGCATCCCTTCATGACCGAAAAAATAATCTCTGGCAGACAAATCTTTACATTTTGAATCAGACAAAACAGTAGAAATCTCTGTGTGTCTGTAATTCTTCCTCTAGCCCCAGTCTGTGGAGTGATAATGGAAGCGATGACATTCTGAAGGAGCTTGTGAAGAGGAGGAAATGACGATGTCTGATAAGCTTTTAGCTTTAACTGCCCCTTATCATGAATATTACTGGGTTTACCAGTAATGACTGAGAAAGCTTCATGGAGACTCTATCGAAAGCTTCCCTCTACCTCCCCTTTATCTGGAACACCGAGGGCTTTGTGGAGGGACTCACATGTAACAGTTAACTCGACCCCTTTAACAGATGATAATAAGGCAGACTTGTCTCGGCTCAAAGACAAGTTATTATAAAATTCCATTACCGGCCTAGGGTAATAGACACGGTGATTTTCTAAGAAATCTCTCCACTCCTGAAACTCAAAGATTCTTAACAGTTCTGGGAACTTCGAGATCAAAGTTTCATCTCCGAAATCTATTAATCTAGGAGGAATGATTTTTCCACTTTCTACAAACACGGTAGACTGAGACATCCTGGTACCTTGTTCGGAAGATACTTCCGCAGCAGGTTCTGGCACAAGACATCTCTGTTGCTTAGATGAGGGCTCTTCAACAATTTCTTTTCCCTTCCTCTTCCTGTCACCCGGAGCTACTGACCTTTGCTGATCCATCTGCCGGAACTTCCAGAGTATCAACTCTCTCTTGCAGGCTGCTATTGGACGCGATGCTAGACTGAAGAGAGGAATAGACCTCTGTGGGGGGAAGAAGGTGAGCGGGAAGAGATGGAGATGGGTTTGAAGAAGACGCTCAAGGTGGAGCGGCACGAGGATGAATAGGAAGCGGCAAGGGAAAATAAAGGGTTTGAGGTTGAAGGCGTGAGAAACAAAAAAGGTGTTGTCGAGTAGCTTTTTACTCTTATCACACTTTTTCTGTAAATACCCAAAATACCCTTAGTTCTGATGTAACACAGCTACACCATATTAAAGTTAGCCCTTCAATATGTGGACGGGTTATATTCTTCTAAAAACCAAGGTCAGTTAACTCAAGATATTAAATCAGCATAATCATAAAATTAGCTGTTAAAGTTGCTTAACCTAGAGAGAGACACGATTAAATTGCACCTTATGTTTGTCAAGCAACGAAATAACACAACAAAGTCAAGTAGATTTCATTTCTTCAAATAATGGACGAGAAGCCATACAGGGTCAACCAATTTGTTGAACACAAGGTAGAATAGTCCCTTTTTACACAAGGAGACATGTTTATCAGACACCAGAAACCCTGGTTACTCAGGACGAATTACCTTAATGCCAATGATGTTTTTCTTTTGAGGATTTTTTTTTATTTTAACATTTCTACACAGAGATAGCTAATTGTATCATGACAGAGACTCTGGACTTCATTGATCTAGAGTGTCTATTTCTTCACAAAAGCCATTGCTCTGCCACAAATAATGGCGTATTCCCTGGAAGCACTTCTCATGATTTTAGACAAAAAAAAAATCTTACTTAACATAATTTTTATCTCAGAGCTCTCTTTACATAAGTTTCAGTTAAGTCGAGATCCTCAATAAGTTTTTCTCATTTAACAGGAAGTTTTATAATATGTTGACCAACACTTGAGAAGATAACTTAGAAGGATCAAGGACCAAATATAACCCCCAAACATTGAAATTCTTTATTAACAGGTGTAGATTGTTACACTTGATATAGGGTGGTTTAAGGTATACAGATCTTATCTGATAAGAGCAAGAAGACTGAAACCACAATTTCTTCGAGAGAGAATCTGAACCAATAGTGAGAGGTGAGAGATAATGAGGTGGCTGATTGAATAGAGAAAGATGAAATGAGATGAGCAGCACTCCTATCAGCAAGCCAACAAGTGAGAGATCACTCAAGACATTAAGCACTAAGGACATATCCAAATATAGTATTTTGAAGTAGTTCTGTCTCACATCCAGAGCAACTCTTGGACAACAGACTGCAACCTCTTGAGATGACTGATCTTAAAACCACATTAACTGCATCGGCTGACAAAAATCTTCAGAAACCAAATAGCCTGACAAGCTCCTCTTCAGCCCACTCAAGGACATCTCACACACGACTCTTGGAAGTGTTAATTATTTAATGAATGCAGTGTATGCCAAGAAAGAATTATGCAACATACAGTTTTCAACCAGCATTCGCTTTCAGTTAAAGATTTCAGAAATTTCAGAGTGCATGTTTTAGAAAATAATGCAACTTGCAGATGATGAATGAATATGCAAGACCAGATTCAATATGCATGCACTAGATGAAACTAATAGCAAGATATGCAAGAATGCATCAAACCAGATATGCAGTAAGTTTCAAAATGGGACATGTAGAGAGATTACCTGAAAATTGTGAGAATGGGGTTTTCATTCTTGAGTGCCTTGGATCATTACCCCTTTTATTTCAGTCCCAAGGCACACCTGCAAAACAAGGTTTATTTTGCACAAACAGGTACCCAAGAGGTCTTGGGTCCTGACATGACATTATTATGTTTAGCAAGTTTTCTCAGCACATTTCCAGGAGTAGTTTTAAGATCTGATTTATGCACATTCTTATTAGCATGAATTGTATGTGCATTAGCATGGAAATTTCTGTTATTTGCATGACCAAACTGTTTTCCATAATCAACACATTCAAAGTTTTTCCTTTTGAAAACCACTTTGTTCTTTCTAAGAGCATTTGTACTAGCAGGAGATCTATACTTTTCAGAACTGAAATTTTTTCTTTGAGCATGCCAACAATCAATGGCCCTGTGGCCATACTTTCCACATTCAAAGCATGAGATAGAATTTCTTTTAAAAGAACCTGACCAGCATTCAGAGACCTTGTGACCAATTTTGTTGCAATTAAAACATATAATGTGCTGGTTCTTGTTAAAGACATGCTGATTTGCAAAGTGTTTTGTATGATATGAGCATGATTTTTCCTTACTACTTGCAAACCAACGATGAGCAGTAGTGTGTCCTACTTTATCACAATTAGAACATTTGACATTCCTTTTCTGACCAGACACAGATTTTCTAGCATGCTTGTTGTCATCTTTTTCCATCACAAAACAATTACTCATAAGATGTCCATACTTACCACAATAATGACACGAGCCACTTGATTTCTTTAAAACATGGCATTTATCTAATGAGTTCTTAGCATGCAGATTGTTCCTTTGAATTTTTGATGTTTTATGATTTTTATTTTGTTTTTCTGTTTTCTTAGCCTTGTACTGAGGTGGAGATGAGATAGAAGGCTTTTCCTGTTCAGAGGATTTGAGAAAGACAGTTTTCAGGTTGGCTCCATCAACCTTCCTCATGACTGGACTGTAACCCAGTCCTTCCTTGTTAAAGTTAATCTTTGTTCCCAGTATTTTCTGAACAATGGGCTGTTTGTCTTTTGATGTAGTGGCTACATTTGAAGTATTTACAAAGGATGTCATTACTTTGTTCTGCAAGGCCTTCTTATTGAGATTATTGTAGCCCAACCCTTCCTTTTTGACATTGACTTTTACACCTAGCAGCTTGTCTAGGTTTTTCTGCCCATCAACAAATTTAGACAAGGAAGCTTTCAAATCCTGAATTTCATTTTCAAGAGATGCAATGTGTATTTCATAACCAGTGATCTCTTGTTCACTACAATTGACAGCTTCATTCAAAACCTTGTTAGCTGTTTTGTATTCTTCAATTTCCTTTCTTAGCTCATCTACCTCTTCAGTCTCGTTTGTACAGATAGCTTTCCCTTTTTCCAATGTGAGAAGTCTTTCAGACATGGCACTGTTTAACAGTTTTAATTTTTCAACTTCTTCTTTAAGCTTATCATTTTGAATTAACTCATTTATTAGAAGCTGATCTTCTGAGTTAACCATGGTTTCTCTCCTAGCTTCAAACTCCCTCAAATCCTTTTGTTGTTTTTCAAAATCTTTCTGTAATTCCACGTTCACAGATTTTATGGCATTAAATTTTTCAATCAGCAACTCATTCTCTCGTTTAAGTTTCTTTAGTTGTTCATTATTTTCTTTAGAGAGCTTTCTGAGGAAGTCATCTTCAGATTTTAAATTGTTCAGCTCAGAGTGAACACATTCAAGTTCCTTCTTCAGTTCTGCATTCTGGTTTTTATACATATGATTATCAGACAGACATGCATCATGAGATTTCTTCGTACTTGAACAATTTTTACATGGAGCTAGAACTATCTACCCGAATACTCTTTTTCAACTTTTTATACTGTTTTCTTAACAGTTCATGAGATTCAAATAGTTCAGCATATGCATTCTCCCAATCTTCTAGAGAGAAATTCTCGAAGATATTTACCTCATCATCATCATCCTCTTTAGTTTGATTGCTGCCTTGATCGCTGGCACTTTGATTTCTTCTGTTGGCCATCATGCATCTGTCCACATCTATCTCCTGAGTTCGCTTCAGTGCATCCAAAATATCTTTAGCAGAACTGGATTCAAAGAAACATGAATGAAAAGCTCTATCAGTAGCTGCCTTCATTAAATTTATTGCTATCTGATTTTCTTCATGCATGGATTTGTGACTGTCAGTCCATTTGGATTTTTTTCTAGGTAGTTCATGAGGACCATGTGAAATTACTTTCCACAGGTCTGGATTCACAGATTTAACATAATTCTTCAAAACAGCGAACCATGCATCAAAATGCGTACCACTGAAGATCGGTGGATGGGCCATGAGAACACACAGATTAACGCACAAGAATATTGATGCACTAAAAGGAAATAAGCACCTAAGATTGCAAGATCGATCTGCAGGTCGCTGGACCTTGTAAGCAGACACCCGCTCTGATACCAACTGTTAGGGTGCTTGGCCCGGATACAGAGGGGGGGGTGAATGAATCCTTCTACGAATAATGGCCAAATTTAAAAAACGGATGCTAGATAAAGAAACAGAATATAACGAATTCTATTCTACTCAAATACAAACCCATTGAGAGCACCTATTCAAGCATTTAGCGGAAGCAAACCAAACAATCAAGCCACTGCTCAAAAGATTTTTTAGGTGGTTCGGTCCTTCAGACCTACATCCACCCCTCACTCCCAACCGGAGTGAGGCTTCACTAGCACACGCTAGAACCAAACAGACTCAGTCTGCAAACAATTGCTGCCACACAGCTTGACCAGGGGAACAACCTCCCCTCTTTCTCCAAACTGGAGGGAACCTCTGGACTTAAATCCACAAGCCCAGAGCCGGAGACAAGTCTCCCTTCCTCCAAACCGGAGGGAACCCACAAGTAGCTCCCAGCTACTTACAACTGGAGATCAGATCTCCCTTCCTCCTAACCGGAGGGAACCCGACCTCAGACCAGAGGATCAGAAAGCACAGCAAACCAGAAAACAAAGAAAAGATAATAAACGAAAAATAGCTTCAGCAAACAGAAGCTGAAACACGAGATGCACAATTTGGCTCTCAACGGAGCTGACTGGCCTGGATTTGATCCACGGTCCAGTGAAGACAGATCTTCAGGTAAGCTTCTTTCTTTCTCTCCACGAACTCTCTCATTCACTCTCTCTCTAACTTTCTTTCTCTTAAACTCTCTTCCTCTTTCACACGATCACTATCTCTCTCTCTTTTCTTTTTCTTCTTCTGCTGGATCGAGCTCTCTGTAACACTGTCTTTTCTTTCTTAGCTCTAATCGCCCTTCATCGGTGGGCGAAAGGTTTTTCTTTATAGCCGCAACAGATGGATAGGGCACTGAACGCATGTGCCTCCCACGCTCGATCCTAGAACCTTCCTGCCACGTGCCCTCTTTGTATTTGTTCCTTCAGCATCGGATCATGTGCACCCAGACACTGGTGAATGTTCTTCCTCGGACCTGCAACGAGATAAGAGCCATTAATATTGAGTGTCATAAAAACTAGAACTGCATGAGGTTAGTGGACACGACAAGAGGTACTAAACAGAGAACGACACGAGATAAGGTGGTGACACAATGAACATTACTAAGAGAACTTTACGAGGTAGACAGAAAAACAACGCAAAGACACGAAGACAAGAACAGAAACCAACACTAAGTATGGTTTCAATACAAGAAGGACACGAGGACTAGGAAGAATAAAAACGACACGAAGATACAACAAGACAAATGACACGAAAGTGAAACAGGAAGCAACATGAAGTGCTGGGATGTCCTGTACGCACTAGAACAAACCCGACACGAAGAGACGAAAACAACACGAGGTGAAGACACAAGGAGACAACGACACGAGGTGTAGAAAAACACGACACGAAGTTATGAGAGGAGAAGCGACACGGAGTGTGGTCAATGTGATAAAGACACGAAGTCTAAATAACGAAAGATCAACACGAAGACAGAATACAAAGAAACAACACGAAGAAAGAACAGTGATCAGCACGAGGTGTGATTTCAACATAAGAGAGACACGGACTGATAACGATACGAAGTCGAAACAGTAAATGACACGGGGTAACACGACACGAGGTGAAAAACGACACGAAGACAAAATTGACACATACTGAAAACAACACGAAGTCGAAACAGTAATCGACACGAGTTGAAAACAACACGAAGTCAAAACGATAATCGACACGGGTTGAAAACCACACGAAGTGAAGTTGACATGAAATGAAAAAACAACACTAAGTATGATGAGAACAGAAAATAGACACGGAGTGAAAACAAGGATGACGCAGGAGGACAAAACAACACGGGGTTCACTGGGAAACGACTCGAAGTTCATCAAAACAGAAACCAACACGAAGTGTGGTTTCAACATAAGATAGACACGAAGTGAACTTTGACAGAACCACACACTACACGGAGAATGATACGAAGACGATGAAAACAACACGAAGTAAAGATCAAATGACACGAAAATGTCACTGAATCAAAACAAACACTTCAGAGAAAAATGACACGAAGACAAACAGTTCAACACGAGGTGTTATATACAAACATGACGAAGTGCCAATCAACACGAATACAGTCCCTGAAAAATACCTAAAGTGAAATGAAGGTTCATTCTTCAACAAACATGTTCTTTGTTCATTTTTCACAGAAAAAATATTTTTGTTAAAATTTCACATAGACATAATTTTTTGAAGACCACTAAGACTTATAGTGTTGTCATTATCAAAACATGTAAAGATTCAACAAGACTCAACACAATGTTCGTCCAAACGCCCCTGACCACGTGTGCACACACCGACTCTCTCCTAGAGCCAGGCCTCTAGCTAGTTTCCCCCGTAGCAGGACGCTACCGTAAAGCAGGGGCCCACGAAAACTAGCCTAAAAATTGTATCTCAAGAACTTCCCTTATCACCACTCCCAGGTGGATCGAGACACGAGGTCGTCAGGCTACGACTAGTGGAGGCTCACTAGACACAGAGACTCAAAAACACGAGTGCTGGAGTACCGGCAGGCCGAGAAAGCACTGTCGCACGTACTACGAATCACCAAGGCAGCATACCAAACTATCAACAGACTCAGGACAGGACAACTAGACCTACTACCATAATGATCCATGAGTCTCACGACTCAGAGTCAAGATCGTCGCGTAACGGCGGAACAAGCCACCAATCGGTCTAATCCTAAGCCAGAGAAAACGACACATCCGAGGGAAACGACTCACGGAGACCTGAAGAATCACCAAGACCCTCAGCACACCTGGACACACAGACCGAGGTAAGACGATACCTTAAGGTATCCAGAACCACTATCTCGATCTATCCAGAATAGCCGAGACACACACAAGGTCACGAGTCAACCACTGGGTCACACCGGGTTGACCGGAACCTGACAACGACTCTACAGCAGTACAGAAACCAAGGCATGCTTGACTACCTTATATCATGGTCATTGCCCTCATAGGACATCAAGAGAGATCCACGGGACAACGGACAAACCACAAGGTCGACCCAAGATAATTGGAAACCAAAACGTTGGAAAGCGACACTCTGTACATACACAGAGGCACAGACACTGGTGGTCATAGACAGGGCCACAAGGTGACTGTAGCGGTCAAAGCTATGGCCACTAGACTTAGTCAAACTCCGACTGACCTGCCCAGACAAACCACCGAGCGGTCGATAACAGACACGCTACACGGGCTCAACAGTCTGAGAGAGTCAACCGCTAGACTAACCGCCCCAAGACATAGACCTAAGACAGTCGGACTTGTAGCAACCTAAGAAAAGTGCTACAACGACAAGACGGACCAGGGTTGGGCCTCCAAGGCCAACCGACTTAGAATAGCAACCCGGTCAAAATGGTCTAGAACGGTCTGATAAAGGACCGCCCAAGACATGGAACGGTCAAGGGAGAAGCCGCTCCATCAAACTAAACGGTCAGACATGGGACCGTGCAAAGCAAACGGCACGACCACCAACTAGCCGTTCAAATCGGCGGAGGGAATGGCACGGCCAGCCACATGCCGTTCAAGGGTACCACACGGCTAGACAAGGGCCGTGCAATCAATAAAACGTTCTGTTGCGCGACCGCGTAGACTCAAACCGACATAAAATATTGACCAAAGTCAACCGATGAGAACGGTCAACACTAAGCCGCTCAGACCATAGAACGGGCTACATCCAGCCATTCTAACATGAACCGACTCAACATGAAATGGTCCACTGTGAACCGCTCAAGGAATGAAACGGTTACTGTTAAACCGTTTAGAGCGTCACAGCGGGAAAAACATGGGATCGACCGATCTCGGCCTTTCCACGCCCCATTCGTGTCTAAATGAAGGGGATACGGCCCTAATAACCATAAAAGCCTTCCATAGACTAGAAGGGGATCAAACCGACACCAAAAACGCAAGAAACGGGCGATTCTACCGAATCGACCCAAATCGAGTCACCGGGGTTCCCGGGCTCGTATCGGCCCTAAATGGCCACTGGTCACGATGAAACTGACGAAAATGGAATGCTGACATGCTGGGGGTTCCAATGACGCTAATCTAGCTGAAAGCTATCGCCGTTTTCCGACGAACCCAATGAACACCCCCGAAGCATGGTTTTCTCGAAACAAGCCAAAAACCCCTCGTTCTCACACCGAACAATTTGAAACTGCAAGAAAACACAGAGGAGAAGTAGGTGATCCGTCTCCCTACCTCCACCGAAGATTCCATGCACCAAGGTGACTAAATCACACCGAAAACCACGACGAGAGCTCAACCGTCGGCTTTGAATCCACCGTTTGGGATCGCGCCAGAAACGGTCCGATCCTCACCCCATCGCGCACCTGATCACTTCTACAGCATCTCCACTGCCTGCCCAGGCCTCCTCCATCTACAGCCGGAGCCGGGTGGGCGAGAGAGGAGAGAAAATGGGAGAGAGAGAGAGAGGGTCGCGCGCGAATGAGAAAAGGAAAGAGGAAAAAGAAAGAAAAAGGAAAAGAAATTAGGAATTTTCCTAATTTTTGAAATTTTCAATTTTTGAGCCGAAAATGGACTAATTCAAAAAAATACGTAAAAATAATCGAAACGATCCTCTCAACGAGTACATCGCAATTGTAGCATCCTCGAGTCGATGAACTGAGAAATAAACTCTCCACTGGGTTCCGTAACTTGTATGAGAGAAAAACCCACGCAGATCGTAAAACTCAACTCAGGACCCACAAAAGCGATCTGAAACTCTCTGAAAGGTATCCAAAAGATCCGATAAGAATCCAGGGTATTACAGCCTCCCCTCCAAAAATTTCATCCTCAAAATTTAAGGAACGAATAAGACGAAGCAGGGACGAACAAACCCCCAAGACACAACATGAAACAACATGAATCTCGAAAAACACAATTCAGAGGAACACTGTCAGACTATAATCAGAAGCACACTCTCTGGGTCTCGAGGCAAACAGATCCACAGAATGAGCGTGGCTCACAAGTAAACACAAGTCTGACACCTCCGAAACAAGGCAACGTCGCTTACGTCTCATAGGGACGGAGACACGACCCATGCCACGACAACAACTATCGGGAAAATAAAACGATAGACACGGCAAGCATCAGCTTAAACAAGGAAGCATAGTCCTCTCAACTGACAGCTTGACACATCGGCTCCAATGCCAAAGGCAACAACGAAAGTTTAGCACACAGGACGCCAACGACAGCACCGGACCACAAACACAATCAAGTCAGTCCTCACTCAGATATTATATCTGATCGAGTCGCATGCTAACTCTATCAGGAAAGAAGAGTACATCACAACTAATCGAAAAGATCATGGTCCACACGATGCTAAGATAGAATCACGGGGAAACAATGACAAAATGACAACAGCAGCAACACTTGCAGAATCCCGGCTCCGTACTGAACACAGAACCACGGAATACAACTGTAAGCTGGGTCACACCAAGGCACGGTAACAGCTGAGCATACGACCACGAAGGACTAGCCATGCATCGAACAGCTTACGAAGGAAAGACCCACGACAACAAGAAGGACAATCTTGGGAAACGCATCTCAAGGACCACGATCACGTCCCGAGAGTACAGCATCAAAGAAAGAATTACAGAGCATAGGGTATTCAACCAGCAGAAATGCCGACCATTCCCCAATACTCATAAATGCCAGTGCCAACACCAGAATGACTCCAATAGCAACAACACGGCAAGGACAACATCAGGGCACACGAAGCCAAGATGAAGTCACATCGAGACACTACAAAAAATAGAGATATAAGGGTAATTTATGTAGAGACATTTATTAAAACTGCCCCAATATAACCATAATTAGAGACATTTTATATTTAAAATTACCCTTAAAATATTTTAAACATCTTATTCATGTAAAATCATGTATAGGGGCATTTGATAATTGCCTCTAATTATTATAAAAGGAAACCAAATGTTTATTTAAACTGCCCCAAAAATTTTCTGAAGGAATCTTCCTCCCGCGCGCGAACGTAACCACACCCGCGTCCCGCAGAACGTGGCGATTGATCGCGATCCTCACCCTATTCCACCTCCTCTCTCGGCGCTTCTCTATCCCCCTTTCCACCGCGCGCAGATCTTTCGTTCCTCATCCACCTCATTCTCCACCTCCTCAAAGCCGGTGCGGACTGCATACGGCCTCCTCTGCCTCATCACCCCCCTGGCCTGTTCTCCCCCGGCACCGTTCTTCAGCAGCGCCACAGGAGTTGCCGAACCTTCTTCACCCACCTCCGCAGGAGAGCCATAGGAGCTGCAACCGACGCGGGGTGACGTTTCCCGCTGGACTGTCGCCGTGGATTTGCTGCTACACCACCGCGTTGCTCATCGTCGCCCATGCACCAGCACCCCCACTCTTCCTCCATCTTATTCTTCTAGCCGCAGCAATCGTCGGGCCTAGCCGCAGCAGTCGATTCCTACTCACCTACGACACCGTGAAGGTACAGGATGCTCCGGAGTATTTTTTTCTTAATGTATCTACATATTACATTTGATCTCCCAGCTTGGTGTGGGCTCGAACTAAGTGTCTGGTCTTGTCTTCAGCCGGGGTCTTTTCTTTTGTGGTGTCCCTACACTATGGAAATCCTTCCACTTCTACTTTTAACTTCATGTTCTCTCGATATGTCTCTTAATTAACTCTTCCTAACTTTGTTTTATGTAATTTTATATGAACTTTCATAGTGACGTGAGTATTTCTTTCTTTATTGTTTACTAGAACACTTAACAGCTGCTCCTCTTTAGTCTATGGGATTATTTATCTACTTTATATTTTTGCATCCTTTTTGAATATTAGCAATTAGCAGCTTTTATCTGGTTAACCCAAGTTCTGTTTTGTTATTGGCGACAATATCTATATTAAGCAAGCATGAGTTGATAGAGTTTTGTAGTCTTATGATCTGTTTATGGACATCTTAATGAACATCAAAATGATCTGTTTATGGACATTTAATATAATTGTTGTACCATCCACTTTCAGAAAATAAGCATATTTGGCTATGAGCATGTTTTTTTGATGCATGTAGTGCACAGACATTCAGTCATATTGACCCTAGGATCTTAAAACACAATACCTAATCAATTGTGATATAGAGGAGATATTAATATATTATATGACTAGTGGCTGAGGAGTTGGTCTTCTGAAGATTACATTACGAGTGAAAGTACGCCTTGATTTCAATTTTCGTTGTTATCACTAACTGCTAATTATTTTTCTATTTATTTTGATTTTTCAATCTTTATCTCAGATTCAGTCGGACAATGTAGCATATTAAAAACCTTGGTCAGACTATAACTTGCAATTTAGCATGATATAAGATCAACATGATATCACTAATGAAGATATATTTTATCCATTTTTGGCCCAAACTGATTATTCAAGGGATGGTGGTGAATCGATGACAACTCTGGTGGGTAGCTAGATTGATTAATAAAATATTAGGACTTGGAATTGAATATCATTAGTATGTCAGATCTAATGTGGAAATGTAAGCTTTAGATTTCCTTTTGAAATGTATTAATTAAAATGAAAAGGTTTACAAGTATGAAAAAAGAAAAGGTATTCCAAACCCCCCAAAACTCCAATTATAAAGGCTCTCCCAAAATAGATCCTTCCATGTACAAAGCTCTCTGCCAAAAATGTAACCCCTTTATAAGACCCCTACAAGGTGGCATTGCTGAGTTACTTACAGAGACTAGTCAAAGCAAAAGGACTATTAACACCAGTTCCTCCCAAAATCTTTGTCCAATCCCTGCTTCGGTCACAAATAGAGGACAGTTGCTTTGTCCCTGAAGTAAAATACCTATGACCGTGCTGCACACCATATTTTTTTGACACCACCTATCCATTATTTTCATATTATGTCCTATACGAGAAGCACAAGCATTACTTGTGTGACTACCATATCCCCACACACCATGATAATCCTCAGTAGCACCTCCTCCATCTTGATGTCATTGTTCCCCTGTTATACTACCCTGAGGTGCTTGCTAACCTAACCCAGCTTACGTGGGAGCTTTGTTGAAGATGCACTACCAGATTGGTGAAGGGAAGGGAGCACATTCTCATCCAGATGAAAATTTTAACATCAGTTAGGAGGAGGCTTTGTCTTTCAACAAGCACAGGCTCTTGACTAAGTCTGTCAAGGCATGGCTGCATGGCAGATATAAACATTTGTCATCCTTTTTTAAAATGTAAACCACACAAACCCCTGCAAAAAGAAATAAGAGAACCAGAGGCCAGTACCCTGAAAAGGGCAGGGGACAAAAGTAATTGCGAAGGAAGCACATGATAACCTGTTTGAAGTGGCCTACCTTATTGAAAACAACCCCATTTTCATCTTAGATATTTATGTTGTCTTGTTGACAGGGTGAGAAGAACCATGGTGGTACTACTTAGTTATACACCCAAACAAGACATACTTCCATCTGTAGATTCATCATGTATCATAAATGATAAATTCCATCACTATGTCTTTTATATAGACGCAACTATGAAGAAGATGAAACAAGAAACAAGAACAAATAAAGCTTTTTTTGGGGGGAGGGGGGTTGGAAAAGACTAAAAAAACTTCTTCCTTCCCACTCTTCATAAATCAAATGAACTTTCAACTGCCTAAGGCATCCTTCCAGCACCTTGGAGACATACGCACTTAGAATTCCACTTAACTTGGCCACTTATGGGTAATCCTCCCAAGTGTCATATATTCATATACTAAAACCTTCAGATAATAAATTAGATAAAAATAATCAGAACAAGAAAACTGTGCTAGCTTTTCATAATCTAGTCAACAATCAGCATGCAAGTAAGCCCACATTTTAATCTTAAACATGTGAACAAATCAGTATTTATACTATAATATAAGTAAATCAATAAAGTATTTATAAAATTTCTTGTCAGACACAATTCCCATGCAGTAAGCCCCTAATGATGATATTTCTAAAATTTATTTTACCATTTTTAATATCTCTTACTGTTTTGCATATGCATATGTGCATTCATAACTTACTTAATAATCACAAAAGATAATCCTAGTTAACTCCATTAAATAAAGCGATGTGTTATACATATATAAACATTAGTCTGATATATTATCTCAGTTAGAAGCATCCATTTTTATTTCAAAGGAGGTGTAGTTTGGATGCACATTGAGAGCACTGTGGTCAACTTGGATACCCACAAGTGCACCTTCGGTGCCTTTACCCAAAAAGGGTCCCAGCATCTTGACCCTACCCCCCAACCCCCTCTTCAAAGGCACATTACCTATCCAATGCATAAGAACCACCTAGGTGGGCACCTTGACAACTAAGATGAAAATAGACTGGTTTAATAACTTAAAAAATACTTGGAAAATTTCTATAACCAACATCCTGTAATAGCTACCGGAATATCTAAAGGCTTCAGTTTGATAATTTCTCAGACACGTAACTTAATCCTGAAAAGTTGGATGCCACTTTTTTTTTGAAAATGAAAAGTTGGATGCCACTTGAAGCCAGAAAATTTCTCAATCTCTGAATCTCTATAGAGACCAAATAACCAATAGGATGTTAGATTGGTGTTACAAAACTTGATGTAAAAGATCCATGGTCATGGTGGTAATGATGCACTGATGATTTAGTGAGAAGGAAAATTAATCATGCAAACATTACTGCATAAATTCAACCTATGATAATAGGGAGAGATTCAATGTTCTCCTTTATATTTTTCATATAGTTTTAGGGTGAGAAATGGTGCCAATAGCCCCCAGTAAATGAGTCATAAACATAACCAAGCATAATAAGCACCAGAGGAAAAGAGACTTCCCAAATCTAGAGTAACTGGAAGTTCAACCTGCTTCCCCCTGTATTAATTTTCTGTCTCTGAACATCCATTCTTTTACCTGAATATCCACAAAAGCTATCAACATAAACTGAATATCAGGGACATCTAAATGTAAGAAATTATTACCACACAATGGGAGTATCAACCCCATATACAACATCATACCCAAGGCGACCAGAAATAACAAGTGAGATTGAGATTCCAATATAAGAGAGGGAAAAAATTGACATTCCTCTAGTTAAATTCATGGAATTTTTCCTACATTTGGGTACTACATAGTTGGCAGCATAGGCTCTGGTAGATCTTTCACAAAGAAAGGATGCTCATCAGGGCTCTTGTATCTTCCAACCTGGGTAGATTTCAAATTTTGCCATGGAGAGTACACAGGAAGGGAAGGTGTGTACTCTGAACCAGGCAATCTAATCTTCCTTCCAAAATCGGATACCGGATAAACACGAACTTGAACCGGTGGTCGAAAAAACTAAGATAAGCACAAACTTGAACCGACGACTCGAACAACATAGAATGGACCGGCAATTAAAAATCCCATTACGAACTTCTTATAAGTGAACCGGCAGAAAAAAATTGCCCAATTCACTTATAGTGTATAGTATAGATATGTATGTATATGTGCACATAATAAAATTTGATTAGTGAAACATGTTTAAAACATAAATGATATAATTCATGCTTTGAAGAAGATTATGTATACTAAGGATGTTGATGAAGTTCTTCTCGTAGGTGGAATGACCAGGGTTCCAAAGGTTCAAGAAGTAGTTGCTGACATTTTTGGAAAGACACCAAGCAAAGGTGTGAATCCAGATGAGGCAGTTGCAATGGTTGCTGCAATTCAGGGAGGCATCCTCCGTGGAGATGTTTGTGTTTTTACTTGATGTAATTTCATTTCTGTGGGAAAAACATTTTAATTGTATAATTGTGTTTGCCATCTTTGTAGGTGTTAAAGGATATGCCAATTGTAGTTCTACTGGTACATCCAGTATGGGAATCTACAGGCTGGCAGGACTGCTGGACTACTGGAAATGCACCTGATCGCTGGCGGGATTGCTGGAAATTCACCAAGGGAAAATATTTTATATATTTTAAATAGATTTTGAGTATGTATATTTTTTTTACAAAGTGAAAAATTGAACTTCCATGATCTGAGTTGTATTTATAAGTCATGGAGGCTATACATGTAATCTTGATATTTTTATGATTTGACTTTATAATACAATTTTGTTAAGACATTGTCGTGTCAATGAGTACGATGCCCTATTTCCGGTTTGGTTAAAAGGTGAACAATTTATATACTCATGTGTTGTACAATGGTGAGTGCCTGTGTATGTCAATGGATTACGAAGAATAGGATTGGTGTATTGATTACATGGTAGAAATGTTAACTTTAATTTTTACATTTTACGATGGTTATTTTGGTGTAATAATTAAAATTTAGAGCCGCTATAGATTGGTTGTTAGTTCTTGGGGTAATTTGTAAAAGAAAATGCCCTTAAAACACATTCTTTCAAGTGATTATTATAGGGTGATTATTACATGATTGTTTTTAAAATAGACTATTTGGGCAGTTTGAAGGTGTAATTGCTCCTAAATCATGTTCATTAGAGGCATTTGATCAACAAAATTGCCCCTATTAAAATATTTAGGGGCACTTTTTAGTGCCTCTAATGACAACATTGAGGGCTTTTTTTTAAAAGTGCCCCTAAAAATTTTAGGGACGGAGGCAGTAGGGGCACATTTTAAACTACCCCTAAAGCTAATCAAAATGCCCCTAAAGGTTTTTAGGGAATTTATCTATATTTTTTGGGGTATTTCTAAAATGCCACTAAAAGTCTATTTTCTTGTAGTGAGAAGAACAATTCTCTCGACCGGTTAGAATCTTACAGCCAACGATCCTCGACCTGTGGGTTATCAGCCCACACGCTTCCGCTGCGCACTCAAACAACGCATACAGGCATCGGAACTATCTCGATAATCGCATCTCAGCACACACTCAGCGCCATCGCAATTCATGAAAATCGTAATATATCACGCCACGAGCACTGACCCTGCTAACAACCGATTACAAGTCGCCTAAGTGCAAACCAAGAAGAGTACCAGCTTTAGCACAAGCACAAAAGAAAGGGTAACCTTAGCTTACCATTACGTCCTAAAGGGATAAATGAGCCTTCACAACATATCGGCCGCTAGACATGGCACGACGAACACGGTGTACAATGGCTCTCAACACAAAACTGCGTCCTAAGCCAAGCAACCGTAGAACAAAGAGACAGATCAGGCTCAGAATAAACACTGTCCACACTTAAGCAGACACAGGATAGAGGTCTCACAAAAGGCTTACCTCGAAAAGACTCCACCAAATAGGATGAGGAGAATCAAGCTCACTAACAGTAGCTCACCAGGAAGGAAAATCCTCGATTCGCTTGAGCATCTTCTCAATCGAGGCAATAAAGCAATCACTTCGACAGAAGCGAAACACCTCAGGAGCTGCACAGATTCAAGCTGGGATGACCAAAACAACGTAAGAACGTGTACGGCCATCATACCAGCTCGAAAAGTCACCAGCCACCTGAACAAACCACGGAAAAATCTTGAATAGTGTACTACATATTCAAGCCTTCCGGCGAACTCTGCCAAGTACAGCATGATCAAGACAAACACCACGACGAAAAAGAGCATCCCGTCGCATCCTGATGAGAGCAAAAATATCTTGCACAGTGCTAACACAGCATGCACAAGACAGCACACGGAAACAAAGCGACAAGGAATCGCGAAGCCAAAGCGAGCGAAAGACTGTACTGGACTTTAAGGACTCTGGACACTGTATATCTCGGATTCCCATGTACTTCATACAACAACGCTCTGATACCACCTGTGACGACCCGGACTCCGGATATCGGATATACCCGATAGGACTATCAAGTAGACCCGATACCACTTGGAACCAGTGAAGCCTCCTGTGGATGTCGAAAAGAAGAGAAGAAGAGGAACGTTCCGGCGGCACAGACGTCTCGACACCTCGAGAGCAAGTCAAAGACGGAAAGGCCGAACAAACCCCACACCTCCTCCAGGCAGGACAAATAGGTATATACTCAGTGCTCCGCCACCCAACGAGAAGCCCCTCGGGCAGAAGAGACGGCCCCGGCTCCCCAGTCGACATTGCCGAAGGCTGAATCAGAAGAAACTCGGGAATTCGAACACATGTTTGGCATGCGTCGGAAATTACTCAAAGTCCTGAATCGGGGTTTGGAGGCTTCAAATCAAGCACCTCGGAGGCGGTTCATTACAACTGAAGCAGCACAGGAGGGCAAGCATCCACCCGAATCACCACTAAGCTGGGAGGAAGCCCTTTGACGCTTAAACCGGCGCGCCCCTCCAAGGAGCCTTAAACCGGCGCCCCCCCAAGGGGCCTAAATCCGGCGCGCCCCCCTTCTTGGCTGCAAATCGGCGCGCCCATTTGTATGTTGTTAATCCGGCGCGCACAACACCGCGCCATTTTAACTCAAATGTCATCCCCTCCATACTCTGATACTCTATTCTCCTGTCGGCTTCGGTCGTAGACTCGAAAGGGCATAGCATTCAATGCTATCAAGCCGTGTCTCCGCCTCCGTTCGACAGCGCAGTGGCATCAACGGCGAAGGCATGGATCCATGGTAGATAAGCAGCAGAAGATCTCCCGGCAAACCCACAAACGTCCTATCCTCGGACGAATGACAACGTACGGCATGAATCACCGGATGCCAGCGTAACCTGTCAATCCTGCTCGTCTGACAGACGAAGTAAGTGGCGGGAGTTGCTTCCGTCTGAGCAAAGAAAGGGCAGCCGGCTATATATACTCTGCATGTTCGACGAGAGAAGAGAGAGTGTGGGCTATTGAAGAGGAGGACTGGGAGATTCTGGCTTCCTCCAGCAGAAGAAGAAGAAGAGCTTCGTTCCCTGGCGCCTAAAGGTGAAGCAAAAGAGAGAGGGTGTGAGAGAGGAGGAGTCCAGCTGGGGAAGGGGCTTGGGTCTTTGCTCTCTTCCCCCTACTGTATCTCTTCCCTTTTGATTTTTGATCTCCCGTATCACGGTGTAATCCCCCATGTTCTTGTATTTTGGTTTTCCCCCTTTCGGCGGATGAATAAAATGAGAGTCTTTTGGCAAGCACGGCTGTTTGTTTAGTTGCTGCTTTCCCTCTTCTCTCTGTCTTCTACTTACCTAAGGTGATTCAAAGCCTGCTCCTTTATAGCATGGTCTTTGAAGTAACCGTATGAGGGTGAACATTCATGGCCACCCCATGGCGAACATCTGCCCCGTCGGAGCTCTCACACAGTTACAACCCATGAACTGTTAGAACCCCTTGAAGGCTGGTCCTCGGGGCTTCTATGTTCGCCTATGGGACCCCAGACTGCCATTAGGCCACTCCGAATATTGGGGGTCGTCTCGGAGTATTCCGTTTAACGATCCCCCATTCGCCCCAGCAAACCTCAGTCCGGGTGAGGTGCTGCCCAATTTTTGTTAGGGGCATGAACAACAAGAACGAACTGAGTTCCTTCAGAACATGAACTGAGCTTTGGAGTTTCTAAACCCCTTTGAACAAACCATCTAAACTTTGATCCTAATAGACAAACAAAAGACTTTGAAACCTTCCAATCTGCCTATTTTTGCTAAGTAAACAAACAACTTAACCATCTGCTATCCTGCAAGACTTTGAAAATCATAAAACAGCCTAATCCGGCGCACTCCTAATCCGGCGAGCACTTATCCGGAGCAGTACCCCCCCCCCCCCCCCCCCCGCGCGCTGCTTTAGCACCACACTCAAAAACCATTCTATCCCCATGGGTCCTAAACCGGTGCACCCTGGGCGCACCGGATTAACTCCAATTGGCGCGCCGGATTAGCCTTCTATATGCGCACTGGATTAACCTTCCATGGGGCGCGCCGTTTTAGCCGCTTCTTTCACCCTCGCGCGCCGTTTTAGCCATTTCTTTCACCCTCGCGCGCCGTATAGCCCCTGTTATAATTGAATTTTTGTTCCGGGGGCTCCTGATGTGACACCACCTATGGACCTATTTTGCAAGCATTCAAGTTTGAGCAGCGGACTCACACTAGCGAGCTCACCCGTATGGCGCACACTAGTGCCCGATGGCGACTAGGCGATGTTGGAGAGGGTCCGAGGCGGGACCTTGAGGCTCCAATGGTTGGCTAGCTTGGAGAGAACCCCAAATGGGCTTAGGATGCCCAAATCATGGGTGGCCAACACACCAAGGGTGTGGGTTAAGTGGATGCTCTTACAACTCGCCCGCGGTGGTCACTCAATTTGGGTAGCAATTTAAAATTGGACACTCTCTTACCGCCGACAGAGTAACTATAGCAATACTAAGCTAAGCAAGTCCATTACAGCAATGAGAGATGTTCCGGAGCTCACCTAGCCGGTGTGAAGACGCCGACTCCGGCCGGAGACGGGGGCGAGCGGGGAGGCGAGGGTATGCACCCGCACGCCGCGTCGGTGTCGCTTCAACCTGAAATGGAAAGATTACACCACTACACCTCTCGCAGGAGGGGTGATCTTGGGGTGGGGATTAATCTTATTACATCCAATACTACCTCCACGCAGGGAGGGGCCTTCAGCCGGCCAAGCGGGGTGGGGACTTATGCTAAGGAAACCCGATTTGCCGATCCCCGCCGATTCTGCCAACTTTCAGAATTGTTGGACAGGGGGCCGGTGATGTCACTGCCCCAAATTCCACAGAGCTCAGATCTTGACGAAACCTGCGCCAAAAGTTTCCCAACTGATAGAGTATGATGCCTGAATTTTTTGGGAAGCTCTGGACCTCGGGGCTGATCGGACCGGCGACTGGAGCAGGACAGGAACACTCTGCTTCGGACTGATGCAGAACTGATGCAGTGGATTGCAGAAGGCGCTGCAGTCGCTCCCGAACTTCAAATTGAACGAAACTAGTGGTGA
Source organism: Amorphophallus konjac (assembly GCA_022559845.1). Lineage (NCBI taxonomy): Eukaryota > Viridiplantae > Streptophyta > Magnoliopsida > Alismatales > Araceae > Amorphophallus > Amorphophallus konjac. Next base: position 177,839,524 of record CM040118.1, on the reverse strand, counting down.
CGCGATCGTGGTCGGAGTAGCTTTGAGCAGAAGTTGACGGGGCCACAATCCAAGGTCGGAGATGACAATGGTGGCCAGATAAATGAAGACAGGTCAAACATGAGTCCACTGGTGGCAGACTGCACACTCTGACGAAATAATTCAGAACAAATAGCTCGGGCAGGCGATTTGTATCGTTCTTTATGCTACTGATGGAGGACTAGACGAAGAAGAATTTTGTAGAAGAAAGTGTGCTCGAATTCCTCCAAGGTTGACCGCAGAACAGCTTCCAAGATCGCTCTGGTCTTCAGTCTGGGACAGATGGCGCAGTCGTTGAAGATGACGCTCCTCCGGACAGCTCCGAACTCGGAAGCCAGGGAGACCACCACCGTTGGAAAGCTATCTCGATGATGATTCCAGCAATGTAGGCCTTTCCACCTGAATCTTTGAGAGACGGTCGTGGCTGCCTCTGCAAGTCGCTGCAACTCTGCTGCCTGAAACAGAGGCTGAATGAGAAGAAGATGAGGGGGTGGGGAAGGGGATGGCCAAGAGAGTAAGAGGTGGAGGGTGAACTTGGCTGGTATGGGGAAGGGGGGCTGCAACTTTGGGTGGTTTGGGAGGTGGGGAGATGGAAGGGCACTGCCCTAGGGAGAGGGAAATTTGAATTTGGGCTTAGGGAAGAGCCCCTTCAACCTTGGGGAGAGGAAGGGGTGCTTAGGAAGTGGTGTTGGGTAGTTGGGGGTTGGGAGGTGGGGTGTGGATTGGAGGATGCCACCTTGGGTTGGGGGGGAGTTAAATGGGTGTATGGGGAAGGGGAGAGGTCTTAATGAGGGGTGAATGGGGAGGAGAGAGAAAATTCTGAAAATTGGGGTGGAGGGAGAGAGAGAGAGAGGGGGGGACCCCTTAGAGAGAGAGAGAGTGAGAGAGAGAGAGATCTAGTGGGATTTAGAAGTGGATTTTAATTTTCATTCAATTATTCATTAGTTCAAAATGAGGGGAATGGGGTCCTATATATAGGAAACCCACATTTTTACAAAAGTCCCTGACATTTGACTCAATGACAAATAACCGAAGGGGTAGGGGCGCCCTTGGGCCAAGCCCAATGAATTGGGCCCAATAGCCTAACAAACCAACCTAATGACACAATACTTAGGAAAATGACTCACTAACCTAGGTACATGACTCAAATAAAGGGAAAATTACATGATATTGACTCAAAGAAATTGTGAAGATTACATGACTAGACTCAAAAATACATGACTAACATAATGGCGCTTGCCGACGAACAATCCGAGTCCGGAGAAAATGTGGAGGGGCAAGGGATGCCCTCATCATACCCCCGGGGTGGGGAAAACTCGACCCCGTCGAGTATGGGTCCACCAGGGAAGTAGTACATCGAACTACGGCTCTGGGCGATCCACAATCTCCATACTCATCCCGCGACCATAGTCGGGGAACGGCGCTTCAGCTCGACAAAGTGGCTCGGTCATACCCTAATGCTGGCGATGGGATCTTGCTTGCCTAGTATTGCCGCCGTGTGCTCACGTCGGGCTCTCAGGCTATTTGTGGTGGCACTCCGAGGGTGTCTCTCACAAGGGTAGGTGTAAGCTCGAGGCACTCACTAAGATCCACCGCGATGCCCTTAGAGGGTGCCAGATCCGCCACATGGGAAGTGGGGTGAATCCCAAAACCCATTTGAAAGTCCAACCCATAAGCTGGGTTTCCAAAGCCACTCAGATCTTGGCAAGGTCCAAGTCCTCGTGCCCTCAGATTGGGGGTGACCCTAAAGTAGAGCCACTCCAAAGCCATCATCACCAAGTTGTCAACTTGGAACTCAAAGTGGTGCTTAGGAGTTTGTGCTCGCTTCTTGTGAATCCCACCGCTTGTTGCTTGATACTTGCTTGAATGCATATGCCATGCACTATGATGCGATGTGAGTTGACAATGTATGGTATGCAAAGGTGGTCCACGATAACCACATATAGACCTATCATGCATTGATGTTATGAGGACGTTGAATGATTTGGGAGGACCGGGGCATCCATAGGTATGCATGGTGGTGACAAATGCTGGGGGACCCGGACATCCATGTATGCTCCTTTCATGCTTATGACTCATGATGAAAGAGGGTGGACCATTACATCCAAATATGGTCCACTTATGCTTCCTACTTGACATGTGGGTGATGTAGATGAATGTACCCGACGGACTAATCATGCCAAGCGGTGTGATGTGTCAAGATATATGAATTTCTTTCCCAAAGATGACTTCCTCATGTGAGATGGTGGGGTGGCCTTTGAGCTTCCACACAAAAGGGTCGAAGGGATCTAGGTAGGTGGATATGGGGTGGGGCACTTTCTTGATCTCTAGGCGGGTGTTGCCTAAGGTCATGATTTCTATGGTGTAACCTGGGTCATGGATGAGGTGGGCTTGGCCCAACATGGTGGGTGGGGGTAGGAAAGGGTGGGTGATGGGTGATGTGGGTGGGTCACGTGGGTACCCATACTCCCAAAGGAAGGGATCAAAGGGGTCATGGATTGGGTTTCCTAGAAGAAGAGACTCTATGCCCACATGGTCTTCACACGGTGGGTCCTCCTCCCTCAAGGTAATTGGACCAAGGTCGTTAGTGGGCCAGTCGATCAAGGTACTTGGGATCTCAATGGAAGTGGAGTGGATCATGATGGGTTTTTCATCCATAGGGAGAATGAGAAGGAGGTCACTAGTGTAGTAACCAATGGTGAAGACCGAGGTGATAGAACCATCACATGGGTGGATGAGACTAAGGCTTTTTGGGTGGGCCTTTCCTAAGGTCAATAAGCAAGTCAACCCTAGTTGCCATTCTAAACCCTTGAGGAGATCATCCCAACCTTCTACCTCATAGTAGGATTGGATTGTGGTGTGATAGGAGTGGAGGGGGGCAATTTGTGATGGATATCCCAATGGTGAGAGAGGTGGGGGTGAGCTAGGAAAGGTGGGTCCTTGTTTGAGCCATTGGAGTATGACTTCATTCATGGTGAAGGTGTGTGGCTTTTGAGGATCCGGACTAGGAGAGGTGGGTGGAAGTGGAGGTTCTTGGATTTCCTCTAGGGTAGGTTTTTGTTCGGGACTAGCATCTATTTCCATGTGGATGAGTGTGTGGGTTTCAATTCCTAGTGTTAATGGGTTGGATAGGTCTAATGCGGGAGAATTGGTGATAGCTGGAGCATGGTGCACTTGGGGTGGTGGGCAAGGGTGGACTTGGATTTGGATAGGAAGGGGAAGTAGAGGAGGCGTAGGTTGGGGAAAGATTGGTGTAGGAAGCGGGAGGTGGGTTGGGTGAGGGGGTTTGGGTTGGGGGGTGATGGTCATTATGGGCCTAGGTGGAGGGGTGGTCATGGGGTCCACTTGGGTTTGAGTGGTGAAGGTTGGATGAGTGGTGGTCCTTATGGAGGGAACCGGGCCGGTTAAGGGTCTCTTGCCCTTGGGATCGTTTGGGGTGGAGGTGGGGGTTAAAGGGGCTTGAGTAGTGTAGGTTGTGGAAGGGGGTTTTGGTTGGGGTGTGGGGGACCTTATGGGGTTGGGTGAGGAGGTGGAGGCCTTGGACACTTGGGTTTTAGGGGTGAGGTTTTGGACGGGTGGGGTTGAAGGAGTGGGAGTGCTCCTTGGGCTTTGGTAACCCGGGTAGGAAGGGGACATATATTTTGCCCTAAGTTGCTCCTTCATGTCCTTTCAAGTGGTGATGGGAGTTTCCCTTCTAAGTACCTTTAGCCCGACAATTTGCATCCAATAAGTTTCTACCCGTTTGGTAAGTTGCATTTTGGCAACCCATGCCTTTTCATCCTCGGACATAGGATACCAAGTGAAGTATTGGTCCATTGTAGCTTCCCAATCTAAATATTCTCTAGGAGAGGTTCCATAAAAGGTGGGAAGTGGGAAAGTGACCATCCTATCGTCCGTCCTTGGGGCGGGCCTATTTTCTCCAAGTTGGTTGAGTCGGCCCGATATGTTATCAAGCCGCTCATTGGCATAGGTCAAGGCTTTCATGAAGTAGTTGACATGGCCAGGGAAGTTATGGGTGTTAGTGATAGGCATCTCTTGGTGGCTTGGACTTATGGAGTGGGGCGATTGGTAAGGTCGATATGAGGTGGCCATACTAGGGGACAAGAGTGATGCACTTGAAGACTCTAAATGCATAGACATGCCCTAGGACCAACTTGATAGAGACAAGTTGTGAACTTGCTCTGATACCACTTGATGTGACACCACCTATGGACCTATTTTGCAAGCATTCAAGTTTGAGCAGCGGACTCACACTAGCGAGCTCACCCGTATGGCGCACACTAGTGCCTGATGGCGACTAGGCGATGTTGGAGAGGGTCCGAGGCGGGACCTTGAGGCTCCAATGGTTGGCTAGCTTGGAGAGAACCCCAAATGGGCCTAGGATGCCCAAATCATGGGCGGCAAACACACCAAGGGTGTGGGTTAAGTGGATGCTCTCACAACTCGCCCGCGGTGGTCACTCAATTTGGGTAGCAATTTAAAATCGGACACTCTCTTACCGCCGACGGAGTAACTATAGCAATACTAAGCTAAGCAAGTCCATTACAGCAATGAGAGATGTTCAGGAGCTCACCTAGCCGGCGTGAAGACGCCGACTCTGGCCGGAGACGGGGGCGAGCGGGGAGGCGAGGGTATGCACCCGCAAGCCGCGTCGGTGTCGCTTCAACCTGAAATGGAAAGATTACACCACTACACCTCTCGCAGGAGGGGTGATATTGGGGTGGGGATTAATCTTATTACATCCAATACTACCTCCACGCAGGGAGGGGCCTTCAGCCGGCCAAGCGGGGTGGGGACTTATGCTAAGGAAACCCGATTTGCCGATCCCCGCCGGTTCTGCCAACCTTCAGAATTGTTGGACAGGGGGCCGGTGATGTCACTGCCACAAATTCCACAGAGCTCATATCTTGACGAAACCTGCGCCAAAAGTTTCCCAACTGACAGAGGATGACGCCCGAATGTTTTGGGAAGCTCTGGACCTCGGGGCTGATCGGACCGACGACTAAAGCAGGACAGCAACACTCTGCTTCGGACTGCTGCAGAACTGATGCAGTGGATTTCAGAAGGCGCTGCGGTCACTCCCAAACTTCAAATTGAACAAAACTAACGGTGAAGCGATCGTGGTCGGAGTAGCTTCGAGCAGAAGTTGACGGGGCCACAATCCGAGGTCGGAGATGAGAATGGTGGCCAGATAAATGAAGACAGGTCAAACCTGAGTCCACTGGTGGCAGACTGCACACTCCGACGAAATAATTCAGAAGAAATAGCTCGGTCAGGCGATTGGCATCGTTTTTTCTGCTACTGATGGAGGACTAGACGAAGAAGAATTTTGTAGAATGAAGTGTGCTCGAATTCCTCCAAGGTTGACCGCAGAACAGCTTCCAAGATCGCTCTGGTCTTCAGTCTGGGACAGATTGCACAGTCGTTGAAGATGACGCCCCTCCGGACAGCTCCGAACTCGGAAGCCGGCGAGACCACCACCGTTGGAAAGCTATCTCGATGACGATTCCAGCAATATAGGCCTTGCCACCTGAATCTTTGAAAGACGATCGTGGCTGCCTCTGCAAGTCGCTGCAACTCTGTTGCCTGAAACAGAGGCTGAATGAGAAGAAGATGAGGGGGTGGGGAAGGGGATGGCCAAGAGAGTAAGAGGTGGAGGGTGAACTTGGCTGGTATGGGGAAGGGGGGCTGCGACTTTGGGTGGTTTGGGAGGTGGGGAGATGGAAGGGAACTGCCCTAGGGAGAGGGAAATTTGAATTTGGGCTTAGGGAAGAGCCCCTTCAACCTTGGGGAGAGGAAGGGGTGCTTAGGAAGTGGTGTTGGGTAGTTGGGGGTTGGGAGGTGGGGTGTGGATTGGAGGCTGCCACCTTGGGTTGGGGGGGAGTTAAATGGGTGTATGGGGAAGGGGAGAGGTCTTAATGAGGGGTGAATGGAGAGGAGAGAGAAAATTCCGAAAATTGGGGTGGAGGGAGAGAGAGAGAGAGAGGGGGGACCCCTTAGAGAGAGAGAGAGTGAGAGAGAGAGAGATCTAGTGGGATTTGGAAGTGGATTTCAATTTTCATTCAATTGTTCATTAGTTCAAAATGAGGGGAATGGGGTCCTATATATAGGAAACCCACATTTTTACAAAAGTCCCTGACATTTGACTCAATGACAAATAACCGAAGGGGTAGGGGCGCCCTTGGGCCAAGCCCAATGAATTGGGCCCAATAGCCTAACAAACCAACCTAATGACACAATACTTAGGAAAATGACTCACTAATCTAGGTACATGATTCAAATAAAGGGAAAATTACATGATATTGACTCAAAGAAAATGTGAAGATTACATGACTAGACTCAAAAATACATGACTAACATAATGGTGCTTGTCGACGAACAATCCGAGTCCGGAGAAAATGTGGAGGGGCAAGGGATGCCCTCATCAGCTCCACCCCCGGAAACCCCCTCAAGGGGCGCTGCCCCCTTGACCCCCGCGACCACATAACAATTCGTGAGTGACCAACATATACGTATCTATGAACATTTTACGCCCCAACGTGGGTTAGTTTAAACGTGATCTGAGATCTTTACTCTCGCTTTGTTACCATGAATTTCAGGCCGTACGGCCCTTATTCCCGGCAATCAATCAAGGGTGTTCCCCCGTACGGGGGATGTAAATAACGTCGTGGCCTTTACGGCACGGCGGGTTTCGGTCCGGACACGAACTACAGAATCATCTGATTAGTCAGATCGAGCGCACAATAAATCGTCACCTTTGTGACTGGCACGCCCACGCACATAATAAACCCAATAAACAAATAAAAACAATGATTCTTAATAAAAAGTGCGTCCACACCTCCCAAGAGCTGTAAAGCTCCGAAGTGATAAAAGGAATGTCCTGTAGTACATTGAAGTCGCAGATATAATAGTAAGCAATTAAATTTCATTAATCAAATTTGCTAAAGTAGCAGAAATTAATAATTATACCAGAGTCCAGTCCAAAGGAAAGACAAGTACAGTCCAACAGAAAGAAAAATGTACACTGAGGTCGGGGGAAGCCCAACGCAGGTACCGCTGGCAACTACGAGCACACCACACCAGGAACCGTGAAGGAAGAAGAGCGCCACACCTAAAAAGTAGGGGTGAGCCTCGTGTCATTGGCTCAGTAGGGGTCACGCGCATCCCCACTGAAAAACACACAGTAACACAGAACAATAGCTAAAACAGCAGGAGTAGTAAAGCAAGAAAAGCTAAACTACAACTAGAAAGCTGTAAAAGAAAGCAGTAACAGAAGAAGAGAAGCCGAACCGAATCAGAACCTCGGCTCCTACGCTACTCCAACAGCAACAGAAAGGTGAACCCTGATCTCACAGAGTCAAGAGTTACCGATCCGTTGACTAAGCACAAGGCCTAAGGCGAAGGCCTACAAAGACAGGCAACAGACCTATAAGAGACCTAGACGGACACAGAACACAAAAGCCTACACGACTGGATTGTCGTGCACGATCCCTAAGCGCAAACGCACGCACGACTGGATCATCATGCATACCACACAGCACTGACCTCGGGTAAAGCCAAGAAAAGACTAACCCGAAGAGGTCACGACACACGAGAAACGTGAGAGTCACGTGTCACGTGACGGAAGCACCTCCTCACTAGAATAACAGCCCGATGCGTCCACTGACGTCTTACACTGCACCATAGGTATCTCACTACGGACGTCGAGAACGACGGAGACTGAGATACTCACTGAACCGGAACAGGAACTACAGTAACGAGTGACTAGTCCATGTCATGCCCGTGGGCGTTCGTCCAAACGCCCCTGACCACGTGTGCACACACCGACTCTTGCCTAGAGCCAAGCCTCTAGCTAGTTTTCCCCCCAGCAGGACGCTACCGTAAAGCAGGGGCCCACGGAAACTAGCCTAAAAATCGTATCTCGGGAACTGCCCTTACCACCACTCCCAGGTGGATCGACACTCGAGGTCATCAGGCTACGACTAGTGGAGGCTCACTAGACACAGAGACTCAGAAACACGAGTGCTAGAGTACAGACAGGCCGAGAAAGTACTATCGCACGTACTACGAAGCACCATAGTAGCATACCAAACTGCCAACAGACTCAGGACATGACAACTAGACCTACTACCACAACAATCCTTGAGTCTCGCGACTCAGAGTCAAGATCGTCGCGCAACGGCGGAACAAGCCACTGTGGATGCACTTTTCGACACGCTTGTTTGTTTGTTTCTTTAGGTCGGTTTATTCGGTGGGTTTATTCATTTATTAAGTGCATGGGCGTGCTAGTCACAAAGTGACGATTTATTATGCGCTCGATCTGACTAATCAGACGATTGTGTGGTTCATGTCGGGACCAGAACCCGCCGTGTCATAAAGGTCATGGCGTCATTTACATCCCCTTGGAGAGGGGAACACCCTTGATTAATCGTCGGGGATCAAGACCTCATGGCCATGAAACTATATCGAGAGAAACAAGTCGATAGCGGTCTCGAATCAGTCGGAAAGCCCGATGTCTAGGGGGGGCAAGCATTCGAAATATGTCGGTCACTCAAGGGACCATTTTGATATTCGGACGAGCGTCTGGCTTCATAAAATCATGATCGTCACGGGGAAAACCGGAGCATATGTATGCCGAGGTATGGCAAATTTATCGTTCAAAGGGATAGGAGACATTCGGTTGAATCCCGGTTAGAGAGGTCGAGAATCAGCGAGTTTATTGGCCCGGTGCGAGATCGAGTCAGGACCATTCCGGGGGAGCCTCCCGCGGTCCAAACGAGGCTTGCGTGGGCATCGTTAATATTTCCGATGCCGAAGGGCAGTGGGAAAGTGTCCCGGGACTAGATTCCAAAACAAAGACGTATACAAAGATAGTTGGCTATAGGCCTAGATGTGGGTCAGGCAATGACCATGGTTGGGGCGAACCCGAGGTCCAGACGTGACTCACAAAGGTCTTATTGATATTCCCACACGTAGGGTTCGGGGAAGATGAGAGCCGTCTCTTTCCATTCAGATTTTGTTGGTCATTCATAAACCACTTTATGTTCGGACGAAGGTCCGTATTGAAGGAACGGTGTAGACGAAAATAAACCCGTACAAATGTATGCCGAGAGCATGGCAAGTTTAATGCAAGTGCGGGACTAGATCCATGTATATATGTCGATCGCTAACGGACCATTCATTGTTCGGACGAGAGTCCGCATTTGAAGCATCGAAAACGACGATAAAGCCATACGAATATCTACCGTAGGTACGGAAAGTTTAATGGGATTGCGGGATTGGATCCCGATAGAAGTGGGTCAAGCTGTTGAACTATTGGCCCGAGACGGTTTCAGACTATGACCATGTCGGGGTCCCCGAGGTCCACATCCGATGCCATGGGGCGTCATTGATTTTCTCTTTGCACCCAATTCGGGAGAGAGGTTTATTAAGTATAAAGCCCGAACTCGCCATCGTGCGCCCTCACACGCGGATCGACTTGCGCGGTCAGGTCGCAGGGGTCAAGGGGGCAGCGCCCCTTGCGGGGGTTTCCAGGGGTAGTGCCCTCGGAACAAAATTTTAATTAAAGTATGGGTGATAGAGTTTCTTTTGTTCTTTATTAACATGATTGACCTTTTATTCTTATTTTTGCTTGTTTATTCCCTTTTTGTATTAAGCAGGCGCGCCGTTTTAAGGGTTTAAAGGAGGAGATGGGGCACGCCGCTTCAGGATCTAAAGGAGGGCACCGGATTAAGGATGGATAGGGGGCGCGTCGGGTATGGAACCTCAAGTAGGGCGCCGTATTAAGAATGGGCAAGGGGCCGTTTGAAGGGTTCAATGAGGAGGGCGCGCCGGTTAAGGCCACGCCGGATTAGGATGTCAATGGAGGGCGCGCCGGATTTGGCAACCCCGTAATAGAAGTTGCAAAGGGGCGCCCCGGGGAAGGTAGTAAGGAGAAGCGTGCCGGTTAAGAGTTCAATGAGGAGGGCGTGCCGGTTAAAGCCACGTCGGATTAGGATGTGCACAGGAGCAAATGGAAATGGACGCGCCGGTTAAGGCCACGCCGGGTTAAGATGTTGAAGGCGCATGCCGATTTAAGGTTCAAAGAGGGAGATGGGATTCTGAGAGTGATGTTAAACTGGCGCGGTGGAATAGTCACCGCGCCGTATTAAGCTCTCCCGAGGGTTTATTGCTATGACTGTGTGTTTCTTTTCTTTCACCCGTAGGTGGATTTTATGATACGTTTGTTCATCTATTTGGTGGATTAGATAGGTAATGAGGTGAGGTTTAAGTGATTTGTTTGGAGGAGTTTGTTGTGTAAGATTTTAGGGGTTAGTTCACAGAGGGTTCACTGTGTGTTCTTCAAAGGGTGTCTTGTTCGTTTGTTCTTGGTATTCTTGTATGTTCTTGGCCCCTTGATAAAATCGGGCAGCACCTCCCCCGGACCGGGACTTGCCAGAGGTAAAGGAAAGTCACCAATCGGATGGCTCCGGGGTAGACTCTCAAAAATCGGAGTGGCCTCACGGCTGTCCGAACCCATGTGTGAGTGTGGAGCGCTCGAGGGCTAGCCTTCAAGAGCGACCACGACTCATGGGCGATGAATCTTCAGCGCGAGACAGATGTTTGCCACGAGGGCCATGAATGTTCAACCGGTGACGAACTCCTTCGAAGGCCGTGCTATGGAGAAGCAAGCTTCGAAGGGTCTTGGATGAGGAGGAGGAGGAGAGAAGAAGAAGGAACCGGGGATTAAAGCAGAGGATACTAAGATCGCAAAAGGCCCTTTTCTTTTTATTCATCCACATAACCGGGGAAGATTTTAAAACAGAAGGGATTCATCTCTTGATAAAGAAGAAATACATCGCGAGGGGGGAAAGAATACATTGACGAGGGAGGGGGGGAGAGCACAGACTCTTCCCCCTCCGACTCACCTCTCCTCTCTCACACTCACTCTCTTCTTCTTCTTCACCTTACTGGCGCGAGCGGGTGGAACCTCTCCCTCTCTCTTCTTCTTCTTCTCTTCACTGCACACAGCCGAGAGCCTTTTCCTCCAAAAAATGGCCAACCGGGGGAAAAGCTAGGAGATTGCTCTATCAAACCTGCAGAGTATATATATAGTGGGTTGCCTTTTCTTTGCTCGAACGGAAGAAACTCCCACCACTTCATTCCTCTGCCAGATGAATAGGGTTGGCATGTCGCTGGCATCTGGTGATTCGTGCCTTACATTGTCGTTCGTCCGAGGACGGCACAATTGCGGGTTTGCCGGGAGATCTTCGTCCGAAGACATGCCTTCGCCGATGATGTTAATGCGCTGTCGAGTGGAGACGGAGGCACGGCTTCAGAACATTGAATGCTCTCTACGCACCACATTTAAACAAAACAGAGCATCGTGCCAGAGATGGGATGGAATGGGGTTAAACCGGCGCGAGGGAATAGTGACCGCGCCGGATTAAAGCTTTTCAAGGGGGCCATGCCGTGTAAGCATTGCAAGGGGGTGGCATTTCCTTCAGATGAGCGCGTCGGGTAACTTGTGCATAAGGTGGCGCCGTATTAACCTTCAAAGAGGTAGGCTCTTCAACAGCGAGCGCGCCATCTTAGTGCAATACACTAAGGGCGCACCGTATTAGCAAAGGGAGAGGAGCGCGCCGTTTTAATGGCATGCAAGGGGGCGCGCCGACTTCACCCGTGTCGGTTTAACCAGTGCCGGTTTAGGTGAAGGCCGCGCCGATTTAAGGCTCTTCCGCGCCGCTTTAAGCACCGAACGGATTTGTTTCAAAGTCACGGCCGTTTATACGAACGTTGGTGTCCCCGGAATGTTTTAGTTGCGATGCATGGCTTCTGCAATTTTCCGTTCGCAGCTTCTGGGGCTCGGTCCAGGGCTTTGCGTGACTTCCGGCATATGCCGAGACTGTGCCGGAGTTCCTTGCTTTTCTTTGATTCAGCTCTCAGCACGGCCGGCTGTAGAGTTGTGGCCGTATCTTCCGTCCGGGGGGGGGGCTCCCTCATCGGCTAGCGGACCACTAAGAGAGTCCTCGTCTTGATCGGGTGAGGTATGAGGTTTATTCGGCATTTCTATCTTCGGCTTGCTTTCGAGTGTCGAGACGTGCATGCCGTATGATCCTCGTCAACATTTTTTTGACGTCCACAGCCACCAATCTGTCTAATCCTAAGCTAGAGAAAACGACACATCTGAGGGAAAAGACTCACGGAGACTTGAGGAATCACCAAGACCCTCAACATACCTGGACACACAGACTGAGGTAAGATGATACCTCAAGGTACCCAGAACCACTATCTCGATCTATCCAGAATAGCCGAGACACACACAAGGTCACGAGTCAACCACTGGGTCACACCGGGTTGACCGGAACCTGACAACGACTCTACAGTAGTACAGAAACCAAGGCATGCTTGACTACCTTATATCGTGGTCATAGCCCTCATAGGACATCAAGAGACATCCACGGGACAATGGACAAACCACAAGGTCGAGCCAAGACAATTGGAAACCAAAACGTCGGAAAGCGACACTCTGTACATACACAGAGGCACATACACTGGTGGTCATAGACAGGGCCATGAGGTGACTGTAGCGGTCAAAGCTATGGCCGCTAGACTCAGTCAAACTCTGACTGACCTGCCCAGACAAACCACCAAGCGGTCGATAACAGACACACTACATGGGCTCAACAGTCCGAGAGAGTGAACCGCTAGACTAACCACCCCAAGACATAGACCTAAGACAGTCGGACCTGTAGCAGCCTAAGAAAAGTGCTACAACGACAAGACGGACGAAGGTTGGGCCATCAAGGCCAACCGACTTAGAATAGCAACCCGGTCAAAACGGTCCAGAACGGTCTGATAAATGACCACCCAAGACATGGAACGGTCTAGGGAGAAGCCGCTCCATCAAACTAAATGGTCAGACATGGGACCGTGCAAAGCAAACGGCACGACCACCAACTAGCCCTGCAAATCGGTGGAGGGAATGGCACGGCCAGCCACAGGCCGTTCAAGGGTACCACACGGCTAGACAAGGGCCGTGCAATCAATAAAACAGTCTGTCGCGCGACCGCGCAGACTCGAATCGACATAAAACATTGACTAAAGTCAACTGATGAGAACGGTCAACACTAAGCCGCTCAGACCATAGAACGGGCTACATCCAGCCGTTCTAACCTGAACCGACTCAACATGAAACGGTCCACTGTGAACCGCTCAAGGAATGAAACGGTTACTGTTAAACCGTTTAGAGCGTCACAGCGGGAAAAACATGGGATCGACCGATCTCGGCCTTTCCATGCCCCATTCGTGTCTAAATGAAGGGGATACGGCCCTAATAACCATAAAAGCCTTCCACAGACTGGAAGGGGGTCAAACTGACACCAAAAATGCAAGAAACGGACGATTCTACTAAATCGACCAAAATCGAGTCACCGGGGTTCCCGGGATCGTAGCGGCCCCAAATGGCCACCGGTCACGATGAAACTGACGGAAATGGATTGCTGACATGCTGGGGGTTCCAATGATGCTAATCTAGCTGAAAGCTGTCGCCATTTTTCGGCGAACCCGGCGAACACCCCCGAAGCATGGTTTTTCCGAAACAAGCCAAAACCTGCTCATTCTCGCACCGAACAACATGAAACTACAAGAAAATGTAGAGGAGAAGTAGGTGATCCGTCTCCCTACCTCCACCGAAGATTCCGTGCACCGAGGTGACTAAACCACGCCAAAAACCACGACGCGAGCTCAACCATCGGCTTGAAATCCACCGTTTGGGATCGCACCAGAAACGGTCCGATCCTCGCCCCATCGCGCACTTGATCACTTCCACAGCATCTCCACTGCCTGCCTAGGCCTCCTCCGTCTACAACCGGAGCCGGGAGGGCAAGAGAGGAGAGAAAACGGGAGAGAGAGAGGGTCGCGCGCGAATGAGAAAAGGAAAGAGGAAAAAGAAAGAAAAAGGAAAATAAATTAGGAATTTTCCTAATTTTTGAAAATTCTGATTTTTGAGTCAAAAATGGACTAATTGAGAAAAATATGTAAAAATAGTCAAAACGATCCTCTCAATGAGTACATCGCAACTGTAGCGTCCTCTAGTCGATGAACTAAGAAATAAACTCTCCACTGGATTCCGTAACTTGTACGAGAGAAAAATCCACGCGGATCGTAAAACTCAACTCAGGACCCACAAAAGCGATCCGAAACTCTCCGACAAGGATCCGAAAGATCCGATTAGAATCCAGAGTATTACATGGACACCTGTGGGCTGAGGCCTTTGGAGAGAGATTGGCGTCGAAATGGTGGTCATTGATGGGACGTTGGTATTGGAGTGGTTATCCCTGGTCTGGTGACCAGCATGGGAGGATTTCCCTGTAAGTTTGAGTTGAGTGAGGTGATGACCGAAGACACCTGAGTCTTGTCATTTGGTTTCATCGTGCTCCCCGAGAGGGTTGAGTTGGCACGATGATAGAGATCAGACGCGGTGTCCGAGAGGAGTTCAGCTCGAGATGTGATAATTGCATGTGTGTGAGTCAGCGGATGGCCTGTTATGAGTTGGATCGTGCCTGTTGGGCCGGCGAAGGTTTCTCGTTGACGAGCAGCTGGTGACCAGCGTGTGGTCTTTTCACAGACAGAAGATGTTGCTGGTTGCGCATCGAGATTGGTGAGAGCTACGTATCAGTGAGACCTTTGGTGGTCGTTTCCATGGTGTGCTTTCCGGATGGGATCTAGGCTTTGTTGAAGTTTGAGTTCTGACAGAGTTGGTCCCGTGCTGTTGTGAGCTGATGGAGGCTCTGTATTGGTTGTTCCCTTGAGAAGGGTGTGCGACCTATCAGCTGGCTGTGAAGCTGATGTGTGATTTGTCTGCCGACCATAGGATGGATCGGTAGCTGTTTCTCGTGAGGAGGATTGTGTCTCCTCGGTGAGCGAGACGGTGGCAGCGGTGCCATGATTGGTTTTTCCTTTTGACTGAGGTGATGCCGGACTGTGTCCTTTGGTGTGTGCCTGCTCTGATGGCCGGTGTGCGCGGCATGCAGAGCAAGGTGTCGTTCGCGATTGTAGTCTGGCTGTGTCCTTCGGGATCGGTGCTTTCGTGAGAATCAAGGTTGTTGTGTTGGGGCTCTAACGGCGTTGTCAGTTGGTTAAGGCTTTCTTCCCCTGTGTTCCCGCATTTGTCCTTAATTTTGAGGATGAAATTTCTTTAAGGGGGGAGGGCTGTAATGCCCCAGATTTTTTGGATATTTTTCGGATCATTTTCGTGGGTCTCGGAGTGTATTTTGTGTATTACACGTATTTTTCCCTGATGTGCCTTCGGAACTCTGTGCAGGGCAAACCGTGGCGTTCTCTGACTTCGGGATGTTACCACTGCATTATGCTCCTCCCGAGGATCACAGAGGTAATTTTTCATAATTTTCTAATTTTTTGAAATTTTTGGATTTTTCTATATATATAACCTCTATTTTCTCTCTCTCCCTCACTCTCATTTTCTCACTCTCTCCCTCTCTCTTCTCTCACGTTGTCCCTTCTCACCCTCTCTTCTCCGGCAGCCGACGGAGCGGGGGGGGGGCGCAGCGGGATGACGCGGGCGAGGAGGACGGCGAGGATGGGTCGAGGATAGGGGGATGGAGGCGCATGGAAGCTCGGTGGCGCGATCGCGAGCCGGCGAGGGTTTAAACGGCATTTCTTCGCGGGTCGGCGACCTCGGGGCACGAAATCTTCGGTGGAGGTAGGGAGATGGACCCCTAGCTCATGCTCTTTCTTTCCCGCGAGTTTTGTAGGCCGCGGTGAGCCGAGAGGGCCTATTTGTGTATTTTGGGGAAAATCCATATTTTTGGGGTGTGAGCCGGATCTCCCGTTTCGTGAGAATTTTTACCGATCTAAGGGCATAGATGCATGCTAGGAGGCTTGGGGATGGATTCCCCTTTGTTTCCCCATCACCCGGGGGTGATTGGGGCGTGGATCGGGTTTTTGGGGTGTTTCCCGCCGTTTCAAGTTCGGGACGCCTTAGCGGTCGTTCCAGAGACCGCTAAGGGCTCCAAGCGGACCAAGGGTAGACCGCTATGGGTATCCCTATGTCGGTTCAAGGCTGGCGGCCACGCGATAGACGGCCAGGGTCCTTGGCGGTCCAGAGTTAGACCGTTAGGACCGCTTGAGCTTCGTGTGTTCCGAGGGTTTAGCGGGCCAGAGATAGACCGCTAGAACCACTTGTATATCGGTTTGGACCTCACGGTCGTACGATAGACCGCCAGGGCCGTTGGCGGTGTAGTAATAGGCCTGGTGCGGACACCAGAGCACACGAGCGGCACGAGCCGTCGAGCCACCGATACCGTACGGGGAGCACCACCCGAGCGTCAGCGGCTTCCATCTGGCTCGGAGACAGTCTGGAGACTCCCCCTTGAGTCTCGACATTTATCACATTTACTGAGACTTTATTTATGTGTAATGCATTTTTATTTACCTTTGTTCGGTTTGTAATTTGGATTGTAATAAGGGTTTATATGTAAAATGGGACCACCCGGGTCCCACGGGCCCCCCACCCCTCCTCCCATTGATCCACCTCATCCCCAGGGCCCATGTGGGGTCAGTCAACATGTCAAATGTGGGCTTCTAGAAGGGTGGGCCAGGTGGGGGGACAACTGTGCTTGGAAGTCAAGGTTGGCCACCAACCTTCACTCTTGGTCAAGGGGGCGCCCCCCCTCTCACCATCATCCTTTTATTTTTTTTGTAAAATGGTATTAGAACTAATTAGTTCTATCCCATTTGTTTATTCCCCAAACTCTAGGTCCAAGGGTATTTTGTGTCTTTTGGCCATTCATATAAGAGCCTTGTATTTCCATTTGTGTAGAATTAATGCATAAGAATTCAAGGAATTTTGTTGGAGCAGCCTTGGGCGCCCCCCTCCTCTCTCCTCCCTCTCCTTATTGCAGCTTGGAAGGCTATATTCTGGTGGAGTGAAGCCACCCCTATCAGTTCCGATGATCGCCGCCGCCGCCACGTGCCGCCATCTCACCACCGCAGTTGCTGCCGGTGTTCTGTCCACCCAGGACAGAGGCTGCCTCCACGAATTTCTGAAGTCAGCCACGAGCTCCTCTTGAGCTGACATGTTCAGGAGGTGTTCCAGAGGTGTCAAACACGATCCATAAAATTTGGTTGGTCATAAAGCTTCCATTTGATAATTTTCCATTTTCGTCCAACTTATCTTCCCAGATCTGTCTATTTTCTATTTAGATTTCCACCCACCCTGAGTTTCCAGTATTAGGGCCACTTTTTGATTTTCCCAGGAGCTCCCAATTTTACTGGGAGTTCTATCCACCAATCCCTCCATCCATGAATTTTCTTGGAATTTCAAAATCTCATTTAATATTTTCTAAAATTCGTCTTCAGATCCATCTACAGTGCTGCTAGCCAGTTTCCAGATCCGACCACCTGTCAGTGTAAAACCCGTACCAAATCATAGCCTCCACCAATCCCTTCACAAAAAATATGTCCATTTTTCTCTATTTTCCCTCCATAACTTTCCTGAAGAGGTCGAAGTCTGAATCTGAGG
Source organism: Amorphophallus konjac (assembly GCA_022559845.1). NCBI lineage: Eukaryota > Viridiplantae > Streptophyta > Magnoliopsida > Alismatales > Araceae > Amorphophallus > Amorphophallus konjac. Next base: position 177,821,982 of record CM040118.1, on the reverse strand, counting down.
TATTCCTGGCGGTTAACGGCAGTTATCAGGCAACTCCCCAGCTGATCTGAGAGTTCGGGTACTGTACAACAGAAACTTCAAAATTCAACAAAGTCCAGATCCGTGTAGATCGAGGTCATCTCTCTGGGCCTAGATTGAAGGACTTCAAGAGAGCTTTCCAACGGTACCTCCTGTGCCCCGATCCGACATCGGGATTGATCGCAGCGGCCGATCTCGCCGTAGCGCGTGCCGGAAAACAGAAGTAAAAATCCTTAGGCAGCACTCCAAAAACTTAGAGATCGGAGCCAATCGACCACCGACCGGAGTTTTCGGCCGACCGCCGTCCAGGGAGGCGCGCCACCAGGGGTCCCCATCATAGTGGGTCCCACCCCACCAGAGCCGGAGGTTGGGCAGTCCGTGGGCCCCATGGACCCGTAGATCGCGCCGTCCGGACAGCACTACAAACGCGGGTTCGGCACCGCCGGGCGACATCAAGATGCTGCCCGTCAACTCAATTCGCGTGATTCCCGAGGCCCACATGTGACCTATTACCTCCCTGCGTGGAGTGGGTCAAATTATTGTATTGCTGTAATAATTGTTAACCGGGAGTCCGCAATTGGCCGGGGTTGTCTTCCCCACGCCGGGTGCGTGGAGGTAATGGTCCTAACTTCTCGGCATTCACTTGCTAGTTTAGTATATGGTCTTTTGCCGCTGCCGAGTGCGATAGGACCTAGCCCGTGAGTTCCTGTCACCGCTGTGAGTGTGAGAGTGACCCGTCCCGTGACTCGATCCGAGTCCGGAAGTGAGTCGGACTACCCTTGAACTCTGCCGGTTCCTCAACCGTGCACGATCCGCGTTTCCCTCGCGTGGGACGACGAGTGAGCTTGCGTTTCTATTAGCGACGTATAGCCCATAGGAGCTCTTAGTGTCGGGCCTAAAGCCTCTCCTATCGTATGTTGCTGGTCGTGTCCGTATTTAGAGTCAGAGGTCCATACGACTTAGAGTCGGTCCCCGTGTCTGTCCCGCATCAAGGCCGCTAGGCTCTGTTTTGCAGTCCAAGGGTAGACCGCTATGGGTCCGTGGTTTCAGTGTGTAGCGGTCCAATGTTAAACCGCTAGCCTTTCCTTAGTGACCCAATGGTAGACTGTTAGGCCACGTGGCGGTCTAGGGTTAGACCGCCAGGCGATTTCCGTGCTTGCGACGTCGGGTTCGCATTGTGTTGGTCTCCGGTCGACCCGGTTGTGACCCAGTGGTTGACATTCGGTCTCGTGAGTGTCTCGGACACCCCGTGAGCTCGTGTCTGTGTTTCTGGGGTGTTTGGAGGTGCCGGGTTACCTCGATTAGCGTGCCCATAGGTGTGTGTTCCGGGCTTTTGTGTTACGCTAGATCAAGTCATCGTGTATCAGTGTGAGTGTGATGGGGTTCCCCCGCATGTCGTGGGTTTCCGCGGAAGATGATTCCCGAGTGGGCCATGTGTTTAGCCTTGGACTATGAGTCCAGTCATCCAGCCTAGAGCTGGAGGTTTCTCACTTTTCCCTGGGATGGGGAATCAGCGTGGAGGCTTGTGAGCTGCCTTGGGAATCATGCTTCTGTGTTTTTCACGTGGGCCATATGTGTGGCCTTGGACTGTGAGTCTAATTACCCAGCCTGGGGCTGGAGGGTTTCTGAGTTCCCTTTTGAGGGGATGGTCTTGGCGGCTTGTGAGCTGCCTCGGTATTCATGCTATCGTGGATTTAGACCTAGGGATTAGGCTAGATTAACGGCATTGTGCCGTTGCGTACGACGGTCTTGACCTCGAGTTTCGTGACTCAAGGACCGTTGGATTTAGTGAGTCTAAAGGACTGTCCAGAGTCTAGTGGCTTGGCGCCACCTTAATTGTTCTTCTTGACTTTCACGCAGGGTGCGTGCGTGGTTCTCGGAGTTTCTCTTCGGAGAGTGGTCACATCAGTGACTCCCCACTAGTCGTAGCCCTTCGACACGCGAGTGGTCCCACCAGGGAGTGGTGGCGAGGCTACCCCAAGAGACGGTTTTTAGACTAGTTTTCGTTGGGCCCCACATCTTGCAGCTAGAGTCCGACTGAGGGGAAAACTAGTCAGAGGGCCAGACCTGGGACGCATGCTCTGTGTGTGCACACGTGGTTGGGGGCAGTTGGACCCACGTTAACGAGCGCGACCCCAACTAGTCACTTGTTCTGTGATTACTTGTACGGTATCTCAGTTCCCGCTGGGCCGGAGGGAGACACCTGAGGCGCGGTCTAAGCCGTCAGTGGACGCATCCAGCCTTGCTTCTGGTGGGCAGGTACTCCTGTCATGTGAGGCGTGACTCTCCTGTTTCCGGGTTCCGTTTCCCATCTGCGAGACGTGGTCTTCTGGACCGTCTGGAGTTTCCGAGGTAGTGGCCAGGGTGCCAGTGGCTTCACCGAGGTTTCGTCGTGCCAGTGTGGGACTGTGCGGTCCCGATTGGTCGTGCCTTTGTGGGCAGACTTCTACGGCAGGGTTGCCGTGAGGGTTTCCTCGGTAGGCCTGGTGTTAGAGTGGTCCGGTTCCTGATTATGAGATCGAGATTTCTCTTTCTGCTTGACCGGTACAGTAGGAGTAGTTGTAGTGCCGAGTTTTGACTGGCCACCGAGTTACTATTCCTGGTGCTACTGTTGCTCTTGTAGTTACTGCTTTCCGTGCCGCCGTTGTTCTCAGTTGGGGTTCCGCAGGATCCCTACTGAGCCAGTGACAGGAGACTCACCCCTGCGTTTCAGGTGCGGCGGTTCTTCCTCGAGGTTCGAGGATGCTGTTCAGAGGTTCTTAATTGCCAGCTCGCCGGGCCGAGTGTTCACTTGGCATGTGGTACGTTTTACTGCTTTAGACTGTACTTTCTGTTAGACTGGACTCTATTGTTGTTGTTATTTATTTCTGTTAATTGTTGAATTATCCTGCATTATTTCTTATTTCTTTGTACCTCCACACTACTTTTAGCCCTTTCGAGCACTCCCGACTCGTGGGCGGCGGGCCAGGATTCGAATGGTATCGGGCTCTCACCGGTATCCGGATCTTGGGTCATCACAGCTAGTGGGGAGGGTAAAATTGGCTCGGTCCAGATAAGGCCCATTCTCGCCAGGCGCAACTTGATCCAAGATCTACAACGCGCCTATTGGGCCCCGAAAGCCGCAACCCGTAGCGGACATCCCTCGGATTCGCTAATGCACGAAGGGTATCAACCCAGGCGCAACGGCCGCCAGATGACCCTCCGGCGACCGAACGTTACCTCCCACGATGTCGGACTCAACCCCACTAAGGGCGAGCACGCCTCATGGGCACCGCAAGACTCGCTAGGGAAGCGCCTGACTCGGGAAGAAGGGACCCTCAACGGGAAACTCCCCACGATTGCGGGGAGGCGATACTCCACGACTTACGCCCTTCCCTGCTAAGGGATATGCCTTCACCACGAGGATAATCCCTATAAATGGGCCCTCGACGAACATAGGGCGGGGGACACATAGAGATATTCACCCAGAGACAGGCTAGAGAGAGACAAAAAGCACCGACTTACCATTACAGTAAGAAAGGCCTCGATTGTCCATCTCTCGGGAGTGGATCCCACGAAGGAGAGTGTAGGAGACCTTCCAAGCATGCTTACCGCCCAGCGAGCACTCTCTAGGTGCCCACTAGATACGGCGAGCACTCCTCCAGAAGGTAGACTGCTCCTCCAAGCCCACACAGACGATCACCAGCTCTCTCTCTCTCGCTTTCTCTTATTTATTCTCCATCTCCCTAAGTGCTGACTTAAGAATCAGAGGGTTGTCCCCTTGGGTAATACCCAAGACTCCTTCTAACGCTCTTTTTCTCTAGTGTTTGCAGGTTTCCTCGGGTGTCAGATGATTTTCCCCAACAAACAAATTTAAAAAGTGTGGTACGAGACTTAGGAACCAGTTTTTCACCGCTACAATATTAATTACTTAAATTTTACCTGGTACAAGAGATGTAATTCCTACTAAACTTTCGCTCACCTAGTGTTCTTTAAATATTTTTTAGGTAATTCTGATAAGAAGAATCGGTCTGATGGGGAGAGCCAAGGGTAAACGAGTGCCAACAAGTCTAGATGCCCCGATATGTTTTGTTTTATTGAGTCTAGAGTTAGTTGAGTCATGTAACGAAGTCTTTGGATATTTTGAAATTTGTATCCAGCCCTTACGTAATATTTTAGAACCTGAGTTATTAATAAAAGTTGGCTACGTCTATTTTGTGAAAAAAATGGTGTTACATTTTGAGTTAACGGTGGATGTTAATATTTTATCAATATGATTGTTTAGATATAACTGCCACACTCCAAATTTTCACATCGCGACACGTACACATTGTAGAGGTACCGATACATATAAAGAGGCTTGTCTTTCATACACATATACATTGTAGAAGTAACTATATATATTTGCATATGCGTTGCGTTCTTCATCCAAGTAAGAACCTTCCCTTCTTTTTAGCATGTAATGTAACAATATTAATAACCTGTAGAAGCAGCACTCGTATGTCAGTGCCGATAGCTCCCATTTTAATGGTTATTCTTACAACCGGCAACTCTGTTTTCAACAAGTAAGAGAATACTCTCCACTCCCTACTCTTCGCTCTCTCTACCCTAAAAATACCTACTCTCTACTCTCTACGTGACAGCCTTCCGGCTGCCGGCACGGAGGGCGCGCCGGAACGCCCCAACCCCTTTCATGGCCTTGGAGACCTTGAGCAGACCGGACCTCCCCATTCCGAAGCCCATCTTCGCCGTCGAGAACCTCAGCGCTTGCAGGCAGCACAGCCTCCCCACCGTCTCCTCCTCCTCCTCTCCTTCCTCTTCTGCTCCTCCTCGAACGTGCTCTGCTCCTCTCTTGGCCACCTTCGCCTTGCTCTCATTCCTGTCACCCTTGTCGTCGCCGTGGCTATTCCTGCTGCCGCTGATGTCGCCGTCCTTGCCGGAGCCGAGCTCGTACGTCTCCCAGAGCAGGTCCATCCCCTCCTCGCCGCCATCGGTGACCATGCGCTCCTCGAAGAGCTTGCACTCCAGCGTCCGCCTCCACTCCTTTTCCTTCCTCATCGACCCGGAGCTCGACAGGGCCTGCGGCGGCGCCCGGTTGCTGCCGCTGATCCCCCTCCAGTCCCCCGCCGAGGCCACCCGGGAGAGGCCGGCCCCTGCCGCCCTGGACGTCGACGACGAGGACGACGTTCTCCGCAGGAGCTTGCCCGACCTGGAGCCGTCGGACTCCGACCTCGAGATCCCCTTGCTCTTGGTCTTGAGGGTCGCTCTCTTCGAGGGACATGAGATATCATCCCCCGTGAAGTCGCGAGGAGCTGGGAGGTCGCTGCAGTCTCGGCTTTTGATGGCGGGTTTGGACGCATTCCCCAGAGGAATGCCCACGTCTTCACCGTTCTCACGAGTTGGCACCTTGCTGTCTCGGCTTTCGAACTCTGGGCACGACGCTTCCGTCCGAGGCTCGCTCGACTGCAACTTGCGGTCCCCGCCATGGAATCCGATCCCCGGCGGGAAGAGCTCGCCTTCCTTGAAGCTCCTCAGGGCCAGCTTAATTGGGAACTCCTCCACCTCGTACGTCAGGGCCTTGTACAGCTTGCTGATGGCTTCGAGCTCCCAGCCAAAGAGCTCGCTGCTGGGGGCAGTCTCTGCAACGATCCTCTTCTCTTCTTCTTCTTCTCCCCTTCCTTCGCCGTCGTCATGTCCGGGACACCCTTGGTTGGCGCCTGCCGCGACCACCCCTCTCTCCCTGTACATTTTCTCGACGGTGTCCACGCACGCCTGCAGCTGCGATGCGATGTCGCACAGAGCCCTCGGCGGCGGAACCCCGGGCTCCCCGTCCACGGATGGCTCTAGGATGTCCAGGACCAGACGAAGTGTGTTGCAGAAGGGGCCCGGCGGGGAGTGGCCGCCGTCGGGGGTAGGAGGCGGGGAACGAGAGGCGGTTCCCTTGAGGTAGGGGGAGACGGTGCAGAGAGCCAGGAGTAGGAAGCATGTGGAGAGAAGGAGGGGGCCGAGGAAGGAGAGGGCGGCCATAAGGTAAGAGGAGAAGAAGAGGAGGTAGGCGAGGAGGAGGGGGTGGGATGCCGCCAGGGAGCAGAAGCAGAGGAGGTCGTCCAGGAGCGGGGCGGCCATGGAGGCGAGGGTGTCAGAGAAGCAGTGGGGCGAGGCCATCTCTTCATCCGCAACCCCACCACCACCCTGCCTACTCTCCTCCGCCTAGCGCTCGCAGTTGCAGAGGCCGCGAACAAGGGGAGAGCTTGGCGTGGTGAGAACGGAAATGGTCGGCATTAAAGCCCGGCCCTGCTGCTCATCCTCATGGCCATGGCCTCATCTTTGGGGTGTGTGTTCACCGGCAAGAATCGGGGAAGGGGGAGTGGAGGGTGTGGCTTGTTCTTTGGATCCTAGAACCAGTAGTAATTGCTGCAGCTATAGCCGAGTGTGAGGGGGACGCTAGCAAAGTGCATGCGATGGTGGGTGATGGCACCATCCATCATGGCTCATGTCGGCTTCCTGCTTATGTGTCGGTGCCCTCCATTCCCCCCCCCCCCCCCCCGAGTCCAGTCCTGTCGACGAGGCTTCTTCCTCTGTTTTTTCTGGGAAGGAGCCTCTCACTGATGAGGGAGGAGCAGTGGAAACGGGGGGGGGGACAGTTTTTGGAGAGAGGAGGAGGCAGGGCAGTGGCGACTGTAGAGAGAGAGAGAGAGAGAGGTGGCACATCACATGGGAACTACTCATGAGTCATGACTCAACCGCCGATAGCGGGAGGGCGTCCAACCGCTGAGGAACCCTCCGTGCAATTAGGGTGAAGGCCGGCTTATCTTATACGAGTTGAGAGTTGAAACGCATACGTATCACATGCAGCCAGACACAGATTTACCTTTCAATTGGGATCGACGAATACGAGAGAGAGAGAGAGAGAGAGAGAGAGAGAGAGAGAGACTGACTTACCTGACTTTCATTTGTCAGATTATAAAATATTTTTTAAAAAATACTTCATTTATAAATCTTTGAAATCAAAATCTTCGCTATGGTCTGATAAAGTGGTGTATGCGCATCGATACGTGCGCTATCCATTGCGGGCTTCTTACGCCATGGCATGCGCGTTCTCTCTCTCTCTCCTTCTCTCTCGTGTGGGGGTGTCTGGTCGCGGACTTTTATACTTCCAACCCCCCCCCCCCCCTTAACTCTCCGCAGTGTGGTCCCCGGGGTGTTCCGTCGTCGATGGCGTTGTCGGGTCGTCTCGGGCATGCCGGCAATTACTCACTACCCCACTTGCAAATTGACGGAGCGGCCCCGGAGTCGTATGAGAGGTGGATGTGGGCCATCCCCTCCGACATATAAAATAAGCAACAAGGCATGATATGCATAATAAATCTCCTTTTTTTTTAGGGGGGGGGGGAGGGGAAGGAGTTTCAATGATAATTTTCTCTTTGTTTTGAAACATACCGTAAGTTTCATCTTTGTTCACGAGTTACCATGGGGACGAAAGCCATATCTCATCGCTTTTCTTAACCAGGCTCGAGTAGGTTCGATCTCATTCCTTCCAACGAGTTTGACGGGGACATGAAAGTAAATTCACTAACTTTTTTTATTTATATTTTTATCCTTGTGATAATTATAAGGCAACTATAAACAAACGTGTCAGTCCTTAAGAATTAGTAGATTTCTTTATAAAAGACCACATAGGCTCGACGGGACCCTCACCCTCTCTCTCATTTGACCACCTAGCTTCTACCCCCCCCCCAATTTCCACCTATTTTTTGAATTTTGTATTTTCTTTGACCACATGAGAGAATAATTCTCTTATCCCTTATTTGTCCCCCCCTAACCCTAGATCTGAGGGTAATTAAAATATTTGGTTAGAGTTATAAAATCCATGTATTTCCATATTTTGAAGAATTAATGAAGAGAAAATTACATTTGTGCACAAGAGCCTATGGGCGCCCCTCTCTCCTCTCCCCCCCTTGTAACTGGATTGCTGTGATTTCTATGGTGTGATGCCATAATCTTGGTGGATTCCAAGATCTATCTCCTCCCCAGGGTGTGAAGCTCAGCCACCGTCGCCGCCGCTCCGCCAACAAGCCGCCACAAGCCATTTTTCATCCTACTGTCCAAACCTGTGACTTGCATATCAGAATCTTAAAGAAGACGTTGTATCTCCAGATCCAACCATCTGATCGAGTTGAGATTTTGAGGGTTTGTTCCCCATGTCATCCCCCATCTCCAATTTAATTTTTAAGTCAATCAACCCCCGTTTGCCCCCCTTCCCAGTCAATTCGTTCCACCCTTGACAGTCTGCACATTAGCAAATCTGCGGGATAGTACCCTATTCTTTTATTTTTCCTACCCCTTAAATCACGTCAGAAAAATCCCAAACTATTTGTGTGTCATCCTCACATCCCCCTCTTTTACCCATAAAATTCTCAGAGTCTAGATCCACCGTTTTCCTTTTGGTCAAAATTCATTTTCATGCAGATCTCATTCTGTCCTGTGTGATCTGAATTCCAAGCTAGAAATGGTTATGGAGCATAGAGTTTTTTATTTTAAATCAGACCGTTGGATGGATGTAAAAATCATGTATCTTGTAGATCTTTGAGTCTACTTTCCAACGGCGCTGATCTCGCCGCCATCCGACACCGGATCTGAGCATGGCGATCATTTTCGTGGAGACGCGTAAATCTGATCCGTCAACAGGCCAGCAAGAGCAGTCCAAGGTTAATTCTCCCATAAATACCCGGCTCCGATCCAGGGACCGCCGCTCCCGAGGATCGACCAGGGACCCCCCAGCATCATCCCAGCCAGCCGTCGCATCAAGGAGATGCCCGGACGCTGCCGTCCTAGTAGCCAGACCCGCCTGCTGTCCTGTGGGCCAGCGAAAGAACCGAACCGAACCGGCAATCCGCCGCTGTCCCGAGTGCTTCACGGACGTGCCGCCCGTCAACCCAAGTTTGATACTACCGGGTCTCACGTGTAGCCCTTTACCTCCCTACGTGGAGTGGGCAATAAATTCATTGGTGTAATTATTTAATTGATGTACACCGGGAGTACGAGTCTTGGCCGAGGTCGTCTTCCCCACGCTCGGAGCGTGGATGTATCATTTTCGCTCCCCTCTCTCGGTATTTTGCTCACTTCGTATATTTCTATATGCCGCTGCATGAGTGTTAGGATAATTAGCTCTTATATTATTTCGATCACCGCTGCGAGAGAGAGCGAGACCAGTCCCGTGACTCGATCCGAGCACGTGAGAGAGTGACTACCCTTGACTCATTGACGGTTTCTCAACCGCGCACATCCGCACGCTTCCCTCGCTAGGGACGAGTCGCGAGTTTACCTAGAGTCTCAGGATCGCATCCAAATTGGCAACGAGTCGCGTCCCGTCCTGCATCAAATTGGTATCAGAGTCGGTTTGAGTCTAGGGTAGTCAGTCCTAGGTTTGCATGTCATTCCTATATCCGATATATTAAAAGGTGTCCCCGGAACGATAGGTTATGTCTATTGGGAAGGTAGCACACTTGCGTGAGTGCGATCTTCGGATCAAGCCTCCGCCCCGTACCGGATACTGGTTGAGTCTAGGTTTGTAGTCGAGTATGCATTCCAACTTTGCATTGTTGTATAGGGTCGTGTCTAGAGTGTTACTCAGTTGTCTGCATGTCCAACTACCCACCAGCCCATGGCCGTTCCCTGAGACCATGCGTCCAAGTGGTCATCCCTAGTGGCCCAATTCGAGGCTCTCATAGCCCGACCCTTGGGGCTCGCCCCTATGATTCAACCACCGGTTGACCCGACCCCAAAGTCGATAATCGAGTCGTTCCAGCGCCCTATAGTGTCCACTGCCATCCTACCTAATGGGTTGCATACGGAGATCGACTTCATCAGTCGGGTGCCATCTAATTATGTCTCTCAGGACATTGTCGAGTCACTCTCTAAGACCTGGGAGATTGTTCTCAATGGTGGCTTAGCGTTCGTAGAGTTCCAATGGAGGTTCGGCCCCGTCCTATATGACGATAGAGCATGGTGCAAGGTCGACACACTTGATGGTCCATGCATCATTTTAGGACAAACTTCGTTGGAAGAGAGGAGAGCTATCTTTGACTGGGATAGGAGGACCTGCACCTTACACACACCTCACCTACCCGGTGAGTTCATCTTCCATGATGGCGTTCAGCCAACCACCTCCGCGTCGCCAGCCACCCACCCCCAGCGGCCCGCTTCACCTTCGTGCTCACACCCGCCACCTCTCCCGGAGCCCGCCCCTCTGGCCACCCATCGTGGGACTAGTCATTTCCCCGACCAGCATCCTTTCCATTCCCCTATCTTAGAGGACCCACATTCGGAGGATGCACGTCCCAGAATTATTCTAGTGAGTTATGAGGCTGACCAAGAGTTGGCCGAGGAGTACCTCGCTGAGGTTGAGGGGTTAGAGATCAATCCAATAGATCACCTAGAGGGCCAGGGTCTGTCAGTCACCCCAGCCACACCAGACGACCCCGTGCTGTCACCCAGCCTAGGTTCCCTTGATGGCCCTGACCAGTCTGTCACCTCTCTTTTGCTAGTCACTCCCAAGCAACAGTCAATCGTCCCACTTTTACCCGTCTCTCCTACAGTAGCGCAGCCGCTAGTGACTACCGTACCACTGTCGACACCCTATGTTGACGCAGTATGGTTTGATTTTTGCCACGCGTACGAGAGATAATTTCTGGACTTCCCATTTTCCATGCTCCACACCAAACGTCCGGATTACCTTCCCGTCACCCGTCTCCTGATCCTCTTGCACTTTCGTACACGAGGACGCGTCTTCTCAAATCGAAGATAGTTGACGAGGGTTGAGACTCATGGCATCAAGTTGTGGGTCAGTCTATCTTCACACTTAGTATATGCAGACGGTGTCCATCCTTCTTACCAAGTCTTCCTTAGTGTGCCCATTGTGTTCGTCTGTCTCAGAGGAAGTCATTAGGTTTGTCTTGAGTCATGTGTGAGTCTTTGTTGTCATCTAGTCTGTTGGGAGTCTGCATGTGTCCTGTTGGGAGTCTGCATGTGTCAAGTCGAGTCGGTCTAATGCAAGCTCGCGGTGTCAGGCCCTTTCGAGTGTGACGCAAGTCGGATCTCATGCGTCCGTTGTGGACTTGCCTGAAAAATATGGGATCAGCTCTATCTTCAATGTGTCGGATCCAGTCACCTATAGGGACACAACAGTGATTCCTAGTGAGTCATTGAGCCATCTCCTTCCTTTGACAGTGACCCCACCTCGGAGTGTCCACCACTAGCCTCATTCTCACAGCAGCGTGAGCATATAGGACATATATGTGATGAACAGGTGATGATTACTAGGAGTGGAGCGTACCCGCGCTACATGGTACGGTGACGGATCCACAGGAGCTACTTGAGCAGCCGCACCCCTTACTCGACGGGATCGAGTTTCTCCTACCCGGGGAGAATTGATGGGGACATGAAAGTAAGTCTACTAACTTTTTTTATTTACATTTGTATCCTTGTGACAATTGTAAGGCAACTATAAGCCAATGTGTTAGTCCTTAGGAATTAGTGGGTTTCTTTGCAAATGGCCACATAGGCCCGATGGGACCCCTACCCTCTCTCTCATTGGGCCACCTAGCTTCTAGGGCCCATGTGGGGCTAGTCCAAGGTCCAAGGTGGGCCTGACCATTTAAACTTGGACCATTCTCTCCCCTTGACTTCTAAGGAGGGCGCCCCCCCTTTCCACCGATTTTTTGAATTTTGTATTTTCTTTGACCACATGGGGGAATAATTCTCATATCCCTTATTTGCCCCTCCCTAACCCAAGATCTGAGGGTAATTAGGTCTTTTGATTTGAGTTATAAAACCTATGTATTTTCATATTTTGAAGAATTAATGAAGAGAAAATTACATTTGTGCACAAGAGCCTATGGGCGCCCCTCTCTCCTCTCTCTCCCTTGTAGCTGGATTACTGTGATTTCTATGGTATGATGCCATAATCTTGGTGGATTCTAAGATCTATGTCCTCCCCTGGGTGTGAAGGTCAGCCACCACCGCCGCATCTTCTATTCGTGTCGCCAACAAGCCGCCACAAGCCATTCTTCATCTTATTGTCCAAACCTGCGACCTGCAGATCAGAAGCTTAAAGAAGAGGTTGTATCTCCAGATCCAACCATATGATTGAGCTGAGATTTTGACAGTTTTTTCCCCTGTCGTCCTCAATCTCCAGTTTAATTTTTTGGTCAATTAGCCCCCGTTTGCCCCCTTCCCAGTCAATTCTTTCCACCCCTGACAATCTGCCCATCAGCAAATCTACGGGATAGTACCATGTTCTTTTTTTTTCCCCACCCCCTAAACCACCTTAGAAAAATCCCAAACTATTTGTGTGTCATCCTCACATCCCCCTCTTCCACCCATAAAATTCTCAGAGTCTAGATCCACCATTTTCATTTTGGTCAAAATTCATTTTCAGACAGATCTCATTCTGTCCTGTGTGATCTGGATTCCGAGCAAGAAAAGTTTATGGAGCATAGAGTTTTGTATTTTAAATCAGATTGATGGAAGGATGTACAAATCATGTATGTTGTAGATATTTGAGTCTACTTTCCAACGGCGTTGATCTCGCCTAGATCTTACACCGGATCTGAGCGTGGCGATCTTTTTCGTGGAGGCGCGCAAATCTGTTCCGTGAACAGGCCAGCAAGAGCAGTCCAAGGTTAATTCTCCCATAAATACCCGACTGCGATCCAGCAACCACCGCTCCTAGGGATCGACCAGTGACCCCCCAACATCATCCCAGCCAGTCGCCTCAGCAAGAAGACTCCCGAACGCCACCGTCCTAGCAGCCGGACCCACCTGCTGTCCTGTGGGCCCGCGAAAGATCCGAACCGAACCGACAATCCGCCGCCGTCCCGAGTGCTTCACGGACGTGCCGCCCGTCAACCCAAGTTCGATACTCCCGGGTCCCACGTGTAGCCCTTTACCTCCCTGCGTAGAGTGGGTAGTAAATTCATTGGTGTAATTATTTAATTGCTGTACACCGGGAGTACGAGTCTTGGCCGAGGTCGTCTTCCCCACGCCCGGAGCGTGGAGGTATTGTTTCCGCTCCCCTCTCTCGGCATTTTGCATACTTCGTATATTTCTATATGCTGCTGCATGAGTGTTAGGGTAATTAGCTCTTATATTATTTCAATCACCGCGTGTGGAGGTAAAGTGCTTCACAGACGTGCCGCCCGTCAACCCAAGTTCGATACTCCCGGGTCCCACGTATAGCCCTTTACCTCCCTGCGTGGACTGGAGAGTAAATTAATTGGTGTAATTATTTAATTACTGTACACCGGGAGTACGAGTCTTGGCCGAGGTCATCTTCCCCACGCCCGGAGCGTGAACGTATCGTTTCCGCTCCCCTCTCTCGGCAATTTGCTCACTTCGTATATTTCTATATGCCGTTGCATGAGTGTTAGGGTAATTAGCTCTTATATTATTTCAATCACCGCTGCGAGAGAGAGCGAGACCCGTCCCGTGACTCGATCCGAGCACGTGAGAGAGTGACCACCCTTGACTCATTGCCAGTTTCTCAACCGCGCACATCTGCACGCTTCCCTCGCTAGGGACGAGTCGTGTGTTTGCCTAAAGTCTCAGGATTGCATCCAAATTGGCATCGAGTCGCATCCCGTCCTGCATCAATTTGGTATCAGAGCCGGTTTGAGTCTAGGATAGTCGGTCCTAGGTTTGCATGTCATTCCTATATCCGGTATATTAAAAGGTGTCCCTGGAATGATAGGTTATGCCTATTGGGAAGGTAGCACACTTGCGTGAGTGCGATCTTCAGATCAAACCTCCGCCCCGTACTAGATACTGGTTGAGTCTAGGTTTGTAGTCGAGTCTGCATTCCAACTTTGCATTGTTGTATAGGGTCGTGTCTAGAGTGTCACTCAATTGTCTGCATGTCCAACTACCCACCAGCCCATGGCCGTACCCTGAGACCATACGTCCAAGTGGTCATCCCTGGTGGCCCAATTCGAGGCTCTCATGGCACGACCTCTGGGGCTCGGCCCTATCATTCAACCACCAGTTGACCCGACCCCAAAGTCGATAATCAAGTCGTTCCAGCGCCCTATAGTGTCCACTGCCATCCTACCTAATGGGTTGTATACGGAGATCGACTTCATCTATAATGCCCCGGGTTTTTCGGATATGGATCAGTGGGTTTCGGATCGTCTTTCCGCGGGTTGCGGATTGTGTCTGAGTGGGTTTCAGATTTTTATACCGGATTGTCGGACCCAGTGGTGGTGTGCCCGTGAGTTTTCTTGGGTCCGTGGTGTTGTGAGGAGCACGCCGGTATTTTTATGGATTTTTCGGAGTGCCTGTGTGGGTCCCAGGTTACGTTTTGGATTTTACACATATTTTTGGCTGTCAGACCTTAGGAACCCCGTGTAGGGTGAACCGTTTTATTCTCCGACTGTGGGATGTTACCACTGCGTTGTGCGTCTTTCGAGGATCAGGGAGGTGATTTTTTCCTATTTTTCGTAATTTTGGTAATTTTTGGATTTTCTATATAAAACCCCCTTTTTTCTCTTTCTCCCCATCTCTCATTTCTCTCTTCCCTCCCTCTCTCTTCTTGGGTCCACGGTGTTGTCAGGAGCACGCCGGTATTTTTCTGGATTTTTCGGAGCGCATGTGTGGGTCTCGGGTTGCATTTTCAGTTTTACGCGTGTTTTTGGCTGTCGGATCTTCAGAACCCCGTGTAGGGTGAACCGTTGTGTTCTCCGACTGTGGGATGTTACCACTGCATTGTGTGTCTTCGAGGATCAGGGAGGTGATTTTTCCCTATTTTTCGTATTTTTGGTAATTTCTGGATTTTCTATATATAACCCCCCCTTTTTTTCTCTCTTCCCTCCCTCTCTCGTCTCTCACGTTCTCTCCTCTCCCCCTCTCACTCCGGGTAGCCGACAGAGGCGGCGAGGGAGGGGCGGCATGGCTCGTGGGGCGTTGAGTGACGGGCAATGGACGAGGATAGCGATGGTGGAGGCAGTTCGTGGGATCGCCAGCCTGCGAGGGTTTAATCAGCGTTTCTTCGCGGATCGGCGACCTCGGGGTGCGAAATCTTCGGTGGACGTTGGGAGATGGACCCTCAGCCCATGCATTTCATGTTCCGCAAGTTTTGTAGGCCGTGGTGAGCCGAGCGGGCTATTTAGGGCGTTTTGGGAAAAATCATGTTTTTAGGGCTCGTGCGTCGATCCGCCGTTTCATCGTGTTTCGGGCCAATTTGGGGTCGTAGATGCTTGCTAGGGGTGTCAGGGGAGCTTCCCCCTTATTTTTCCCATCATCCGTGGGTGATCGGGGCGTGGAACGGGTTTTTGGGAATGTTCCCGCCATCCCGTTCTCCGATGAGTGTAGCGGTCCTTCCAGAGACCGCCACACTCACTGGCGGCCCAAGGTAGGCGCGCCAGAGACCCTGGCGGCCTAAGTTGGGTGCGCCACTTGTTACTGTTTTGTCGGGATAGGTTTCTATCTTCTGGCGGCCGCACGATAAACCGCCAGACTGGGAGGCGGCCGAGACTCCAACCGCTACTCCATTTTGATCTCTGTGTCTCAGAGCACGTGCTTTTTGACCGATTGGGAGTCTTGCGCCCCAGGCGGCCGTAGGTTCGACCGCCAAAGGGATTGTGGTGGACCAGAGTTGGGCCGCTAGAAGCCGTGTGGCGGTCTGGGTAGGATCGCCAGGCCTTGTGTGATTCATCTTCTCGCGGGCCAAGGGTGGACTGCCAGAGTCCCTGTGGCGGACCAGAGTTGGACCGCTAGAGACTGTAGCGGCCCAAGGTTGGTCCGCCAGGATCTGGGCTGCACCGAGTGGTTTGCAATCCCGTTTCTCTTCGACTGGGGTTCCCGTGAGTTGCGGTCGGCCTCGTGAGTCATTGCTTCGTGGTTTTAGACCTAGGGATTAGGCTAGATTGACGGCCTTGTGCTATTGCGTACGACGGTCTCGACCCTGAGTCTTGTGACTCAAGGACCGTTAGATTTAGTGAGTCTAGAGGACTATCCAGAGTCTAGTGGCTCGGTGCCACTTGGTCCTTCGTGACTTTCGCGCAGGGTGCGTGTGTGGTTCTCGGAGTTTCTCTTCGGAGAGTGGTCACATCATTGACTCCCCACAAGTCGTAGCCTTCCGACATGCCAGTGGTCCCACCAGGGAGTGGTGGCGAGGCTACCCCGAGAGAAAATTTTTTGGCTGGTTACCGTCGCGCCCCACGTTTGACGTCAGAGTCCGGCTGAGGGGAAAACCAGTCAGAGGGCCAGACCTAGGACGTATGGTCTGTGTGTGCACACGTGGTTGGGGGCAGTAGGACCAGTGCTGACGAGCGCGACCCCAACTAGTCACTTGTTCTGTGGTTACTTGTACGGTGTCTCAGTTCCCGCTGGGCCGGAGGGAGACAACCGAGGCGCAGTTTAAGTCGTCAGTGGACGCATCCGGCCTTGCTTCTGGTGGGTAGGTACTCCTGTCACGTGAGACGTGACTCTCCTATTTCCGGGTTCCGTTTCCCATCTGCGATAAGAGGTTTTCTGGACTGACTGGTGTTTTCGAGGTAGTGTACAGGGTGCTAGTAGCTTTACCGAGGTTGCGTCTTGTTGTGCGGTGCCCACGACCAAGTGGTCGGGGTTGCACCTTGGACAACGTGTCCAGGTTGGCCTCGTCCTGGGAGACATGCCTCTACGGCGGGGTTGCCGTGGGTTTTACCTCGATGAGTGGTGTTAGTATGGTCCGATTCTCGATGGTGAGATCGAGATTTCTCTTTCTGCTTGACTGGTACAGTAGGAGTAGTTGTAGTGTCGAGTTTTGACCGGCCACCGAGTTACTGTTCCTGCTGCTACTATTGTACTTGTAGTTACTACTTTCCGTGCCGCCGTTGTTCTCAGTTAGGGTTCCGCGGGATCCCTACTCAGCCAGTGACAGGAGGCTCACCCCTACGTTTCAGGTGCGGAGGTTCTTCCTCGAGATTCGAGGATGCAGTTCAGAGGTTCTCAGTTGCCAGCTCGCTGGGCCGAGTGTTCACTTGGCATGTGGTACGTTTTACTACTTTAGACTGTACTTTCTGTTGGATTGGAGTTTGTTGTAGTAGCTGTTATTTATTTCTGTTAATTATTGAATTATCCTGCCTTATTTCCTATTTATTTGTACCTCCACACTCCTTTTTAGCCCTTCCGAGCCCTCCCGGCTCGTGGGCGGTGGGCCAGGATTCGAATGGTATCGGGCCCTTCCCGATATCCAGATATTTGGTCGTTACAGCTGGTATCAGAGCAGTGGTTGTGGACGTACATAGGAATTCAAGATATTGCAGTGATCAGAGTCCATAAGGTCCAGTACAGTCGGCAGCTGGCCTAGGGTTTTGTGTTTATTTTTCGCTGGATTTCTCGCTTGAGAGCTTGAGTGCGCTGTGTGGCGCTGTGAAGGCGGTTGCTGTTCGCGGCTTCCGTGTCGGCGTGGGATCTAAGGATCGAGGTTGAGAGCTTCTCCCTCATCAGTGGTGATCCCGGTTGTCCAGTGTTGGGCCGAGGTTGCCGGTAGGCGTGAATTTGCGGTGATGGGTTCGAGGGTTTTACAGGGAGGTCAGGTGGCTGGCGAGGATTGTTTGTGGTTAAGTGGCCGTGAGTGTGCACTGAGGGAGCTGTTGTTGAGTCTGGCCACTCCAGCTTAAGGGTTATCCAGCCCTGATGTGTTAAGGTTGTGGTTTAAGGTGGCAGAGCGGGTGCTCTGGTCGAGAGGTGCGCTCAGATGAGCGGAGAATCTTCTCGGTGAGCTGCTATTTTATCGAGCCTGATGTTCTTGTTGGGCTCTGTGGCGTCAGAAATGACGTGTCAGTCCCGATTATTTTTGCGGATTTCGAGGCAGGATTGGGCTATGGTGTCCTAGTAAGCTTTGCTCCTGCGCTCTTGTGTGCGAATGGGTTGCATTCACCCTGGATTTGGTTTGAGTTGTGAAGGTTCCGCGGTGGTTTCGGGACTCGAGGATGAGCGTCGGTGGTTGTCGATTATGGCTCGTGTTGTGGCTCTTGGCGTGGCATGTTATAGTTCAAGGAATTGTAGCGGTGGTGCATCGAGAGATGCTGTGGTTGTAGTCCGACGTGACACTCACCGAGTGTGTCGGAGGTGCTGACCTGATGGAAGCGATGGTTTTCTCGGTGCTGGAAGGTGATGTTTCCAGCATGTGCGAGGTTTGAGGTCAGGTTGAGCATGAAATTTCTCCGATTGGTCAGAGGAGTGTTGGTTTCTCTGTGGGTTGGAGAGATTGTGTTTGGATAAGGTTCGTCGTCTTGCATTGCGTGCCCAGATTGGTTGGCCTCGTGTGCCATGAAGTCCGTACGAGACGTGATCCGTATTTTACAAGGTGGCTGCCTGTGAGAAGCTGTGCCCAATTCCCTGGTTGTGTGAGGGTGCTGGCGATGTTCCGGAAGGACGAGTGCTGGTTGGGCGGTGTTCGAATTCTTGGCTGGGGCTGGAACTTTTCGATGCGTGACAGTTCGGAGCTTGCAGTGTTGCGGAGGATTGCCAGATTTGGGTGAATCTGTGCTTGGGGATCGAGGTAATGAAGCTTTCCTCACCCTATTTTCTGAAGTTGGCCAGCCGAGTTGTGGATTGTCGGGATGGCGAGTCCCGAGTTGCCGTGTTGGCTATGCGTGTGGATCAGAGTGTGCAGCGGAAGCCTGGTGGGCCTGTGACCCACTGGTTCGGGATCGTAGCGTTGGTTGCTACGGGCGGAATCCTGAGTTTGCGTTGAGCATTGGAGGATTGGACCCTCTGTGTGAGACGTGTTGTTGTCGTGCCGTTGCTCGAGATATTATGGTTCTTGGCACTGGCAGGATGGAGTGTTGGGGAAAAATGTTGGCAAGTGTGCCGCATGAGTACCCTATTCCTGTGATGGAAGCCGTGTTAGGCGTCGGTGTTAGACCCGGATAGGGTTGTTGAGGATGTCGCCTGACGGTGATCGAGGACATGTTGGTCAGAGTCGGTGGCTTGGTGCCCGACTTGTATTGGAGGTTGTGTCCTCGGATGAGATCGTTTGTGGAGAAGTGATCACTGAGAGGTTTTGGGTTCTGGTTCGTAGCTACGAGTGACTGGTGTAGATCTCTTTTAAAATCCACACTTAAAAATAAAAAAAAAGCAATAGATATATGGGTGAAAGCAATAAAAATAGCACGAGGTGCTAATGTGGAGTGTGTGTGATCGCCAGAGACACGAGGGTCTCAAAGAGGAGATTGATATGGGAAGATGATCGCAAAATACCTCAAATATGCGGGGGATGTGAGTATTCCTTTCTCTTTAAATCGGCCGGCCGACGAAGAGAGTTCTTCCTTTAATTACCCTTGCAAAAAAGACAAACACCAATGAAGAAATTGCATTAGATATGTGGTGAGTGTAGCATCAATTCATAAAAATATATGTGAGCATGAAAGCATGTGCAAGAACGCACCTTAAGGGTGGTTGCCCTTAACCCCTATGCAAAGAGGGTGTGGGAGATATGAATGCATGTAAAAATATTATGGGGAGAGAGTGCAAGAGATGCACTAAAGGGGAGATCTCAATGATAGTTGAGAAAAATTAATATGATAATGAAACATGATGCATGCATGTTAACGAATAGCAAAAGGAGAGTAAAAATAAAATAGAAGGAGCCTGTTGCTTCTGTTGCTTGTGGCCTTGATATTCAATGGGGAAGAAGCTTTAAAAAAATGGAGATTGATGCGCACAGAGTTCCTTCCTTAGCCAACGGCAGCAGCAACCTGTGAGAAGAAAAGAAGAAAAGCAAAAGAAAAGAAAAGAAAAGAAAGAAGAAGAAGAAGAACAGAAGAACGGCGGGGAGAAGAAAATGGGCGTCCAACAGAAGAGAAGAAATCGGAGGGGATCCGAAGAAGAGGAGTCCAACCAAACAACAGAGCCATTGGCTCTATTAAATAGGTTGAGAAAGAGATAAACATGGGCAAGAGTCCTAAGAGGGAAATGATAAGAATGGGCAAGAGCCCAAACCAAGTAGGCATCTATCGAAGCAAGGACTCTCTGGGGAAAGGGCTGCGAAGCCAGAAGGTAAAACACGCCTTAGGTAAGGGCGTCAATTAATGAATTGACGACTTGACAAGAGGGCGTTTCTAAAAAACACGCCCTGCACAAGGGCGTTTCTCAAAAACCAAATTTAGCAATAAAAACTCCCCATATTTGAAAAATGTAAAACACGCCTTAATTAAAGCCACGTTTAAAAACACGCCCCTGAGAAGGGCGTTAATTTGAAGAGCTCAAATGGGGAAGTCGGTCAAACCTAGAAGAATTAACGCCCTCAGGTGAGGTCGTCCTTTCTTTAAGAAACGCCCTAGGTTAAGTCATGTTTTGAAGAAAACACGCCCTTACCAAGGTCGCGAATTCAGAAAAATCATAAAATAGATAAAATGGGGGAGGAATAGATAAAATGGGAGGACACGCCCTAGACCAGGGCGTGTTTCAAAAACACGCCCCTGATGAGGGCGTGAATTCAGAAAATAGAGATAAATGCTCAGAAAATCCAGAAAAATAGGAAAAAGGAGGAAATGAGGGAAAAATAGGATAAATTCAAGAAAAGTGGGAAAAATCACTCAAATAAGCTGATTTGAGGGTCAAATGGGGCATCGCAGAGCGATATGAAATATACTCAAAATGATGTCAATTTTGGCGTGTCTACAGCTGCCCCGCCTTGGCGTCTGCTTTGCAAGGGAGCGTAGCAAACTGAAAAGTAGATGCCAAGGTGTGATGAGACACGCAATCAACATCACTTGATGAGAATCAAATCAAAAGCACGAGATGAAGCAAATCTCGAGAAATTCAAGGAAATCAACAATGTTTAGATAAAAGGGGAGATGCGCACGCGGTGCACGAAATAAAATGATCAACTTCCAGCGCGGTGGAAGTACCCCAGGTCACAAACCTGCAAGTTTCACCATTGGGGAGCGGTTACCAGCCAGTGGACGTGCTGCAGCCAAGGTGGATCAAAGGAAAAGAGAGTAAAAGTAAGATGATAAAAATCCAAACAAGGAGCTTTCGAGAAAATCACCCAAAACAGCGACAAAACGAACTGAGGATCCAATTTGGCAAGGAAAATCTCATATCGAGAAAGATTAAGATCAATTCAACTCTCACATCAGCTTATCAAAAATGATTTTTCAATAATTGATTCAAAGTCCTATATGAATGCATGCTGGGCTAAAGGGAAAAATAACAAATGAAAATATAATATAATCAAGGATAATATTGTTAAACTGCCCAGACTGGGTCAAGAAACCAATTCTGCGAGCTGATACTAAGCCGAAGCCCGTTTATCCACGCACCAACTCGTAAAAAGGGACCATCGTCCCCAGTCTCGGACGGCTCAACGGCCTATCCGTGTGACTAAGACTCCTCTGGAATCATCATTGTTTTTGATGAAGGGGAACTCAAATCCCAGATTTACCAAAGCCACAAGGTCCTTGATATAATCTAGTAACATATAGTAAAATGCATACAGGGAGATGGTGATAGCAATAAGCCTGGGGGACTCAGAAATGAGCTGCAAAACCGGTGGGACTTTGATGATGATGCCCAGCCGGCGGGACCAAGAGCTTTTTCCTGCGCTCAAAAATTCATTAGCCAAGATATAAAAGATAACAAGCAATAAATAAGACATTCAATCATAGCAATCATCAAAGCATCAATTATAGCATGTATATGGCATGAAGCATAAGCATTGTTTCAAATCATAGCATTGTTTCTTGTTTTATCATGAGGAGACAATCTTGGCTAATCAAGATTTAGAATTGAATGATCAAGATCTGATATAATGCCCATCGGCGGAATGATCAGATGAAATTAGCAGGAGTTGATTAAAAAAAAATTTGGAGATGAATAATAATCAGGAGATATGAGGAAATGATAATCAAAATGCCCAGGGTGGCATGTTATGAGAATATCGGGAAGAATCAATAGATTGATAGCAATAAGTGGAGAGAGGACTCATCCCGTGCTCCTGGTCCTTGCAAAATTGTTCCTGCAAAACACCATCAGAAAATACAATGCAAAATTTTTAGATTTTGGAATATGCAAATTTTTATGAGTTTTGAAAAATATATGAATTTTTACGGAGATTTTGGAAATATTCAAATTTTTGTGGAGATTTTGGAAATATTCAAATTTTTGTGGAGATTTTGGAAATATTCAAATTTTTATGGAGATTTTGGAAATATTCAAATTTTTGTGGAGATTTTGGTTTAGACATTGTTAATGCAGCATCAAAGGGTGTTTTGAACCACTGGCTAGGGGTCCTTGTTCCTTCACTTTTCGCTAAAAACTGCCCAAAGCTGGACGTGCATTAAAATGGCGTCCTATGACCGACCGCCCTTGATCAACGGTGCCCCTAACAAGGCCATACCCGAGAAACATTCGGTCTTGGAGGGAGAAGAGAAGAATAATTGAGGATAAACTTTGTGCAGGATGGGAGATATCGGGACTTGAATTCCTTCCAAGGTGTTCCCTTCAAAGAGGTAGTCTGTTGTGCCGGGGCCTTGTGCCTTTAATTTTTAGACCCTTGACATGCATACGACCAGGGTTTTCCCTGCGGGGACTTTGCCACTCTTGACATGCCATAATTCATAATTTTGCATCAAAATGTTGACTTGATTTTCATAATAGCCCTTTTGGCGAGATGTATATCATGAAATTCATATGAAAACTCATATTGATGTTGAATTTAGGTCAAGACTGCCCCTATTTGAGACTCCTCTCATATTGGGGATTACCAAGGTTGGTCATCTCATCCGTCAACCTCTTGCCCCTGCACGCGGCCGAATAAAGAAGAGAAAAGACTTTCAGATATACTCATGGCATGGCCAAAGTAGGAACGGTGTTTAACCAAAGGAGCCGGCTAAGGACGCCGTGAAGTGTGTGGAATGCCCAGCTAAGGGTTGCTCTTAACAAGCGGGGAGAGAACGTTGAATTTCCAACGCGGGTTCTTTATCAACCAAAGTGCTGCAAAAGCAAGTCTAAAGACTCTTTTTTTAAAAATGAGAATTCAAAAGTTTAAGATAAAGGTTTAAAACACCACTCTTAATCCTGCTAAGAAGCACTTTCTTTTGAAAATCATGCGTGAAGCAATGGGGAGATGATATCATGAAAATGCGTACTTACGCCAATATGTTACCTTGCAACCTTTGTTGAAGCAGCTGCTGCTGGAGGTGATCATCATGGGATTTGTCCTCTTTAGCAGAAAAAAAGATTGGAAGCAAAGGATTGAAAGTGGCTTAACAAGACGGAATGGTGCTCAGACCAGACTCTGACGAATAAGGAGAAAAGGAAAAGAGGCGAGGGCTAGAACTCCCTTGCTAAGGCGCGGAGACCCTGATCACATGGAACAGTCTACAGAAGAAGCGGAAAATCAAGAAGAGGGGTGAGGACTAAAGCCTCGAAAGCAGTGAGAGAATGGGCAGATGCCCAAGGCAGTGGATGTGGAAGAAGTTGGGTCGGACCCAGAATCAGGAGGAATTAGAAGAAGAAATTGGTAGATAGAAAGAGGTGGATCCGGAGGGTCCGGAGGTAAAGGAGGAGAATCGTGATAGGAGGAATCATCCGGGGGCTCCGGAGGGATAACAAAAGAAGGGACGCGATGCCCTGGGGAGAAATAGGGAAAAAGATGATGAAAAAGATGACGGAAAAGGAAGAAGAGAATAAAAGATATGGAGTCCCGGAGGAGCAAAAAGATGAATTGAAGGAAATATGGAAGGTCCGGAGGTTCCGGAGGAATAAAATCAGGAAGGAGAAGGTGGAAAGGGGCGTCGTGCCCGAGGGAAAAGTCCGGAGGTTCCGGGGGAATGACAAAAGAAGGGACGCGATGCCCGAGGAAAAGATGGAGAGAATCCGGAGGTTCCAGAGGGATGAAATCAGTAAGGAGAAGATGGAAAGGGGCGTCGTGCCCGAGGGAAAAGTCCGGAGGTTCTGGAGGAGGAGAATGAAAAGGGGCGTGATGCCCGAGGGGAAAGTCCGGAGGTTCCGGAGGAAGCAAATAGAAAGGGGCGCGATGCCCGGGGAAAAGATGGAGACAATCAGGTGGAGAATCCGGAGGTTCCGGAGGGAGCAAATGGAAAAGGGCGCGATGCCCGAGAGATAAGTCCGGAGGTTCCGGAGGAGGAAAATGGAAAGGGGCGTGATGCCCGAGGGGAAAGTCCGGAGGAATAGAATCAGAAAGGGCGAGATGCCCAAAGAGGAGGGATAAAATTCCTGGAGGTTCCAGGGAGATAGCAGGAAAGGGGGCGCGATGCCCCAAGGGGAGTGGACAAAAAGATGAATATGAATAAGATGGGAAATGCGAAATATCCGGCGGTGCCGGAAGACGAGGAAGGTACAGGTTTGGAAACCCGGGAAGCAGGAGATGCAATTGTATGCGAATGCAATGCGATAAATGCTGTGAATGCATGAATGCAACAAAATGCATGAGATGCAAGGAATATGGAGAATATGAAGGGCGAGAGGACGAGATTCTCCTCTTAACCCTGGGAATGGCCCATGAAGAAGAAGTGATAGAGATGGACGAATAGAAAGTGGAACAAATAAGGGATGGCCCCTTAGCATCAAGGTAACTGCCCCTCCATGGCAGTGAACATGTACGGCCAATTGGCCCAATAAAGGAAGCTTCAATAAATGACAACCCCTTTGGAAAGCGAAGATCAATAAAGTGAGGGAGTCGTAGAGTTGGAACGGGAAGCATTATGTTGCCCATTGATGGTGATGAATATGGAATGTTGAATAAAATGGGCATTCGCCCCTTGTAAATGAATTCGGAATTCGAAGGTTTGAACAAAGGGTGCCCTGCCCGGCCTTCATACGGCGTTAGCGCTTGGCATCTGTTGAGCAGTGGCGGTGACTCGGCCTCTTCGATCATGCTCGGCACAATAATCCGGATTGGCATCCGGTAAATGACTTCTTGAATCTTGAATCGCATAACCGCGGCCACATCTGTCTTGCCCGGCTCTTGATCACCTTCGGCACAAATACTTGCAGAAGCACTCCCATTCCGAGTAGTAAAAGGAGGTGAAGCGGAGGCGGAAGGCTTTGTGAGTGGTGGAGGTATAATGGAAAGTGTTGGCGTAAGTGGAGGCGGAGGTTCAAACACATCGAGTTTCTCCCTTTGCTTGCAAGCGGTCGGGGTTAGCTCGAGTGCAAAAAGTGGTGGGTCCTGCTCAGGATTAGCCATAGGTAAGGGTAAAGGGTTAAATGGCGGAATAGGCAAAGTGGATTTTAAAGGGATAATGGAAGGCCGAGGTGGCGGTAATGGGAGGTTAATTGGAGGAGGTTCAGTGGTAGGCTCGGTGTAGGCCGATGTGGAGGTTACTGACTTAATAGGTGGAGGTTTTATAATGGAAGGCTCAGCGGTGGCTAATGGTGTGAAGGTTGATGGTATAGTGGGTGGAGGTGTAGTTGGTGGAGGGTTAATGGGTGAAGGTTTGGTGCGTATAAAATGCCGGACGGGGCGAGCAATGTTAGGAGTGGGAGTGGGAATGGGAAGAGACTCAATAGGCGCCGGTGCAGACGATTGGAATATCGACCCATCGTCGTAACACCAGGAGGTCTCATAAATGGGGGTTGGATCGGGGATGGTTTCATCCGGAGCAGGAGGTTCATCGAATGATAGCGGAGGGAGTGGGAAATTAAGGAAACTCGGAAGGGGTGCCTGCGGAGCTTCATCATCATACACCGGCTCGGATTCTTCAATTGCCGGTTCTTGCTCGCTTGGAATATCAACGCCGTAGTCGTCCATCCTATCCTTCCATTCTCTCTCCATTCTTGTAATGTCATCCAAAGCCGCATAGAGAGGATTGACCGGAGTAGGAGGAACCGTGACCCTCTTTAATTGTTCCTCCATGGAAGTAATCTTATCAAGCAGAGATTGTTGGAGGGGTGTGACTTGAACAATGGAAGGTTGGCAGGGCCTTGAAGGAGGAGGGGCCGCATAAAAAGGCCGTGGAGGGGAGTTGACGGTATGACCCGTAAAAGAACCCGAATGGGCCGGATTGCAATGAATAAATGGGCCTCGGGGCTGTGAGGGAGGAGGAATAGAAGGAGGCGGGTGTCGGACCACCCGAGTAGAATGAATAGGGGGAGATGGGTAATGGGCTACCCGAATATGATTGGAAGGAGGAGGTGGGTGATGGGCCACCCGTGTAGAATTGGAGAGAGATGGGTGATGGGCCACCCGAATAGAATTGGAAAGAGGGAGAGATGCATGAGATGTACCCTCAACGGCAGCCTTAAGGGCTTGGATCTGTTGAGGGGTAAGATGATCTAATGCATGGATGATTCGAGAGACCTTCTCGTCATTGGGAGGAGACGGTCCCGAGGGAATAGTGGCTCGAACTTGAGGAGGGGGACCATAAGAATGGACATTGCCCATGGGTTGGGTATGACCATGAGAATAAGGACGTGGTCCCTTGAAAGAATGGTGAGAATGCTGATTAACATGTTGAAATTGAGGATATGAAGTGCTAGGTTGTGCATCCTCATGAATTGAATTGAACATGTTTCTATCATGGTAAGCCATTATATAATCAAAAATTCTCAATAATTATGCAAATAAGCACACAAGTTGGAATGGTTACCGTGATTTTTGATTGTTTTATCCTTGGTGAATTAAGGATTTTAATAAAGTTTGAAAAGATTCACACAAGGAGAGTCCTAGTTTCAAATGAGATTTGAACTCCAATGCCAACTAGGAACTCTCACTCACCACGTATTAGGCCAACTATATCGGGACTCCAAAAGGGTACAACCTGCCCGGCGTCCGTGAGGGAATCCACGGGTGCGGGGGCTTATGGAGGCTTGGAAAAGGGATTTCCAGTCCAAAGAGACGGAATGCTCAATGGAGGGTCGTCCCGATTCCAAGAGGGTGTGTGGATCCAAATGAAGAGGAGAAGGCTCCCAAACCAAATGCAAATATGAATGCAACAGGGTAAACAGGCCAACCACAATAATATGATCAATCAACAAAAATAAGCATGAAATATCATGAAAAACCATAGCCGGGGGTTCTGGAAACCCACAGTAAAAACACGCCCGGGAAGGGGGCGCTACTAAAAAAGACACGACGATGTGACTGTCGTGAATCAACGTGAGGGGCCCAGGGGCTGTGCAAAAACACGCCTTAGGGTGAGGCGCTATCAATAAACGGACGCCCTGTTCAGCGGGCGTCAACTCAGGAGACACGCCCTGATGAGGGGTGCTAATAAATAAAAGAACGCCCTTGGGCAAGGCGTGAAACACTGGCAGCAGATATATGCAAAATATATGATATGAAGAAAGCACAGGGGTTTGGCAAAACACAGGAAGAAAACGCCTTGGGGCAGGGCGCTACCAATGGAAAAAGTGCCCTTCGGTAGGGCGTGAAACACCGCGGGCAGATGCCAACCAAGTCAAGGAACGCCCTGGGTCAGGGCGCTACCAATAAACGAACGCCCTATGCAGTGGGCGTCAAATCAATAGAAACGCCCTGATCTGCGGCGCTACTCAATAACAGAACGCCCTCGGACAAGGCGTTAATTCACAGGAAGCAACAAAACCTGGAAGTAAGCTGGAAAACGCCCTGGCAGAGGGCGTAAAATATTAAGAAGACGCCCTGTGTCAGGGCGTTAAATCAATAAAAACGCCTCTTCCAGAGGCGTGAATTCATCTTGACCAGGAATCCTTCGCGGCCAGCAACAGCAGAGGAACACTCATAGAATCGATGCAATCAACAAATATGAATATCAAAAGGGCACGCGAGGGTGCCAAGGGGAAAGGGGTAATGAAAGAAGAACACAAAGTGTCCCACCGTGATCGCCAATTTGTAGATCTCTTTTAAAATCCACACTTAAAAATAAAAAAAAAGCAATAGATATATGGGTGAAAGCAATAAAAATAGCACGAGGTGCTAATGTGGAGTGTGTGTGATCGCCAGAGACACGAGGGTCTCAAAGAGGAGATTGATATGGGAAGATGATCGCAAAATACCTCAAATATGCGGGGGATGTGAGTATTCCTTTCTCTTCAAATCGGCCGGCCGACGAAGAGAGTTCTTCCTTTAATTACCCTTGCAAAAAAGACAAACACCAATGAAGAAATTGCATTAGATATGTGGTGAGTGTAGCATCAATTCATAAAAATATATGTGAGCATGAAAGCATGTGCAAGAACGCACCTTAAGGGTGGTTGCCCTTAAACCCCTATGCAAAGAGGGTGTGGGAGATATGAATGCATGTAAAAATATTATGGGGAGAGAGTGCAAGAGATGCACTAAAGGGGAGATCTCAATGATAGTTGAGAAAAATTAATATGATAATGAAACATGATGCATGCATGTTAACGAATAGCAAAAGGAGAGTAAAAATAAAATAGAAGGAGCCTGTTGCTTCTGTTGCTTGTGGCCTTGATATTCAATGGGGAAGAAGCTTTAAAAAAATGGAGATTGATGCGCACAGAGTTCCTTCCTTAGCCAACGGCAGCAGCAACCTGTGAGAAGAAAAGAAGAAAAGCAAAAGAAAAGAAAAGAAAAGAAAGAAGAAGAAGAAGAACAGAAGAACGGCGGGGAGAAGAAAATGGGCGTCCAATAGAAGAGAAGAAATCGGAGGGGATCCGAAGAAGAGGAGTCCAACTAAACAACAGAGCCATTGGCTCTATTAAATAGGTTGAGAAAGAGATAAACATGGGCAAGAGTCCTAAGAGGGAAATGATAAGAATGGGCAAGAGCCCAAACCAAGTAGGCATCTATCGAAGCAAGGACTCTCTGGGGAAAGGGCTGCGAAGCCAGAAGGTAAAACACGCCTTAGGTAAGGGCGTCAATTAATGAATTGACGACTTGACAAGAGGGCGTTTCTAAAAAACACGCCCTGCACAAGGGCGTTTCTCAAAAACCAAATTTAGCAATAAAAACTCCCCATATTTGAAAAATGTAAAACACGCCTTAATTAAAGCCACGTTTAAAAACACGCCCCTGAGAAGGGCGTTAATTTGAAGAGCTCAAATGGGGAAGTCGGTCAAACCTAGAAGAATTAACGCCCTCAGGTGAGGTCGTCCTTTCTTTAAGAAACGCCCTAGGTTAAGTCATGTTTTGAAGAAAACACGCCCTTACCAAGGTCGCGAATTCAGAAAAATCATAAAATAGATAAAATGGGGGAGGAATAGATAAAATGGGAGGACACGCCCTAGACCAGGGCGTGTTTCAAAAACACGCCCCTGATGAGGGCGTGAATTCAGAAAATAGAGATAAATGCCCAGAAAATCCAGAAAAATAGAAAAAAGGAGGAAATGAGGGAAAAATAGGATAAATTCAAGAAAAGTGGGAAAAATCACTCAAATAAGCTGATTTGAGGGTCAAATGGGGCATCGCAGAGCGATATGAAATATACTCAAAATGATGTCAATTTTGGCGTGTCTACAACTGGTAAGGCTAGTATCGTAGTCGACCATGGTAAGATGTGTGTTGTTGGGGACCCGTATGCATTGGTCGTGGTGTTGGCAACCAGGTTGCTGTAAGATTGGATCGCACTTTCCTCCCCTAGAGATGTGTGCCATGAATTTTTCCGGTGGTGCCCCGAGGCTCTGTGGTGAGGGTGGAATCGGGATTGACAGGTGTCCACTTGGAGTAATTAAGATGAAGGTTTTGATGAGACAAGATGGAAGTGTGACGCCTGTGGGCGGAGGCCTTTAAGTGAGATTGGCGTTGGAATGGTGGTCC
Source organism: Amorphophallus konjac (assembly GCA_022559845.1). NCBI lineage: Eukaryota > Viridiplantae > Streptophyta > Magnoliopsida > Alismatales > Araceae > Amorphophallus > Amorphophallus konjac. The sequence continues at coordinate 177,792,272 of CM040118.1, read as the reverse complement.
TTGATGGGACGTTGGCGTTGGGGTGGTTATTCCTGGTCTGGTGACCAACATGGGAGGATTTCCCTGTAGGCCTGAGTCAAGTGAGGTGATGACTGAAGACTCCTAAGTCTTGTTGTTGGTTTTGTCGTGCACCCCTGAGAGAGTTGACTTAGTGCGATGATCGAGATCAGATGCGGTGTCCGAGAGGAGTTCAGCTTGAGATATGGTAATTGTCTGTGTGTACGTCAGCGGATGGCCTGTTGTGAGTTGGATCGTGCCTATTAGGTCGGTGGAGGTTTCCCGTTGACGAGCAGTTGGTGACCGGTGGATGGTCTTTTCACAGACAGAAGATGCTGTTGGTTGTGCATCGTGGACGGTGAGAGCCGTGTGCAAGTGAGGCCTCTGGTGGTCGTTTCCATGGTGTGCTTTCCGGATGGGAAATGGGCTTTGTTAGAATTTATCTTCCGACAGAGTTGGCACAGTGATATGTCTGGCTTTCAGCTTGCCATGTGTGAGGTGATTCTTGGTGCTGAGCCGATGTTCTGGTTGCGGTCTGTTGAGATGACTGCATGAGCCGGTGGAGGCTCTGTATTGGTTGTTCTCTTGAGAAGGGTGTGCGACCGGTCAGCTGGTTGTGAAGCTGGTGTGTTTTGTCTGCCGGCCATGGGATGGATCGATAGCTGATTCTCGTGACGAGGACTACGTTTCCTCAGCGAGCGAGATGGTGGCAGTGGTACCATGATTGGCTTTTGTTGTGACTGATGTGATACCAGACTTGTGCTTTTGTGTTGCGCCTGCTCTAATGGCCGGTGTGTGTGTGGCATGTGGAGCGAGGTGTCGTTCGTGGTGTTAGTCTGGCTGTGTCCCTTAGGATCGGTGTTTTCGTGAGAATCGAGATTTTTCGTGCTGGGGCTCTGACAGCGTTGTCAGTTGGTTAAGGTGTTCTTCCCCTATATCTTGGTGCTAGTCCTGAATTTCGATGATGAAATTTCTTTAAGGGGGGAGGGCTATAATGCCCTGGGTTTTTCGGACCTGGATCAGTGGGTTTCAGATCATCTTTCCGCGGGTTACGAATTGTGTCCGAGGGGGTTTTGGATTTTTATATCGGATTGTCGGACCCAATGGTGGTGTGACTGTGAGTTTTCTTCAGTCAGTGGTGTTGTCAGGAGCACACCGGTATTTTTCTGGATTTTTCGGAGCGCCTGTGTGGGTCCCGGGTTGCATTTTCAGTTTTACGCGTGTTTTTGGCTATCGGACCTTCAGAACCCCGTGTAGGGTGAACCGTTGTGTTCTCCGCCTCCGGGACGTTACCACTACGTTGTGCGTCTTCCGAGGATCAGGGAGGTGATTTTTTCCTATTTTTCGTATTTTTGGTAATTTTTGGATTTTCTATATATAACCCCCCCTTTTTTTCTCTTCCCTCCCTCTCTCTTCTCTCACGTTCCCTCCTCTCCCCGTCTCACTCTGGGCGACCGACGGAGGCAGCGAGGGTGGGGCGGCGCGGCACGTGGGGCGTGGAGCGATGGGCATGGGACGAGGATCGCGATGGTGGAGGCGGTTCGTGGGATCGCGAGTCGGCGAGGGTTTAATCGGCGTTTCTTCGCGGATCGGCGACCTCGGGGCGCAAAATCTTTAGTGTAGGTGGGGAGATGGACTCTCAGCCCGTGCATTTCATTTTCGGCGAGTTTTCTAGGCCGTGGTGAGCCGAGCGGGCTATTTGGGGCGTTTTGGGGAAAATCATGTTTTTAGGGCTCGTGCGTCGATCCGCCGTTTCATCGCGTTTCGGGCCGATTTGGGGTCGTAGATGCATGCTAGGGGTGTCGGGGAGCTTCCCCCTTGTTTTCCCCATCATCCGTGGGTGATCGGGGCGTAGAACGGGTTTTTGGGAATGTTCCCGCCATCCCATTCTCGGGTGAGTGTAGCGGTCCTTCCAGAGACCGCCACACTCACTGGCGGCCCAAGGTAGGCACGCTAGAGACCCTGGCGGCCTAAGCTGGGTGCACTATTTGTTATTGTTTTGTCGGCAGGGGTTTCTATCTTCTGTCGGCCGCACGATAAACCGCCAGACTGGGTGGCGGCTGAGACTTCAACTGCTACTCTATTTTGATCGTTATGCCTCAGAGCACGTGCTTTTTGATAGATTAGGACTCTTGCGCCCCTGGCGGCCGTAGGTTGGACCGCCAGAGGGATTGTGGCAGACCAGAGTTGGGCCGCTAGAAGCCGTGTGGCGGTCTGGGTAGGACCGCCAGGCCCTGTGTGATTCGTCTTCTCGCGGGCCAAGGGTGGACTGCCAGAGTCCCTGTGGCGGACCAGAGTTGGACCGCTAGAGACTGTAGCGGCCCAAGGTTGGACCGCCAGGCTCTGGGCTGCACCGAGTGGTTTGCAGTCCCGTTTCTTTTCGATCGGGGTTCCCGTGAGTTGCGGTCGGCCTCGTGAGTCATCACTTCGTGATTTTAGACCTAGGGATTAGGCTAGATTGACGGCCTTGTGCTGTTGCGTACAACGATCTCAACCCCGAGTCTTGTGACTCAAGGACTGTTGCATTTAGTGAGTCTAGAAGACTGTCCAGAGTCCAGTGGCTCGGTGCCACTTGGTCCTTCGTGACTTTCACGCAGGGTGCATGTGTGGTTCTCGGAGTTTCTCTTTAGAGAGTGGTCACATCAATGACTCCCCACTAGTAGAGCCTTCCGACACGCGAGTGGTACCACCAGGGAGTGGTGGTGAGGCAACCCCGAGAGACGGTTTTTAGACTAGTTACCGTCGGGCCCCACATTTGACGCTAGAGTCCGACTGAGGGGAAAACCAGTCAGAGGGCCAGACCTCGGACGTATGGTCTGTGTGTGCACACGTGGTTGGGGGCAGTAGGACCAGTGCTGACGAGCATGACCCCAACTAGTCACTTGTTCTGTGGTTACTTGTATGGTGTCTCAGTTCCCACTGAGCCGGAGGGAGACACCCGATGCGCGGTTTAAGTCATCAGTGGATGCATCCTGCCTTGCTTCTGGTGGGTTGGTACTCCTGCCACGTGTGACGTGACTCTCCTGTTTCCGGGTTTCATTTCCTGTCTGCGAGACGAGGTTTTCTGGAACGACTGGTGTTTTCGAGGTAGTGGCCAGGGTGCTAGTATCTTTATTGAGGTTGCGTCTTGTTGTGCGGTACCCACGACCAAGTGGTCGGGTTTGATCCTTGGACAGCGTGTCCAGGTTGGCCTCGTCCTGGGAGACAGGCCTCTTCGGCGGGGTTGCCGTTGGTTTTACCTTGGTGAGTGGTGTTAGTGTGGTCCGGTTCCCGATGGTGAGATCGAGATTTCTCTTTCTACTTGATCGGTACAATAGGAGTAGTTGTAGTGCTGAGTTTTGATCGGCCACCGAGTTACTGTTCCTGCTGCTACTGTTGTTCTTGTTATTACTGCTTTCCGTGTCGCCATTTTTCTCAGTTGGGGTTCCGCGGGATCCCTACTGAGCCAGTGACAGGAGGCTCACCCCTACGTTTTAGGTGCGGCGGTTCTTCCTCGAGGTTCGAGGATGCGGTTCAGAGGTTCTTAGTTGCCAGCTGGTCGGGCCGAGTGTTCACTTGGCATGTGGTACGTTTTATTGCTTTAGACTATACTTTCTGTTAGACTGAACTCTGTTATAGTAGTAGTTATTTATTTCTGTTAATTGTTAAATTGTCCTACCTTATTTCCTATTTATTTGTACCTCCACACTCCTTTTTAGCCCTTCCGTGCCCTCCCGGCTCATGGGTGGCGGGCCAGGATTCGAATGGTATCGGGCCCTTCCCGGTATCCAGATCTTGGGTCGTCACAGCATCAGTCATGTGTCATCTAATTGTGTCTCTCAGGACATTATCGAGTCACTCTCTAAGACCGGGGAGATAGTTCTGAACGGTGGCTTAGCGTTCGTAGAGTTCCAATGGAGGTTCGGCCCCGTCCTAAATGACGATGGAGTATGGTGCAAGGTTGACACACTTGCTGGTCCATGCATCATTTTAGGACAAACTTGGTTGGAAGAGAGGAGAGCTATCTTTGACCGGGACAGGAGGACCGGCACCTTACATACACCTCACCTACCCGGCGAGTTCATCTTCCATGACGACGTTCATCCAACCACCTCCGTTTCGCCAGCCACCCACCCCTAGCGGCCCGCTCCACCTTCGTGCCCACGCCCGCCACCTCTCCCGGAGCCCGCCTGTAATGCCCCAGGTTTTTCGGATCTGGATCCGTGGGTTTCAGATCGTCTTTCCGCGGGTTACAGATTGTGTCCGAGTGGGTTTCTGATTTTTATGCCGGATTGTCGGACCCAATGGTGGTGTGCCGTGAGTTTTCTTGGGTCCGTGGTGTTGTGAGGAGCACGCTAGTATTTTTCTGGATTTTTCGGAGCGCCTGTGTGGGTCTCGGATTGCGTTTTGGGTTTTACGCGTGTTTTTGGCTGTCGGACCTTCGGAACCCCATGTAGGGTGAACCGTTGTGTTCTCCGACTCCGGGATGCAACCACAATGTTGTGCGTCTTCCGAGGATCAGGGATGTGATTTTTCACTATTTTTCATATTTTTGGTAATTTTCAGATTTTCTATATATAACCCCCTTTTTTTCTCTCTCCCTATCTCTCATTTCTCTCTTCCCTCCCTCTCTCACGTTCTCTCCTCTCCCCGTCTCACTCCGGGTGGCCGACGGAGGTAGCGAGGGCGGGGTGGTGCGGCACGTGGGGCGTGGAGCGACGGGCACGGGACGAGGATCGCGATGGTGGAGGCGGTTCGTGGGATCGCGAGTCGGCGAGGGTTTAATCGGCGTTTCTTCGCGGATCGGCGACCTCGGGGCGCAAAATCTTCGGTGTAGGTGGGGAGATGGACTCTCAGCCCGTGCATTTCATTGTCGGCGAGTTTTGTAGGCCGTGGTGAGCCGAGCGGGCTATTTGGGGCGTTTTGGGGAAAATCATGTTTTTAGGGCTCGTGCGTCGATCCGCCGTTTCATCGTGTTTCGGGCCGATTTGGGGTCGTAGATGCATGCTAGGGGTGTTAGGGAGCTTCCCCCTTGTTTTCCCCATCATCCGTGGGTGATAGGGGCGTAGAACGGGTTTTTGGGAATGTTCCCTCCGTCCCATTCTCGGGTGAGTGTAGAGGTCCTTCCAGACACCGCCACACGCCGTCCCATTCTCGGGTAAGTGTAGCGGTCCTTTCAGAGACCGCCACACTCACTGGCGGCCCAAGGTAGGCACGCTAGAGACCCTGGCGGCCTAAGCTGGGTGCGCCATTTGTTAGTTCAAGAATTGGGAATCGGGGCCGATCGACCCCCGATCGGTGTTTCCGGCCGACCGCTGTCCGTGGAGGCGCGCCACCAGGGGTCCCCATCACAGCGGGTCCCACCCCCATAGATCCCGAGGACAGCGCCGTCCCTGGGCCCCACGGCCGGCAGAACCCGCCGTTCGGAAAGCACGAAAATGCGGAGTTCGGCACCGCCGGGCGACATCAAGATGCTGCCCGTCAACCCGATTTGCGTGATTCCCGGGCCCCACATGTGACCTTTTACCTCCCTGCATGGAGTGGGTCAAATAATTATATTTCTGTAACATTGTTTAACCGGGAGTCCGTAATTCGGCCGAGGTTGTCTTCGCCATGCTGGGTGCGTGGAGGTAATGGTCTAGACTTCTCGACGTTCATTTGCTAGTTTAGTATATGGTCTTTTACCGCTGCCGAGAGCGATAGGTACTAGCCCGTGTGTCCATGTCACCGCTGTGAGCGTGAGAGTGACCCGTCCCGTGACTCGATCCGAGTTCGGAAGTGAGTCTGACTACCTTGAACTCTGCCGGTTCCCTAACCGCGCACGATCCGCGTTTCCCTCGCTTGGGACGATGAGTGAGCTTGCGTTTCTGTTAGCGACGTATAGCCCATAGGAGCTCTCCGTGTCGGGCCTAGTGTCTGTTCTGTCATGTGTTGCTGGTCGTGTCCACATCTAGAGTCCGAGGTTCATACCACGTAGAGTCGGTCCCCGTGTCCGTCCCGCATCAGTTTGGTATCAGAGCGAGTCGAGTCTAGGGTAGTCGTTGCATAAGTCTTGCACGGTCTAGGTCGAGTCTAGGATCATCATTATTTTAAAATAAAAAAAAGGTGTTTTAAAATTACATTTCATCCCGATAATTCGGTATCTTAAAAGGTGTTGTCCGAACGTTAGGCTACGCCTATCGGGAGGTCGCACACTTGCGGGAGTGATCTTTGAATCGATTAACTCCGCCACGTACCGGATATTGGTTTAGGTCTAGGTGCATTAGTCGGTGTTTGCATCAGTTTGTGTCTCCTAATTCATGTGTAGTCCAATAAGAGTCAGTCGGTCTTGTCTAGGTGTTGGCATGTCTAACATGTAGTTCGCCGATTTACCATGGATTCCCAATCACCCGGGCAATATGGCCATTGGTCTACCCATGGGCTTGGCAACCACCCTCTCCACTTCCGTAGGCCCGAAGCCTCGGACTTTTATGGCTCTAATGATCCGAGTGATTATCTCAAGTGGGAGGCCACCATGGACCAATATTTTGATTGTTACACCATGTCCGATGCCATGCAAGTTAGTTTTGCCCGAGAGAGGCTTGTCCACAAAGCCGCCTGGAAATGGGAGAGCATTGAGCGCATGAGCGAGGTTAGGAGGCAAAGGCCCATCGAGTCGTGGCATGAGATAAAGGGCAAGCTTAGGAAGGTCTACCTACCCGGTCCAATCACTTCCAACCGACCCCACCCAATCACCTCCAACCAAGCGGGACATAGTCGGAGGCAAGGAGACCCACCCATAGTGGAGCCTAGACCCAAGGTTAGGCCAGTTGATTATGGGCAAGTCCACCACATTACTCCTACTCCAAACCCCACCATTGCCGAACTCTTCCAAATCATTTTGAATAGAGTGGATAGGAAGTGTGCTTATATCGAGTCCCTGCTCCCCCCTTGCCTACCTTCTAGCTAGGATGGAACCAAGCAGCACGAGCCTAAGGAGGTAGCCACCGGTAGTCCCAACCCGGTGCCATCTATGGCTCCATCCCAAGGTCCTCTCCCCATCATAGTGGATCCTCTTTCCCCACCCACGAGAGCCCCTTTGCCTACACCCTCTATCCATCAGGAGGATAAAGATAATGACACACTTATCAAGGAGCGTAGTGGATCACGGCAGTAGTGTTATCGCTGCCAGGGGTTCAGCCACTTTGCCGGACAGTGTCCCACTCGGACATCTCTAGCCCTAGGGGACAAAAGGGTTGGAGAAGCCTCACTCTCCGATCTTTATTTGGAGCCAACTCAGCCACAGCTACCCGTGTTTCTAACGGGAAAGCTACTTATAGCCGAGCCACTCCTTAGCTGGCTTAAGAATAGCCTGGACCCATCTCCCCTCCCATCTATGGACCCTATCCTATCTCTGGTGCCAATCAATTCATTTCACACCACTTTCCGGTCTAGTCACTATGTGGATACATTGGATGACCTTCTTAAAGGGTTGGACCGGCAATTGACATTTACGCACTTGTTGGCTCCAGGCTTCGACCGACCCACAAGTCGTAGTTTCACTCATGCCGCTTTAGGGTCCATCACCTCCGTGTACACCGTGGGCCATATCACCATGGAGGTTCTTTTACTCCTCCCCTTACTGGCCGAGCCTGACTTCACTCCTTTTATCCCGAGGGAGGAGCCCTATCTTCTATACACTGTCCCATCTACTTCGGTGGATGAAGGTGACCATCAACACCTTCTAGAATTCCACACATGGGACATTGAGATGAGGGAATCCATATCGAGGGGTCACACATTCTTTGATCCCTTCGATCCCTTTCTTCGTGGGCCCCTTGGCCCACAACCTCCATTCCACCTCTTTAAGGAAGTCCACTATCACACCCCTCCTACTCGGGCCGGGCAACCTTCACATGGCAATAAGTCCGAACCGTCATTTGGGGGTAATGAAGACTTTGCTTCCCCGGGCCCACCTAAACCACCCAAAGCTCCCGGATTTCCCACATCCAAACCCAATGTCCATGATTGGTGTATCGTAGGATGTCTAGGAGTCCACCATGACATTAACCTCCGGTTATGTCAAATGCATGCATGGCACACATTCGGATGTCCTGGACCACCTTGCATATGATTGGGTTTGACTAACATTAGGTTTGTGTAGGGTCGTGTGTGCATCTGTGTGTTTTTCTTTTTGTTAAGCATGTTAGGAGTTTGCATGACGACATCTGTCGTCACATTGAGTCCAGCAATGCACGTTACCAAGAGCTAGCCGATGCTCACCGACACCACCGAGAGTTCCAAGAGGGTGAATATGTCATGATCAGGGTAAGGCCTGAACGGTTTCCCTCGGGAACCGTTAAGAAGTTGCAAGCTCGCGGAGCCGGTCCATTTAGAGTGTTGAAACGCGTTGGATCCAATGCGTATGTTGTGGACCTGCCCGAGGAAAACGGTATAAGCTCTACTTTTAATATTTCGGATCTAGTTGCATATAGGGATCCAGCGGTGATCCCTAGTGAGCCTTTGGAGCCATCTCCTCCCATTGAGAGTGAGCCCACACCTGAGTGTCCACCTCCAGCACCCTTATCACGTCAGCGTGAGCATATAGATCATATACTGGATGAGCAGGTGACGGTTACCAGGAGTGGATCCTACCCGCGCTACCTAGTGCGATGGAGAGGACGGCCCGCTACCGAGGACACATGGATCACACATGGTGTGTTGCAGCGGATTGATCCGGACCTTCTGGAGTGATACAGGAGCGATGCAGACCCTTACTCAACAGGGTCGAGTTTCTCCCACCCGGGGAGAATTGGTGCGGACACCCGAGTAGTTGAGCGGCGTGATACGCCGAGCCACCGGTACCGCACACGGAGCACGAATCGAGCCACCTCAGCATCCATCTGGCTCAGAGACAGCCTGGAGACTCCGCCTTGAGTCTCCCCATTTATCATATTTAGTTAGACTTTATTTGTGTTTAATGTGTGTTTACTTCATTTTATTCGGTATGTAATTTTGATTGTAAGAGGGGCTTATTTGTAAAAATGGGACCCCAGGCCCCCTCCCATTGATCCACCTCATCCCTAGGGCCCCATGTGGGGTCGGTCAACCATTCAAATGGTGGCTTCTAGAAGGGTGGGCCAAGTGGGGGGACATTGGAATGAAAATGCCAACAATTCCAACCCACCCCCACCTACCATGTCCCCCCCTTGCCTCCCTAATCAATGGGCTGCCCCCCCCCTTGTATTTTTAATTTTAATTTTTATGGATGGTTACATGCAATCCCAGCCCTCCATCTCCCATCCCTAGATCCAACGGTTGAGGATTGATTAGACATGTAACCTATATATGCTTGTAATTTTCATTTTTGATGGATTAATGCCATTTGAACTTGGAAAATCCTTGGAGCAGCCCTTGGGCACCCCCCCTCACCCTCTCTCCCTCTCCTCCTTGCAGCTGGGAAGGCTGTATTCTGGTGGTGTGACGCCACCCCTATCAGTTCCGGTCGCCGCCACCGCCGCCGCCACGAGCCGCCACCGCACCGCCATCGCAACCGTCGGAGTTCTGCCTTCCACCTGCAGCCGCCACTTCCCCGAATTCTTTCCATCAGCCAGGAGCTCAGATCGATTTGGGATTTTGAGGGGATGTGCCAGAGGTGTCAAGCATGTCCCAAAAAAATTGGTTGGTCATAAAGATCCCCTTTGATAATTTTTAATTTTCGCCCAACTTTAATTTCCAGATCTGTCTGCTGTCTGTTTCCATTTCCACCCGCCCTGTGTTTCCACGTTTCGGAACTCTTTCTGATTTTTTTAGAGCTCCCAATTTTACTGGGAGTTTTATACAGCCATCCCTCCTTCCAAAAATTTTCCTGATTTTTGATCAACCCTCCACCTATTTTTAAAAATTCGTTCTCAGAGCTAGCTACAGTGCTATCCACCTGTCTCCAGATCCGACCTCTGTCCAGTGAAAATATCATATTAATTCGTAGCCACCCCCAATCAGTCCAAACAAAATATTGCCATCTTCCTTGTTCAAAATCCTATAACTTTTATGAAGAGCTCAGGAGCTGAATCGGAAGTCTACTAGGCGGTCAATGGCAGTTCTCAGACAAGTTCCCTGCAGATCTGAGATTCTGGATACTGTACAATAGGAACTTGTAAATTCAATAAAGTTCAGATCCGACCAGATCCAGTAGATATATCTAGGTCTAGATTGAAGTATTGGAAGAGAGCTTTCCAAAGATAGCTCATGCACCCCGATCCGACGTCGGGATTGATCGCAGCGGCCATTCTCGCCGGAGCGCGCGCCGGAAAATAGAACCAGAAATCCGTGGGAAGTTAGTTCAAGAATTGGGAATCGGGGCCGATCGACCCCCGATCGGTGTTTCCGGCCGACCGCCGTCCGTGGAGGCGCGCCACCAAGGGTCCCCATCACAGCGGGTCCCACCCCCATAGATCCCGAGGATAGCGCCGTCCGTGGGCCCCACGGGCCCGCAGAACCCGCCGTTCGGAAAGCACGAAAATGCGGAGTTCGGCACCGCCGGGCGACATCAAGATGCTGCCCGTCAACCCGATTTGCGTGATTCCCGGGCCCCACATGTGACCTTTTACCTCCCTACGTGGAGTGGGTCAAATTATTGTATTGCTATAACATTGTTTAACCGGGAGTCCGTAATTCGGCCAGGGTTGTCTTCGCCACGCCGGATGCGTGGAGGTAATGGTCTAAACTTCTCGACGTTCATTTGCTAGTTTAGTATATGGTCTTTTTCCGCTGCCGAGAGCGATAGGTACTAGCCCGTGTGTCCATGTCACCGCTGTAAGCGTGAGAGTGACCCGTCCCGTGACTCGATCCGAGTCCGGAAGTGAGTCTGACTACCTTGAACTCTACCGGTTCCCTAACCGCGCACAATCCGCGTTTCCCTCGCTTGGGACGACGAGTGAGCTTGCGTTTCTGTTAGCGACGTATAGCCCATAGGAGCTCTCCGTGTCAGGCTTAGTGTCTCTTCTGTCATGTGTTGCTGGTCGTGTCCACATCTAGAGTCTGAGGTTCATACCACGTAGAGTCGGTCCCCGTGTCCGTCCCGCATCAGCAGGTCTGCATTGTGTTGAGGCGTGAGACTTTGTACGCCAACTCGAAGAAATGTGCTTTCATGTCTGATCATATCACTTTCCTCGGGTTTATTGTGTCGAGAGATGGAGTCTCCGCTGATCCGGAGAAGATTAAGGCCATCCAGGAGTGGCCTGAGCCCCGCACACTCCACGATGTTCAGAGTTTTCATGGCCTAGCGACGTTCTACCGTCGCTTCATTCATGGCTTTAGTTCTATCACTGCCCCGATCACCGATTACATAAAGAAGGGGGCATTCGTATGGACCAAGGCCGCAGCCACGACATTCCAGGACATCAAGGAGCGTATGACCTAGGCACCTATCCTTGCACTTCCTGATTTTTCTAAGGTGTTTGATGTCACATGTGACGCTTCTGGAGTAGGCATTGGTGGAGTGTTGAGTGAGGAGTCCCACCCCATTGCATTCTTTAGCGAGAAGCTTAATGATGCCAAACTGTGCTATTCCACTTATGATAACGAATTTTACGCAGTCGTCCAGGCATTGAGGTATTGGAGACATTATCTTTTACGCCAGGAGTTTGTCCTCTTTTCTGATCATGAGGCCTTACGATTCCTCCATACCCAGAAGAAGCTGAATGCTCGCCACAGTCGTTGGGTGGAGTATCTCCAAGAATATACCTTTGTGCTTAAGCATAAGGCAGGGGCGGAGAATAAGGTGGCTGACGCACTGAGTCATCGGGTGATGATGTTGACCACCATGAGTGTTGAGGTGGTAGGGTTAGAAAGGCTGAAGGATGCTTATGTTGATTGCCCGGACTTTGGTCTGATCTATGCCGTCCTTCAAGCCGGTCCCTCGCGCGATTATTGCGAGTTTGTGCTATAGAAGGGTCACCTATTCTGGAGTGATAAATTGTGCATCCCACGGACTTCTGTTCGTGATTTTCTTACGTGTGAGATGCACGTGGGAGGTCTTGCTGGCCACTTTGGCTGGAACAAGACCATAGAGGCGGTTGAGCATTGATTCTATTGGCCTAGCCTAAAGAGGGATGTTGCTCGTATTGTGGCCCAATGCTGCACTTGTGCTTTGGCTAAGCAGAGGAGGCAAAATACCGGCCTCTATACTCCCCTCCCCGTCCCGGATAGTCCATGGCAGGACATTAGCATGAACTTTGTGTTAGGATTGCCCCGCACCTTCTGAAAGCATGACTCGATCTTTGTGGTTGTCGACCGGTTCTCTAAGATGGCATTATTCATTCCATGCTCCAAGACCTTGGATGCCACTAGAGTTGCCCGTCTGTTCTTCTCCCACCGTGTCTCCAGGTTTGGCCTTCCCCGCACCATAGTGTCGGATAGGGATGTACGATTCACCAGTTATTTTTGGAAAACCCTATGGCACATGATGGGCACCCAGCTAAAATTTTCCACAGCATACCATCCCAAACCGATGGTCAGACTGAGGTTGTTAATAGGAGTTTGGGGGACCTTCTTAGGTGTCTAGTCCATGATCGAGTCAGGGATTTAGATTTGGTTCTACCCCTCGCGGAGTTTGCTTATAATGATTCGGTTAATAGGTCTACCGGCATGAGTCCTTTTGAGATTGTTACTGGTCGTAGACCTAGGAAGCCTATAGACTTGATCCCATCTCCCATCCAGTCCCGAGTGTCTGAGTCAGCCGAGTCCTTAGATGTTCATATTAGGCAGTTGTATGAGCATGTACGTCATCACATCGAGTCCAGCAACGCATGATACAAGGAGTTGCCTGATGCCCACAGGCACCACAGTGAGTTTAAGGAGGGCAAGTATGTCATGATCAGGGTTAGGCCTGAATGGTTTCCCTCGGGAATCGTGAAGAAGCTACAAGATCGCGGCGCCGGTCCTTTCCGAGTAGTGAGGTGAGTTGGTCCTAATGCATATGTTGTAGATCTACCGGAGGAGTAAGGGATCAGCTCCACTTTCAACATCTCAGACCTAGTCGCTTATAGGGACCCAGCGGTGATACCTAGTGAGCCCTTTGAGCCGTCACCCCCCATTGTGAGTGACTCCACCCTCGAGCATCAACCTCCAGCTTTGTTACCTCAGCAGCACGAGCAAATAGAGCGTATACTAGACGAGCAGGTGACTACCACCGGGGGCGGAGTGTACCAACGCTATCTGGTGCGTTGGAGGGGACGGCCTGCATCCGATGACACTTGGATCACCCGAGCAGAGCTACAGAGGATAGATCCAGATCTGCTGGATCGTTACAAGAGCGATCAGGACCCCTACTCGATAGGGTCAAGCTTCTCCCACCTGGGGAGAATTGGTGAGGACACTAGAGCCAGCCGCCGATATCAGACACGCAGCACGACTTGAGCGACTCCGGCCTCTTTATGGTTGGGTGACAGCATGGAGCCCCCGCCCGAGTATTGAGTTTTTATGTGTGGGACACTAGTATTTTATTTTGCCTTTATGTCCTTTGGTTTGTATTTACGCCCTTGTTTAATTGGGTGTGCAATTATAAGGCTTTATAAGCCAATGTGTCAGTCCATAGAAGTCCTTGGGTTTTCTTGCAAAAAGCTCGTAGGTCCAGTAGGGCCCCCCCACCCTCTTTCCCATTGGGCCCATGTGGGGCTGGTCAACATCTTAGGTGGCATCTAGAAGGATTCTTTCCTTCATGGGTAAGGCAAGGGGACATGGGGGGATAAAAGTCAATGGTATCTCCTTAATCCAAGGAGCTTGTCCAAGAGAGGGCGCCCCTCTCCGCTCATTAGTTTAATTGGATGTATTTTTTACACCTCATGGGAGATCCCCATCCCGTAATCAAACCCTAGGTCCAACGGTGGAGATGGTCTTTGTATTGTGACATATAATGTTTCATTTTCTACATTGGGAATTAATGAAATTCATTTGGAAGAAAGAACCCCAAGAGCATGGTGCGCCCTCCCCCTTCCTCTCGCTTCTTCCTCCTCCAGATCTAGGGCTTAGGCCCCTTCTATCTTCTCCTCTATCCCTCCTCCTTCTATCTCAGCTACTGCCACCGCCGTTCGTGCCGCCGACGAGCCGCCGTGATCAATCTTCCGAGGTGCTGTCCGGAGTACTGTCCTACTGATCAAAGCCCCAAAGCAAGAATTTTCGTGCTCAAGCCCCAGATCTTCTGAAGTTGACAGTTCCAAGGTAGGTTCCCCACATTCCCCCAAACCTCCACAAAAAACAATCAGCCCAAAAAATCCCTCCATTTCGATTTTTCCCATTTTCTTCTTTCCCCCCATGTCAGATCTGTCCACTGTGTAGACTCCATTTCAGCATGCCACCAACCGACCCATTAGCCCCCCTTAACCTCCACCAAATCTCGTGAAACATTAACTGGAAGTTCTTCCCATCAAATCCCATCTCCCATATTGTTTTCATGAATTTAAAAATTTTCTAGATCGCCCTAAAAATTCCTGTAAACCTCCATTTCCACTCTGTCCACAATTTTCTAGGCCCGACCCCAGTCCACTAGAAAATCCACCAAAAATCGATACCTCCATAAAAGTTCACATAAAAAATATCCTCGTTCTCCTGACTTCCAGCTCTACAACGTTCATGAAGACCTCTTCACCCAGACCCATCATTAACCCCACGGTCAACCGATATTCTTAGGAAACTCCCCTGTCCACCCTATCTATTCCTGCCCTGTGATCCAGTAGCTTCTAAATTCAGCCACGGTCAGCACATAAGATTCAAAATTCATTCTCTAGCCTGGGGTTGAAGCTCTCTAAGAGAGATTTCCAATGGTACCTGTCTCGCATCAATCCGACATCGGGGCTGATCGCAGTTGCCGTTCTAGCCGGGTCGCGCACAGTAAAACAACATTTCCGGCTCGTGGATGGCACCCGACGACCACCCCCGAGGCGGCCGACCCGCCTTCCACTCGCTGGACCAGTGCACCTCCATCCCCGGAGCCGCCCATCCAGGAGTCACCGACGCTGCAACATCCTTCCCGGCTTCCCCGGCCCGCTAATCAGGTCGTGGGCCCCACGAGTACTAGCGCTTGCCACCGTCAGAGCGGCCCTGAGTGCTGCCCGTCAACCCGAACGCGTTACTCCCGGGTCCCGCATGTAGCCCTTTCCCTCCCTGCGTGGAGTGGGTAGAAATAATCAATTCTGTAACTATTATTATTTGTTGTACCAGGAGTACGAGTTCGGTCGGGGTCGTCGTCCCTACGCCCGGAGCGTGGAGGTACACTCGCCGCCCCCTTTAGTGCTTGCTTTTCTAGTATATACTCTTGATGCCGCTGCTTGTGAGCATGTTAGGCCCCTAGATTGCTTGAGTTAGTCACCGCTGTGAGTTGAGAGTGCGAGATCCGTCCCGTGACTCGATCCGAGCACGAGAGTGAGTCGACCACCCAAGACTCAATGCCGGTTTCTCAACCGTGCAGATCGACTCGTTTCCCTCGCCGGAAATGACCGTGAGTGAGTGCTTCTTATTTGGGGCATGTTTGTCTCTTCAGGAGCCACGTTAGGTGCTGACTTGGTCGTGTTGTTGCTAGTCGCGTCGTCCCTCTAGTCGTGTCGTCTAGTAGAAGTCCAAGGTTCGTGTCCACAACATCGAGTCTCATCGTCGTCCCGCATCAGAAGCATAAAAGGAAGGCACTCTAGAAGTAGGAGACACTACTAACAAGGCAAAGGAAACCCTCCACCTGGCCACATTCCATAGCTCCCAAGTGTCATAATAGTAGAAGCAACCAGATCTTTGTGACGTGACACCGGTGGATCGCGAAGCACTAGTTACTAAGGTGATCCTTTACTAGTTGCGTGCCCTTAGGAGAGGAATGCAGATGTTTCCAAGATGGGCAATAAAACCCAGTAGGCCACAAATTTCATATTTCTCCTGCTTTAACTTAAAAACACGGTTTTAAGGACCCAAATGGCAAAATGCTTCAGAGAACCTGCACGGTTGCCCGCTTAATACTCTGTGAACGCTGCCACTACGACTTTTGTGCCACCTTTAATGGTCATATCAGGTTTAGATAATTTATCACCCTAGTAACCCAACAACTTACCATTGCCCAGTAGATGGCTTAACCCAAAGGGGGTGAATAGGTAAATAAATTTAATCATAGTAAAACAATGTTTTAGAACAAGGTACGACAGTTCTTAAATAGATGCGGAATAGAACTAAAGCACAGAAAGCAATCACACAGATGAACATGGAGATTTTAGACAGGTTCGCCCCTGATCTTCAGTCAGTCTTACGTCTAGTACCTAGCAACTATTGGGATTTCCACTATTTCCACGCAAGGAATAGTTACACAGCTATTTTTAACCAGGTGTTCAGTCACACCACATGTCACGCCCCGAGATATGCAGCAGAATTAAGTCGAGAACGTGAATAGCCTACAAATAAGCCTCAAGCTAGCATGATCATCAGAGCGCTAAACATTCACACACAAAGAGTGAATACAAGAAAATATACTCAAAAATTCCAACTTTATTAGATCATAATAATTCAAAGTTTACAATGACTCTTGACTCCTTGACATAATAATTCACTAGACTCAATAAAGAGAAAATTACATAATATGATCAACTTCACCGCCTACTTCAGTGAAGGAGTTCCAACTACAATATAACACTTGACACTAAGGCTTCTCTCATTCTTCAATCACTCTTGGATTCGCCACTTGAATAGTCTGAGTCCGACCTGTTAGAATTTCCTGAAAAGATTAAGAAAGTAGGGAATGAGCGCACTCGCTCAGTAGATATCTTCGTATCAACATGAAGGCAATATTAGTAATTAACATTTTAGCTCTAGAAGGTAAAGCTGGAAGAATGCGATAAAACATGTGAATAAAATCAAACTAACATAAGTAGCAAGATATAAAGAAGATAAGAGATATGAGAGCATGATCAAGTAATGTCACGCCCCGACGCGGAATATCGGGATTGGCAGTAGAAACAAGTAATAATAATAATATGTTACTTTCTAGACATGATGTGCTAAAACATACGGATTAACCATGAACATAACTTCCTTAATTAAATAGCAATTTCATAATCCATGAACCCATTTACATAACCATCTTAAACAACCTCAATAAACATCCATCATAACATCCACCAGACCACATTATATTGACTAACTTCACATTACAACTCTTTGAACCACATTCCAAAACACAACTAAACATAGACAATTCTCTCTAGCTCCACAACATCTATTTGGCTCACTCCATGATCAACACTCTTGCCCGTTCCCATCGGATTGCGAGTCCTCACCTGAGCTACCTGAAAAGGGGGAACAACTAGGTGAGCGAGCGCTCAGTAGATAATAACAGACAAGTTTAAGTAATTAACCAGTTAATTGCATTAAATGCGCGGAAAGAAATAACGATATAACGAAATGATATAATTAGAAGAGGTACGAGATCATGAATAAAACGAAATTGGAAATTGGCCAACAAGCAAGATTTAACCAAGTCAAGATAATTTCAAGTAAGAGATCACTGTCATAGACATCACACAAGTCATGCACTCGGTGCAATGCCTCACCATGTTATTCAAACTCCCCGGGGCACAAGTACTTTTCGGGCGCTCCTCCCAAGACTAGACCGGGCCCTTACAATGCGTTGGCATTGATTTCTTGGATCCAAGATCCCAAGTTATGTCTAGACATTAATCAAGTTTAATGGCCAAGATTCAAGGTATGGAACTTACCGCAAAATTTCAAGGGTAAGTTGAAGAGATACTTTGACCAGAAAGTTTAAATTATCAAGAGTTGTACGATCATATATGGGCCGCACATCGAGGATCTGGGCTGAGAATCAGCCACTACGAATTCAAGGAATAAACGGACCATTGTGGGCCGTTTAAAGAAGAACGGTCCTAAATGGGCCTTTTAACTATAATGGATGGTCAAGAATGGGCCGTGCAGGGCCAGAAAGACAAGAAGCCTATGAATAAAATAAACGGGCAGTATTGGGCCGTTTCAGGGACAAACGGTCCAATAGGGTCCACTCATCTGGGCTTGATTTAAATAACTAGAACCCACCTAATTTAGGCTCCAGGCTGCCATAGGTGGGACAGAATTGAACCAAGGTCCAGCCCACTTTCCACTGATCAGCCTAGAGCTTATTGGGCCAATCAAAACAAGTTTTTGGTCGAAGATAGAACAAGGTTAATCGACCAAAAAAATTGGCACTGGGCCAGGGATGAACGGTTCATACTGGGTCGCCCACTAAGTTGAACGGTTCCTTTCCGGCCGCGCAAGACTCAGTTGGTCTAAGTGATCCGTGACTCACAACACGATAATCCAAGCGATTCGATCGCGTATACAGGTTCAGGTCTTGATGGTACAACCTGCCCGGCGTCCTAGTGGGAATCCCAGGCTCGCGGGGGCTTACAGAGGTCCCGTAATGAAGGTCCTAGTCTGACGGATGGAATATCCGGCGGAGAGTCCCAACCATTACATGGAATTGGGGCTAATAAATCAGCAGAAACCAGTGATGCGGTCAGTCAATTCTACCGGAGTAAATTGACTGTCAAACAATCCTAATAAAAATTTCAATTAATAATGAATCATGATCGATATTAACATTCATTGAAGAAGATGATCCAAGTAAAGATGAATAAATTAGCAAGAGTTATAATCATTAACTGTTATAATTTTCCAGGGTTTTTTTATGCATATTGCTACTTACATTTAACCACTAACCTACTATCATAAATCATGCGAGAAAGATAACTTCATCAATTCCGTAAAGATGGATGGTCGAGTAGGGACCTTTCATCCTCCCGGCGATCGCACGACATGCCGTTTATCCCCCTCAGGTCAGAAGGCCTGCTGGAGATGAGCGGTCTGTAATGAGCCGCTGGAAGAGACGAACGGTCAATAACTGGCCGCCTGATAGAAGGGCGGTCTAGGTCATGCCGTGCTTCCCAGAAACATAATATGAATCACAACACATAAACGGTCAGTAATATGCCGCCTAACCAGGTTGGGCGGTCTATCGTGAGGCCGCGCAAGTCAGAAACAGTCAAGCCCCCTTTCGCCCTGCCCGCCTCCAGCGAGTTGGCTAGGGTTACAATAAATTACAAAATATGCATAGCACAGATCATAATAATTAGGGCTTTTGGATTCAAAAGAAAGAGCATGAAAAGTTTTACAATATAGCATGCTCGATTTAATCTTTAGTGCCCGTAATCCCTACTTAAACGAGATGAAACAAGTATAACCCTAAATATGACATGCTTCTACTAAACCCTAAAATTCTCACAGGGTACTAAATAACTTTTAGGGCTTTTACATCTAATAGAAAGAGCACTCGATGCTGGTTCTAACCATATATGATACTTAAGGTTTGGCTTGTTATAACCTACCTTAATTGGAGGAAGAAGGAAGAAGAAGGGACAACGACGTGCTAAGAACACCCCGCCGGTGATCACCAGAATCCGCCCTCGTCCACGATCCTCGTCGGCCGTCACAGCACCCAAACGAAACTAGGGTTCCTAAGGGTCATTTTTATAGGTCACACAAGGTCTAGAGCCTTCTATTCGCGGAGATAGAGTCCAATCAAGTTGGACGTGCGCGAACCGCGCGGATAGGGTCAGTCGCCGCCTTCTAATCCAAAATTCACTTTCTTGGGTTAGGGTTTCGGGGGGAACTAAGAGGGGAAACGATCCTCTCATCCTAACCTTTCTTTTGGATCCGGTCTCAGTCTAAATGATCGGGTATTGGGCTCAAATTTCACGTTTTAAGGTCCAATTAAATTAAGTGTGGATTTGGGCCTTAATCAGTTAATTCGGCCTAATTACGAGTTTTATTTGAGCTGGTCACAGAAGGCACTATTATTAAACATTTTATCCTTTTCAAGATTCTAAATTTTCCAGATTTTTACAAAATGGTCGAAATTTAACTTATTCAATTTATTAAAGACATTCTAATTAATCTGTAATAAATTTTCTAGAAATTTTTATTTGATAATAAATCGGGGTATTACACCCTCCCCCACTTTAAAGAATTTGGTCCTCTAAATTCACTACACTTAACACGATAGGGAGTGGAAACTCACCTAGAACAAGTCGGGATACTGTTTTCGCATGGTATCTTCTGACTCCCAAGTTGCTTCTTCGGTCCCACGCCGACTACATTGCACTTTAACCTTAGGTATGGACCGGTTCTTGAGTTGTTGCTGCTTACGATCAAGAATCTTAACAGGTCTTTCTTCATAGGTCAGATCTTCCTTTAACTCAAGATCCGCATGCTGAATGACATGAGTGGGGTCATATACATATTTTCTCAACATCGACACATGGAAGACATTGTGTACTCCGGATAACTGAGGTGGTAGTGCCAAACGGTATGAAACCTCCCCCACTCTTTCCAAATCTCGAATGGATCAACATATCTTGGACTCAGCTTGCCTCGAATGCCAAATCTTCGAATCCCTCTCATGGGAGAAACCTTCAGAAACACATGTTCACCAGCCTGGAATTCCAAAGCTCTTCTTCTGTTGTCCGCATAACTCTTCTGTCTTGATTGTGCTACTTGCAACCGGTCTCTAATAATACGAATATTCTTTGATGATTCAGAAATAAGATCCGATCCCAGCCATTGCTTCTCGACATCCTCGTTCCAACACAATGGGGATCGACAGCTTCTTCCATATAAAGCTTCAAATGGAGCCATCTGAATACTGGACTGATAACTATTGTTGTAAGTAAATTCAATCAAGGCCAAGTGATCACTCCAACTACCTCCAAAATTAATCATGTAGGCTCTAAGCATATCCTCCACTATCTGGTTGGTTCTTTCCGTCTGTCCGCCTGTTTGTGGATGAAACGCAGTACTGAAGTTCAGACGGGTTCCCAAAGATTCTTGCAAACCCTTCCAAAAGTGCGAGGTGAATCGGGGGTCTCTGTCGGACACGATACTGACTGGAATACCATGGAGTCGCACAACTTTCTTCATATACAAAGCTGCTAAAACATCAATAATCCACTTAGATTTAATGGACAAGAAATGAGCAGATTTTGTCAACCTGTCAACAATAACCCATATTGCATCAAATCCGCTACGAGTCCTAGGTAGACCCATAATGAAATCCATGCCAATACTCTCCCACTTCCATTGAGGTATGTCCAGTGGTTTCAACTTCCCTGCAGGTCTGAAATGATCAGCCTTAACTTGTTGGCACACCAAACATTTACTCATAAATTCAGCTATTTTCTTTTTCATATTCGGCCACCAGAAAGATCTTTTCAAATTCTTAAACATCTTCGTACCTCCAGGATGAATGGTATATCGGGATCTATGAGATTCCTCGAGGATCTTGTTCTTAACTTCGGCCACATCAGGTACACAAGTCCTTCCCTAAAATAACAATCTGCCATCATTAGCTATCATGAATTCAGGTCTGCTACCCAAGTTCTCCTTGATTTCTATCAACTCTGGATCATTATCTTGCAAGGACTTGATTTCTGCCAATAATTCTGGTTTAAGTTGAATCTGAGCAATCATAGCTCGGTCCTTGTCAGCATTTATATCTAAACTGGCTAATTGCTCCAGCAATTTCCATTCTTGCAACATGAGGTTTGGCAATTTAGCTATTGGCTTGCGACCTAAAGCATCTGCTACCACATTACCCCTCCCGGGATGATACTCTATGGAGAAGTCAAAATCCTTTAAATATTCTAACCATCTTCTCTGCCTCATATTGAGCTCTTTCTGAGAAAATAAAAACTTCAAACTCTTGTGATCTGAAAATACTGTGAACGTCTCTCTATATAAGTAATACCTCCATATCTTCAAGGCAAATACTACTACTGCTAGCTCCAAATCATGGACAGGATAATTCTCCTCATGCTTTCTCAACTGCCTAGAAGAATAGGCTATCACTTTCCCATGCTGCATCAGTACGTAACCTAAACCAATTCCCGAAGCATCGGTGTACACCACGAAGCCTCCTTCTCCAGATGGTAAAGCTAAAACAGGGGCAGTCGTTAAACACTCCTTCAAAGTCTGGAAGCTTCTCTCACAATCCTCCAACCAGTCAAATTTATTCTCCTTGCGGGTTAATCTCATTAAGGGAACTGCGATCTTGGAGAAATCCTTAATAAACCTTCGGTAATATCCTACTAGGCCTAGAAAGCTTATTATTTCTGTTACATTAGTAGGCCTATCCCAATTTTTCACTGCCTCTATCTTAGACGGATCCACAGAAATACCTTCTTTCGTAATGATATGCCCTAGAAAGGATACATCCTACAGCTAAAATTCACACTTGCTAAACTTGGCGTATAACTGATGATCTCTCAATATTTACAACGCCATCCTCAAGTGCTCAGCATGTTCTTCCTCACTCTTGGAATAAATCAGAATGTCATCAATAAACACCACGACTCATTGATCAAGATAGGGTCGGAACACATTGTTCATCAACTGCATAAAAGCTGCAGGTGCATTCGTTAGTCCAAAAGGCATTACAACAAATTTAAAATGCTTATACCTGCTACGAAAAGTCGTCTTATAAACATCCTCTTCCTTAATTTGCAACTGGTGGTAGCCTGATCGAAGATCAATTTTAGAAAATTACTGAGCTCCTGCTATCTGATCAAATAATTCATCAATCCTCGGTAATGGATATTTATTCTTGATAGTCAGCTGATTCAATTACCGATAATCAATACACAACCTCATCGAGCCATCCTTCTTCCTTACGAATAATACTAGAGCTCCCCACGGGGATGTACTTGGACGAATAAACCCCTTCTCAAGTAATTCCATTAACTGCTGCTTTAATTCCCTCAGCTCTGTAGGAGACATACGATAAGGAGCTTTAGAAACAGGGGTCGCGCCAGGAATTAGATCAATAGAAAACACAACTTCCCTCTTTGGTGGAAGTCCTGGAAAATCCTCAGGAAAAATATCCAGAAAATCTCAGACAACAGGAATGTCCTTAATCTCGATCTTCTTCTCAGGGGTCACATAAATAAAGGCTAGGAAAGCCTGACATCCTCTCCTCATCAACTTATCAGCTCAGAGGACCGAAATAAGTGGCACAGACTTATGGTGCCCAACCCCTATAAAAGAAAGTCCAGGGTGTCTAAAAAAAGACACAGAACTGGAACTACAATGAACATTGGCCTCATGCTTAGCCAACCAATCCGCTCCTAGAATTACATCATAATCTTTCATATCCATACATACTAATTCAGCCGGCAAATTCTGTTCATTAACCATAATCTTGCTAGAAGGATAAAAATATTTAATCACTGATCTAGAACCAATAGGAGTTAATATCTCTAGTGGGGAATCCATCAAAACCGGCTTCACAGCTAATGTCTTAGCAAAATTCTGAGAAACAAATGAATGAGTAGCACCGGTATCGAAAAGAACAAAAGCTGGCTTTCCATGAACAATGAGAGTACCTTCAACAAGTCCACCCTCCTTGGTGGTGCCCGCATTGTCCTCCTGTAGGGACTGGAGCTTGCCCTGTTGCTTCTTGCTGCCTTGAGGCTTAGTCGGGGTAGCTTGCTCGGATAAGAGAGGACACTCCGGGATACGGTGGTCTCTACTTCTACAACGTAAGCAGGCGCCCAGCTTGCGCCATCACTCTTCCATCTTGTGACCAGGACGGTCACAATACTTGCATACGCCCTTAAATGGAACAGTAGGACCAGGCTTCTTGTCTTCATTCTTTGGCATCTTCCCCTTCCATGAACCAGACCCGCCATTGGGCCTTTTCTTGCTATAACCGGGCTTAGCATTCCCAGGACCAGTAGGTTGCTCCTTCTTGACGTTCTTCCCATGGATTTTCTCCATCATTTCCAAGGTATCTTCTAAAACTTGGGCTTTCCTCACCATTTCTGCATAGGTCTGAATCTCCATCGGCGCCAACTGGTTAATATAATGCAACTTCAGCCCATTAAGAAAACGTTTCGCCTTCATCTTTTCTGTGGAAATCAAATGAGTGGCATAACGAGAAAGTCTAGAGAATTGAGCTTGATATTCCGCCATAGATAAACTCCGCTGCTTCAGAGTAGCAAACTCAGCGGCTTTCTTCTATTGGATTTTGTCGGAAAAGTACTTGCTATTGAAGAATTCTTCAAATTCCTTCCATGAAATTTGCCTATCACTGAGGGTTACCTTTACTGACTCCCACCAACACGTTCCAACTGGAAGGTTGTTAAAAGCACACGCTCCTGGTCGCTGCATTGCATCACCTCGAAAATCCTCTCCATCTCTTTAAGCCAGTGCTCAGCTTCATCGGGATCAGTTGAGCCTCCAAAACGTGGGGGATTCATCCCACGAAAATTCATGTGTAAATCGCCAGCGCCATGATTTGCCGCTCCACCCTGGGCCACTTGTTGCAAAGACCGCGTAGGTCCTTGGACCGTTCGCTGCATGTCTCGCCACTGCGCACGCTCAGCTGCCATCGAAATGTCCTGTATGAAAATAATTTATCTTAAGTTCACTTAGGAAAAAAAGTTTAGAGTTGATTATTAACTCAACCCAAGTCTCTACCCAATTCTCACTAGGCTTGGCCCTTTGACTCATAACAAGAGTATAGGTTCTACGACAAACACTTAGAATCCTAGAACTTAAATAACCCAGAAATATTAGAAACCTAGGCTCTGATACCACCTAACTATCACGCCCCGACGTGGAATATCGGGACTGGCAGTAGAAACAAGTAATAATAATAATATGTTGCTTTCTAGACATGATGTGCTAAAACATAAGGATTAACCACGAACATAACTTCCTTAATTAAATAGCAATTTCATAATCCATGACCCCATTTACATAACCATCTTAAACAACCTCAATAAACATCCATCATAACATCCACCAGACCACATTATATTGACTAACTTCACATTACAACTCTTTGAACCACATTCCAAAACACAACTAAACATAGACAATTATCTCTAGCTCCACAGCATCTATTTGGCTCGCTACATGATCAACACTCTTGCCCGTTCCCATCGGATTGCGAGTCCTCACCTGAGCTACCTGAAAAGGGGGAACAACTAGGTGAGCGAACGCTCAGTAGATAATAACAGACAAGTTTAAGTAATTAACCAGTTAATTGCATTAAATGCGTAGAAAGAAATAACGATATAATGAAATGACATAAGTAGAAGAAGTACAAGATCATGAATAAAATGAAACAGGAAATTGACCAACAAGCAAGATTTAACCAAGTTAAGATAATTTCAAGTAAGAGATCACTGTCATAGACATCACGCTAGTCATGCACTCGGTGCAATGCCTCACCATGTCATTCAAACTCTCCGGGGTACAAGTACTTTTCAGGCGCTCCTCCCAGGACCAGACCGGGCCCTTATGATGCGTTGGCATTGATTTGTTGGATCCAAGATCCCAAGTTATGTCTAGACATTAATCAAGTTTAATGGCCAAGATTCAAGATATGGAACTTACCTCAAAATTTCAAGGGTAAGTTGAAGAGATACTTTGACCAGAAAGTTCAAATTATCAAGAACCAATAGTTCCTTGGATTCAACACGAAAAATTATGGAAATCACTTCTGGATGATAAGCGGTCAGAATAGGGCCGCTCAAGTAATTGTACGGTCATATATGGGCCGCACATCGAGGATCTGGGCTGAGAATCAGCCACCACGAATTCAAGGAATAAACGGACCATTGTGGGCCGTTTAAAGAAGAACGGTCCTAAATGGGCCTTTTAACTATAATGGACGGTCAAGAATGGGCCGTGCAGGGCCAGAAAGATAATAAGCCTATGGATAAGATAAACGGGCAGTATTGGGCCATTTTAGGGACAAACGGTCCAATAGGGTCCGCTCATCTAGGTTTGATTTAAATAACTAGAACCCACCTAATTTAGGCTCCGGGCTGCCATAGGTGGGACAGAACTGAACCAAGGTCCAGCCCACTCTCCACTGGTCAGCCTAGGGCTTATTGGGCCAATCAAAACAAGTTTTTGGTCAAAGATAGAACAAGGTTAATCGACCAACAAAATTGGCACTGGGCCAGGGATGAACGGTTCATACTGGGCCGCCCACTGAGTTGAACGGTTCCTTTCCGGCCGCGCAAGACTCAGTCGGTCCAAGTGATCCGTGACTTACAACACGATAATCCAAGTGATTCGATCGCGTATACAGGTTCAGGTCTTGATGGTACAACCTGCCCGGCATCCTAGTGGGAATCCCAGGCTCGCGGGGGCTTACGGAGGTCCCGTAATGAAGGTCCTAGTCCGACGGAAGGAATATATGGCGGAGAGTCCCAACCATTACAAGGAATTGGGGCTAATAAATCAGCGGAAACCAGTGATGCGGTCAGTCAATTCTACCGGAGTAAAATGACTATCAAACAATCCTAATAAAATTTTCAATTAATAATGAATCATGATCGATATTAACATTCATTGAAGAAGATGATCCAAGGTCAAGATGAATAAATCAGCAAGAGTTATAATCCTTAACTGTTATAATTTTCCAGGGTTTTTTTATGCATGTTGCTACTTACATTTAACCACTAACCTGCTATCATAAATCATGCGAGAAAGATAACTTCATCAATTCTGTAAAGATGGACGGTCCAGTAGGGACCTTTCATCCGCCTTGGCGGTCGCACGACATGCCGTTTATCCCCCTCAGGTCAAAAGGCCTGCTGGAGATGAGCGGTCTGTAATGAGCCGCTGGAAGAGACGAACGGTCAATAACTGGCCGCCTGATAGAAGGGCGGTCTAGGTCATGCCGTGCTTCCCAGAAATATAATACGAATCACAACACATAAACGGTCAGTAATATGCCGCCTAACCAGGTTGGGCAGTCTATCGTGAGGTCGCGCAAGTCAGAAATAATCAAGCCCCCTTTCGCCCTGCCCGCCTCCGGCAAGTTGGCTAGGGTTACAATAAATTACAAAATACGCATAGCACAGATCATAATAATTAGGGCTTTTGGATTCAAAAGAAAGAGCATGAAAAGTTTTACAATATAGCATGCTCGATTTAATCTTTAGTGCATGCAATCCCTACTTAAACGAGATGAAACAAGTATAACCCTAAATATGACATGCTTCTACTAAACCCTAAAATTCTCGTAGGGTACTAAATAACTTTTAGGGCTTTTGCATCTAATAGAAAGAGCACTCGATGTTGGTTCTAACCATATATGATACTTAAGGTTTGGCTTGTTATAACCTACCTTAATTGGAGAAAGAAGGAAGAAGAAGGGACGACGACGTGCTAAGAACACCCCGCCGATGATCGCCGGAATCTGCCCTCGTCCACGATCCTCGTCGGCCACCACAGCACCCAAATGAAACTAGGGTTCCTAAGGGTCATTTTTATTGGTCACACATGGTCTAAAGCCTTCTATTCGCGGAGATAGAGTCCAATCAAGTTGGACGTGCCGAACCGCGCGGATAGAGTCAACCGCCGCCTTCTAATCCGAAATTCACTTTCTAGTTAGGGTTTCGGGGGGAACTAAGAGGGGAAACAATCCTCTCATCCTAACCTTTCATTTGGATCCGGTCTCAGCCTAAATGATCGGGTATTGGGCTCGAATTTCGCGTTTTAAGTTCCAATTAAATTAAGTGTGGATTTGGGCCTTAATCAGTTAATTCGGCCTAATTACGAGTTTTATTTGAGCTAGTCACAGAAGGCACTATTATTAAACATTTTATCCTCTTCAAGATTCTAAATTTTCCAGATTTTTACAAAATGGTCGAAATTTAACTTATTCTATTTTTTAAAGATTTTCTAATTAATCTCTCATAAATTTTCTAGAAATTTTTATTTGTTAATAAATCAGGGTGTTACAAGTAAGAATATAATGTGGCCTTTCATAGATGAGAATGTACTATCATGTAACATGAATGTACTTTCATAACCTTAAAAAGCTATGCACTAGAAAGTCATGTAACAAGCAAATATAATTTCATGAGATTGCCTCGTGGATTTCGCTGGTTTTTAAAAAAAGTACTCCCAGCGCAACTCGACGCCAGTATTCATCATACCCCATGGTTTACTGTATATTTCCGGCCATCCGCCGAGGGGGCTAGCGTGGAGCCCTTGGACACCGTCCGTGCCCGACCTTGCATCTTCAAGTTATAAATCAAGCTACTTCCACGAGAAATATAAATGTAGGCCAATAATGTCAAGATCAACCGTAGTTTAATGGCAACAATACCAAGGTAAGAACATACCAAAATGGAACCATGAGATCAATGATGAATTAATTGGACATTATGTCACGGAGGAATTCTGGCAGCATAATAGTACATTCATAGTTTTCTATAGTTTATTAATAACTTATTGAACAAGGTGTTAGGTTCCAGATAATCAGAAAAGCATCTAAGAATAGAGTAGAATCAACCCTTGGGTCAAATCTCGGGTTGGACATCATGTTGATAGAACGCGGTCTCAGGAGGACCATTTTCTTAAGGTAGCGGTCAAGTCAAGACCGCCTTTAAACAGGGTCGATGCCAGAAAGTAACGGGGTCGACGCAGCAGAACTGCAGGAATGACGCGGTCACACCAGGACTGCTATCAGGAAGTAGTGGTCGCTTGAGGGCCGCGATCAAGTCCGAGTGTAGGAAAATGCAGAAAACTCAAGTGCTTTCTAGACCATTGCGTTTTTAGGGTACAACCAGCTAGGCATCCTTGTGGGAATCCCAAGCTCGCGGAGACTTGCGGAGGTCTTGAAACAAGATCACCTAGTCCGACAGAAGGAATATCCGACGGAGAGGATCTCAAGTTGAAGAAGTGTTCCTATCAAGTGCACGTGATCTAATAGCAACGTACCGGAATATGCGCCATATGTGAACTTAATAAAATAGAAATAAGGTGAGAAAGGGAACGATTAAAACTCATAAGTCAAATTACATGGAAATTCCTTGAATTACACTATTATATGATTTGGGACAAGAAAATAACATACATGAAATTAAGCTTAAAAACATGCCAACCACAAGTATGAAAAATGCCACGATAAGGATCAATAATAACTAGGCTAAGGCATGCATAGTAATATTTATATAAAGGAAATACAGAGTGTTTAAGTTGGTTATAGAAACCAGAACGCGATCAGTCGGGGGCCGCTACTTGCAAGTAGCGGTCTCTGCAAGACCGCCTTATGTCTTTTGCAGATAGAGGCTAAAACCCGTGTGTAGAGCCTATTCTAGCTAGGGCAATGAATGGATGGAAACTATAAGGAACTGGGAGATATGATATGATATCATGTCGAGAACGAAGAAAGTGCATGATAAGATATGATTTAAGCCAAAATTCTTATCTTTTAATTAAGGGGTGTAAGGATAGTATGCAGTGAAAGTTATGCATGCGTAGTCATGGAAAAATATTAAATACTCCATGTATAGTGCATGAAATCACGAGGTAATAGAGGGTTTTTGTTCCTAACTTTATGTTTATGCCAACATTAGATAACCTACATTTGGGTTGATCCCTAGACTTCGAATTTGTTGCTGGAAGAAGGTTCTCGTTCCTGCGTGTTCTACGTGGAACCGGCAACTTCCAGACGCTCTATCTCCCTGACTACTTGATCTTCTTTCACGAGATTTGGAGGGCGGTTAGAAGACATAAAGGGGAACAATTTACTCTAAGGGTTGAACTTGAAAATACCTCTGATAAGGTCTCTAAACTTCGGATCCTCACCGGAAGAACGCACCCGTTCCTGCACGTTCTACGTAAAAACAGCTAGTTCCGATCCCTCTAGATCTCCGGATGCTTGACCTCCTAACATGAAATTTGGCAGAGGGTTAAAAGATACTAAAGGGAACAGAAAACCCTAAAGGAAGTACCTGCGAAGGCGATGCCTTACCTTCGAATTATGCCATCCAAAATTAGGGTTCGCGCAGGATGAATCTGGGCTCTATTTATAGAGTTTGGCCTAGGGTTGAGGGATTAGATCAAACTAGGAGTCCTTATTGGGGTTAGAATCAATCCCTAAGAGTCCTAGACATGTTCTCATGCCAGATCACTTCAATCCATGGCGATAGGGTTGATAAAAATGCAAGCTTTGCACGCTTCTAGAATTCCCGTTCTTGGAATCAGGTAGCGGTTGCTCCTGGACCGCCTTCATCGAGACGTGGTCGCGCGACTGACTACGACTTGCCTGGGTGCCAAAATTTAAATTTTGGTCAAAATTTAATCCTATTTATCCCATATTTATCTAATAATATTAGGGAATTATCATAATTACGCCTCTAGAGTTGGGCTTGGGCCTAAAAGCCTTAGAATTGAGTTTATGGGCCTATTTAAAGTGGGCTTATTTATCATGTTAATAATTAGCCTTCAAATTAATTTACTTAACTCATAATTCATTAAATAGCCCATTAAGCCTATTTAAATGCTTAATAATTTTATTTAATTTCTAAAAAATCCTAGAAAATTCCAGGGTGTTACACCACAGGCACTCACTTATTGGAGCCCCAGGTGACTTCTAGGCATAGCCAAACCCAGGATTCAAGCCTCCTGTAGACACTCTTGTCTGCAAGAAAGGGGAACTTAGGATATTAGCCTCCTATAGGCACTCTTGCTCGCAAGCAAGGGCTTCTCACCTCAAGGAAAAGTAAACCACTTTGCAAGTGAGTTTACATAGAGTTTGCCTCTTAGGCAAATTGTGTACAACGAAATACATATCATTCAAGATGATAATGTCAGAGTAGAAATGTAGCTATCTTGAAGTACTCAGAAAACCCTTTTTGAAAAATAGAAACTTAGAGTTGCATGAAAGGCTTTTTATGATGAAGGAAAGAAGAATGCAGCAGAGAATGTGACACGATTTGCTTCTTCTTCACTTGAACTTGCATTAGAAGATTTGTTAAAAAATATTTGACTTTGATATCTCAAAACTTAGAAATGTAGACTTGCATAGGAAATTGGGTTTTCTCACTTGGTTAAGCTCGTGTGTATTCTCTGTGTCCTCTTCTCATTCTATACATCACTTTAATAGCTCTCTGGTGCTGGTTCCGTTAGATACATCTTGGGAATGTTAGACCCATCTTGATAGTCATTAGACCCTACTTAGTATCTGTTTAGACTCAACCTTGTAAACATTAGAGAGCTTCATGATCTATCTTGAGAGAGTAGCTTTCTGCCACAGAAGATGTTTTTGCCTTTGATACATGTGGTCCTTTTTCTATGCGAAAAGACAGAATCAAATCCTTCCTAGAACGGCTCCTTTGACTTTGTATGTTTCGTGAGAAAAAAGATGATCTTCCTTAAAGTAAATATCCTTTCCTAGGATGTCATTTCTTCATAGGCATGTCATTCATGCATAAGGCATTTGTTTACTCCATGATAATATAAAGTTTAGAAAGTGTGTCATAGAGTATTCATTCTTTTTTCTTGCCTTGATCCATATATGTACTCCTATTCATGTTATTATCTTTCTGGTCTTTGTCTTCCTAAAAATAGATTTAGAAGACTGACCATTCCATGTCATTAGACAAGTATATATCACTATAAGAAAATGCGGTGTTAGCGACGAAAATTTACGATGGATTAATTTTCATCGTAAATTTGTATGTAAATTCAGATGGATATATTTCGTCGTAAATTCCATATGTATTTCAGACAGAATGTAATCGGTCTGAATATACGTCTCAATTTGCGACGGATATTCAGACGGAAAACATTCCGTCTGAAATTACAGATTGAAATAAGTTCCGTCCAAATTTTAATCGCAAAAATTCCCCCCTCCCGCCACGATCGATCCCTTCCTCCCACCCCTTCCACCCGCCCCCATTCCCTCCCCACTCTCCCTCTCACTCTCTCTTTCTCCTCTGCTTGTCATTGTAGCCGCCGGAGCCGCTGTCCTCGACGTCGCCGCCGGCCTCCCTCCCTCTCAGCGTCGTCATCACCGTCGCCGCCAGCCTCCTCGCATCCTCACCGTCATCATCGTCGGTAAGGCCTCTCCCAATCTCCCTCCTCCGCTCCCTTTGGCAGCTCTCCGTCTCCCTATCTTCCTCCCCCTCTCTCGATCCTGTCCCCCTCCCTCACTCAATCCCTCTTCCTCTCCCTCTCCCCTCTCCCCTCTCCCGCTCCCTCACTCCCTCTCCCTCTCCCGCTCCCTCACTCCCTCTGGCCGCCCTCCCCCTCCACCGCCCTCTCTTCCCCTGTCCGTGGCCCCCCTCCCCCTCACACACACACACACACACACACACACGCACACACAGACACAGACACATGCACACACGCCTCAGGCCCCCCTCGCCCTCTCCATCTATCGTTGGTCGCAGGCCCCCCTCTCCCTCTCCTGTTGCCCCCCCCCCTCACAGGCACACGCACACACCCGGCGCCCCCTCTGCAGGCCGGGGGTGGTCTCACACACGTAGATAAAATAATTAATTTTTATTTTATTTAATATAATTTTGTATTCATCGTAGGATAATCGACCGAGGGAAAGGGAACGAAAGAATTAGAGAATTTTTTACAAATAAACAGTAAGTAAAAATTTAATTTCATTTTTATATGTTGTTTAATTTTATTTTAATTTATGCAATCTTACTCAGATTTATTGTTAGGATGTCTTGTTTAATATTAACTAAATTAGAGAGGGGGTGGGGCGTTGTGGGCACTAAAAAAAAGAAAAAAATAGAGAAGAAAGAAACAAAAAAAGGAACAAGATAGCAAATGCAAGTGTTAATAGATGGAGAAAGACTTGGTGTGTTATCTTTATTTTATTTGTTTGAATTTTTTTTGAAATGGCCCCCAAAATATCTTAACTTAGAGTGTAAGTCATGGCACCATCCGATTATCTAAAAAAATAAAAGAGGCGGCAACCTAGAGGCAAACTCAGCCCAGATCTCTCTGGCCCATTTAAGGCCCTGTTAATGGATGAGAGATTGAGAGGTGCGTTAGGTTGGGAATTCAGTCACAACTACGGAGGCGGCCGATGGATTATACTTTAGGAATGGCACATCTTAATTAGTTGAGACAAGGAAGTAGAAGGCTAAGTATTAGACAAGATGGGTGGAGGGGCGGGGGAGGTTGGTCTGAGAGGGGGAGGGGCTAGCAAGAGGGGGGTCTCCGGGAGGGTGGAAAATGGAAATGTTTATGCAAATTTAGGTATTTTTTTTTGTGATCCACCTACTAGATTGAAAGAGCTACGATTAGACAAAACGTCCCAGATTTGATGTGAGAGCTGTTTCAAAATCAATAAAATGAAGACAACCGTTATCTAGAAGAGGCTCTTTTTTGAGTAAAAATTTTATGATGAATATTTAGCCCCTTAACTTGTTCTTCCATTTCTTATATTCATAGCTGCAGGATTGTACTTCAAGCATGGATCTTTTATTCCTTTTTTTGTACATATGTTTCTATGATCAGCTTAAATGATAATCGAACCTTTTCAAAAAAAGAAAAAGATATATAGCCATGTATGTAGGGAGAGGAGGAAGAGAAGATCGAAGTGAGAGCAAATAAGGACATATATTGCCATGTATGTAGGGATGGAAAAGGGGGAAGAAGGAGATACTTCCCTTTTAACTTTGGGTCAGTTTGTTAATCAAGCAGGGTAAGGGCAAAATAACTCACCTATCTTAACCGAGTTGGAAAATATTTGAATGTTCCAAAGTTCCAAATAGTCATTGAGTAACTAGGCACGTGAAGTAGAAAGATATGCTTGGGTTGAACATATCAGTACACATAGCCAATGTTTACAAAGTCTGGCGAAGTTGAATGAAATTCATATTTTCTTTGGTTCATTGGGTGACAAACATGTTTATCATTTTTTAAACTTCAGTTATATTTTATGAGGGGACATCGGAGCAAGCAATTTCATTTACCTTTGTTTAGGTATTTTTTGGAATGTATTTGGGTGTGTATTTGTATTTGTGGGTATTTATGAGTGTAATTGGGTCAAGAATGTAATATGGGCTAAACTTCATGTAAGGGGTTCAAATCAAATGGGCCTCAAGACTTTTAAGAGCCCAATTGAGCCTTCCCTCCCTAGTGGGCCTTCTTTCATAGAGGGCCCAATATGATGGCCCATGGCCAAGTGTGGAATATTGACCATGGGTTGCCAATATTGACTATGGAGGGGTGCGCCCCCTTCTTTGTCCCATATGGGGATTTGTTTATTGTTTGTTTAGTCTCCCTTTCCCTTTATGGCCCCTTGACCAAGGGTAACCTAAGTCATTTGGCTAGGTCTAGGGTTTTAGTATTTAATGTCACTTGTGGCATTTTATGCATTTTAATGAGAAAAATTACATGAAATTTGTGTGAATCTAGCCTTGGGCGCACCTCCCTCTCTCCCTTCTTGCTAGTTCTTCATATTCTTCCTCTTGATCGAGGCTGTGAAGCCCTCAATATTAGAGTGAATCCAATTTCTATCTCCTCCCTGGAGTGTGAAGCTCCATCACCGCCGTTCGTGCCGCCATCGGAGCCGCCAACAAGCCGCCACAAGCCACCATCCACCCTGATATCCTGAACTCCGAGATCCAGAACAACAAGCTAAAGAAAATGTCGGTTCTCCCAGATCCCAGTTCTGATTGAGCTGAGATTTTGAGAGATTGTTCCTCTTTGAGTTAGCTTTCGATCAATATAAATTTTGTGCCCTTCCGATCCCGTTTGCCCCACCTCTCAGGTCGTTCTTCATACCCCTCGCAATCTGCCTAGTTGTAGATCTACAGGATAGGTCCCTAATCCCGTATTTTTCCAACATCTTTCGTCTTCTCCAAAAATTCCCAAAATAATTCTGTACGTCCCCCACTTAGTCCTCTTCCACCCGTAATTTTCACAGGCCCTAAATTCACCGCCAACCCCTCAGTCAAAAATCACCTTTAGACACCTCACTTTATGTTCTGCTGGATCTGGATCCTGAGCCAGAAAAGAGTTCGTGGCATAGTCATTGTAATTTTCAATACTTTCCTTGGATGGGTCTGAAATTCCATTATGTTGAAGATCTCTGAGTCCTCTTTCCAACGGCGCTAACCTCGCCTCGATCCGACACCGGATCTGGGCGTGGCGTCCATTTTTGCCAGAGTGCGCAAGATTGTCCAGATCTGTCCCGAGACATGCCTACAAAAAGGGGTCACAGGTTAATTCCAGAAGAAATATGTCAGGGAAGCTTCAGCGGCTGCCGCTCCCGAAGGTCAACCAGGGACCCTCTGCCAGTGTCTCGGTGAACCGCCACCTTCAGAAGACTCCCGAAGATCGACGTCCCTTTGGACGCTCGTGTTCGCTGTCCTGCCGGCCAGCAAATCACAGAACCGGAGCCTCTGCCCGCTGCCGCCCGGTACCCGCCGCCTTGTTGCCCGTCCGCTATTGTGTAGCCCTTCACCTCCCTGCGTGGAGTGGGTAATAAAATCCATTTCTGTAATTAACTTAATTACTGTATCGGGAGTATGGAGTTTGGCCGGGGTCATCTTCCCCACGCCCGGTAGCGTGGAGATATCGTGTTCGCTCCCCACTCGGCATTTTTGCTTTACTCGTATATTTTCATATGCCGTTGCATGAGTGTTAGGAAAATCAAGCTTGTTATATCATTTCAATCACCGCTGCAAGAGAGAGCGAGACCGTCCTGTGACCCGATCCGGGCACGAAAGTGAGAGCTGACCACCCTACCTCGTTGTCGGTTTCTCAACCGCGCACATCTGCACGCTTCCCTCGTTAGGGACGATCACGAGTTTGCCTAGAGTCCTAGGTTTGCATATCAATTGGCATCAAGTCACGTCCCGTATCAAATTGGTATCAGAGCAGGTTTGAGTCTAGGGTATTCGGTCCAAGGTGTCACATTACATTCCTCTACCCAGTATATCAAAAGGTGTTCCCGGAACGATAGGTTACCCCTATTGGGAAGGTTGCACACTTGCGTGAGTTCGATCTTTGGACCACACCTCCGCCACGTATCGGATATTGGTTAAGTCTAGAGTCATCACTTCGCCTTGGTCGGTGCATTCCAACCCTGTGTACTTTGCATGCCCACGCGTAGGGGTACCCAATACTCACCACCACCACCACCTATGGCAGATCCCCGAGTCCCTAGTCTCGATGCATCATCGGTAGTCGACAGGTTTCGAGCTATTATGGGAAAAATGGATGATTTGAGTGCTCGAGTGGATAAGATGGAAGGATTGAGTGCGTGAGTGGATGGCCTACGCGCACGCTTGGAAGGAAGGATGAAGGCCTTAGAGGATAGGGCTGTAGAGTTAGACCAATCTTTTCATGGTCTGGTAGGGAGAGTAGCCATCCTAGAGAGACCCCCGGTGGAGGCGCAGCCCGCGCCGACAAATGGTCAACCGGAGCCGGTTCAACCACCTGTTGCCGCTAGGGCTCAAGGGGTAGATGATAGGAGGCGTCGAGTCCCCGAGGTGGTCGATGATGAATCCGAGAATGAAAATGGGGGATTGATGTGACACAACCTCGGACTTAGTCAAACAAGCACATCTAAGCATCCAAATGGGCCTTAATGGGCCACCGCTCTCTTCGTTGCACTCTATTCCCGAGGTGACTATGTGATACCAAGGGTGACTTATGGGAATGGACCCTTGCTGGTAGAGGGCCAGCAAGGCCAAGAATTGATTCCCCAAGGTTGGTTGCCCAATTCGATTGGGGCCGACAAAGTGCACTCGGGCACCGGGTCACACTAACCCACGGCGATCACTCTAAGTCATGGACTTGAGGATCGGGCGCTCCTCACGAATTCAGCGATGCATGAATCAAATATTGAGAGGGCTACACTAGGTGAGCAAGGAAGAGACACTTACTCGACCGGTTTGAAGAAACCGGTCCCGGTCGGAGACGAGGGCGAGCGGGGAGGCGGTGGTTCCCCACACGCCGCGGCGGTGTCGCTTGACCTGCCAAACCACTTACAAAACTACTCCTCTCGCAGGAGGGGGGACCTTGGGGTAGGGGTTAATATGATACATTCAAACACTACCACCACGCAGGGTGGGGCCTTCAGCCGGCCAAGCGGGGAGGGGTTGGTGGACCGAAACGAAGAGAAATGAGAACTAGGGAAGTTGCAGCTTCAATCTGGAATTCTGGACAGGGGGTCGCTGTGATGGCTATGCCGGGCTTGTCCGGACTCCAAATTGATCGAAACCAGCTCTTGAAGCTTTCTGACTGGATGAGGTGGACTCCAGAATTTTTGGGGAAGCTCAGACGGTCGGAGGTGGCTGCACTAGCAACAGGAAGTAGCCTCCTCTGTCTGGCCGCAGGTACTGTCTGACTGTAACAGCAAGTTGCAGAAGTGACTGAGCGCCATCCCGGGCTCCGATCAGCACGAAACCAGCGGCATCATCTTCGTGGTCGAGGTATCATTCAGCAGGAGGTGACGGAGATGCATTCAGAGGTCGAGGATGGCCGGGGCACCCAGAAGAGTGGGTACTGGTCGGAGTAGACAGCAGAAAACAGAACTAGATAGATCGGGGGAGAAAATTCGTAACTTCTTTCTCCGGTGGCCGAACGGGGTTCTGTTTCTTGATATTGAAAGATGACCGGTAGAGGAAGAACTTTGATGAAGGGGCTTCAGCCTGAATCCGCTGGGGTTTGTCGTGGCAGAAGGATCTTCCACGCTCTGGTCCAGGATGAAGACCTCTCTGCGCACTGTTGGGAGAATGGCTCTATCTGGCAGCTCCGAGCTCCGATCGTGTTGATTCCACCTCGCCTGCGAAGTAGACTGGAAGGCCTTTCCAGAAAGGTAGGCCACGCCTTCTGAAGAACTAGGATGAATCCGTGGTTGACGCTGCAACAAGGGCTGTTCTGCAGATCTGCACAGCTCCAACCTACTAGAAGAAATGAGAGGGAGATGTGGCTTCTTTGGTGGAGGGAAATGGTAGGAATGACCTAAGGGAGAGTGGGGGCTCTTGTGGGGTGGAGAAGGGAGCTAATGGTGATGGGGAATGGGGTGGAGAATGGCTGGAAGCAAGTGCTAGCAGGTGGAGGAGGAAGAGCTACGAATTTGGGGAAGGTGGGTGAGAGGAGAAGGTGAGGGGGGCACAAGTGAGTGGAGGGAAGGGTGGATTTCAAATTCAAAAGGTCTTGGAAGGTGGGTGATTATGTTGGGAAGTGGAGTGCTTGCATTGGAATGGGGTAGATTTGGTTGGAAGGTGGAGGAAGGTGTTGGAATGGGGAGACTTCTACCTAGGAACTAAGGAGTGGAGTAATGGAGGCCATGGGGAAGTGGAGGGCATTAAAGGAGGTGGTTGGAGGTTGGAAGTGGATGGGAGGAGGGAGGAGAGAGAAGGAAATTCGGATTTGGGGTTGGAGGAGAGAGAAAGAGGGGTGAAATAGAGAGATTAAGAGGGGAATGGGTGGGGAATCTCTCCCCTAGGGTCTCTCACCCAAAAACTAGAGGAATCACTCCAATTTGAACTCAAATGGCAAGTTTAACTCAAAAGGATGTAATCATTCATTAACTTCAAATGAGGGGAGTGGGGTCCTATATATAGGCAGCCCACTCTTTACAATAAGTCCCTGACAAAATAAACAACTACAAATAACCAAGGGGGTTGGGAGTGCTAATGGGCCTAGTCCAACGAATGGGGCCCAATAGCTTACATTAGACATCATGATGATACCAAACATAGGAAAATAAGTGCTAGACTTAGGGAAATGACTCAAATAAAATGGAAATACATCAAAATGACTCAAAGGAAAACTACAAAATGGATAAGGGGCCTTAATAGAGTGAGACCCAAACTCAACTAGCTCCCGAATGTGAAGAAGTGGACCCGAGCCAAAGGGAGTCGTGGGTGATGCCTCCATCAAATCCCCTGGGCCGCAAAGAGCTCGACTCCGTCGAGTAAGGGTCCATCCGGCTAAGGTACCGCTCGAGGAGATCTGGATCCAATCGCTGTAGGTCCTCCCGACTTACCCATGAGTCTTCCAATGGAGGCCGATCCTTCCACCTGACGAGATAGCGCTCATAGACCTTGCTCCGGGTGGTAGTGACCTGCTCATCCAATATTTGTTCAATGCGATCACGCTGAGCTCTTTTGGCTAGTGGACTCTCCTCTCGGGTGGGTGCTCTCTCAAAGGAGGGAGTGGGCTCGATCTCCTCACTAGGTCTCACCGTGGGGCCCTTGTAAGACACTAAGTCGGCGACATTGAATGTAGGACTTACCCCATAATCTTCGGGGAGATCTAATTCATAAGCATTCACACCAATACGCCTCAAGACCTGGAAGGGCCCAGTCCCACGTGGTCTCAACTTGGAGTTGGCTCCTGGGGAGAGCCTCTCCGTCCTTACCATCACAAAGTCACCCTCTTGGAACTCTAAGTGACGCCGGTGAGAGTCAGCCAACCTTTTATAAGCCTCATTTTTTATGCTAATGTGCTTGCGGATTTCCTCATGCAATTTTGTGAGTGCTGACCTTCTAGTGGTTATGGGTGGACCTGGACAACCATATATAGACCATTTATGCCATGATGCCATATGGACCTTGATGAGCCTTGGTGGGCCGGGGCAACCATATGTGTACTTATCATACAATGTTGTCATGTAGACTTTGGTGGGCTTAGGTGGACCGGGGCAACCATATGTGAATCTATCATGCAAAGTGGTGATGCATGTCGGGGGACCCACACATCCGTAGATGCCTTTGATATGCTTAAGACCCATGATGAATGAAGGTGGACCACTACATCCAAATTTGGACCACTCATGCTTTCTACTTAACATGTGGGTGATATGAATGAATGGACCCAACATAGTGTTCATGCCAAGGGGTGTGGAAAGCCTAGACACATGCATACTTTTCCCAAAAGTGACTTCCATGTGTATAGGGGTGGGACAACCTTTGAATTCCCATTGGAACGGATCGAATGGATCTAAGAAGGTGGTCATCATGGGGTGGGGCACAACTTTATTACCTAGGGATATGTGGCCCAAGGTCTTGGCTCCCAAGGTGTAACCCGGGTCATGGATGAGATTGGTTTGGCCCAATATGATGGGTGAGGGTAGGAAAGGGTGGGTGATGGGTAAGATGGTTGGGTTACATGGGGAACTAGACTCCCATAGGAAGGGATCAAAGGGGTCGTAGAAAGGTCTTCCTAGAGGGAGGCACTCTATGTCTTCAAGGTTCCCAAATTGTGAGTCATCCTCCTCCAAGGTAAGTGGGCCAAGTTTTCTAGTGGGTTGGCCGAACAAAGTGTTTGGGATCTTAATGGGTGGGTCTAGGAAGGGATCGAAGGGGTCATGGTAAGGGTCACCTAAGGAGAGGAACCCTAGGTCCTTTTGGTCCTCACAACCCCTTGATGGTGGATTCTCCTCCTCTAGTAAAGTGATCGAGCCAAAGTTTTTGGTGGGATGGTCGGTCATGAATGGAGGACTAGGCTTTCTACCCGAGATAAGAAGCTCTAAATCGAGGAGAAGGTTGGGCTCATCGGGTGTAGGGAGGAATAGAAGGAGGTCACTAGTGTAGCAACCAATGGTGCAAATCGAGGTGATAGACCCTATGCATAGGTGTAGGAGGCCAAGGCTCTTAGGTGGTTTGGCCATAGGGGTCAACATGCTAGTGAACTCAATTTGCCATGCTACGCCCTTAAGAAGATTCTCTAAGGTTTCCACTTGGTAGGATGTTTGGATTATGGTGTGATAGGAGTTAATGGGTGCAATGGGAATGTTTTTCTCCATGGGTGGGTAAACATAGGACACGATGGGGTGAAGTGGTCTCTCCTTTAGCCATCTAGCTAGGGGCCCATCTATGATTATGGTGCTATTTGTGAAGGCTTGTGGCTCTTGGGGGTCCAAGCTAGGGGACATTTGTGATTCTTCCTTACCACGGATATGAACTTGGGTTTCCTCAATGATGGGGATGGGTTCATCTACTCCCATGTGGATGGTTGTGGTCTCCTTTCTCAAGGGAATGGGAAGGTCTATTGGGGGTGGGGTGATGA
Source organism: Amorphophallus konjac (assembly GCA_022559845.1). Classification (NCBI taxonomy): domain Eukaryota; kingdom Viridiplantae; phylum Streptophyta; class Magnoliopsida; order Alismatales; family Araceae; genus Amorphophallus; species Amorphophallus konjac. The sequence continues at coordinate 177,751,430 of CM040118.1, read as the reverse complement.
TGGTTGGTGCATGGTGTACCCGGGGTGGTGGGTGATGGGAAACTTTGGCTTGGATAGGGAGGGGAAGTAGTGGAAGCCTAGGACTTTGGACTTTTGGGGTAGGGAGTGGGAGATGGGTTGGTTGGGGTGGCTTGGGTTGATTGGTTTTGGGGGGAATGTCCTTTTTCGGGGACAAGGGAGGGGTGGTGGTGGGGACCAAGGGGTTTTGTGGGGTAGGGGTTTGGTGGGAGCTTCTGGATTGGAGGGTGGTGACAATCATGGGCCTAGGTGGAGGGGTGGACACGGTGTCCACTTGGTTTTGAATGGTGAGGGTTGGTTGAGTGGTGGTCATCATGGAGGGGATTGGGTCGATTAGGGTCTTGGATTGACCGGGTGGGGATGATGGAGTTGAAGTGCTCCTTGGACTTTAGTGATTTGAGTAGGAGGGAGAGGGTTGGAGAGTGTAGAGTTTTCTAAGCTCGGTCTTCATCTCATCCCAAGTGCTAATTGGAGCCTCCCTACGGATCTTTCTCAAACCTTCCACAACTAACCAATGAGTTTTAGCTTGTTTGGAGAGGTGTGCCTTGGCTAGCCTCATTCTCCTTTCTTCGTTCAAGGGGAAACTTTTAAAGAATTGGTCGAGAGAAATCTCCCAATCTAGGTAAAGACTTGGGCTATTGGATCTATCAAAGGGGGGGTTTTTAATTTTCAAGTGTTCTAAAAATATGGTTTCTAGATTTCCCCAAAGGTCACTCTCATTTACTCTTGGTGCACGGCTATTTCCTTCAAGTCGGTCGAGTCGAGACATGATATCTTCAAGCCGATTAAGGACATTAGGTAGGGCTTCTATGATAGAGGTGTTGCTACCCACTTTGTTGGTAATGGAACTTCCATGAGGATTTGGGCTTCTTGGGAAAGTTGATGGGGATGGATATGACGGGTATGAAGCGGCCATTGTAGTGGACATGGGAGATGCAACTGAGGACTCTAAATGCATAAAAATGGCCTAGGACCAACTTGATAGAGACAAGTTGTGAACTTGCTCTGATACCACTTGATGTGACACAACCTCGGACTTAGTCAAACAAGCACATCTAAGCATCCAAATGGGCCTTAATGGGCCACCGCTCTCTTCGTTGCACTCTATTCCCGGGGTGACTATGTGATACCAAGGGTGACTTATGGGAATGGACCCTTGCTGGTAGAGGGCCAGCAAGGCAAAGAATTGATTCCCCAAGGTTGGTTGCCCAATTCGATTGGGGCCGACAAAGTGCACTCGGGCACCGGGTCACACTAACCCACGGCGATCACTCTAAGTCATGGACTTGAGGATCGGGCGCTCCTCACGAATTCAGCGATGCATGAATCAAATATTGAGAGAGCTACACTAGGTGAGCAAGGAAGAGACACTTACTCGACCGATTTGAAGAAACCGGTCCCGGTCGGAGACGAGGGCGAGCGGGGAGGCGGTGGTTCCCCACACGCCGCGGCGGTGTCGCTTGACCTGCCAAACCACTTACAAAACTACTCCTCTCGCAGGAGGGGGGACCTTGGGGTAGGGGTTAATATGATACATTCAAACACTACCACCACGCAGGGTGGGGCCTTCAGCCGGCCAAGCGGGGAGGGGTTGGTGGACCGAAACGAAGAGAAATAAGAACTAGGGAAGTTGCAGCTTCAATCTGGAATTCTGGACAGGGGGTCGCTGTGATGGCTATGCCGGGCTTGTCCGGACTCCAAATTGATCGAAACCAGCTCCTGAAGCTTCCTGACTGGATGAGGTGGACTCCAGAATTTTTGGGGAAGCTCAGACGGTCGGAGGTGGCTGCACCAGCAACAGGAAGTAGCCTCCTCTGTCTGGCCGCAGGTACTGTCTGGACTGTAATAGCAAGTTGCAGAAGTGACTGAGCGCCCTCCCGAGCTCCGATCAGCACGAAACCAGCGGCATCATCTTCGTGGTCGAGGTAGCTTTCAGAAGGAGGTGACGGAGATGCATTCAGAGGTCGAGGATGGCCGAGGCACCCAGAAGAGTGGGTACTGGTCGGAGTAGACAGCAGAAAACAGAACTAGATAGATCGGGGGAGAAAATTCGTAACTTCTTCCTCCGGTGGCCGAACGGGGTTCTGTTTCTTGATATTGAAAGATGACCGGTAGAGGAAGAACTTTGATGAAGGGGCTTCAGCCTGAATCCGCTGGGGTTTGTCGTGGCAGAAGGATCTTCCACGCTCTGGTCCAGGATGAAGACCTCTCTGCGCACTGTTGGGAGAATGGCTCTATCTGGCAGCTCCGAGCTCCGATCGTGTTGATTCCACCTTGCCTGCGAAGTAGACTGGAAGGCCTTTCCAGAAAGGTAGGCCACGCCTTTTGAAGAACTAGGATGAATCCGTGGTTGACGCTGCAACAAGGGCTGTTCTGCAGATCTGCACAGCTCCAACCTACTAGAAGAAATGAGAGGGAGATGTGGCTTCTTTGGTGGAGGGAAATGGTAGGAATGACCTAAGGGAGAGTGGGGACTCTTGTGGGGTGGAGAAGGGAGCTAATGGTGATGGGGAATGGGGTGGAGAATGGCTGGAAGCAAGTGCTAGCAGGTGGAGGAGGAAGAGCTACGAATTTGGGGAAGGTGGGTGAGAGGAGAAGGTGAGGGGGGCACAAGTGAGTGGAGGGAAGGGTGGATTTCAAATTCAAAAGGTCTTGGAAGGTGGGTGATTATGTTGGGAAGTGGAGTGCTTGCATTGGAATGGGGTAGATTTGGTTGGAAGGTGGAGGAAGGTGTTGGAATGGGGAGACTTCTACCTAGGAACTAGGGAGTGGAGTAATGGAGGCCATGGGGAAGTGGAGGGCATTAAAGGAGGTGGTTGGAGGTTGGAAGTGGATGGGAGGAGGGAGGAGAGAGAAGGAAATTCGGATTTGGGGTTGGAGGAGAGAGAAAGAGGGGTGAAATAGAGAGATTAAGAGGGGAATGGGTGGGGAATCTCTCCCCTAGGGTCTCTCACCCAAAAACTAGAGGAATCACTCCAATTTGAACTCAAATGGCAAGTTTAACTCAAAAGGATGTAATCATTCATTAACTTCAAATGAGGGGAGTGGGGTCCTATATATAGGCAACCCACTCTTTACAATAAGTCCCTGACAAAATAAACAACTACAAATAACCAAGGGGGTTGGGAGTGCTAATGGGCCTAGTCCAACGAATGGGGCCCAATAGCTTACATTAGACATCATGATGATACCAAACATAGGAAAATAAGTGCTAGACTTAGGGAAATGACTCAAATAAAATGGAAATACATCAAAATGACTCAAAGGAAAACTACAAAATGGATAAGGGGCCTTAATAGAGTGAGGCCCAAACTCAACTAGCTTCCGAATGTGAAGAAGTGGACCCGAGCCAAAGGGAGTCGTGGGTGATGCCTCCATCAGGGATATGGTCATGACCGTCGTGTTCAACGATGAAACCATGATTTAGATGAGGACGAGGGGACCCTCAGGACCATTCGTGTAGACCCTCCCACCTTTGACGGGTCCTTGGATCTGAAGGTCTATCTAGATTGGGAGTCCGGGATGGATCGGTACTTTGACTGGTTCGATATGATAGACCGTCGAAGAGTCTGATTCATGACCATGAAGCTAATAGGACAAATGCAGACGTATTGGAAGAAATGTGGAGAGCCTGTTGTTTCAGCGTATGGAGCCCCAGGTTGAGACATGGGGTGATATGAAGGTCAAGCTTCGGTAAAAGTACCTTCCTGCCACATACCGTCAGCGACTCATTGATAGGTGGCAGAGTCTCAGTCAGGGAGATCGTCCCGTCTCCAAGTATATCGCTAAATTTGATGAGTATTTTTTACGATGTGGCGTATCGGAGGAGAGCACTATGCCCATTTCCCGCTTCCGTCGTGGTCTGTGGCCCCACTATCAGTATGAGCTTTTTCACCGTAATGTGACCAAGTTGGAAGACGCGTATCAGGTTGCTCTCGAGATGGAGCAGTTTGAGGGTGAGTTCAAGTCGACCCAACGGTCAGGTCCCATCCCTCTTCGTAGTGCCGAGCCCCAAAGCTCTTTAGGCCCATACCAGAGGGCCCCCATGGCTCGACCTCAGGAGCCCGCCCGTCAGGAGCAATTCGCTCTAAGGCCTTGCCTTCCCCCGCCAAGGGATCTACCTCCACCCTAACCACCGGCACCCATTGCCCACCCCTCGAGACCTATTGCCCATCCTCCGACACCCACACCATCTCCCATGTTGCCTACACCCCCTGTCCGTCGGGAGGATAAGGGCAAGGGACCACTTATCGGAGAGTCTAGTAGGTCATGACTATAGTGTTATCACTATCAGGGGTTTGGCCACTTTGCCGGCCAATGTCCCACTCGTTCATCACTAGCCCTAGGGGACAAAAGGGTTGGAGAAGCCTCACCATCTGGGTTTGTGTTTGTCAGCTATGAGGCCGAGCTGGAATTAGCTGACGAATTCTATGAAGAAGATCCAGAAGGACCTACCGACACTCAGGATGCGACACTCGGATGATGACACCCTAGAGGGTAATGTCACTGCATTAAGTCTAGGGTCATGCATGAGTATATTTTTATTCTTTGTGTGGTTTGTTTGTGTGGTTTGTTAGAAGTCTATGCATGCATTTGTCAGGTGCATGGTTAGTCTACATATGTCGAGTCGAGTCAGTCTTATGCAAGCTCACCGATGTCAGTCCCTTACGAGTGTGAGGCAAGTCAGATGTAACGCGTATGTTGTAGACTTTCTGAAATATGGGATCATCTCTATATCAATGTCTCGGATCTAGTCACCCACAGGGACCCAGCGGTGATTCCTAGTGAGTCTTCGAGCTGTCTCCCCCCTTTTGAGAGTGACTCCACCCCGAAGTGTCCACCACTAGCCTCGTTCCCCACAACAGCGTGTGCATATCGAATATATATGGGATGAGCAGTTGATAGTTACTTGGAGTGGAGAGTACCCGTGCTATCTGATACGGTGACGGATCCGCAGGAGTCCCGTGAGCAGCCGCACCCATTACTCGATGAAGTCGAGTTTCTCCCACCCGGGGAGAATTGATGGGACATCGGAGCAAGTAATTTCATTTACCTTTGTTTTGATATTTTTTGGAATGTATTTGGGTGTGTATTTGTATTTGTGGGTATCTATGAGTGTAATTGGGTCAAGAATGTAATATAGGCTAAACTTCATGTAAGGGGTTCTAATGTCCAAATGGGCCTCAAGACTTTTAAGAGCTCAATTGAGCCTTTCCTCCCTAGTGGGCCTCCTTTCATAGAGGGCCCAATATGATGGCCCATGGTCAAGTGTGGAATATTGACCATGGGTTGCCAATATTGACTATGGAGGGGGGCGCCCCCTTCTTTGTCCCATATGGGGATTTGTTTATTGTTTCTTTAGTCTCTCTTTTCCTTTATTCCCCCTTGACCAAGGGTAACCTAGGTCATTTGACTAGGTCTAGGGTTTTAGTATTTAATGTCTCTTGTGACATTTTATGCATTTTAATGAGAAAAATTACATGAAATTTGTGTGAATCTAGCCTTGGGCGCACCAACCTCTCTCCCTTCTTGCTAGTTCTTCATCTTCGTCCTCTTGATCCAGGGTGTGAAGCCCTCAATATTGGAGTGAATCTAATTTCTATCTCCTCCCTGGAGTGTGAAGCTCCACCACCGCCGTTCGTGCCGCCATCGAAGCCGCCGACAAGCCGCCACAAGCCACCATCCACCCTGCGGTCCTGAACTCCGAGATCTAGAACATCAAGCTAAAGAAAAAGTCGGTTCTCCCAGCTCCCAGCTCTGATCGAGCTGATATTTTGAGAGATTGTTTCTCTTTGAGTTAGCTTTCCAGCAATATAAATTTTGTGCCATTCCGATCCCGTTTGCCCCACCTCCCAGGTCGTTCTTCATACCCCTCGCAATCTGCCTGGTTGCAGATCTACAGGATGGGTCCCTGATCCCGTATTTTTCCAACCCCCTTCATCCTCTCCAAAAATTCCCAAAATACTTCTGTACGTCCCCCACTTAGGCCTCTTCTACCCATAATTTTCATAGGCCCTAAATCCACCGCCAACCCCTCAGTCAAAAATCGCCTTTAGACACCTCACTTTCTGTTCTGCTGGATTTGGATCCTGAGCTAGAAAAGAGTCCGTGGCACAGTCATTTTAATTTTTAATCCCTTCCTTCGATGGACATGAAATTCCAATATGTTGAAGATCTTTGAGTCCTATTTCCAATGGAGCTAACCTCGCCTCGATCCGACACTGGATCTGGGCGTGGTGTCCATTTTCGCCAGAGTGAGCAAGACTGTCCAGATCTGTCCCGAGACAGGCCTGCAAAAAGGGGTCACAAGTTAATTCCAGAAGAAATATATCGGTGAAGCTTCAGTGACCGCCGCTCCCGAAGGTCGACCAGGGACCCTCTGCTAGCGTCCCGGTGAACCGCCGCCTTCAGAAGACTCCTGGAGATTGACGTCCCTTTGGACACCCGTGTTCGCTGTACTCCTTGCCAGCAAATCGCAGAACTGGAGCCGCTACCCGCCGCCGCTAGGAACCCGCCGCCTTACTGCCCGTCAACCCAATTCGGTGCTCCCGCCGCTATTGTGTAGCCCTCTACCTCCCTGCGTGGAGTGGGCAAGAAAATCCATTTCTGTAATTAACTTAATTACTGTACCAGGAGTACGGAGTTTGGCCGGGGTCATCTTCCCCACGTCCGGTAGCGTGGAGGTATCGTGTTCGCTCCTCACTCGGCATTTTTACTTTACTCATATATTTTCATATGCCGCTGCATGAGTGTTACTAAAATCTAGCTCATTATATCATTTCAATCACCACTACGAGAGAGAGCGAGACCATCCCGTGACCCGATCCGGGCACGAAAGTGAGAGCTGACCACCCTAGCTCGTTGCCGATTTCTCAACCGCGCACATCCGCACGCTTCTCTCGTTAGGGACGATCGTGAGTTTACCTAGAGTCCAAGGTTTGCATATCAATTGGCGTCAAGTCGCGTCCCGTCCTGCATCATTTTCGTGTTATGTTCATTGGCTGCTAGGATCCACGATGACGGAAAGGGGGGAGGCGCGGTCCCAGATAGTGCTGGCCGCAGGGGCCCTGGACGTGCAGTGTGGAGCACCGCCCCCTCCGATAGATACGGTCCCCGATGCACCGAGAGCAACGGATATTTTTGATTTGTCCACCCAATTTTTGGCATTGGCTCAGGGAGCGCTGCCAGTTGCCCTGTATTGGGCAAGGTTCAGGGATTTGAGCAGTTATGCACCGCTGGCCATGGCGGATCTGTGATTTTTGACTCAATAGTTCATTGCTGGACTGATGCCAGAGATTCGTCAGACCCTCATGGCGTCCGGGGTCACCGACGTGGAGGTAGCATTCCGGACGACGGTGATTTTAGAGGTAGAGCTGCTGCGCGCCCAGGAGCATGGTCGGGCGTTGCAATTCCAGTAGGGTCTCCCTCAGATGGTTCAGGAGGAGCCAGTCGCATCCTCTTCCCCTGTCCGTGGTCCTCGCCGACGGAGCAGGAGGAGGTGTCGGTAGGCGGCTCGGCGTGGTGTAGGGCGTAGGTGTCAGCGACAGGATAGCAGGTTAAGGTAGGCCTCGGAGGAGTCTGTGCAGCAGCCAGCTGCGAGGCGACCATGGCATTGCTGAGGCGGGTGACTGTATTTTGGCCCTGGCAGAGGCGTCTTGTATAGAAGTTACAGCTTCAATTTTCGTCTAGCTTCTGCCAATCGGGGTATTCCCCAAGACTTTGGACTTTTCTTTTTGTTTAACTGTACCTTTGGGACTTGTATATATCTGGACAAAAATTATATAAATTTGTGTAAATCATCAGATTGACTGATTCAACAGGTTGTGAACATAGCCTCTTTTCCTAGCAGCCGCACATAAAATCCAAATCGACAAATTCATGCTCAAGGCTGGGTTACAAATTTATCCAAATTAAAAAATTACATCTTGTTATTAACATTGTTGCATTTATTTAGACAAGCCAAGAAATCTGACTGGATCATTCAGATAATGTCTTATTCTGTCTTTAAGGGCATTAGTAAACAATAGCGTACTTTGACTGGTATTTCTAGAATATAGAGTTCCATTTGTAAGAGTCGACTTATAGTAAAAGGTAAATATCCTAAAATTTTTACTTGTGATTTCAAACGTTGTGGATTTTAATTGTATATAAATGTGTTTATAAATCTGATTTTAACAGAAATTTGATGTTGATCTGACTCAAAAATGTGGATTATTTAGCTTTCATGTTCTTCATTTGAATAATTTTGTAAATTGGATGTTATTTAATTTGATGTATGCATAATGATAAGTGAGATGTTATTTAATTTATGTTATATAAATACATGGGGTATTCCCTATGAGCTGAGGTACGTGGGTGCGACCTAACATTACACGCACCTCAGGAGAGCGTGTTAAACTCGTGTCAATGAACCTTCCCATTCAAGACTTTGGGATTGATGTGTATGTTCTCATTTTTTTACGAGAATGTATATATCTATCTCAAAGTCTTGAATTGTCCCGTTTGGACAGTCTGTGAATGTTTGATCGCACTTAGACAGTCATTTACTATATGTGTTTGTATGATTTGTTGAGAATTTCGGTTGCATCTCCTCACTCTTCTCTGATATACCTTTATTGATTTTGAGTGTTTTCTTAACCACTTACTTGTAAGTGTTTAAGAAAACTTCAAAATCAATAAATATTTCAATTGTGTCTCCTCACGCCACCCCCACCGCCTCCCACTGCAGGTATGTATATTTTTATTTTCAGTAAAATATTCGTTTTACTTATGAAAATTAATTCTTACAGGTCCCAGTGCTTTCCAAAGTATGTATATTTTAATTTTCAGCAAAATATCCGTTTTACTTATGATATTTAATTCTTACAGTTCACAGTCCCCTACCACCACGACCACATGCGCCAGCCCCACCACCTCCCGTTGCAAGTATGTATATTTTAATTTTTAGAAAAATATTCATTTTACTTATGAAAATTAATTCTTATAGGTCCCAGTGCCCTCCCACCACCTCCCACTTGTACAGGGCACACCCCCACCACTCAGCCACTTGACGATGTTGGCAGTCGTCACGAGTGAGGCACGGCCCATGATGGACGTCGCCCGTGCTAGATCTCCGAGTAAATTTATAAGGTTATTACATTCATTATTTAGCCTTCAACTGTCTAATGTGAATATTTTGACATTTGTAATTGTAGTTCTAAATTTGAACCTTCTGATGATATCCGTCATTCTATGGATCTAGTAATGGCACATGTGCCCGGGCCAGTATTGTCTTTCAAAGAATTTTCGATGGGCGTCCGCGATTCATTATTCGACATGTTCTTAGTAAGTAAATACGTCATTTAATTAAATTATTTTTGAAACTCAATTCACAACAATATACTAACTGTGAAACTTATTTTATTTATAGCGGAGTTATCGATTCACGAGTGGACATGACGCGACACGCTGTCGTTCTGCCTGGGAGTCTGTTGTATAGACAAATTATCGAAAGAAAGTACAGGCGGCTCATAAAAAGGCTAAAAAAAGGCTGGTGGGGGTGAAGACCGATAGCTGTGGAAGGCGCACCGCCCTCTATGGATGAGGTAGGCGGATTGGGACATATCATGTGATAAATTTGCTGAAGAGAAGTGTACAGAAAAGTCCCGAAAAGCCAAAGCAAACAGGGCGTCACAACCGGGCGCAAATTTGCATACGGGTGGGTCCGTCTCTTTCACGGCTCAACAATTTATGTTCTTACATTTTATTAATATATATGACATTTTTTTACTATGAATTGTATAACAAGCTATGGAGTTTAATCGAGCTCCGTTGTTCCTCGAGGTGTTCGACAGAACACACAAAAAGAAGGGGACAGATCAATTTGTGAGTGAGAGAGCTCACTCAGTAGCGGTAAGTTTATCTACATATACAACTTCCACCATTCATTTAAATCAGATTGATTCATATGAAATTGACTAGTTATTTTATTGAATTTATAGGAAACATATAGCAGAGCTGTGACAGAGAAGTACGGGGAGGGAGACGCGCAGCAGCCGGAGTTAGATCTAGCAGAATGGGTGGCAGCAGCTGGCGTACCGAAGAAAATTTGGCTATATGGTTTTGGGGAGAGCTTGGACTCTAGCGCGGTGATATCATCGTGTGCGAGTTCAGGCTCTGCCCAAACTAGTAGCAGTGCGTTCAGTATACCTCCACCTGGCCCCAGTACTTCTACCAGCGACGTCAGAGACATCGTCCAAGCGGAGATCTCTGATTTGCTATGGCAGATGACGCAGATGAGAGCGGAGATGTCTAGCCAGCAGGCAAACATGTTGCAGGCAATCACTGGCCTCCACTCCCAGGCGGGAATTCTCCCTCATGGATCCACCCCCACGGCACATGCCCATCAGGTGAGTGTTTATTAAATTTTTATTTAGGTAGAATTACTCAATTATAAAAATAATTAATTCAAAAACTAAGTGTGTTTTCAAAACTAACTTAGTTTAGAAGAATTCATAAAATTCAGGATTTGAGGGTCCAAAATATAAAATACTAGCTTGATCGGCGTGCCGATCGTTCCAACACGACCTGGGAGGTAGACGTGACTTGTGAGAGCTGATGGAATCCAAATCGGATATCCGATTTAAGCCTGGCGCTCAAATAACTCAATTCAAAACTAAGTTAGTTTTCAAAAGTAACTTAGTTTAGAAGAATTCATAAAATTCGGGGTTCGGGGGTCCAAAATATAAAATAGTAGCCTGATCGGCGTGCCGATTGTTCCAACATGACCTGAGAGATAAAAGTGACTTGTGAGAGCTGATGGAATCCAAATCAGATCTCCGGTTTAAGCCTGTCGCTTAAATAACTCAATTCAAAACTAAGTTAGTTTTCAAAAGTAACTTAGTTTAGAAGAATTCAAAAAATTAGGGGTACGGAGGTCCAAAATATAAAATACTGGCATGATCGGCGTGCCGATCGTTCCAACATGACCTGGGAGGTAGACGTGACTTGTGAGAGCAGATGGAGTCTAAATCGGATATCCGGTTTGAGCCTGACGCTCAAATAACTCAATTCAAAACTAAGTTAGTTTTCAAAAGTAACTTAGTTTAGAGGAATTCATAAAATTTGGGGTTTGGGGGTCCAAAATGTAAAATACTAGCCTGATCGACGTGCCGATCGTTCCAACACGACCTGAGAGGTAGACGTGAGTTGTGAGAGCTGACGGATTCCAAATCGGATATCCGGTTTGAGCCCGATGCTAAAATAACTCAATTCAAAACTAAGTGTGTTTTCAAAAGTAACTTAGTTTAGAAGAATTCATAAAATTCAGGGTTCGGGAGTCCAAAATATAAAGTACTGGCTTGATCGGCGTGCCGATCATTCCAACACGACGTGGGAGGTAGACGTGAGTTGTGAGAGCTGACGGATTCCAAATCGGATATCCGGTTTGAGCCCGACGCTAAAATAACTCAATTCAAAACTAAATGTGTTTTCAAAAGTAACTTAGTTTAGAAGAATTCATAAAATTCGGGGTTCGGGGGTCCAAAATGTAAAATACTGGCCTGATCGGCGTGCCGATTGTTCCAACACGACCTGGGAGATAAAAGTGACTTGTAAGAGCTGATGAAATCTAAATCGGATATCCGGTTTGCGCCCGACGCTAAAATAACTCAATTCAAAACTAAGTTAGTTTTCAAAAGTAACTTAGTTTAGAAAAATTCAAAAAATTAGGGGTTCGAGGGTCCAAAATATAAAATACTAGTCTGATCGACGTGGTGATCATTCCAACACGACCTGGGAGGTAGACGTGACTTGTGAGAGCTGATGGAATCCAAATCAGATATCCGGTTTGAGCTCGACGCTCAAATAACTCAATTCAAAATTAAGTTAGTTTTCAAAAGTAACTTAGTTTAGAAGAATTAAAAAAATTAGGGGTTCGGGGGTCCAAAATGTAAAATACTGACCTGATCGGCGTGCTGATCGTTCCAACATGACCTGGGAGTTAGATGTGACTTGTGAGAGCTGATGGAATCCAAATCGGATATCCGATTTGAGCCCAACGCTCAAATAACTCAATTCAAAACTAAGTTAATTTTCAAAAGTAACTTAGTTTAGAAGAATTCAAAAAATTCGGGGTTCGAGGGTCCAAAATATAAAATATTAGCCTGATCGGCATGCCGATCGTTCCAACACGACCTGAGAGGTAGACGTGACTTGTGAGAGTTGATGGAATCTAAATCGGATATCCGATTTGAGCCCGACGCTCAAATAACTCAATTCAAAACTAAGTCAGGTTTCAAAAGTAACTTAGTTTAGAAGAATTCATAAAATTCGGGGTTCGGGGGTCCAAAATGTAAAATACTGGCCTGATCGGCATGCCGATCGTTCCAACACGATGTGGGAGATAAAAGTGACTTGTGAGAACTGGCGGAATCTAAATCGGATACCCAGTTTGGGCCCGGCACTCAAAAGTGCATTTTGTAAATGCACTTAGTTTAAAATTAAAGAGTCGGGTCCGGGGGTCTAAAATCTGAAATACCAGTCTGATCGGCATGCCGATCCTTCCAACACGACCTGAGAGATAAAAGTGACTTGTGAGAACTGGCGGAATCCAAGTTGGATACCCGGTTTAGGCCCAGCGCTTAAAAGTGCATTTTGTAAATGCACTTAGTTTAAAATTAAAGAAGTCGGGTCCGGTGGTCTAAAATATGAAATATCGGTCTGATCGGTGTGTAGATCCTTCCAACACGACCTAGGAGATAAAAGTGACTTGTGAGAACTAGCGGACTCCAAATTGGATACCCAGTTTGGGCCCAGCGCTCAAAAGTGTATTTTGTAAATGCACTTAGTTTAAAATTAAATAAGTCGGGTCCGGGGGTCTAAAATCTGAAATACCGGTCTGATTGGCATGCCGATCGTTCCAGCACGACCTGGGAGATGAAAGTGACTTATGAGACTGACGGAATCTAAATTAGATACCCGGTTTGGGCCCACCGCTCAAAAGTGCATTATCTAAATGTAATTAATTTAAAAGATAGATAACTCGGGGTTGGGGGGTCTAAAATATAAAATACCATTGTGATTGGCGTGCCGATCGTTCCAACATGACCTGGGAGATGAAAGTGACTTGTGAGAATTGGCGTAATCCAAATCGGATATTCGGTTTGGGCCTGGCGCTCAAAAGTGTATTTTGTAAATACACTTATTTAAAAATTAAAGAAGCTGGGTTCGGGGATCTAAAATCTGAAATACCGGTCTAATCGACGTGCCGATCGTTCCAACACTATCTGGGAGATGAAAGTGACTTGTCAGAACTGAAGGATTTCAATTGGGATACCCGGTTTGAGCTCGGCGCTCAGAATTACATTATCTAAATGTAATTAATTTAAAATACTGATGAGAGCTAGGTTAGTTGGGGTCTATAAAATCTATGCAGTTATCAATTTGATATTATGTTTGATTTGAATTTATGTAATATAATAAAATATTTAATTTATCTTCACACTAATTTTTTTATCTATGAATAATTGTTATTATTTTTTTAATATAGGAGGATCCTTCTGCGAGTGGCGACAGAGGAGATGAGCAGGACAAGGAGGATGAGGATATAGACGATCTGGAGGATATTTGTTGAGTTTCTTATGTGTTTTATTTTCTGTACGTTAGTTTTATTATGATATTTGATGTATTTTTAATTAAATAGGTTTTTTAAAAAAATTGTATTTTTTTTAAAAAATTAATAAAAATATTAGCGACAGAAATAGAGACGAGCTTCAGTCCGTCTGAAACTCATGTTTTTTATATAAAATTTAAAAAACATTTCAGACGGATTTTATGACGGATCCGTCTGAAGTTTGCGACGGAAATAGAGACGAGCTTCAGCCCATTTGAAACTCATGGTTTTTATATAAAATTTAAAAAACATATCAGACAGATTTTATGACGGATCCGTCTAAAGTTTGCAACGGAAAAAGTGACGCACTATGTCCGTCTAAAATTTCAGATCTGAGGTTTTGTGACGGAACTAAAGATGGAATAAGTCTGTCTGAAATTTCAGATGAATTTTGGGATGGTATTTCAGACGGACTATTTGCGACGAAATTTCAGACGGAAAATTTTTTGTCTTACATTTCAGACGAAATGTCGGACGGAATTTTATCTGTCTGAAATTTGTAACTAGGAATATAAGACAGCCATATTCCATCCCAAATCCGTCTGAAATCCATCTCAAAGGTGGTTTGCGACGGCATTTCAGACGGATTTACGACGGAATCCAGCCGTCGTAAACACTGCCTTTTCTTATAGTGTAATATATCGTAGAAAAGGAAACAAAGCTTTCGTGTTCTTTCTCATACTGCATGGGCAGCAATAAATGTCTGCATGACTGCATTAAATGCATTTGAAATTTCAATTTTGTTGAGATAGTCGTCAGAACATTTGTGATAGTCGATTAGAGGTGAATTTTAATTTGAATGATCGGCTAAGTTATTTTGGACATAGTCATTTATCACAGATATTATGTTTAACATAGGCGATAGCCTTTGAGATACATGATAGTTCAAGTTATAGATAGTCGAAAGTAAGGTGAGATAGCTGCTGCTATAGTTCGACTATAATCAGATAGGGAATCATTTAGTTCAACTATTTGATCATTAGGATAGCCAATATCCCGACGACTATGTTAACATATAGGCATTTGAAGGATGAGATAGTCAATTATCTGTGTGCCTATATATGTTTATGAGATAGGCGATGGGATGCACCTATGTTAAGTGCTGCTTGCAGATAGGCTATGTTATGATAGGCGATGAAAGTGCGCATGTGACTAAAGATAGTAGGCTATGTTAAGATTGGCGCCTAAGTCCAATGATGAAGTTAACTTTAGCTTTTAAGCTCTTCGACTATGTTACTTTCATTTCCTGTGCCTATGTGACTAAACATAGTCGACTATGTTAAGATAGGCGGCTAAGTCCAACGACTAAATCACCTTAGCTTTTAGGTACTTTGATTATGTTAACTCTATTTTCTACGCCTATATTTTTTTTAGTGCGCCTATGTGAGTTCTTACACCTATGTGAGTTCCTGTGCCTATGTGAGTGCTTATGAAAACTTTATGCGCCTAAGTGAAACATAGCCAATTTCTTCAGCGTCTATGTGAATAGTCTTGTGACTATATTACACTTAGAAGAATTTTAGGCATTTTTCCTTGTTTTGTTACCATCAAAATTCAGCCAAGGTTTTTGTTATCACCAAAATTAATATAATAAAGTGAATAACGGGGTTACGATTTAACACTCAATGATTTAATTTAAGTATGAGGTGTTAACCCATCAATCTCCCCTTTTTTGGTGATGATAAAATTTTGATTGATCAATTTGAAAAACTTGATGACTGAGTGCTTTTCATGATACTACTACAAACATTTTAATTCTTCTACAAATGTTTTTCAAGTGTTTATCCAGTATATTTTCTCATGTTTTCAAGTTTTTATCAGTACATTTTCTCCCCCTTTTTGTCAATTAGTTAAAAAGAAGTTAAAAATGTGCAGAGAGTAAAAAAGGCTAACTGAATAAACTTAGTTTGCATAAAATAAAGAACATAATATGGAGCATAAAATATGTTTGATGAACATAACTCCTAAAACATAAAAATGCTCGGGTAAGATAGATATAGAGGTACACGGAACATTTAGCATTTTCATTTTCTTGTGGATTGACTGGAAGAGGAAGGAGTGTCAGAAGGAGTAAGAGGTAGAGGTGGATAAGTGCTTGCTGTTGTAAGCTCGTCCTCAGATCACTTCTTGGTCTAGAAAAACATCAAATGTTATGAGATCCAATCCGTGGTGTTCTTTTTCCTTACCCACTTGTAGATAAACTTCATAAAGTTTAGGGGCCCCAATAACTTCTTCTTCAAACTTTCGATACTCTATGAAGGGACCATTCTAGAAAGGAAATTTATTCTTGATGTTTTGCCATCCGGACCTCCATTTCCTTGTTATACAACTGCACCTCTTTGGTGATTGTCCTCCATTCATCAAGGGGGTGTATGAAGGATTTGCTATAAACTATCATAATTTCCCCCATTGTTATGCGTTTCTAACAGACAAATATGTTGAGTAGTTCATTGATCCAAGGGGTGCTCTGACCTTGAAGTAGACGGTAGGTGTTTATCCTTAGCATACAAACAAATAGCTAGGGCTGTTGTACCCACACTTTTTCCCAGATACAAAATAAGAAATAGGGGTTCGGGAATTTTCTCGAACACCTTCTGGGCGCTATTTATCCGGCCCCTTTTCTGACATGCTAGGTCCAATCAAGGGCCCTAGCCAGCATGCCATGACTCATGGCGACACCAAAAACTAACTTGGACCACCCTAGATCACCAGTACGCGGCTTCGCCCTCCTTCAACTTAGCCACCCGGGCCAACCCGGGGCCCCCCCGATTGTTAGGGTGCTAGGCCCGGATACAGAGGGGGGTGACTATATCCTTCTATGAATAATGCCCAAATAAAAACTCAGATGCTAGACACAATCACAGAATAAAACTAATTCAATTAAACTTATGAGCAAACACATGAAGTGCGTCTATGCAAGCATCTAGCTGAAGCAATCACACAAAGCAAACCATTGCTCAAAAGATTTTTAGGTGGTTCGGTCCTCCAGACCTACATCCACCCCTCACTCCCAACCGGAGTGAGGCTTCACTAGCAACCGCTAGAACCAAGCAGACTCAGTCTGCAAACAGTTGCTGCCACACAGCTTGACTAGGGGAACAGCCTCCCCTCTTCCTCCCAACCGGAGGGACACCCAAGTGACTCCCAGCCACTTGGAAACCAGAGGTCGCAGACCTCTCTTCCTCCAGACCAGCAGGGACCCCTGGACTTGCAACCCGCAAGCCCAGAACCGGAGACAAGTCTCCCTTCCTCCAAACCGGAGGGAACCCACAAGTAGCTCCCAACTACTTGCAACCGGAGATCAGATCTCCCTTCTCCTGAGACCACAGGAGAAACCCGACCTCAGTCCAGAGGATCGGAAGTACAAAGATGGAAAGATAAAAAGGAAAATAAGAAAGGATGAAAAATCACAGCGCCAAAAGCTGGAAACGAAATACAAGTAATGTAGCTCTCAAGGGAGCAGGTCTGGCTTAGATTTGATCCAAACGCCAGAGGACAGATCTTCAAGCTTTTCCCATTTCTTCTCTACGAACTCCTTCTCTCTCTCTCTCTCTCTTTCTCTTCTGCTTCTTCACTCTTTTTCTTCTTCTTTCGCAGGCTTTCTCTGTCTCTTCTCTTATCTTCTCTTCTGCTGGATCGAACTCTCAGCACTTCTGTACTTCTGCTATTTCTGCTTCTCTATTTTCGATCACTTTCCTTCAGACAACCGAGACTCCCTTTTATAGCAGCTCGAGCAGAGGCAGCACTGGGCGCGTCTGGCCTCCACATTTCCCGCCCAGGTATTTGGCCACGTGTCAGCATCTCAGGTCCTTGGATCACGTGCCTTCAGCTTCTCGAACAGTACCTGCCACACAGACATAAGTAGATATCAGTTGGATGTATATACTTAGTTCAGGTGTTAACAAAGTGTGTACAGTCAACCTGCAGCTTGAGTGAATAGACTTTGAAGTTAACAATCGAGTGTATAGAGTTGAAGGTTAACAAATGAGTGTATAGAGTTAGTTGAGTGAGCATGCAGTGTATAGACTTCACATATGAAGACATCCGCTGTTCAGACTTGAAGAACATTCAGCAATGTGCAGACTTCATTGAATGAGAGAGCAATGGCAGACTTCAGGATGTATAGGCTTGTGAATGCAAATGCAATGTACAAACTCTCCAATGTATGGACTTCAAATATGTGAAGCTATGCGATGTACATACTTTGAAGAATAGCAAGTGAGTAAGTGTGTACAACGTGAGAGAGTGTATAGACTTAATGAATAAGCGCATGTGAAGGTAGTGTGTAGACTTAAATGAATAAGCTCATGAATGGCAGTGTATAGACATGTGATGAACAATGCATGAACTAGCCTTACCAATGTGTAGACTTTACATTGCTCAGCCACTGTATAGACTTCACGAAGCCTAACCAGTGTACAGACTTGGAACGAGTGTGTTGTGAGCAATGAAGACTCAAGTTATAACAACCGAATGTATAGAGTTGCGGTCGGACAACCCAATGTATAGACTTGAAGCATGAGGCCAATGTTCAGACTTTGATGCCCAACGGCGATGTCTAGACTTCGACAAGCTTGAGCCAGTGTATGGACTTTGCGAGAGTGAGGCGATGCATGAGACGCTGAAGGACCGATGTATAGACTCTGAATCGTGAAGGCTGGCTGTATAGACTTGAATCGCTTGAAGCGATGTACAAACTTGGTGAGGCTCAAGCAGTGTACAGACTTGTGAAGGCTTCAGCGTTGTACAGACATGGAAGTACCACTGTGGATGTATGGACTTGATGATCCACTGTGGATGTATGGACTTGAGTGAGTGAAGCCGATGTACAGACTTGCCGATTCGAAGCCACTGTACAGACTTTGAAGAACAGTTCAATGTATAGACTTCACGCTGTACAGACTTTGAGCTTTGATCGTTTGAGCAGTATGCAATGTACATGCTTAGCAATGTATTGACTTGGCCAGGAAAGCGTAGGGAAAGGTATGAGTGTATAGACTTGGCCAAGCGTAGGAAAAGATGTGGAGTGTACAGACTTGGTGAAACAAAGTCCAGTGTATAGACTTGGTGAACTGACTCCAATGTACAGACTTGCAGATGCGAAGCCGATGTACAGACTTGGTTCCTGTAGCAGTGTATAGACTTGAAGGTCTGAAGGCGATGTATAGACTTGGTGAACACTGCAACATCAATCGGTTGTATAGAGTAGGGGCTGCACATACTTTGGCAATGTGTAGACTTAGAAGACATATGAATGTTTAGACTTCGAAGGATTGAGACGAACTGTTCACGCTGTATAGACTTGGTGAAAGCTGAAGGAGCGAGCGATGTACAGACTTCACCAACAAGCTTGAACACGAACAGGCTGCACAGTGCACTGTATAGACTTAGACCAAGGCATGAACAGTGGAAGCTACAGTCCAATGTATGGACTTTGAAGGATTTGAGCGTGAGACTGTATAGACTTGGCCCCTTTCCGGATGTATAGACTTTGAGTCAAGAAGACCAATGTGTGGGCTTACTATAAAGAATAATGTTCTGATGGGTCGACGCATCAGCAAGGGTGGGTCGACCCACCACTGTCCATACTATCCAAACAGAGTGTAGATAGATGAAGATTGAGGCCGTTGTACAGACATGGGGTTCAGCTGAGGATGTATGGACTTTGACGAAGTGAAGCAGTGTACAGACTTTGAATCAAACCGATGTATAGACTTGAATGGGCATGGAGTGTCTAGACTTGAGAGATTGAACTGAAGAGTCGACGCATCAGCTCAAGGAGTTGACGCACTGCTGTGGAGACTGTACAGACAGAGTGTAGACAGAATTAAGTAGAGCATGTTATCTGACAGCCCTATGAACTCCATACATTTACATGATAAAACATGAATTTATCGTGCATATAAAAGAAAGCATTATGATCAGAGAATGACTGAATAATAGCATGATGACACACAACAAGATGACTCACAGTGATTAACTCACATCAAAAAACTAATCATCAAAACCACCATTAAAACCATCATCAAAACCACATGGGCACAACAATCTCCCCCTTTTTGATGATGGCAACACTACACAGTGAGTCAATCTGATGACTCAAACTATTCTCCCCCTTTGACTTCATCAAAAAGAAAATAGTTTGAGAAATTAAAGCATGTATAAAAAATCAGTCAATTCCTCCCCCTTGCTAGAACAAAATTCTCCCCCTTTAAGAGTTTCAGCAAGAACATGAATTAGAGATGATCAAAAGGAACCTGCATGCAATGATTGAATGATATTCTCCCCCTTTGGTATAATCAAAATAAACCATGTGAAGGGGTATGAATGTTGATGCAGATACCAGAATGCAAGATCTCCCCCTAGAAATATGAATGCATGGGCACAATTCTTCTCCTTCTATGCAGCATGATGCATATGACAAGGAGGCTCCCCCTCAATAAATGAAATCGTATGAGATGGTTGAGAAGAAGACCATAGGGGCATACAAGGATAAGTTCAGGTCAATGAGCCAAGGACAATGAGCAGAAAAGATTCAAATAATCAGATTTTTCAAAGAGGCTTCAACTACAAGAATTTCAGTCAGATTTTCAAGGGAATGTCATTCTCATAAATCCAAATCAGAATATTTCAAAGTCTTCCATTATAAGGGCTTGTGAATGATTTTTATTGATCAGCATGGTTTAAACATGATGTATGCAGAGTTTATCAATAAAATTTTGTATTGATATCTAAAACCATGGTTTAATAAAAATGAACCAAACCCTCATATTTATCCTGATTAATCTCCCTTTCTCTTACACAATCAAATTTATTGACTTCTTTCGGAATTACATGCATTAGTATTGAGATCAAGCATATATGAAGTCATATGATTTTGTCTAGGGTTGTATCAATTTGATTTTAGCATCAATATTCAAACATTTCAATTTGTTCAATAAATTTTTTCATGCTACAAATTTTATGAGCACTCTAGTTCAGTGCACACCTTGTAACTAGAGGATATACTTTGATCAGAGGCCAATATCCCTAAGCACTTAGTGTGACTAACTGTCATGCTTTATATGAACAGAGATAGCATTTACACATCATGACACACTGCAAATCATTTCTTGATGAGTGAGTTGTATTTCTCAGTGTGCATGTCATTGCTCTGCCTGAATTTTCAATGAATTTTATTCTGCAGAGTTGACTAAGACACCTCATGACACAGTCCTTTGGACATGGTTTCTCAGTGACCAAAGTCATTGCTCTGACAACAATTACCCTTTAGACAATTCAGACAAATTCCTTTGCTTCAAGTCAATAATAATTTCATGTACTTAACCAATTAAAGCCATGAATTCAATAATGCAGATTTCAGAAGATTTTACAAGACACAGCATGAAACAGATGGTTAAGGTTTATTAAACATGCTTCAGATATTTTTAAGAGATTTTAAAGCCAAACTCATTGAATACATTAAACTTAAACCATATGAGTTATTTCAGTCATTCATAAAAACGTATAATAGAAGATTTCTAGTTCAAGAATTTTTCAGATTTATGATTGAGATAATCCCATTAAAATCTTCATGACAGACTGATAGATTTCTGAAGCCAAATGATACCAATTGATAGGAGAGATTTCGAGGCTCAATGATTTCTGATATTATCAAGGTTTGTCAACTAAGATCAATGATGAAGGGTATGCAATGAATTCTCACAAGAGTATGCATTTGACAACCTATATGCGATGCATTGACTCCCCCTGTCAACATGCATTCAGACACTCTTTTTGGCATTTTCAATGAAATGAAATGCAATGCACTATATGTATGCAAAAACACATGCAACTAACTCCCCCTGAAAACATGCAATATTTCCCATGAGAAACTGAACATGTGATTCCAAATGATATAGTGACTTGTGCACATTCAGACTGTCCTATTCAGTAAAGTGACCCATGGTACTAGGCGGAGCACTTGGTCTAAAAGACCACCTCACACATAGTAAGAGCCTCTAGACAGACTTCCCTTCCTTTTGGTACCTTACCATTTATATACCATTGAGGTCATGCATGATAATTCAACATGCAGTCCTATATGCAATTCAGAATGTTCAGTGAGCTATTGCAACACATAAATTTCAAACAATATTCACATTCAGTTCAGATTTTCAGAAATTTCAGAGTGCATGATCAGAAAATAATACAACTGGCAGATGATGAATGAATATGCAAGAACAGATTTAATATGCATGCACTAGATGAAACTAAGAACAGGATATGCAAGAATACATCAAACTAGATATGCAATGAGTTTCAAAATGGGAAATGCAGAGAGATTACTTGAAAAGTGTGAGAATGTGGTTTTTCATTCTTGAGTGCCTTGGATCATTACCCCTTTATTCCATCCAAGGCACACCTGCTAGGGACCTTCCTATTTTCCACTAGCAGGAACCCAAGTGGTCTTGGGTCTTGCATAGTAATTAGCCCCTTTTGGGACTGCCTGCATCTTTTTCTGTGCCAAATAGTCATCAGAGTTCATGATAAAATAGTTATGCATTGAATGCCCAGACAGCCCACAATAGTGGCATGAACTAGCAGGTTTCATGTTCCTCTTATGTATACTAGCATGAACTTCAGCATTATAAGAGTGAGCATGAGGGTTTCTGTTATTATTATGAAATTTTTTCTTTTCATGACCAGCTGCCCTGCAAGCAGCAACTTGGTGGCCTGGTCTTCTTCAATTTGAGCAAACAAGAATTCTTTTAAAACAAGTTTGTTCCTACCAAATTCTTTGGAATTTCTATTCCTATTCTGGACATGCCAGCAGTCCTTGACTGCATGGCCATGCTTCCCACAATGGGAGCAGAAAGGGGACTTTCTTCTAAAAGAACTTGCCCAACATTCAGTGGCCTTGTGCCCAAGCTTGTTACAATTAAAACATTTGTCATGCTGGTTCAGAGAAGTAGTTTTGTTTGTATTAAAAGCATGTTGGTTAGCATAAGATTTAGCATGATGTGAGAGTGGTTTTTTTTTTCCATTAGCAAACCAACATTGAGCAAAGGTGTGGCCTAATCTACCACAATGAGAGCATTCACTTTTCTTTGAATGAACAGCAGGTTTTTTATCATGATATTTCCTAGCATTCATCATTTCAGCATTCAAATCATCCAGTTCGTTTAATTCACACTCATGCATTAAATGTCCAAATCTATGACAGTAGTGGCATGACATTTTCCTTTTAGATGCATGTGAGTGTGTGTGAGGACTGTGATCAACATGCACTGATGAACCCTTTTCATTTATTTTCTGATTTACAGTCCTTTTCTGATTTTTATCCTGTTTTCCTATTTTCTTAGCCTTGTACTGAATTGGAGATGAAGTAGAAGGCTTTTCCTGTTCAGAAGATTTGACAAAGACAGTTTTCAGGTTGGCTCCATCAACCTTCCTCATGACTGGACTGTAACCCAGTCCTTCCTTTTTAAAATTAATCCTTGTTCCCGGCTTTTTCTGAGCAATGGGCTGTTTGTCTTTAGAGGTGGTGGCTACATCTGAACCATTTACAAAAGATGTCATAACTTTGTTCTGAAGTTCTTTCTTGTTTATCTTATTGTAGCCCAGCCCTTCCTTCCTAGGGTTGATTTTTATACCTAGTAGCTTGTCTAGGTTTTTTTGCCCATCAACAAACTTTGACAGAGAGTTCCTCAAGTCTTGAATTTCTTCTTCCAAAGAGGCAATGTGTAACTCATAACTAGTAATCTCTTGCTCACTGCAATTCATAGCTTCACTCAAAACTTTGTTAGCAGTTTTATATTTTTCAACTTCCTGCTCTAGATTACTCAGTTTATCAGAATCTTCAACACACATAGTTTTTCCTCTTTCTAAAGCTAACAGTCTCTCAAACACAGTGGAGTTCAGCATTTTTAATTTTTCATTTTCTTCCTTGAGCTTGTCATTCTGAATTAACTCATTTATCAAAGTCTGATCATCTGAGTTAGTTTCAAGTTTTCTTCCAGCCTTGAATTCCTTCAAATCTTTTTCCTTCTTTTCAATGTTTTTCTGTAATTCCACATTCACAGATTTGATGGCCTTAAGTTTTTCAGCAAATAAGTTCTTCTCCTGCTCAAGTTTCTCAGATTTTTTATCATTTTTATTAGCCGATGTTCTCAGAGAATCATTTTCAGATTT
This sequence comes from Amorphophallus konjac, assembly GCA_022559845.1. NCBI lineage: Eukaryota > Viridiplantae > Streptophyta > Magnoliopsida > Alismatales > Araceae > Amorphophallus > Amorphophallus konjac. The sequence continues at coordinate 177,727,588 of CM040118.1, read as the reverse complement.
CAGCTTGTTTAAATCTGAGTTCACACTTTCAAAATTTTTTAGCAATTTTTCATACTGGTCATGATAGTTAACAGGAGTCTTATTATCATTATCTGAGTTGAATTTTTCTTTGAGTTCAGATATCACATTTATATGATCTTGATTTTCAGTTTTCAATAATGAAACTTGTTTCTTCAATATTTGAAAATCAGACATACAGGCATCATGAATATTTTTCAATTCAACACAATTTCTACAAGGAGAACTTGAACTATCTAAACCAGTACCCTTCTTCAATTTTTTATACTATTTTCTTAACAGTTCATGAGATTCAAATAATTCAGCATATGCATTCTCCCAATCTTCTAGAGAAAAATTCTCGAAGAGATTTACCTCATCATCATCATCTTCTTCAGTTTGATTGCTGCCTTGATCGCTGCCAATTTGATTTCTTATGTTGGCCATCATGCAGTTGTCCACATCTATCTCCTGAGTTCGCTTCAGTGTATCCAAAATGTCTTTAGCAGAACTGCAATCAACGAAGCATGAGTGAAAGGCTCTATCAGTAGTTGCCTTCATTAGATTTATAGCTATCTGATTCTCTTCATGCATAGACTTGTGACTGTCAGTCCATTTGGACTTTTTCTTTGGTGGTTCATGAGGATAATGTGAAATTACTTTCCACAGGTCTGGATTCACAGATTTGATATAATTCTTCAGACTAGTGAACTATGCATTAAAATGCGTACCACTGAAAATCGGTGGATGAGCCATGAGAACACAACAGATTAATGCAACAGGAATATTGATGCACTAAAAATAAATTAGCACCTAAGACTGCAAGATCGAATCTGCAGGTCGCTGGACCTTGTATGCAGACACCGGCTCTGATACCAACTGTTAGGGTGCTAGGCCCGAATACAGAGGGGGGGTGAATGTATCCTTCTATGAATAATGCCCAAATAAAAACTCAGATGCTAGACACAATCACAGAATAAAACTAATTCAATTAAACTTATGAGCAAACACATGAAGTGCGTCTATCCAAGCATCTAGCGGAAGCAATCACACAAAGCAAACCATTGCTCAAAAGATTTTTAGGTGGTTCGGTCCTCCAGACCTACATCCACCCCTCACTCCCAACCGGAGTGAGGCTTCACTAGCAACCGCTAGAACCAAGCAGACTCAGTCTACAAACAGTTGCTGCCACACAGCTTGACCAGGGGAACAGCCTCCCCTCTTCCACCCAACCAGAGGGACACCCATGTGACTCCCAGCCACTTGGAAACCAGAGGTCGCAGACCTCTCTTCCTCCAGACTAGGAGTGACCCTGGACTTGCAACCCGCAAGCCCAGAACCGGAGACAAGTCTCCCTTCCTCCAAACCGGAGGGAACCCACAAGTAGCTCCTAGCTACTTGCAACCGGAGATCAGATCTCCCTTCTCCTGAGACCACAGGAGGAACCCGACCTCAGTCCAGAGGATCGGAAGTACAAAGATGGAAAGATAAAAAGGAAAATAAGAAAGGATGAAAAATCACAGCGCCAAAAGCTGGAAACGAAATACAAGTAATGTAGCTCTCAAGGGAGCAGGTCTGGCTTGGATTTGATCCAAACGCCAGAGGACAGATCTTCAAGCTTTTCCCATTTCTTCTCTACGAACTCCTTCTCTCTCTCTCTCTCTTTCTCTTCTGCTTCTTCACTCTTTTTCTTCTTCTTTCGCAGGCTCTCTCTGTCTCTTCTCTTCTCTTCTCTGCAACTCTTCTCTTCTGCTGGATCAAACTCTCAGCACTTCTATACTTCTGCTATTTCTGCTTCTCTATTTTCGATCACTTTCCTTCAGACAACCGAGACTCCCTTTTATAGCAGCTCGAGCAGAGGCAGCACGGGGCGCGTGTGGCCTCCACATTTCCCGCCCAGGTATTTGGCCACGTGTCAGCATCTCAGGTCCTTGGATCACGTGCCTTCAGCTTCTCGAACAGTACCTGCCACACAGACATAAGTAGATATCAGTTGGATGTATATACTTGGTTCAGGTGTTAACAAAGTGTGTACAGTCAACCTGCAGCTTGAGTGAATAGACTTTGAAGTTAACAATCGAGTGTATAGAGTTGAAGGTTAACAAACGAGTGTATAGAGTTAGTTGAGTGAGCATGCAGTGTATAGACTTCACATATGAAGACATCCGCTGTTCAGACTTGAAGAATATTCAGCAATGTGCAGACTTCATTGAATGAGGGAGTAATGGCAGACTTCAGGATGTATAGGCTTGTGAATGCAAATGCAATGTACAAACTCTCCAATGTATGGACTTCAAATATGTGAAGCTATGCGATGTACATACTTTGAAGAACAGCAAGTGAGTAAGTGTGTACAACGTGAGAGAGTGTATAGACTTAATGAATAAGCGCATGTGAAGGCCGTGTGTAGACTTAAATGAATAAGCTCATGAATGGCAGTGTATAGACATGTGATGAACAATGCATGAACTAGCCTTACCAATGTGTAGACTTTACATTGCTCAGCCACTGTATAGACTTCACGAAGCCTAACCAGTGTACAGACTTGGAACGAGTGTGCTGTGAGCACTGAAGACTCAAGTTATAACAACCGAATGTATAGAGTTGTGGTCGGACAACCCAATGTATAGACTTGAAGCATGAGGCCAATGTTCAGACTTTGATGCCCAACGGTGATGTCTAGACTTCGACAAGCTTGAGCCAGTGTATGGACTTTGCGAGAGTGAGACGATGCATGAGACGCTGAAGGACCGATGTACAGACTCTGAATCGTGAAGGCTGGCTGTATAGACTTGAATCGCTTGAGGCGATGTACAGACTTGGTGAGGCTCAAGCAGTGTACAGACTTGTGAAGGCTTCAGCGTTGTACAGACATGGAAGTACCACTGTGGATGTATGGACTTGATGATCCACTGTGGATGTATGGACTTGAGTGAGTGAAGCCGATGTATAGACTTGCCGATTCGAAGCCACTGTACAGACTTTGAAGAACAGTTCAATGTATAGACTTCACGCTGTACATACTTTGAGCTTTGATCGTTTGATCAGTATGCAATGTACAAGCTTAGCAATGTATTGACTTGGCCAGGAAAGCGCAGGGAAAGGTATGAGTGTATAGACTTGGCCAAGCGTAGGAAAAGATGTGGAGTGTACAGACTTGGTGAAACAAAGTCCAGTGTATAGACTTGGTGAACTGACTCCAATGTACAGACTTACAGATGCGAAGCCGATGTATAGACTTGGTTCCTATAGCAGTGTATAGACTTGAAGGTCTGAAGGTGATGTATAGACTTGGTGAACACTGCAACATCAATCGGTTGTATAGAGTAGGGGCTGCACATACTTTGGCAATGTGTAGATTAGAAGACATATGAATGTGTAGACTTCGAAGGATTGAGACGAACTGTTCACGCTGTACAGACTTGGTGAAAGCTGAAGGAGCGAGCGATGTACAGACTTCACCAACAAGCTTGAACACGAACAGGCTGCACAGTACGCTGTATAGACTTAGACCAAGGCATGAACAGTGGAAGCTACAGTCCAATGTATGGACTTTGAAGGATTTGAGCGTGAGACTGTATAGACTTGGCCCCTTTCCGGATGTATAGACTTTGAGTCAAGAAGACTAATGTGTGGGCTTACTATAAAGAATAATGTTCTGATGGGTCGACGCATCAGCAAGGGTGGGTCGACCCACCACTGTCCATACTATCCAAACAGAGTGTAGATAGATGAAGATTGAGGCCGTTGTACAGACATGGGGTTCAGCTGAGGATGTATGGACTTTGACGAAGTGAAGCAGTGTACAGACTTTGAATCAAACCGATGTATAGACTTGAATGGGCATGGAGTGTATAGACTTGAGAGATTGAACTGAAGAGTCGACGCATCAGCTCAAGGAGTTGACGCACTGCTGTGGAGACTGTGCAGACAGAGTGTAGATAGAATTAAGTAGAGCATGTTATCTGACAGCCCTATGAACTCCATACATTTACATGATAAAACATGAATTTATCGTGCATATAAAAGAAAGCATTATGATCAGAGAATGACTGAATAATAGCATGATGACACACAACAAGATGACTCACAGTGATTAACTCACATCAAAAAACCAATCATCAAAACCACCATTAAAACCATCATCAAAACCACATGGGCACAACACCGACAACAAGCCGCGTCATGCAACATCCATCAATGAGATCAGGATTCACCGCCAGAATGCCTCCCTCCAGCATTTTAAAGCCAAAAGAGTACCTCCCCCAGTCAACCGTGGGCTTCGGGAGCCCTTAGCACACTTGTACGACTCGTGGTCGCGTGTCGGGAATTACCCCGAGCACCTCGTAGCCGCGTATATTCCAGCCATTCTACAACAAGCCGGGGTGAACCCACGGCTTAGACACGCTTGTCGCATCACACGGTAACCCTCCAGCAAGTTAGGGCCACCCTCGACCCTCAGACACACGGCAACGAGCCGTTAACTTTCAGCCCCTGGGGCAACCCGGGGTTACCCGTCAGCCTACCATACAACGCGGCATACCTCACCAAGGCTGGGCCCTCACACCCATGACGCCTTCCCTCAGTTCATACAAGCTATTATCCTCACCTCGGGGCTAAATCTAAGCCCGACGAACCAGCTAGCCAAGCGGTTCGACAACCCGGTGTGTATCAGGAATTTCCCCGAACACCTTGTGAGCGACAACAGTGACACTAAACATTTGACCCCCACGAGTCAATACCAGCGTCTCAGGGACCCAAGTCCATCAAAGGATATCGACAAATGATGTAAGAACACCCCGGGGGGTTCCCCTCATGATAGCAGCCCACCCCAGGGGGGAATTCACCCAGGGTGCAGCCGTGCCCCGGTGGGGGCAAACTCGGGGGGGGGGGGGGGGCTCGACCCCGCTTTCCTCATCCCTGTGCAAGCTCACCCCGGTCCCAGTCTACTCAGAATTGGTCCATGTACCAGCTCGGGAATATTTGCGAAGAAGGAGTCTCGAGATTGTACACAAGGGTCAGTCAATCTACTCATACGACGCATACACAATCAGCCACCAGTCCTGTCTGTATCCTTTCCTTCTTACGTTCACACCAGGTCAAAGTGGGCTCATGAAGTACAAGAATAGGGGTTTTTATAGGCCCCTCAAAAACACTCTCTCCAGTCTACGTTAACCCCCCCTGGGGGGGGGGGTTACGCGGTCTAGACTGGGCCCCCCAGTCTGGTCCGCGTCCAGTCTAGTCCGCGTAAACCCCCCATTCCCTAAAACAAAAGTTATTTTTTTAACAAAAAAAGAGAAGCCTTTCTAGTCTGCGTTAACCCCCCTTGGGGGGGGGGTTTACGCGGACCAGATAGTCTGGTCTGCATAAACCCCATCTCTCTCTAAAAACAAACCTTTTTTCAAAAAAAAGGGCCACTCAACCCCGCGTTAACCCATTTACCCGGACTAGGGCACCCCCTCCATTCCAATCCGAGTAAACCCCCCCTCAACCTTTCAACTTCTCTATAAAATTCCCCTTAGAAGCTCAAGGGGCATGGCATGCATGAACACACGGAGAACCAGCATGGGCTCAAGCACTTCCAGCATTCCAGCCAGCACGAGGAGCAAGGCGCGTTGGTTGGCTTGTTGATCGGCTTAGTACACGCTGAGGGCATGTTGAACGTACTCCCCTCACATGGCGTCTAGCCATCTCACTCAAGCCTATCCCTTCGCGTATGGGGTGTTATGATTATGGCGATCACACCCGCACCACGGGTCCACCCGCATATGGCGCATTATGATAACGACGTGGACGCCATAATGTTAGATTTACTCCTGCACGTGGACTCAAGCCTATCGCTTGCCCCGAAAGTAACATTCCCAGGACTGGATCTAACTCCGAGGCATGCCGACACTCGCCCTTTGGGGACTGTACCTGACTGCTCACCTCGAGCCACGTCCAACCTCCCTCAAGCGCCTGCCAGTGTCAACCCCTGCCATCCAGTCCAACACCCTTCTGACAGCTCCGCCACTCCTGTATCTATAAGGTTTCGACCAGAATACACAGCAAAAAACATCAAAACCTTAGATTGTCAATCGTTGCTGATTTTTTTCAAAATCGAACAAGAACGATAAATCCCACGGTGTGAAGAATGATTCTTTACCTTTGCGAGGTTTAGAATCTCCCAAAATCTTGAAGATGAACGAGAGGAAGATCCTGAAGTCGCGAGCCATCCAAGCGTCCGGCCTCTAGACATATCCACACGAGCAGTGGAACCAGACGGGATCTCCTCCATGATCTCCACGCGTCGACCCCAATATCAACACCTCCATCCACCGGAGAGGAAGGAGAGAGAAGGAGGGGGCGCTCCTTGGAGAGAGAGAGAGAGGAGAGAGGGCGGCCATTGTTCTACCTTGTAGCTTGGCCAAGGTTTCTCCCTTCAGCGTATATTTATAGACCTTTGGCATTTTTCACAAAAACCTAATAATAGTCTATAAAGTCCACCCATCCCGGTCTATCCAATTCTCTATTATGTGTGACCCTCTAGGCCCAATAATCTATTTGGTTTTCCAGCCCATTAAGTAAAGAACTCCTTCTTAACTTAATTAATTTTGTCCATTAACTCTTAATGGAATTAGCAGGCTTTCCGATCACGAAAAGCACCAAGCAATGCCTCGTGATCCTAAATGACATTCGGGATAAGCAACCCACTCAGGAACCTTTCCGTGTATAGATTCCATACAACTATTGTAGAAACCCGATAATTTAAAATAAGAAATAAAATTTTCAAGTAAATTATACAATTAAATTTTCCATGAAATGATTAATTTACATTGTTACTAAGTGAAATAAAGTGGACTATTGAATTTACTTAAGGTAAAGTGAAAATAAATGCTTTAACCCTTAGATGAATCATAGGAAGCCCAATAAAAGTCCATATAATGGACTATGATTACAATTGGCCTATTGGATAATTCATAATGGGCTAGATTAATGGATTAAAGGATTTATTAAAGGATAATTATACCAAAATTCGTAACACATATTTAATATGGCATTTAAGGGATTATAATAACCCCATTTCTAGAAGATTGACTCAAGAATCAACCCTTACCTAACATACAACTTTAGACCAGCCAAATTACATTATTTTCACACCAAAAATGGGCTAGATTAAGAAGAGAAATTGAATATTTTTTCTAAATTCGGACTTAATGGGTTAGGTAAAATTAGGTGAGGAATCTTGACAAAATTAGCCATGTTTTGGCTATAAATAGAACCCAATCAACCCACAAACCATCCCTGGAGGCCTAAGCTATGCTAGTTTGAAGATTGAAGGAGATTTGAAGGAAGATTTGGGAGAAATCAAGGGTTTCATCTTATTTGAGGATTTTTCTTACCTCTTCCTTAGATCCGTAAAAAGGTAGGTATCTCTCAGGCTAAATTCTAATTAAAGCACGCTAGATTGTTCCTTTTTCAATGCTCTTTCCATTGATACCTTATTCATCAAATTTCATTGAGAAATGAGTGAGTTATAGCCATTTTAGTGAAGAAAAACCGAAAGTAGCAGAAAAAGTGTCGACTCTTTGGGTCGACACTCAGGATCGAGTTTTCTGCCAAAAAAATGAAACTTAGTGAAAAGTTTCGACCTCCCGGGTCGACACTTTTTCACGATTGAAAAGTGTCGACCTCCCAGGTCGACACTTTTTCACGGCCATTTTGTTTTAAGAACAAAACTGCACACGGGAAATAAGTGTCGACCCACTAGGTCGACACTTTCAGCCCGCAAACAAGAGTCGACCCTTGGGGTCGACACTTTTCCTGTCATACAATATATATATACATATATATATACATACACTCATATGAAAATAAATTATTTTAGCATGTTAAGTATTAATTTTAGCATGTTAAATATTAATTTCCAGCATGTTAAAAATTAAATCCAGCATGAAAAATTTATTCGTATCATCTTATTAGTAAAGTAACATATGCAAATTATTTTCAGCATGTTAAAATTATTTTCAGCAAGTTAGAATTATTTTCAACATAAAAATCTATTTTCATAACAAAATTCTGATTTTTATAATAAAATCACCGTTTTGGCTAAACTAATGCATCTTTAATGTACAAAAACTTCATGTAAACATGTCTAAACACTTGTAAATCAAATGCACGTAAGATTAAACCATGGAATTAAATTAATTCTATTAAACTCTACTTACTTGAATTTTCTTCCTAGTTACCGTTCTTTCTTGAATTCCACGACTTAATGTCGTTAAACATGATGCCTTAAAATTATTATTCACTTCACTTGCAACTTCTGAGATTTTTGCCAGATCTGTACTTTTTACAAATGAGCTTATTCTTGAAATTCATTGGCCATATACGTGGAATTGATATAGATAAATGTCAGGGGCTATGGGTCCCAATTAAATGACATTTAAATGCTATTGTATAAATGAGGGGTTTTGATCTGATCCCACAGGCGAGTCAAAGTCCAAATATAAATCGGTATTATAATGATCAGGTGCTGGCATTCACCAATACAAGGTCTATTACAATTAGGGGTAATCATACAGTCATGAGAACCCCTAAGTGTGTAGCCAAATAGTGATGTTCCAGGCGGGACTGTCATATCGTCGTGACCCCCCCTTAGTGCATTGGCCAATCCTATTGAGTGTTGGTAGAAGTGATTGTTCTACTTCTATATTGTTTAAAGTTCAAGTGATTGCTCTACTTCGATATTGATTAAAGTTTATCATGAATGTTCTTGAATTATCTTAATGATAGTACCCATCGTCTCATCATGAAAGTTCTTGATATATCTCTGGAAATGACCATCATCTTGTCTACTGTCATGATCTTGAAATTATTGACATCTTGTTACCTTGAAATTACTTGAAAATTCCTTATACAAAATTTTCTACTTGAAATTTATGATCAATTACTTCATGACACGAATTATTAAATTGTTAAATACTTAAAGATTGCCTGGTTTTAGAGATATAAAATCTTATCGAGCTTTTTACTCACCCTACGTTTTGCTTAATTGTTGTAGGAAATGAAAATGAACAAGGGAATGGACAAGAGTGAAAGAGTGAATTTTTCCTTTTTACATAGGTTTATGTAGATCATTAGTGTTTTTACAAGGATTATATATTTAGAAAAATTGGAAGATTGTATCATGCCTTTATGGCTTATAAATTAGTGATGTAAACCTTTATTTTATTGGAATAAAATTAGCAATTTCATCTTAGCTCTCTATCTTTAGAATTAAATTGGTACATGTTGTGATCGACACGAGTGCCTCGTAACTGCTCGCGCTCTCAATTTTCCGCGTCAAGGCGTGACAACTATAGATTGTCATTCATCAAATACCTCACCAGGACTAGGGTATGGTCCAACTATCAAACTCTATTGTGTCCCGGCTCAACTGAATCTTTTACTCTAAACAGGTTCATTAGAAAAACTCCTTTTTCATAATGAACTCCCATACCCTAGCCAGGGATTTTATCGAGTACAGATCTGTAGGGCATTCTCTCTCATATATCATACAGAGAGTGAATGCTCCCATGTTGTCAAACTAATTGCCTTCGCGCGAGTTCCACTGAGTCCAAATAACTAACTGTACATGACCACTTAACAAAAGTCCATAAGTTAGTAATGAAACACTCAGCATCCCTTATGCAAGACATCTTTAGTGACTCAGGTCTAAGATCCAACTGTGCTACAGAGACATAGAATACCCTGATTGATAGTCAGTATGATTATCATTCAGGGATTCTAGATCGGGTTAGTTCAGTATACTCATTCCACTAATGAGCACCCACACACGTACTTCAGTGTCTCCACACTGATGACTATGAGAACAATCACACCCATCATATGAGTAAGTATCATGTGTGCCAGTCTATCCAGATCTTCAATGTCCCTTCCTGAAGATCCTATGACTGGGAACATCTAGAACATGTACATCTAGATGACTAATCTCATTACCATAATCTCATTATGATCCAGCCATCATCGTATAGGTTCAGGGACTTCATTACATTCAAATCAGTAATACACATTAAATGCAATGAAGAAATGCCATTAATATAAATATGAATGAGATATTACAAGAAATGTCACCCTCACATCTCATGTGATTGGCTTGTAGCGCATACATTTCTATCAATCTCCCACTTGCATTAAAGCCAATCACCCACATGCTTGATCCCCATCGGCCCTAGGTGACGCTCAAAAACACTTCGAGTCAACGACTTAGTTAGTGGACCTGCAATGTTATCACTGGAAGACACTCTATCAATTACAACATCTCCTCTATAAACCAGAAAGATATCCTTAGTCCTTTGCAAGTACTTAAGGATACACTGCAGAACTATCCAATGTTGCTCACTTGGATTTGCCTGAAACCAGTTCGTAACACTTAGAGCATATGCAACATCAGGCTTGTACATAACGTGGCATACATGATGGACCATATGGCAGAAGCATAAGGTACCCTACTCATGCGTCCCCTCTCTTCAAGAGTTTTAGGGGACATTTCCTTAGAGAGGTGTTGTACCCCAAACATTTTTCCAGTAAAAATAACCAGAAATGAGGGCTCAGAAAATCCCCCGAACGCCTTTAAGGTGTTATTCACCTAGCCCTTCTACATGATACCAGGCCCAACCAAGGGTCTTAACCAGCTAGCCGTGAGCCATAGTGACATCAAAAATCAATCGAGGCCACCCCCGATCACCCAGTTTGCGGGTTTAACCGCCTTCAATCAAGCCGCTCGTACCAATCTAGGAGCGCCCTGACCTCAAGCCACGACACGTGGTTGTTAGAATGTAAGCTCTGATACTAATTGATAGAATATAAGACAGGATCTAGAAGGGGGGGTATGAATAGATCCTTTAAAAAATTTAGCGCAACCAAACAGAAAATAAAGCACACTAAATGGAAATTGCAACAGAAGCTCGCTAGGACAAGAGCTTACTAAAGCGTGACACAAGTAACTTCAGAATTTCAAGAATTCAGACCATAGAATGCACGCAGTATTAAGATGCAATGGATCCTAATTCGAAAGATCCACTTCACGGTAAGACCTCTCACAATACGTCGAGCGACTGATAGGCCTTCAATGCAGCAATCAGAGTTGAGCTATAAAACGGGTGCTATACACAGAGCTGCCGTCGAACACATAGTGAGACCAGCAATGAGATAACTAAACACTCATAATAGAAGAGTAAGCACAGAGATGACTGAACAGACATCGAGTGATATAGAACATATTTGCATCAGCAGGAGGCACTTAATATAACACTTAACCAACCGGTACAGGCTGGAGGTCTGAGCTCAAGAGCTCTACTCACACAAGGTGTATGAATACACCTTTTGATATACCGGCAGGAACCTTGTAACCCATGTAAGCCAGTGAATGCAGATTGGAGATGAGCAAGCAGTCGCACAAGCAAACCATAAAACACTCAGGATTTTTAGGTGGTTCGATCTGCCAAGCAGATCTACGTCCACCCCACACTCAAACCAGAGTGTGGCTTCCCTTGCTCTAATCAAGAACGCAGACTCAGTCAGCAAACAAGTGCTGCCTAACAGCTTGAATTAGAGGGAGACAAATCCCTTAAACACTGATCTAGCAACCCACTAGATCAGCACCCCACTACAACTGTAGTGACCGGAGAGACCCACTCTCCCTTCTTCTGCGAATGCAGAAGGAACCAGTGAGACATCACCCAGCTGCTCACAGACCCAGAGAGTTACCACTCTCTCCTCCTCTGAGACCGCAGGGGGAACCCAGAGATCACTCTCCCTTCTTCTACGAATGCATAAGGAACCCAAATCCCTGAACAGGGGATCGGAAAGATAGTAAGAGAACAAAGGATAGGAATCGAGAAATCAACAAAAAGAAAGATGAAAAACCAGATGAATACAATGTAGCTAGATGTGAGAGAACTGGCTCTAGATTTGATCCATGAGACCAGGCTTCCACTGATCTTCAGAAGAGCTCAAACCACTCAGATGAAGCTCTCTTTCTTCTTCTTCTTTCCTTCAGACTTTCTCTCAATTTTTCTCTTCGAACTGGATTGCTCAGAATTTCTCAGATGGAACGCTCAATTTCTTCTTCTCTCTCTTCTATTCTTCCCTTCATGCTCTATCTATTCTCTCCTCCTCTTCTTGAAAGAGGTGAACAAGTGAATTTTTATATCACTTGAGACTTTGGAGATTTTCTCCTTTTTAATTATCGGATCTGATTGGTCCAGATGGCCATGAGAAAAGGTCTTCATAATTGAAGTCCATTCCCTCAAGTGGCCATAAGAATATTCTTTAAGAAACATCATCCATAAGGGATGCCACGTGGCCTGGGATCACGTGCTAGATACCTGAACTCGAGATCACATGACTTCATTAAGTCATTACGTGTAGGGTCAACAGGTCGAGGCATCTATCAGATGTGTAGACGCAACTGACTCTCAGAGTAGATTCTGAACTGAGTTCTTCTAGGCAAGAGGTTGATGCGTCAGTGTATCAGTGAGCTGCTTTAGTGATGGAACCAATCAAATCCAAGTGGAGAGCTGAATGCGTCGATGCATGAAGCTGATGTATTGGTGCAGTTGAAGACACGACCTTTGGTGTGGAAGGCTTGAGAGAGCCTCTGACTAGATGCGTCGAGGCATCACTACTGATGCGTCGATGCAACGACTTGATGCTTGAAGCAAACCTTCTATTTTGCTCTGATGCTTTGATGTGCTAAGTCTAATAACAAGCATGGACTGAATGCGTCAATGCATCTGTCTTCTTTATTGATGCAGTTGTGACTCTTCTCTTGCTTCCTTGATGCAGTGATGGGTTTTTCTTCTACTGCATCGATGCAATGTACTGGGTTACTCCAGATGAGTCGATGCATCATTCCTAATGCGTCGATGCGTCGAACTTGTGCATCAACTTGAAATTCTGTGATCCATTTGTTACCAAAGGATCAATGTACCTATTCACCACACAAGATACTTAGTCCATCATCTCTATCAAGATCAATAGTATGTCATCATCAAAACCAGAGATCCAATAGTCTCCTCCTTTTTGATGGTGGCAACTATTCATTTAACTATTGATTATTTGTTCAGTTCCTAGTTACAGGATCATTTTCACACATCAAAATTTTGAAGACATACACAACCATTGGTGAACACTCAAGGAGTAAGAAGAATTTCATTGATCACAAAGCAAAGTCATTCGAAATGCAATACATATGCCATGCATGACAGAATTAGATTCTTTTCAAAAAAAAACTTTCAAATTTCAGATCCAAACATGTCCATTTCCATTTACAAAAATATACATCCAACAAAAACTTAAGAAAGCAAACTTAAGAAAGCTATAGTCTGCTTCTCCTCATAGACTACTCCTCTTGTCTCTGTCAACAGTCTCAGCCACTGCTACATCTTTGTATCTTTTCATTTTTATCTTCCAATCTGTATCTTCTCTATCTTTTCCATTTTTATCTTCCCCCTCGCTCTTTGTCTTCTCCCCCTTTGCCATCAACAAAAAGGAGGGGGGGGGGGGGTTAACGAGGTGGATGTGATGGTGGAGGCACGGAGCTGGAGCTTCTAGGAATTTGAAGGACCTGAGCATCAGTGAGTTGTTGCTGTAACTGAAAAACTGTGGCTATCACGCCCCGAGATTATGCAGCGGAAACAATCCGGAATGTGAACAGTCGGCTAGTACGCCTCAAACGAGCAATAAAAATTAGAGCGTAAATCATTCACACATAAAATGAATGGACATCATGATTGATCCAAAATCTAACTTTTATTGATAGTAATGATCAAGTACATCAGGTTGGCTCTTGACTAACTAGACTCAATGAAATAGAAAATTACATAACGACCCTTGACAATTAACTAATGACAATCTAAGGCTTTGCCCCAGCTTTAATCACTCTCGGATCCATCACTTGAATAATCCGAATCCGACCTGCTAGAATTTCCTGAAAACGATTGGAAAAGTAGGGAATGAGCACACATACCCAGTAGGTATCTTCGTATCAACATGAAAACAATGTTTAAGTAATTAACATTTTTACTCTAGATTAAAGATAAAATGAAACATGATAAAACATGCGGTGCGAAACTAAAGCAACATAGTTAACATGATATGATAAGAATTCAGAACATGATTGAGCAAGTATATAACAAGAATGTAAGTTTGGCCTTTCATGAATAAGAATGTACTTTTCATAACCATAAAGGCTATGTACAAGAAAGTCATGTAACAAGAATGTACTAGCAAGCATGTAATTTCACACGATTGCCTCGTGAGTATTCGTGGATATTCGTGGATTTCACCAGTTTATAAAAAAAGTACTCTCAGCGCAATGCGACGCCAATATTCATCATACCCCATGATTTATAGTATGTTTTCGTCTATCTACCGAGGGGACTGGAGTGGAGTCCTTGGACACTGTCCATGCTCGCTCTTACATCTTCAAGTTATAAATCAAGCTACTTCCACGAAAAGTATAAATATGACCAATAATGTAATAAGTTCAAACTATGGTTCCATGATAACAATATCAAGGTAAGAATGCCTCAATTTAAGAATATATGAGTTCCAAAAATTGATTTAGAACAAGGTTATGCCATGGAGAAAAATCGACAGCATAACGACGTATTCTTTAATTTACATAATTCATTAGATAGCTTGAGAAACAAAGTTTTAGGTTCTAGATAATCATTAGACCATCTAGGAATATAGAAAAATCAACCCTTGGGTTAAACCTTGGGTTAATCAAGACTTAGGTACCAAACGGTCACATCAGGGCCGTTTATAGAAATAGTGATCGTTTACTGGACCGTTCTATGATATATACGGTCATAACTGGACCGTTTTATAAACAGAGTCAACGAACGAATGAAACAGAACCAGGCGGTCAAGGCAGGGCTGCTCGGCTTCCTTGGTGGTCAAGTAAATAGCCGCTGGACTCCTGTGGCGATCGTCCTTAGGCCGCTAAGGTCCAGAACATCAAAACACCAGTTAAGTGCTTTTTAACAAATGGGTTTTAAGGGTACAACTAGCTCGGCGTCCTAGTGAGACTCTCAGGCTCGCGGAGTCTTACGGAGGCCATGAAATAAGATCACCTAGTCCAGTGGAAGGAATATCCAACGGAGAGATTTACAAGTCTAAGAAATGTGCCTATAAGTGTAAAGTGTATCTTAATGGTCGCGTACCGGAGTATACGTCCTGTACTTAAGAAAAATGACTCAAGAGATGAGAGTGAAATAGTGAAACATACGGATAAAACACCACATGAACTTTGTCCACAACATAGAAATCATTTAATTACAAAATTATAATATTTTGGCATGAAATTACATAATAGCCATAAGTAAAGTCCTAACCATGCTCATGCTAAATCTGGGTATTTAACAGGAAAAATAAGACATAATTTGAGTGAAAATAGTATAATTATAAGGTTACCAATATGTAAGGCTTCAACTAGGTTTGGACTAGTTCTCAAAGCCATGAAACGGTCAGGGACTAGCCACAGTAATGAAAGAAATGGTCTTGCGTTAGACCGCTGAAAAGGTGGTTCAGACGGTCATATATTAGACCGCAAAGGTTCCTTGCGGTCCCTTTAAGGTCGCCTTCTCTCTGGCTGATAGAAGTTATAAAACAAAGAATAAATACTAAACTAGGACACGTTATGCATGGAAATCAACAAAAATATGCTGTAAAATATGCTAGAAAAAAAATAGACCAAGAGCATGCATGGGTTGTGTGAAGAGACAAGAAATTTTCATCTTAATTACATTAGGGCTTAGTTCATGCATGGAAATTAAACTAAATGCATAGTCCCAATAAAACAGTAAATACTCTAAATACAATGCATGAAATCGACTGTAATTTGAGAGCTTTTACTCCTAACATCAAGTTTAAGCCATTCATGAGATAACCTACCTCTGGTCTGGGCTTTAGACTTCAAATTTAGGGCTGGAAGTTGACCCTAGTTTCTACTCATTCAGAACTGAACCAGTAACTTCTTGCCTTTCTAACTCCTGATTCCCTTCACCTATGACAACAAAAATTGGAGGGGAGAAAGAGGGTACTAAGGTGTACAAAAAAGTCTAACGAACCAACTTCTAATTACCTCGTTTAGGACTTCCAATTCGCTGATCTTCCTGAGTCGTTCATGCAAGTTCCTGGGTTACTTGCATCGAAGCAGCGTCTTTGGATGCTTCCTTCTCCCTGATCGCTAGTTCTCCTAAGATGAAATTTTGAGAGTAGTTAGACCTTACTATAATGAACGAAAACTTCTAAAGAACTTACCTCAAACAATGTTTCCTTACCTTAGTTCCACGTAAGTCAAAAGTAAAGGCTGCACATGTGAAACTTGGGATCTATTTATAGGGTTAACTAGAGTTTTGAGGATTTGAACGAACCTAGAGTCCTAATTAGGGTTTGTAATCGACTCTAACATGTTCTAAACCCTTCCAGCTAGTAGATAGCATCGATCCTAGATAATAAGGATGCCAAAGTTCCCAGCTTTTTTGCGTTTCTTTACTGTTCGGATCTACCTGTTAATAGCGGTCACATGAGGACCGTTTTGGACGTCATGCGGTCTCCCGATAGGCCGTTTTTATCCTAAAGTGCCGAATTTTGAATTGATTAAAACTCTTCCGATATTTATGCTCTATTTATCCTTAAATAAACCTATTTATCTCCTAATTCCGTAAATACATCAATTTAAGCTTCTAGAACATGGGCTAGGGTCTAAAACTATAATTTGGGCCAAGTGCACTTATTTAAATGGGCCTAATCCTCTTTAATTAGTATAGGGCCTTAATAATTAGATTTAATTAACCATAATTCATTTAATAGCCCATTTACTCCATTTAAATGCTTAATAATTATATTTTAATCCTAAAAAAATCATAGAAAATCCTCGGGGGTTACACCCTCCCCCACTTAAAAAGAATTTGGTCCCCAAATTCATCGTAATAAGATTTACTAAGGAGAGTGCACTTACATTCAAATACCTCCGGAATCGTTTGCGCATGACTTCTTCGGTTTCCCATGTCACTTTATGTGGATAAAATTTGTTCCATTGGACTCTGACCATGGGAATGGTCTTATTCCGAAGTTGATGTACTTCTTGTTCAACTATTTTGATTGGCCTTTACTCATACGTCAAATTCTTTTTAATCTCCAGGTTGTCATAAGTTATGACATGGAATGGATCGGGGACATATCGTTTGAGCATTGAGACGAGAGATACATCATGAACTCCGGTTAATTGAGGGGGCAAAGCTATTCGATATGCGACTTCACCAACCCTTTAGAGAACTTCAAAGGGGCCAATGAATCTTGGAGTGAGTTTGCCTTTGATATCGAATCTTCGAATACCTCGACTTGGAGATACCTTAAGGAATACATGGTCTCCCACTTGGAATTCCAGGTCGCGCCTTCTGTTATTAGCATATGATTTATGTCTGTCTTGAGCCATCTGGAGTCTCTCCCAAATAAGCTTTATCTTCTCGGTAGTATCCCTGATGATGTCGGGGTCGAGAAATTACCTTTCTCCTACTTCAGTCCAACATATAGGTGAGCGATAACTTCTACCATAGAGTGCCTCGAATGGTGCCATTTGTATACTGGCTTGGTAGCTATTGTTATATGTGAATTCCACTAGAGGCAAGTGGTCGTGCCAACTTCCTCCAAAGTCAATAGCACATGCCCTGAGCATATCTTCCACCACCTAATTTGTCCTTTCAGTTTGACCATCAGTTTGTGGATGGAACGCAGTGCTGGAATTCAACCGAGCCCCTAATGAATGCTGTAGACCCTTCCAGAATTGTGATGTGAACCGAGGGTCTCGATTAGATATAATAGTGATGGGGACACCATATAGCCTGACTGTTTCCCTTATGTATAGTGATGCTAATACATCTACAGACCATCGACTTTTAATTGGTAGAAAATGTGCAGATTTAGTCAATCGGTCTATAATCACCCATATACCATCGTATCCACCTCTCGTATTAGGTAAACCCATGATGAAATCGATTTCTATACTTTACCATTTCCACTCGGGAATATCCAAGGGATGAAGTTTTTCATCGGGCTTTAAATGTTCTGCCTTAACTTGTTGACATGTGAGGCAGCGAGATACATAGTCCGCTACTTCTCTTTTCATATTGGGCCACCAGAAGTTTTTTTTTAGGTCTTGGTACATCTTAGTAGCACCAGGGTGAATAGCATACCTTGATTTGTGAGCTTCTTCCATAATCAATTTCTTAGTGTCAACATGATTCGGCATACAGATTCGATCTTTAAATAATAATCTTCCATCCATTGAAATGGAGAATTCTGACCTTTGATCAATATTTGCCTTGATATCTATCAATGTGGGGTCATTTTCTTGTAATTTGACTAGATCTTCAATCAATGTAGGTTGTGACCTTATATTAGCAAGTATACATCTTTCCTCTTCTTTCTCAACATTGAGATTCAAACGAGCAAAATCCTCAATAAGATAAGTTGTACCTTTCCTGAGGCTTGCTAGACTTGCCATTGGTCTTCTACTAAGAGCATCAGCTACATCATTTACTTTTCCTGGATGATATTGGATAGTAAAGTCGAAGTCTTTGAGATACTCCAACCATCTGCGTTGTCTCATGTTTAATTCCTTTTGGGTGAAGAGATATTTCAGACTTTTATGATATGAAAATATAGTGAACTTTTCCCCATAGAGATAGTGTCACCAAATTTCAAGGTGAATATAACCGCAGCTAGTTCCAAATCTTGCACATGGTAGTTTTCTTCATGATGCTTCAACTGCCTTGATGAATAACAAATCACCTTTCCATTTTGCATAAGAACGCATCCCAGGCCAATGCCAGATGCATCGGTATAGACTTTAAAGCCACCACCTTCAATAGGTAGTGCCAAGATAGGGACTGTAGTAAGATGATCTTTAAGAGTTAGGAAACTTCCTTCACAATCCTTCGACCATATAAAAGGGTTCTCCTTTCTTGTGAGTCTAGTCAAAGGGACGGCGATTTTTAAAAAATCCTTAATGAATCGCCTATAATAACCAGCCAGACCCAGAAAACTTCTAACTTCGGACATGGTCATCGGTCGGCTCCAATTCTTAACAGCTTCTACTTTAGAAGGATCGACATCGATACCTTCCCTTGAAATAATATGGCCAGGGAAAGAAACCTCCTTAAGTCAGAACTCGCATTTGTTAAGTTTTGCATAGAGTTGATGCTCTCTTAGAGTTTGCAAGGCTATTCTTAAGTGCTCTTCATGTTCCTTCTTAGTCTTGGAGTATATAAGAATATCATCAATGAAGATGACCACAAATCGATCGAGATAAGGTCTGAAGACATTATTCATAAGTTGCATAAATGCTACCGGGGCATTGGTTAACCCGAACAGCATTACAACGAATTCATAGTGCCCATATCTGCTTCGGAAAGTAGTCTTGTATATGTCATCATCTTTGATCCTGAGCTGATGATAACTCGACCTGAGGTCTATTTTGGAAAAATACTCCGTTCCCGAAATTTGATCAAAGAGCTCATCGATACGCGGCAGCGGATATTTGTTCTTGATTGTAAATTGGTTGAGTCACCGGTAGTCAATGCATAGCCTAAGAGATCTATCCTTCTTCTTGACAAATAAAACCGGCGCATCCCAAGGGGATGTACTAGGTCGAATGAAGCCCTTGTCTAATAACTCCTGAAGTTGTTTCTTCAATTCTTTGAGTTCTGTAGGGGACTTCCTGTAGGGAGCTATTGAAATAGGTGCAGCTCCAGGAATGAGTTCAATGGAGAAGTTTACTTCCCTTTCGGGTGGTAAATCGGGTAAATCCGATGGGAAGACATTGGGAAACTCATTCACAATGGGAATATCCTTTAAGATGATCGCTTTGGACTCGATGATGATTACGGAGGTAAGAAAAGCTTCACATCCTGGTGAAATGAGTTTGCAAGCGTGAAGAGATAAAATAATGGTAGGATGCTTCCTATATTTGATACCAAGGAAGGAAAATCTTGGAAGACCTGGTTTTCGAAAAGAGATTATCCTATTGCGGCAATTTATATAGGCGTCATGGTCTACAAGCCAATCTACACCTAAGATAGCATCGTAGCCTTCCATGTCAAGGCATACGAGATTTGCGGGAAGATTATGACCTTCTACAATTACCTCACTATCGGAGTAGCAAGTTGTGAGTTTAGTTCCAGGACCTAAATGTGTAGTAAAGGAGCTGATGAAATTGGTAAGGTTATTACAAAAGCAGTAGATATAAAGGAATGAGAAGCACTAGTATCAAATAACACGAATGCATGGTGGGAATAGATGTGAATAGTACCTTCTATTAGCCCATCATCCTTGGGCGCTTCCTCATCATCTAGAACAACGTTAAGATGAGCCGGACGCTTGCGTCTGTTGTGTAGTGGACAGCGGATCTAGAGGGGAGGGGTGAATAGATCTGCCCCTCTTTTCGCAATGTAGCCCTCTATAAAGCTAGATAAAAAGAATTGCAGCGGAATAGAAACTAGCTTGGAAGTATGCTATGATTCGCTTAGCAAGATAAGTAAGATATATAATAATTCGATCCTAAGCATGCACCTAGAACGATTCAATCACACAAGCAAACCACACTAGACAGGATTTTAAGGTGGTTCGGACTGAATCCTCAGCCCTACGTCCACCCCTCACCAAAACCTGGTGAGGCTTCACTTGTACAGCGCACCAAACCGCAAATCGGAAACCACCGATTGCCTTCCTACTCACCAACGGTAGGGACGTCAACCGCAAATTGGAAGACCCTCCAATTACCATCCTACTAACCACCGGTAGGGACGAATCACAACTTCAATGTTTGACAATATTGAAAGTAAAATAAATGTGAAGGAACTAAAACAAGAGATTGAGTTATAAGTGAAAATGAATTGGCCCTTGTATGAAATGTTGATCAGCAACAAGGCTCCTCTTGGCTTCAACTCAATCTTCTTGATTCACCCTTGATTGGATGAATGTTCTTCACGGAGTACTGTTCACGTGAACAGTACCTCTTCCTTCAATTCTTCTCTCTTGATCTTCTCTTTGAATTTCTTTGAATGAATGAAGGAGATGATGAAGCTACCTTGAACCTTGATTGCTTCTTTAGCTTCTAGGAGTTTGAATGCTTGAAATATCACCTTGGATGAGCTTGAAAGAGTTTGAATGGATGAAGATGATTTCCTTTGAAGAACTTGAATCAAACTGGCTTCCTTTGATCACCCTTCATGCCCTTGATTGCTTCTTGCTTTGTAGGAGGCTGCTTGGCTTCATATCTGAGCTTGAATCACCTTGGATGGATGAAGAACTTCCTCCCGAACACTATTCACGGAGGTGCTACAGTAGCTCGAAAATGGGCTCCCTTGATCTTCCTTGAAGGCTTGAAGCATTAGGGTTTTCATCCCCTCATGTGTTGGTTTTATAGACCTTGAATGGTCTATAGACAAGCCTCAGACCAGATCCACAATTTGTGGGTGATTAGGTGACATTTGGATTAAAGAAATCCATGTTGAATGGTCCTTTTCGAAGTTGGAAACAAAGTCAACATTGAAGGCTCGGGGCTGGCGGTCGACCTGCAGCTCCTGGCGGTCGACCGCCACTGTAAAATGCTGTAGAGGAATGGCCCCTGGGAATTTCGGTCGACCGCCACTAGCTGGCGGTCGACCGCCACTGAGAAACGTGCAAACTTGGGAGTCCCTGGCTGGGGCGGTCGACCGCCCCTGTGCTGGCGGTCGACCGCCAGCTGGGTAGAACCCGGGTCACCCCAGTTCGATCCGTTGGCCGCACCAGCTCCGTCGCTTGAGTCCGTTAGCCGCCCGTTCATGTCTGTGGCATCGACCAAAATTGTCTTGAAGTTTTATTACTGAGTCTTCAAGCCAAATTTTGTTCCGGGGGCTCCGCCCCCGGAAACCCCCACAAGGGGCGCTGCCCCCTTGACCCCCGCGACCCCAGGTCGATCCGCGTGCGAGGGCGCAACATTGTGCTTTCATGTGCATATCTGTCATGAACAAAACATCACATATGTCAGTCATAAGATAGTGGAAAAGAACAATGACTAATAGTGTTAAGCCATTATCAAAACCAAGAATACAAGACTCATATGACTATAGAATGATGGCGAATGACCCATGTGACCACAGAATGACTCAAATGACCTCAGGGACATAACAGCGTCCACCGCTGGAAGATTGATCCTTCATGAGGGGGCAATTCGAAATGCGGTGCTCCCGGCTGCCACATCGTAAACACGTCCCTAGGCATTTTCAGCATTCTTCGGCCTCGTGGCCAAATTTTTCGTAAAACGTGCAAGCCGCCATGACTTGCTTGTCTTCCTCCTTCACCTTTTTGTTCTTGTGGTAGCCACTACCACTCCCGTTCCGAGATCTCTTCTTGTTGTCCCGAGAGTTGTAAGTGATGCTAAATTTTTCCTCTCTTCTTCGTTGCCGATCAGACTTTCGGCTCGGCTCCTCCCCTTTACCTTTGAGTTTCTCGACCTTCTCTAAGGTCCTTTCACATAGATGGGCTCGTTGGACCATCTCCGCATAGGTCCGAATATTTTGTGAGCCAAGTTGTTGAATGAAGATGGGTCGTAGCCCGTCCATGAAATGATTAGCTTTGAGAAGATCCGTGCTCACTAAATGCTGAGCATAGGGTGCTAGGCAAGAGAACTAGAGCTCATACTCTGCTACAGACATCATGCCTTGCTTTAAGGAGGCAAATTCTGCCACCTTCCTCTCTTTAACATGCTCCGAGAAGTTTTTAGCTCGGAATAGTGCGAGAAATCCTTCCCAAGTGTGTGGTGCATCTTGAGGTGGTGTCGGAATAGACTTCCACCATGTTCGCACATCCTTGTTGAGTTGGAATGTGGTGAGACGAACCTTCTCTTGGTCGACACATTGCATGACATCTAATATTCTATTCATCTCATCGATCCAATTCTCAGCTTCATCTGGGTTGGAAGAACCATAAAATCGCGGAGGGTTTAGACTCTGGAAGTTGCGGTGCAGATCACGAGTACCATCCCTCGCGCCAACTTGAGCCATATTTTGCAAAGCCTGGGTGAGACCTGCAACAGTTTGTTGCATTCCACCCCAATCAACATGGTGAGCGATTGTAAGAATAAGGTACCTGAGAAAAAGGAATGATTTGTTAATTTTTATGGAATTAAAGGGAGTTAATTTAGAGATAAGTTCTTTAAATAACTATCTCATCCCGGCTCTACCCAAATCTCACATAGGTGGGAAATTCTTTCCTTAGTTCATAGGTGTGGGTGCTTAACCCTTGGACTTAGCCTATGACATGCCATTTTCTAGGAATAAGTACATCCTTAGACCTAGGCTCTGATGCCACTTTAACTATCACGCCCCGAGATTATGCAGCGAAAACAATCGAGAACGTGAACAGTCGGCTAGTATGCCTCAAGTAAGCAATAAAAATCAGAGCGCAAATCATTCACACATAAAATGAATGGACATCATGATTGATCAAAAATATAACTTTTATTGATAATAATGATCAAGTACATCAGGTTGGCTCTTGACTAACTAGACTCAATGAAATAGAAAATTACATAACGACTCTTTACAATTAACTAATGACAATCTAAGGCTTCACTCCAGCTTTAATCACTCTCGGATCCATCACTTGAATAATCTGAATCCGACCCGCTAGAATTTCCTGAAAATGATTGAAAAAGTAGGGAATGAGCACACATGCCCAGTAGATATCTTCGTATCAACATGAATGTAATGTTTAAGTAATTAACATTTTCGCTCTAGATTAAATATAAAATGAAACATGATAAAACATGCGGTGCGAAACTAAAGCAACACAGTTAACACGATATGATAAGAATTGAGAACATGATTGAGTAAGTATATAACAAAAATGTAAGTTTGGACTTTCATGAACAAGAATGTAATTTTCATAACCATAAAGGCTATGTACAAGAAAGTCATGTAACAATAATGTACTAGCAAGCATGTAATTTCACAAGATTACCTCGTGAGTATTCGTGGATATTCGTGGATCTCACCTGTTTATAAAAAAAGTACTCCCAGCGCAATGCGACGCCAGTATTCATCATACCCCATGATTTATAGTATGTTTCCGATTATCTACCGAGGAGACTAGAGTGGAGTCCTTGGACACTGTCCATGCCCGCTCTTGCATCTTCAAGTTATAAATCAAGCTACTTCCATGAAAAGTATAAATATGGCCAATAATGTAACAAGTTCAAACTATGGTTCCATGATAACAATATCAAGGTAAAAATGCTTCAATTTAAGAATATAAGAGTTCCAAAAATTGATTTAGAACAAGGTTATGCCATGGAGAGAAATTGACAGCATAACGGCATATTCTTTAATTTCCATAATTCATTAGATAGCTTGAGAAACAAAGTTTTAGGATCTAGATAATTGTTAGACCATCTAGGAATATAGAAAAAATCAACCCTTGGGTTAAACCTTGGGTTAATCAAGACTTAGGTACCAAACGGTCACATCAGGGCCGTTTATAGAAATAGCGATCGTTTACTGGACCATTCTATGATATATGCGGTCATAACTGCACCGTTTTAGAAACGGAGTCAACGAACGAATGAAACAGAACCAGGCGGTCAAGGCAGGGCCGCTCGATTTCCTTGGCGGTCACGTAAATAGCCGCTGGACTCCTGTGGCGGTCGTCCATATGCTGCTAAGGGCCAGAACATAAAACACCGGTTAAGTGCTTTCTAACAAATGGATTTTGAGGGTACAACCAGCTCGGCATCCTAGTGAGAATCCTAGGCTCGCGGAGTCTTACGGAGGTCTTGAAACAAGATCACCTAGTCCGGTGGAAGAAATATCCAACGGAGAGGTTCACAAGTCCAAGAAATGTGCCTACAAGTGCAAAGTGTATCTTAATGGTCGCGTATCGGAGTATATGCCATGTACTTAAGAATAAAGACTCAAGAGATGAGAGTGAAATAGTGAAACATACAGATAAAACACCACATGAACTTTGTCCACAACATAGAAATCATTTAATTGTAAAATTATAATATTTTGGCATGAAATTACATAATAGCCAAAAATATAGTCTTAACCATGCTCATGCTAAATCTGGGTATTTAACAGGAAAAATAAGACATAATTTGAGTGAAAATAGTATAATTATAAGGTTTCCAATATGTAAGGTTTCAACTAGGCTTGGACTAGTTCTCAGAGCCATGAAATGGTCAGAGAATAGCCGCCGTAATGAAAGAAACGGTCTTGCGTTAGACCGCTGAAAAAGGGGTTCAGATGGTCATATATTAGACTGCAAAGGCTCCTTGCGGTCCCTTTAAGGCTGCCTTCTGTCTAGCTGACAGAAGTTATAAAATAAAGAATAAATACTAAACTAGGACAAGTTATGCATGGAAATCAACAAAAACTTGTTGTAAAACATGCTAGAAAGAAAATAGACCAAGAGCATGCATGGGTTGTGTGAATAGACAAGAAATTTTCATCTTAATTGCATTAGGGCTTAGTTCATGCATGGAAATTAAACTAAATGCACAGTGCCAATAAAACAGTAAATACTCTAAGTACAATGCATGAAATCGACTGCAATTTGAGGGCTTTTACTCCTAACATCAAGTTTAAGCCATTCATGAGATAACCTATCTCTCGTCTAGGCTTTAGACTTCGAATTTAGGGCTGGAAGTTGACCCTAGTTTCTGCTCGTTCAGAACCGAACCAACAACTTCTTGCCTTTTTAACTCCTGATTCCCTTCACCAATGACAACAAAAATTGGAGGGTAGAAAGAGGGTACTAAGGTGTACAAATAAGTCTGACGAATCAACTTCTAATTACCTCGTTTAGGACTTCCAATTTGCTGATCTTCCTGAGTCATTCACACAAGTTCCTGGGTTACTTGCATAGAACCAGCGTCTTTAGATGTGTCCCTCTCCCTGATGGCTTGTTCTCCTAAGTTGAAATTTTGAGGGTAGTTAGACCTTACTATAATGAACGAAAACTTCTAAAGAACTTACCTCAAACAATGCTTCCTTACCTTAGTTCCACGCATGCCAAAGGTAAGGGCCGTACATGTGAAACTTGGGATCTATTTATAGGGTTAACTAGGGTTTTGAGGATTTGAACGAACCTAGAGTCTTAATTTGGACTTGTAATCAACCCTAAAACATTCTAAACCCTTTCCGCTAGTAGATAACATCGATCCTAGATGATTAGGATGCCAAAGTTCCCAGCTTTTTTACGTTTCTTTGCTGTTCAGATCTACCCATTAATAGCGGTCACATGAGGACCGTTTTGGACATCATGCAGTCTCGCGATAGACCATTTTTATCCTAAAGCGCCTAATTTTGAATTGATTAAAACTCTTCCGATATTTATCCTCTATTTATCCTTAAATAAACCTATTTATCTCTTAATTCCGTAAATACATCAATTTAAGCTTCTAGAACATGGGCTAGGGTCCAAAACTATAATTTGGGCCAAGTGGGCTTATTTAAATGGTCTTAATCCTCATTAATTAGTATAGGGCCTTAATAATTAGATTTAATTAACCATAAAATACTCGGGCGTTATAGTGGCTGCCCGTGAGTCCACTTTCTAAGTTAGCTGCTCATCTCGCCGTTTGACAGACCGATGAAGAACCTTGACATTTTCATTAATGTCATCTAGCCATTGATGTAACATCTCACAAATGTGCTCTGTCTGGGCCTTCTGCTGGGAGCCATGTACATTGATAAATGAAGATGTGGCTTCAGATGGACGTGGGTAGTATGTCTCACCCGTGTCCTCCACATTTGCTGGAAACTGAGCCTTGTGCAGACGGATCATTTCAATAATCTCATCTCCAACCATATCCAATTTGTCATAAATTACATTCATCCTTTCTTCAGCTTTAGTGGAGATATTAACCAACTGAGCTGTGTCAGTGTTAACTTTTTCTTCCAGTTTTGTTGAGGCAGCAATTACCTTGACTGAGTCAACATGAACTTTTCCTTTATGGCTGATAGATGCATCAATGACCCTTGCAGAATTTGCATGAACAGCTGCTTCAAGACTGGCGGTGGCCTCAATGACTTTTGCACAATCAGCATTGACTGAAGCTGCAAGTCTGGTGGAGGCTTCAGTGACTTTGGCAGATTCAGTAGTGAGCTTTCGTTCAATCTTGGCAGATGTGTCAATCAGGGTAGCATATTTGAGAGATAACATGTTCTGTTCTTCTCTGATGTCATAGGCATGTATGATCATTTGAGTTGCTTTCTCTTGTGTTTCAGTGTGAATTTCTCTCAATTTTTTCATGACTGCTCCTGCTTTCTCACAGACGTGTATCAAGGAATTCAAAAATGTATGCAAATGAGTGTTAGGCCTCATTTTATCCCTTATAAACTTCTCCCAGTGACTGTTAGTAGTTTGCTGAATATGAGCAAGTCACACTTCTACTCTTTCAACAGCCATATTCAGTTGCAAAATTAAAGAATTGATGTTTGCAAATTGAGCTGTCAAAAATCTGATCAAGGTTGGGTGAATACCCATCAGCCCTTCATTGGCACCAAAGGCTGTTCCTCGTGAAGTTGAGGCACCAGCATGAAATTCAGGTGGAATATCTCCTTCAGCAAATATCCTTGGTTCTTCTAGAGGAGATCGAGGAGGAAGAATCCTGAATTGCGTCATCGGTCTAAAGTATATGTCAGGTGCCACATGCTGTGCCTGCTGATCTTGTTGTTGGTTCATTTCTTCATGTAGTGGGTCATCAACATTTACTTGAACATCTTGCCCTTCATCTAACATTTGCTGCTCTGCCTGCTGCTGATCAGACTGCTACTATTTTGCATGTTCCTGTTGAAAATGCTACTACTGCTTAGGTTGTTCCTGTATAACCTGCTGTGGCTCAAGCTGCTACTGCTGTGGCTGCCTTTGAAGTCTTCCATCAATCTACTTGATCTTCTCTACGATGTTCATTGTATAAATATTGGTCACTGGTATTTCCTTGGATTTCTCACCCTCCAATGGGATGTTCATCCTCTTGAAGACAGCAATCAAATGGGCTGCATAAAGAAGATGTCTCCCCTTGTTTCTAAAGAAACCAATAATCTGTATCATCAAGTCTAGGAGGCAGACTCGATGTTCTTGAACATACAATAGAACAAGAACCTCTGATATTCAGTAAGCCTACCCCTTCCACCACCTTTTTGTAGATAGATTAATCTACCCTTGCCCCCTAGCTATGCATGTATCATATGCGTATGAACACGAACAAGCATAAAGTATGAATCAAAGGGCGATGAATAGACGAGAAAGACATATCGTGATCGCCACCAAGAGTTAACAATGCCAAGAGATGAAGACATGAAGAGATGGCGCCGTGTACCTTGGAAAATGATGAAGAGTTGATCGCGCTTCAAAAGGGATGCGGGAAACCAATAATGGGTACACCTCTTCTTCTTCCAGCCGGCTAGAGGAAGAAGGCCTCACGTCCAAATGTACTCTCCTGCAAAACAAAGCCACAAAAAGAAGAAGAAACCCATTAGAAACATGAGAGTGTAGCATATGTCCCGAATGTGATAAAGTGGCATGAAAGAAAGGGGGAGAACGCACCGGGGGAGGGTTTTTAACCCCTATAATCGGGTGCAAATAATAAGTGGGTGTGTTGTGCATGCATAAGATTTGAAATCATGAAAAATGATGGAGAGAATAATGAGAAAAGTGTTGTGCAAAATGGAGAAAAATGCAGAAACGTGCATAAATAGTGCAACTTGTGACAAAAGTGAGAAATGGAGGACGAAGAACTAAGGAATGGAGCAACGAAATTGAGCCCAAACAGATGGAAATGAAAGATAATACTTCCCTCTTTGAAGCGGGGTCGAAGTTGTGAGTAGACAATCTGGCATGGCTTCGCCCCGAGTCGAGAAAGAGCCGCCCCGCACAGGTTGCACAAGGTCATTTATATAGAAGATGCCGAAATCCAGAACTTTCTCCCTCAATTTCAAAGGATAGAGACCACCAAATCTCGAGATCTATAGATCAATCTCGAGATAATAGTCAGGATAAGAGCTAGGAACAAACGAGACTCTATTTGGTGAAAGGATCTGGCAGATATTCACCCTAGAAGGCAGCCCCGAAGCCTAATCTCGAAGAATTTATGTTACACAAAAATGCATAAACCCTGAACTTTCGTCCAAGATTCCCGCGGATATACTCCACCAAAATTCGAGTTCTATGGCTTAAACTTGAGATAATAGTGGGGAGAAGAGATAGAAATAAACGGGAAATGATTTGGTGGAATATTCTGGAAGATAGAGTCATGAGAAGGTGACATGTTGTGCAAAAATCAACCAGAGAGTCCTGCGGCGAAGAAATCGGAGTTCAGGATCATCTGGACTCTCTATTGGAGAAACGGTCTATCGCGCGGCCGCCACTATAAGAAACGGTCATGGTATAACCGCCATTTGAATAGAAACGGTCATGGGGTGATCGCCAGACGACTGGGGCCGACCGGGAGACTTCTGGCACAAAAATTGAAGAAACGGTCGTACGGAGACCGCTATTTGATAGTAGTGGTCTCAAGAAGATCGTCATGTGACATTTTAAAAATAATAAAAATAAAAAATAAAAAATAAAAAAAAATGAAAAGGTTACTGTTCATGGTGGTCAACTATTGACCGCCACCTAAAGGTAGCAGTCAACAGTTGACCGCTATCTTGGGGTGGCTGTCAGGCTCGGGCAGGTGAGTTCCAGATGTCCATTTGAGCTCCGAATTGACCTGAAACGGGCCCGAAAGTTGGGAAATCAAAGATAAAAGCTTCCAAAGCTTAATGGGCTTGAAAAATGGTCAAGAAATGAGCTCGAGATAGGCTCAAAGAAGGCTCCAAAATAATGGATAATTTAGGGCATTACAAAGGTGAATAAGAAAAATAACTCGACTTGCAGGCTAAAAACGGGTGTCAACAGATGCCCCTCCTTGATGTCTGCTTTACAAGAGAACGAGCGAAAGCGACGTAGAGGTGGAATGGAAAGGAGATGGAGTGAAAGTGATAGTGACGAGAAATGAAGATGACGTAGAGATGAAGTGGAGAGAATTGAAAAGCGGGCATCAAGGCAAAAGACACCCGTCACAACCAACAAGCGACAGGAATTCTCCCGAAAATACCGAACTAACCTCAAGGAATGGATGACAAGGATGAGACATTCCTGGAGAGCTAACTAAGGAAGGAAGGAAACACGACCAACCTCATTGGGGGACACAATCCACGGACAATGAGGGGATCATAAGTAACACACCTGAAAAGCTAGAAAAGGAGAAGAGTAAAACTGAGATAAAATCTAGAAAGGAATCACGCTGGCCAACCAGACTGAGCGGGCAGATCAGAGAAGACGTTCAAATTCGGAGTGGAATGAAGATCTCTTATCCAAGAGAATTGAAGCGCAATCAACCATTACTGAGGAAAAATCTTGAAAGATCACGAGATGTGAATGCTCAAAAATGACATGATGCATGTTGGGCTAAAATAAAGAAATCATCAAAACGAATGCAAAGAAAGAATAAAATAGAAAGTACTCAAGGATACTATTGCTAGACTGAGCAAGACGGGGTCAAGAATCTTCTTGCAACCACGACGTGCGAGACAGAGTCCATCGTCCCCCACCCGGCTCAAACGAGCGGCTTATCCAACGATTAACCGTATGCTCCTAGATCATCATCATTTTTGTTAAAGGGGAACATCAGATTTCAGAACACACGGACAACTAGCCGGTCGTTGAGAGGCTATAATAATGTAGATAACATATAGTAATGCAACAATGAGTTGGGATAGAGAGCCATACCTGACTTACCTACGCAGGCGAAACAACATTTTTTTGGATTTTTGCATTTTACAGATTTTTATGGGTTTTCATCATAAGACACAACCACATGAATAAACAAGCATGAACATAACGATACAAACAAATGAGCGCATGAACAATAATGAAATGAACAAATGAAGGAAAGACGGCACAACATAAGATAACAAAGGACGAACCAGCAACACATGCAAGACACGAACCAACAACATGCATGTATGACGAACATAGTGGGGCAAGACAACAATGCAGTGGGACAACACATGGTTGGGACAAGAACACGCGGTGGGACAACACATGGCTAGGACACGAACACGCGGATGACCACAGGGGATGAGACAACACGAGACATGACAGATACGCCCTTCAATCAACCCCAAGACCAGACGAAGCAGAACCGCCGGGTTCACAATCGTGAGGCAAAGAGCCCTCTCACAAAGATACGATCAAAAGTTGAGCAGCGCTAAGCAAAGCATGAGAAGGACATAAGCTTCAGAACAGATCGAGAGATAAGATTGATGAAAAGAGAACAGATCAGAAGCATGTGAACAGGAGACAGAGCGAAGGATAAGGAGACAGGAAGAGCTTGAACACCTGCGACATGCACACTTAGCAAACAGATCATATCCGTCCTCAAAATAAAATAGATAAAAAGGAACAAAAGATGAATATTTTTAGATTTTTGGATTTTTCTAATTTTTTTAGATTTTCAACAATATTTGATTTTTTTGGTTTTCGATAATGTCAGATTTTTTTGGAATTTTTGACAATATCTCATTTTTTGGGATTTTGTCAATATCGCATTTTTTGGAATTTTTGACAATATCTCATTTTTTTAGATTTTGACAATATCTCATTTGTTTGAAAATTTTGAAATAACAATCTGCAGCACCCAAGACGGGCTCAAACTATTGGCCAGGGATCGTTGTTCCTACCCCTCTCATTAAAGGCTTCCCTTAAGCAGGGCGTGCATATGAGGGTGGCTTACCACAATCAACCACCTCTAAAGAACGGTGCCCCTACTAAGGCCATACCCGAGATACAACCTAGCCTAAGAGGGAGAAGCAAAAGAAACATTAGAGACAAGCGTTATGCAGGATGAGAGATATCATGATTTGAATTCCTTCTAGGGCACTACCCCTCAAAGAGTAGGTCTGTTGTGCCGGGGCTTTGTGTCTTTGATTTTGAGACCTATATTTATAGGCACGCATGCGACTGGGCTCATGACGTCCCGCGAGTGTAGACACGCCAAATTTGACACTATGTTGAGTAAATTTCATGTTACAATATAATGCCCCAAGTGGACTCCATCATTGGTTTTTACCAGTTTTATTATTTTCTTGGAAATCGTGACTGACCCGTGGTCGTTTCTTAAAACACGCCCTTGGTGATGTCGCCTATTAGTGAATGGAGCCTGCATCTCAGGCGTGTTCATCGAGTCTTACGAATCCGATTGAAAATCAATTTATGGAAGTAATGCCCTTGATTAGGACGCTAATTGATAAACGCGCCCGTCCCTTGGACGCGTATCAGATTTTTAAATATGGAAAGTCTAAATTTTCAAACCTAATAGGCGGCTGACCTGGGGGCGCTATTTATGAATAGTGGCCGTTAGCCAGTCGCGATTTCAGTTTTGTGTCCAAATTGATTTCTACCTTCCCCAAATGAGTATTGCTATTCTTTAACATCCTATTCAGCTTTGGAAGGGGGCCTGAGGCCCTTCCTCACTTTGATCTCCCTTCAACCACTATAAATACCCCTTATATGCCCCTTCGCGTGAGAAGAAGAAGCCTGAGAAAAAAAATTGAGAGAGAGGGAACAACTGTTAGTGTTGGTGTGCTACAGGCCAATTTCGGGTCGGGTAGGCCCAATAGTTGTACGATCTCGTTCATTATTAATAAAATGGTGTTTGAGCGTAAATATGCGATTGTGTTACTTTACGTTGTCCCTAGGATATGTGGTTGTAAAGTCAGCTCGAGATGGGATCTCGAACATGAGATTGACTTTACATGTACACATACCTTAAACTGTTCCTGGTTGGAGGGTAATCACTCGGGGACTTTGATTACCTATTA
The DNA here is from genome assembly GCA_022559845.1 of Amorphophallus konjac. Classification (NCBI taxonomy): domain Eukaryota; kingdom Viridiplantae; phylum Streptophyta; class Magnoliopsida; order Alismatales; family Araceae; genus Amorphophallus; species Amorphophallus konjac. Next base: position 177,694,625 of record CM040118.1, on the reverse strand, counting down.
AACCAGTACACATGATGTGTCAGTGACCAGTCTCATGGTCATTGGTGCGTGGCACCAACACATATGTGTAGGTGTATGTCATTGGAGGATGTGCACTGAACTGATCCGCTATTAGATCTTCAGATGGTTGATTATACCTAATGTCAACTGAAGATCCAACGGTCACAGTAACATCGTTGGTCCTTTGACCTGAGACATTGATCGGATCTTACATGAGGATTGGAATGGTTTAATTATTTAGCTAAGTGACTTTAACCATAAGTCATGAGTTACCGAGTCATTAACCACTCCAGGATACGTGTGAAGATCATCAATGGTCAAGAAGGGATCGCTCACTGTCGGGTATATATCAGACAGTTAATGGGTCATGACATTGACGCTCCGTTAAATCCCTGGCCAGGGTCGTGTGAGTTCGTTTAGAACGGACGTCATACACTTTAAGGAGGTCATAGTCAAATGGCACGATCATGGGGTTTGACAGATACTGTACCCTCGATCGTACCAGACTCATAGAAGGAGCGAGGGATTATATCGATGTGGTAACTGTGGACTTACAGGTACCAGACAGGCTGGTTTAAACCCGACGTCCTCTAGGATCACGCGGATTTACTTGACCCAACGTGATCAAAGGTTCGGAATAAATTAAACTATTGTTCAGCTCTAGTAGAAGCGAAGAATACGTTTAATTTACTTCTAATTGAGAATTAGAAGTTAATGGACCTTAAACTATAGTGACTGTGGGCCTAGAGGATCACACACAATGGATTCTTGGGTGACGGATTATTATTATACAAGTGTATGTATTAATTCCTTTTAATTCCTTTTGGAAAGGAGTGTAAATGGAGCTTAATACATATGTATAATAGTGGATAGGACATATATACAGTTTCGATCTTTTAGAACCCTTTTCTAATAAACCTAAACTCTATATATAGCCATCTACGTGAGTTCATTCGAACTCTTGGCTTCTCCCTTCCAACCCCCCTTAATGCTAATCAAGCATTAAGCATTAAGGAGAGGTTAAGCCTCCCCCTTTCTCCCCCTTGCTCTCTCTCTCTCCAGAAGGTGTTAGAGCTGGGGAAAGTTATGCCGGGGAGGTACCGTCGCTGCGCAATGATCCGTGTGGATCATCTCTAGAGGCCGTACAGTTGTGCGGCTCGGTTTCTCTGCATCGGGCTTAGCGGACAGCGTCGTTCCGCGCAAGGTGAAACATGCAACCCGTAATTAGGATATTAGAAACACCTATTAGAGCACAGATTAAGCTTTCCATAACACCGGAATCGGGTAAATTAAATTTTTGTTATCCGCTACGTCGCCCGTAGGTGCTGTGCGAAACCTTACAGTGGTATCAGAGCCAGGTTCGCGCTCTGGTCGGTGTTTTTAGCGCCGTTTAGAACCATACTTTAGGGGAAATAAAATCTTCAATTATAATTTGTAGAAGGGGATGTTGGACATCCCCGTTCTTCCAGGATGCTGGGCATCCCTGGAGCAAAATTTTTTTAAAAAATTTTTTTTTTATTGACCCGTTTGGGTGCACTGCTCCCTGGGCGCAGTGCGCCCGCCGCGTGCGCCGCGAGGGAGGCGCACGCAGCACCCGCGGTCAGCGCTTGTGGGCGCTGACCGCGGGGGCGGGCGGGGCGGTGCCCGCGTGGCGGGCGCGCCGCGTGGCGGGCGCGCCGCGTGGCGGGCGACGCCCGCCACGCGGCGGGCGCCGCAGGCGGCGCCCGCAACGCAGGCGCCCACCACGCGGGCGCCCGCGTTCGGGCGCGGGCGCGCCCGCCCACGCCTTCCGCGTGGGCGACCGCACCCCCCCCTGCGGGGGCCGCGAAATAAAAAAAAGTTTTTTTTATTAAAAATTTTGCTTATTGCTTATTAATTTATTGAAGCATATCTACATATATATATATATTAGATATATATATATATATATATATCAAAATGCTCAGTAAATTATATAGAATTTTATTTCATAAGTTAAATAGTATTATCTCAATAGTAAATGTCGAATGGTAAATTTTATTTAACCGATTTAAATTTACCAAGGTGAGATAATTACTTTTTATCTTGAGATAAAATAGTAATAATTGAAGTTACTTCAGTAAAATTAAAGTTTTTGAATTTTTAATTATTAGATAATTAGAAAATTCAAATTTTAAATTTTATTGAAGTTAAATGTGGAAAATTAAATTATTTAAATTTTAATTATTAGATAATTATTAAATTCAAATTTTGAATTTTAGAAAATTACTAATTGAGGATAATTGCATTATTTTAAATTTATTTTCAAACAAAAATTATTGGATAATTAGTTTGAATTTAAATTTAAAATTATTGGCATGTTTAAATTTTGAATTTAAATTTGATTATTGGATAATTAAATTTAAATTTAAATTTAATTAATTATCTCAATTATATGCCCCTGTAGAAAATGATGGTTCTTTACGTGCTTTACTTTAATCACCTTGTATTGGCATGCTTGTGTGTTTAATTTTAGTTAATCATGCTTTGATTTTTAAAATTAAACAAAGCTAGCCTGTTTTTGTTTGCACATCCCATTTTTAAATTCAAAGTAGGGATTATTTTCAGAAAATAAACCTTGATTGATTTTATTTGAATGGGTTGGCAAGTGATCATGGACTTGGATTAATGTAATTAATTGGGGTCTGCGAACCTCCTTTCTCTCTCTGTTAAAATTCCAATGTACTTCTATCTTCCTCAATTGTTGTACTCGCCCTGAGGGCTGCTGGAATTTGAGTCACATGTAATTTAATTTTGTCGGCCTGCGTGACGTGTAAAAGTTGTAATTGATGCGGCGTCGGAGTTTGAAAGCGCGGAACACACCCGATGAGGATGATCCAGCTGCTTCGGAAGCCGGCCGGATGTCTTAGTTACATTAGGGTTAAAGTCCATGATCACTTGCGTTTATTTTGCATTGGATGCATTTATTTTGTGCAAACTACTAGGTACGGTAAATATATTGGATATATTTATATTACCACCTAGGGTGAGATCAAGATAAAATTAAATTCTCTCGCGATTAAATTTTAGATCTGGTAAGCGTGGCTCTAGGAGTCGTCGTGGCCCTCCATCATTATGGAGTGAATGAACGTCTTCATTTAATAGATTTGTTGTGCTTTCCATAAGGTCCATGAGTTTGGGGGTGAGATTAAACTCCAAGGCTCGGCCTCAATGGGGTGAGGAATTGAACTCGGCCTTGTTGTGCTTTCCACAAGGGTCGGGTCATGAACTCATTGCTATGTAGTAATGATGGTTAGATCTAACCGAGAATATCCTCTGTTGTGCTTTCCACAAGGGGATGATTTCTCGGGGGCTGAATATCGGATATTGCATTAGATGCAAGTGCTTGTTGACTGCCCTTGAGATGGTGTATGGCTTGTTGTGCTTTCCACAAGGTCGTACATCAGTCTCGTTGGGATTCCGACCCACTAGGTAGATCTCGCTGATCTCCCATTCTATATACTGAGGGTTATATAGTCCGACCGAAAAATAGTGGGACTAACTAAGATAGAAAAACCACATCTAAGTTAGAATTTGAACACATGCTAAGTTGTCTTTTATTTCTTATCCAGATTACAATGTCGTTGTCCAACCCCCTCCGCGGCATCTTGGATGCAAATAGATTAACTGGACCGAATTACTCGGATTGGCTGCGTAATCTACGCATAGTCCTTACCGCCGAAAAGATTGCGTACGTGTTGGACACGGTTCATTCTGAGCCAGCTCCTGATGTCGACGAGGGCGAGTTACTGGCTTATGCCAAGTGGTCTGAGGACTCATCCCTTGCCCAATGTTACATGTTGGCCTCTATGGCTCCCGAGCTACAGAGGCAATTTGAAAAGACTGATTGTAGAAGTATACTTCTCAATCTACGCCAGCTCTTCGGGGAGCAGGGTAGGATTGAGAGGTATGACATCTCCAAAAGGCTTTTCAGGACACAGATGTCTGAGGGTTCTTCAGTACAGGCTCATGTACTGAAAATGATGGAGCGGATAGAAAGACTCAATGCATTGGGGTTCAAGTTGGATCTTGAACTATGCATTGATCTTATACTCCAGTCATTGCCCGATTCCTTTTCTTCCTTCATCATGAACTTTAACATGAACAGGATTGAAGCAACTCTCCCAGAGCTGCTCAATATGTTAAAGAGTGCTGAATGAACCATGCAGAAAGATAAACCATCTTCGTCTGTAATGGTTATTGACCGGGCCAACAAGAAAAGGAAGGCCTCTCAAATATCCACCACGAGTAACAAAGGGAAGGGAAAGAAAAAGGCCACGGGTAAGCAACTCGCCAAAGTTGACAAAGGGAAGGGCAAGAAGAATGAAAAGGAAGATAAATATTTTCGATGCGGGGAAACTGGGCATTGGAAAAGGAATTGCAAGGTAATTCTAAATGAAGGTATTTTTGTCATATACCTTAATTTGTCATATATGGAATCCACATCATGGATATTGGATACTGGATGTGCATCTCATATATGCAATTCTGTGCAGGTGCTGGCAAATAGAAGGCGATTGGGCAAAAAGGAGATTGAACTGAGGATGGGCAATGGAGCTTTAGTTGCTGCCAAAGCTGTCGGGACTGCACGCCTCAGTTTACCTTCAGGAGTCATTCTGGAGCTGAATGACTGTTATTATGTTCCTAATATTATTAAGAACATTATTTCAATCTCTGGCTTGTATAACATTGGATATACATTGGCTTTTAATAGCACTGGGTGCTCTATAATGAATAATGGTTTGGTTATAGCCAATGGTTCATTAGTCAATGGTCTATATGTATTAGATACACGTTCTAATGTTATGCAAATTTCCAATGCTGATGAAGTGAATTCTGCATATCTATGGCATTGCAGACTTGGTCATGTAGGTGAGAAAAGAGTCTCTCACTTACACTCAAATAGGTATTTGAATTCATTCGAATACAAGCCATTTGATACCTGTGAGTCGTGTCTCATGGGGAAAATGACTAAGGCTCCCTTTGGTGGACATGGAGAGAGGGCTGTTGACCTTCTCGAGCTCATACACTCGGATGTGTGTGGACCCATGTCCATAGAAGCAAAAGGAGGTTATCTCTATTTCATTTCTTTTATTGATGACTTCTCTAGATATGGCTATGTGTATTTAATGAGACATAAGTCACAAGTCTTTGAGAAGTTTAAGGAATACAAGAATGAAGTAGAGAAACAGACAGGCAAAAGTATTAAGACTCTTCGATCGGATCGAGGAGGTGAATACTTAAGCCATGAATTCACTTCTTATCTTAAAGACCATGGAATAGTTTCTCAGTGGACTCCACCGTATACACCACAACATAATGGTGTATCCGAGAGAAGAAACAGGACCTTGTTAGACATGGTCCGATCCATGATGTCTATGTCAGGACTACCCTTGTCTCTCTGGGACTATGCGTTAGAGACTGCGGCTTATTTATTGAATAGGATCTCAAGTAAATCAGTTCCTTCTATACCATATGAGATATGGAAGGGCAGGAAACCAAATTTTAATCACATTAAAATTTGGGGGTGTCCTGCTCATGTAAAGAAGAACGAGAGTGATAAACTTGAGTCGAGAACCGATAAGTGTAGGTTTGTGGGATATCTAAAGGAGACGTTTGGATATTATTTCTATCACCCTTCTGAGCAAAGGGTCTTAGTGGCCAAGAGAGCTGTATTTCTGGAAAGAGAATATCTACTCCAGAAAAATAGTGGGAGCCAGATAGAATTGGACGAGGTCCAAGAACCACAACCCATAGACACAAACTCATTAAATGAGACGGTATCGGTTGATCCTATTCAAGGTGAAACACTGACACTACGGAGATCTGGTAGACTACCGAGAGAACCTGAGAGATATGTTGGACATGTCTCAGAGGGGTCCTCTAAGGTATGTATCGATGAGGATGATGATCCTCAGTCGTACCAGGAGGCGATCCATAGTGTAGACTCTGAGAAATGGCAAGAGGCAATGGATTCAGAAATCCAGTCCATGTACACCAATACAGTTTGGAACTTAGTTGATGTACCCGAAGGGAAGGTCCCTATCGGCTGCAAATGAATTTTCAAAAGGAAAATCGGTGCAGATGGACAGGTTGACACATACAAGGCTAGACTAGTGGCGAAAGGATATCGTCAAAGGCAAGGCATTGACTATGACGAGACGTTTTCACCGGTAGCCATGGTTAAGTCAATCAGAATCCTCCTTGCCATTGCTGCATACCTGGATTACGAGATCTGGCAAATGGATGTGAAGACAGCTTTTCTTAATAGAAACCTGTCAGAAGAGGTGTACATGGTACAACCTGAGGGATTCACTTCCAAGCCACATCCTAATAAGGTATGTAAACTTCAAAGGTCCATTTATGGATTAAAACAGGCATCTAGAAGCTGGAACTTAAGATTTGACGAGGCTGTCAAATCTTTCAACTTCATTCGGAATGAAGATGAACCCTGTGTTTACAAGAAGGTCAGTGGGAGCTCAGTGACCTTCTTGGTCCTTTATGTTGATGACATCTTACTCATTGGGAATGATGTAGGGATGTTGACATCAACTAAGTCTTGGTTGTCCAAGACTTTCTCCATGAAGGATTTGGGAGAAGCATCCTATGTGCTGGGCATAAGGATCTATCGAGATAGATCTAAAAGGATGCTAGGATTATCCCAATCCAAGTACATAGACACTATCCTCAAAAGGTTTAGGATGGAAAATTCTAAGAGAGGTCTCATTCCCATGAGACATGGAATTTGCCTATCCAAGGGGATGAGTCCTAAAACTTCTGAGGAGGTGGCACACATGAATAAGGTACCCTATGCTTCGGTGATAGGGTCAATCATGTATACAATGCTATGTACACGGCCTGATGTTGCCAATGCTTTGAGCATTGTCAGTAGATATCAAGTAAATCCAGGCGAAGAGCACTGGAAGGCAGTAAAGGGCATCCTTAAGTACCTACGAAGGGCTAAGGATCTTTTTCTGCTTTATGGAGGAGATGACCTACAGCTTAGAGCTTACACAGATTCTAGTTTCCAGTCAAATCCAGATGACTGCAAATCCATGTCTGGATTTGTATTCATGTTGAATGGAGGGGCAGTCAGTTAGAGAAGCTCCAAGCAAGACACGACTGCAGACTCGACGACGGAGGCGGAATATATTGCTGCAGCTGAAGCTGCTAAGGAAGCCGTCTAGATGAAGAAATTCATCTTGGAACTTGGCGTAGTTCCCGAGATATCAGCTCCCATCCCATTATTTTGTGATAATAATGGGGCCATCGCCCAGGCGAAAGAACCGAGATCTCACCAAAGGTCAAAGCATATTCTCAGGCGCTTTCACCTTATTCGGGAGATTGTTGATCGTGGAGATGTGATGGTAGAGCGTGTACCATCAGAAGACAACATAGCAGATCTACTGACTAAGCCATTGACACAGACTATATTTGAGCGTCATCGGGATAAGATGGGCCTCAAAGTTGTGGGCAATTGGCTGTAGTTCAAGTGGGAGATTGTTAGTGTTGGTGTGCTACAGGCCAATTTTGGGTCGGGTAGGCCCAATAGTTGTACGATCTCGTTCATTATTAATAAAGTGGTGTTTAAGCGTAAATATGCGATTGTGTTACTTTACGTTGTCCCTAGGATATGTGGTTGTAAAGTCAGCTCGAGATGGGATCTCGAACATGAGATTGACTTTACATGTACACATACCTTAAACTATTCCTGGTTGGAGGGTAATCACTCGGGGACTTTGATTACCTATTAAACCAGTACACATGATGTGTCAGTGACTAGTCTCATGGTCATTGGTGCGGGGCACCAACACATATGTGTAGGTGTATGTCCTTGGAGGATGTGCACTGAACTGATCCGCTATTGGATCTTCAGATGGTTGATTATACCTAATGTCAACTGAAGATCTAACGGTCACAGTAGCATCGTTGGTCCTTTGACCTGAGACATTGATAAGATCTTACACGAGGATTGGAATGGTTTAATTATTTAGCTAAGTGACTTTAACCATAAGTCATGAGTTGCCGAGTCATTAACCACTCCAGGATACGTGTGAAGATCATCAATGGTCAAGAAGGGATCGCTCACTGTCGGGTATATATCAGACAGTTAATGGGTCATGACATTGACGCTCCGTTAAATCCCTGGCCAGGGTCGTGTGAGTTCGTTTAGAACGGACGTCATACACTTTAAGGAGGTCATAGTCAAATGGCACGATCATGGGGTTTGATAGATATCGTACCCTCGATCGTACCAGACTCATAGAAGGAGCGAGGGATTATATCGATGTGGTAACTGTGGACTTACAGGTACCAGACAGGCTGGTTTAAACCTGGCGTCCTCTAGGATCACGCGGATTTGCTTGACCCAACGTGATCAAAGGTTCGGAATAAATTAAACTATTGTTCAGCTCTAGTAGAAGCGAAGAATACATTTATTTTACTTCTAATTGAGAATTAGAAGTTAATGGACCTTAAACTAGAGTGACTGTGGGCCTAGAGGATCAGACACAATGGATTGTTGGGTGACGGATTATTATTATACAAGTGTATGTATTAATTCCTTTTAATTCCTTTTGGAAAGGAGTGTAAATGGAGCTTAATACATATGTATAATAGTGGATAGGACATATATACAGTTTCGGTCTTTTAGAACCCTTTTCTAATAAACCTAAACTCTATATATAGCCATCTACGTGAGTTCATTCGAACTCTTGGCTTCTCCCTTCCAACCCCCCTTAATGCTAATCAAGCATTAAGCATTAAGGAGAGGTTAAGCCTCCCCCTTTCTCCCCCTTGCTCTCTCTCTCTCCAGAAGGTGTTAGAGCCGGGGAAAGTTGTGCCGGGGAGGTACCGTCGCTGCGTAATGATCCGTGTGGATCATCTCTAGAGGCCGTACAGTTGTGCGGCTCGGTTTCTCTGCATCGGGCTTAGCGGACAGCGTCGTTCCGCGCAAGGTGAAACACGCAACCCGTAATTAGGGTATTAGAAACACCGATTAGAGCACAGATTAAGCTTTCCATAACACCGGAATCAGGCAAATTAAATTTTTGTTATCCGCTGCGTCGCCCGTAGGTGCTGTGCGAAACCTTACAACAACACCCTGTTGTAACATGAGAAGATCAACCTGAGAGCCCCCACTGTTTAAGCGCACCATACCACTTTGTGCTTTGTTTTGTTCCTCCTAGCAATTGCCATTCAAGTGTTCAACCGATTTTCCCTCTATCCTGCTTACAGGAGCAGAAGGAGGAGCTTTTCTCTTATATTGTTCAAGTGCATGCTTTCATTACTTTCATCACCCACACATTACTCATTTTTCTAGCTTCATATTAATCACTTAGATAGTTCTTTGCATGCATATTTTCTATCCTACACTCCCCCTAGGGGTTTAAAAAATCCACCAAAAGGTGTGTTCATACATAATTTCATATCATTTTATACACATAGAATTTGATACTACACTTTGGCTAATCCGGTTTATTTTTCTTGGTTTGTGCTCTCTTTTCAAGGTAATCAAAATAAAGACCCACTTCATCGGCTGGTCGATTGAAGGAGGAAGGAAGAACCAAAATCTCACCCGCTCACCAGGTACTCCTTGCGATCACTCTTCTTTTGAGGGGTAGCATACCCTCTGGCGATCACACTTCCTTAGGAGCATTACATGCTCTCTTTCCTCTAGTTATCATATGAATTGAATTTTTATCTTTTAGCATGTCTATTTGACACGTTCACAAATTGGCGATCACGGTGGGACCCCTTTTGTCCTTTATTTTGATTACCACTCCCTTTGGCGCCCTCGCGTGCCCCTCCCATCGGCGCCCTTGCTTGCCCCTCCTTTTGGTACCCATGCGTACCCCTCCCTTTGTGCTCCACGTAGCACCCTCCTCTACTGCACCACGTGCAAGTCACCACCAGATTAGCCATTTAGGACCATCTATAGCATGTTTTGAGGGAAAAATGAAATTTCTATTCGTTTTACTGATACCGCGACTGCCACGTAGCCGCCATTTTCTTGTCAGTGTCCTTCAAGAAGGCGCTCATTTCTTTTTTTCATAATTTTGTTACTCCGTGCCTCCGACAGAGGAGCTTTTCTCTGATTAGCGCCCATCTCCAGGGCACCTTTCATCCATTTTTCCCCTCCCTACGGGTACTTTGCTCTGTGATCTGCGCCTCTGCCAGGGGCGTGTTTCACATTTACAGCATCTGAGTCACAGGCGCTATCCACACTGTCACTGCTCAGGGGACACACTGTTCTCTATTTGCCGCGCCCTGCACACAGGCGCCGTTCACTATTCGCGCGGCTGTCAGACAGTCGCCATTTCCCATATAGCGACTCTGACAAGGGCCCCGTTTCACTGTGTTTTAACAGAATTGCCATCTTGTCTTGATTTGATTAATTGATTATTGTTATGTTCTTGTCATTGATTGTCTGCACACCTTGCATTTGAGCATACGGTTGAGAGACCTTCTCTCTCTACACCCTTAGGACATCCTCACACCTTCTTGGGAAAGGAAGGGCCCTCCATTGAGCGTTCCGTCTCTTTGGATCAGAAATTCCTTAACCAAGACCTTTGTTAGTCCTCGTACCCGTGAATTCCCTCACAGACGCTAGGCTGGTTGTACCTTTGGAGTACCTTGAATTTTAGATAACCCTTGCGTTGGTGAAGAGAGAAAAAAAACAACCTAGTTGACCCGGAGTATTCCCAAATTGAAAACTAGGATCTCATTTGATTTGAGGGCTGAAGCACACTATTAAAATTCATCTTTCTTAAACGCAAAGGAACACTGAAAACTTCTCTAATCATCACAACTTGTTTGACGGTTCATCTGATCCTTTACTTGAGTGTTTATTCTTCAATTATATTTTGTGTACCACATTGATTTCTTATTGTAATCATGAAGCTCCGTTCAGGTAAAATTATCAACATGGCCAACTATGGGTACTCCTATGATGGTTATGAGGAGGGTCAATTTGACCCATCTTATGAGGTTCCCTCTCAGGACCCTATCTATTATGAGGGGAACCATGTTCCTTCTCCTATTCATTATCCTCAAGTTCACATGGTTGACACCACTTCTCAGGAGGTTGAGCCTCCTTCCCAAACTCAACCTACCACCCAAAATACCTCCGGGGATGCCTCCCCTTCCTTCAATTTCAATGATTTCCTCAAAGCTTTCTCCCAGCTAGATGACTCTCAACGTCAGGCGGTCCAGGCCGCTTTAAAAGGGAAGTCTATCCCATCATCCTCCAATCCTCCTTAGGCCGCGGGTGGCCATTCTTTTAACACCCCCAATGACCAGGCGATCGCACATAGGGTGCCTTCGCGCCCACCAACTCCCATTGTGGCTACGCCGGCTCAACCTGCAAGTTACTCAGTTGCTAGGCCCCAACAACCACAACCTCCAGTTCCTCAATTCTTAAGGAGTCCAATGCCAAATCCATACTCTTCTAATCCGGCCCCAGCCAAGTCTGATACCAACACCTTACTCCTCCAGAAAATTGCTAGCATGGAGGAACAGCTGAAAAAGGTCACTGCACCTAAGACCGCTCCAGAAGTTACTCTTCCTACCTTGCCAGTTTTTCATCTACTTCCATCCGAGATGCCCAACTTTCGATGATATAATGGAACGGGCAACCCGTTCATTCACTTAAAAGACTTCATGTACGAGGCATCGTTCTGGCAGGACAGCAAAACTTCTTTAGCCTATCTTTTTAGGCGATAACTAGATGGTCCGGCACTTGAGTGGTTCTACTCTTTGGAGCCAGCCGAAGCCGGCGACTTTGATGAGTGGAGATTCTTGTAGAAGTACAAGGACCGTGTGGGTTCATCTTTGTCAGTTACAGATTTAGTTGCCGAAAAGATGAAGCCTGATGAGGACTTCATTTTGTTTGCCGATAGATGGAGGGCTATGGCCGAGAAATTAAAAGATACATTGTCAGAGCCAGAGCAAGTAAAGATGATATTCTCTAATGCCATACCATAGTTCCGACACATTTTGGCTATGAACAAGCTCAGTACAATGGAGGAATTATATGAAAGAGCCAAGTACATCCAGACTCAGATGAAAGATTCACCTATTATCAGCATGTTTGAACCAAGGCCAAAGCTAATAAGGAAGAGCAATAATGTCAACCCCAATGGTGCCACAACCGAGGGTACTGTCACCAACGAGCAGGTAGGAGCAGTTGGCCATGCCGCACCCTTCCGTAATTCATCAAACCCCAGACCTACGCAACCACTTCAACCACAACCTTCCCTTCTCCCTCAAGCTCCACCTCAACAGAACAATCACATTCACCCCTTTCGGCCTCCACCTCCTCCACCAAACCAAAATGCACCCCACAATCCCCCTACTCCCCAGCAATACCATAATGTACCCCCACCCGTTACTTATGACCCCCAACAACCCAGGAGGCCTATAGGCCCTAAAAGAACCGAATACCCTCCACTATCCGAAAGCCTTCCAGATATCTTTAAAACCCTAATGGCCGCCAATTTGCTTGTCTTGCCGAGAGAAAGAACGGCCTGGCCGTAAAATGTTGATACTTCCTGATATTGTGTTTTCCATAGGTAGCCGGGTCACAACATAACCCACTGCTTTCACTTTAAAGATTATATATATGATTTGAGCGACCAAGGAGGCATAGACTAGGATGAAATGAGGAAGGTTGTGGCCTCGATGAAAGCACGAAGGCCTCCCCGTCAGCAACAAGGTCTACAGCAACAACCGCAACAAGGTCAGCAACAACAGCAAGCTCCCGCACCCCAGCCAAATATGGGAATTGTCAATAATCCACTGCCGGAGCACCCAGCTCCAAATCAACAAGTGAACCCTGTTACCTCTATCCAGGTTGTGGAGAGAGGGCAGGGATGTCATGAAGAAAGTGCCTCTGTCGGGGCCATCAATCAAACCAATCAACCACCACAATTGTTAAGAACAACCCTCCAACCCTCTTCCCAATCATCACGTCCCCTTATACGCCATGTCACTCAAGGCCCCTCCACTACCACCACTCCGAATCCATTACCGGCTAGGCCACTCCTCATCCGACCACCGCCACCTTCCGCATCACAACATACTTTTCCCCCCACGAACCCATTGCCATATAGGCCACTTCCCCTCCGCCCCCCATCAGCACCTGTTCTCCCCGCCATTGCCACCAACCGTTCGCCGGTAAGGCCCCCCTCATCTCAACCCACTAATCCTTCATTTTAACCCAGGCCTCTCCTCATTCGGCCTGCACCTCCTCCAGCCGCTCAGGCGCCTTCTACCCCTCCTACCATTACTTCCCAGTCGCCACCATCCCCCAACCAACGAGGCCCCTCATAAGGGTTCCCCCTTTGGTCACCCTTTCAACATCTGCCAATCCTAATATCCCATCTTCTTCCACCAACCCTCCACCTACCCACAACCCGACAATGGTGCGATCTTCACAAATCATGGTGCTCCGCAGTGGATGGATGTTTCATCAGGTGTTTCCACAAAGAGAGCTAGAGCCCACGCAGGGGCAAGAAGAACAAGAGCCAGAACAAGAATCCATACCAGGCACGCAGTATGATTTGCTAAAGCACTTGGATAAGACTCCAGCAAGAATTTCAATTCTAGAGCTGATAAAGAGATCCACCATTCATCAGCAAGCCTTAAAAGAGTATCTGCAAAAGGTGATAGTTAATGAGGATATGCCAGCTGAACAAATTACAACAGTCTTGATGCCGGCATGTGATCAGCTGGCTATTGTTTTCCATGAGCATGAGTTGGCACCAGAGCTGACCAGGAAATATGCATTGTGCATTACCATCAACATTAACAAGGTGGCAGTTAAACAATGCTTGGTGGACATGGGAGCGTCCATTAATGTGTTGCCGCTGAGCACTTTGAAAATGTGTGGCATTCCGGATAGCCAAATCCGGCCATCTACTGTTACCGTTACTACTTATGATAATACCAAGAAACCTCCCCTGGGGATGATTACTCTGAAAGTTGGTTTGGGGCCGGTCTCAATCACAGCAGATTTCCATATTCTGGACATGGATCCAACCTTCAATGACATTTTGGGCCGCCCTTACATTCAGGATCTTGATGCTGTGCCCTCCACTAATCATCAATGCATAAAGTTTCCTCATAAAGGGCGCATCGTCAAAGTTACTAGCATGCCCATTCTGCCATCAGAAGATATACACTCCGCAACATCAGTACCCTCCATATGGCCTTCCAATAGGCCTTTGCTCTCAGTGTTAGATGTTGCCGACCCGCGGTAGGAATTGTCAAGGCCTTCAGTCACTACACCAACATCAGTCTTAATGACACCCCTACCCTCCAAGGAGGAGAAGAAGAAGAACATGATGAACACATCGGGATGGAATATTTTGATGAAAATGGGGTATAGAACCGGCAAAGGTCTAGGTGCTAACCTCCAGGGCAGAGTAAGCCCGTCAAGCACTAGAAGTTGATTCCCTGAGGTGGCTTAGGGTACAAGGGGCCGAGTAAAGATGAAAGAGAGCCATGGGCAGTCATGACTTCCACTCTTAAGACTGATCGGCAGCCTCTCACGTGGACCCTACAGACACATTTTGTAAAAAGGGGTACTCAACATGATGAGCAGACTACATTAGTTACTTCTATGCTGGATCATCAAGATGTGCACGCACGACAGTTTGCTCACCATATAGCCCCACTGGCTACATACAAAGCTCTAGAGTCTTTGAGACCAGACAAAAGAAGAAAGATGGATGACCTAGAATGTGACTGGTACAGATGGTTTGACATGAATGACATCACCATTGCTCTAAGCCGTCTATTCATGCCGACTGATCCGGAATGGCCGCCACTTATTCGTGAATTGATTGAAAAGCCGGCAGTGATTACAGATAAGAGGCAGCTTCTGTGCAATTATACAGATACTGGGGAGCCGGATGTGCCGTATGAAGAAGGCTTCACCGTGGATAGGCTGTGGGCCGGCCTTTTCTCTTTAAATTCCATACATCCTTCATTCCAAACTATTTTCCCCTGATATTCCCAGACCGCCCGCGGTCCTGATAACACTTTCTCCAGATTTACTCCAAATTTCTCCAATTCCTCCTTTGCTCCTCGAGCAATTTTCCCAACTCTCTATTGTACCCCCGCGTGGGCAATCTCTCATTCAATCCTTCTCTGATCTTTCAATCTCAACACCACCTTCTATTACTTCCTCCCATTGCTTTATTCTTGAAAACAAAAAAAAATGCCAAAATTCAAACTTTCCATTCTTCCATCTCTATTGAAGAGACCTCCTATCATGTTCCAGAGTGTGCCCCGATCCAAGGGCTGCTCTTTCAAGGTTCGTTAGCGGACCTCCTTTTCTCCTCTGATGAGGAGGATCTTCCCTTCTCCTCTGATGTAGCCTAGTCAGGAAACGAATCCCCATCCTCGCTGGAACCAGGCTCTCTGCCCTCAGTTATCCCTGCTATATTGCCATTGCTCTGTCACTGTTGCATGGACTAAGCCCTCCTGACGTCACGGCTCCCAGGGTCCCTGACTCTTCTCTTCGGTAGTAGAAACAAAGGTGTTAGGGCTCCGCCCGATGTAAAATAAACATCGATTGCTTACAATCGGTGGAGAAGACGTCCAGTACACGATCTGATGTAAAACCACCTATGGACCTATTTTGCAAGCATTCAAGTTTGAGCAGCGGACTCACACTAGCGAGCTCACCCGTATGGCGCACACTAGTGCCCGATGGCGACTAGGCGATGCTGGAGAGGGTCCGAGGCGGGACCTTGAGGCTCCAATGGTTGGGTAGCTTGGGGAGAACCCAAAATAGGCCTAGGATGCCCAAATCATGGGCGGCCAACACACCAAGGGTGTGGGTTAAGTGGATGCTCTCACAACTCGCCCGCGGTGGTCACTCAATTTGGGTAGCAATTTAAAATCGGACACTCTCTTACCGTCGACGGAGTAACTATAGCAATACTAAGCAAAGCAAGTCCATTACAGCAATGAGAGATGTTCAGGAGCTCACCTAGCCGGCGTGAAGACGCCGACTCCGGCCGGAGACGGGGGCGAGCGGGGAGGCGAGGGTATGCACCCGCACGCCGCGTCGGTGTCGCTTCAACCTGAAATGAAAAGATTACACCACTACACCTCTCGCAGGAGGGGTGATCTTGGGGTGGGGATTAATTTTATTACATCCAATACTACCTCCACGCAGGGAGGGGCCTTCAGCCGGCCAAGCGGGGTGGGGACTTATGCTAGGGAAACCCGATTTACCGATCCCCGCCGATTCTGCCAACCTTCAGAATTGTTGGACAGGGGGCCGGTGATGTCACTGCCACAAATTCCACAGAGCTCAGATATTGACGAAACCTACGCCAAAAGTTTCCCAACTGACAGAGGATGATGCCTGAATTTTTTGGGAATCTCTGGACCTCGGGGCTGATCGGACCAGTGACTGGAGCAGGACAGCAACACTCTGCTTCGGACTGATACAGAACTGATGCAGTGGATTGAAGAAGGCGCTGCGGTCTCTCCCGAACTTCAAATTGAACGAAACTGGTGGTGACGCGATCATGGTCGGAGTAGCTTCGAGCAGAAGTTGACGGGGCCACAATCTGAGGTCAGAGATGAGAATGGTGGCCAGATAAATGAAGACAGGTCAAACCTGAGTCCACTGGTGGCAGACTGCACACTCTGACGAAATAATTCAGAACAAATAGCTCAGTTAGGCGATTGGCATCGTTCTTTCTTCTACTGATGGAGGACTAGACGAAGAAGAATTTTGTAGAAGGAAGTGTGCTCGAATTCCTCCAAGGTTGATCGCAGAACAGCTTCCAAGATCGCTCTGGTCTTCAGTCGGGGACAGATTGCGCAGTCGTTGAAGATGACGCTCCTCCGGACAGCTCCGAACTCGAAAGCCGGCGAGACCACCACCGTTGGAAAGCTATCTAGATGAAGATTCCAGCAATGTAGGCCTTGCCACCTGAATCTTTGAGATACGGTCGTGGATGCCTCTGCAAGTTGCTACAACTCTGCTGCCTGAAACAGAGGCTGAATGAGAAGAAGATGAGGGGGTGGGGAAGGGGATGGCCAAGAGAGTAAGAGATGGAGGGTGAACTTGGCTGGTATGGGGAGGGGGGGCTACGACTTTGGGTGGTTTGGGAGGTGGGGAGATGGAAGGGCACTGCCCTAGGGAGGGGGAAATTTGAATTTGGGCTTAGGGAAGAGCCCCTTCAACCTTGGGGAGAGGAAGGGGTGCTTAGGAAGTGGTGTTGGGTAGTTGGGGGTTGGAAGGTGGGGTGTGGATTGGAGGATGCCACCTTGGGTTGGGGGGGAGTTAAATGGGTGTATGGGGAAGGGGAGAGGTCTTAATGAGGGGTGAATGGGGAGGAGAGAGAAAATTCCGAAAATTAGGGTGGAGGGAGAGAGAGAGAGGGGGGGACCCCTTAGAGAGAGAGAGTGAGAGAGAGAGAGATCTAGTGGGATTTGGAAGTGGATTTCAATTTTCATTCAATTGTTCATTAATTCAAAATGAGGGGAATGAGGTCCTATATATAGGCAACCCACATTTCTACAAAAGTCCCTGACATTTGACTCAATGACAAATAACTGAAGGGATAGGGGTGCCCTTGGGCCAAGCCCAATGAATTGGGCCCACTAGCCTAACAAACCAACCTAATGACACAATACTTAGGAAAATGACTCACTAACCTAGGTACATGACTCAAATAAAGGGAAAATTACATGATATTGACTCAAATAAAATGTGAAGATTACATGACTAGACTCAAAAATACATGACTAACATAATGGCGCTTGTCGACGAACAATCCGAGTCTGGAGAAAATGTGGAGGGGCAAGGGATGCCCTCATCATACCCCCGGGGTGGGGAAAACTTGACCCCGTCGAGTATGGGTCCACCAGGGAAGTAGTACATCGAACTGCGGCTCTGGGTGATCCACGATCTCCATACTCAACCTGTGACCATAGTCGGGGAACGACGCTTCAGCTCGACAAAGTGGCTTGGTCATACCCTCATGCTGGCGATGGGATCTTGCTTGCCTAGTATTGCCGCTGTGTGCTCACGTCGGGCTCTCAGGCTATTTGTGGTGGCACTCCAAGGGTGTCTCTCACAAGGGTAGGTGTAAGTTCGAGGCACTCACTAGGATCCACCGCGGTGCCCTTAGAGCGTGCTGGATCTGCCACATGAGAAATGTGGAGAATCCCAAAACCCTTTTGAAAGTTTAACCCATAAGCTTGGTTGCCAAAGCCACTCGGAACTTGGCAAGGTCCAAGTCCTCGTGCCCTCAGATTGGAGGTGACCCTAAAGTAGAGCCACTCCAAAGCCATCATCGCCAGGTTGTCAACTTGGAACTCAAAGTGGTGCTTAGGAGTTTGTGCTCGTTTCTTATGAATCCCACCGCTTGTTGCTTGATACTTGCTTGAATGCATATGCCATGTACTATGATGCGGTGTGAGTTGACAATGTATGGTATGCAAAGGGGGTCCAGGACAACCACATATAGACCTATCATGCATTGATGTTATGAAGACTTTGAAGGATTTGGGAGGACCGGGGCATCCATAGGTGTCCCTCTTGTGAGTGAGTGTGATGAATGTTGGAGGACCCGGAAATCCATGAATGCTCCTAACATGCTTGAGATTTATGATGAATGATGGTGGACCATTACAACCAAATATTGACCACTCATGTTTTCTTCTTGACATGTGGGTGATATGGATGAATGTACCCGATGGACTAATCATGCCAAGCGGTGTGATGTGCCAAGACATATGAATTCCTTTCCCAAAGATGACTTCCTCATGTGGGATTGTGGGGTGGTCTTTGAGCTTCCACTCAAAAGGGTCGAAGGGATCTAGGTAGGTGGATATAGGGTGGGGCACCATCTTGATCTCTAGGCGGGTGTTGCCTAAGGTCATGATTCCTATGGTGTAACCTGGGTCATGGATGAGGTGGGCTTGGCCCAACATGGTGGGTGGGGGTAGGAAAGGGTGGGTGGTGAATAAGGTGAGTGGGTTACATGGAGATCTAGGCTCCCATAGAAAAGGGTTAAAGGGATCATGGTAAGGGCCACCTTGGTAGGGGTACTCTATGCTCTCAAGGTCCTCGAATGGTGAGTCCTCCTCCTCAATAATTGGGCCAAAGTTGCTAATGGGTTGGCCGATCAAAGCACTTGGGATCTCTATGGTTGGGGAGTGGAATAGGATAGGTTCTTCCTCCATGGGAAGAAGGAGGATGATCTTACTAGTAACTTGGCCATTAGTGTAGATGGAAGTGATGGAGCCAATGGTGGGATATGCTAGGCTAATGGTGTTAGTTTCGGACGGTCTCATGGCTAGCATATTGGTCAAGTGAATTTACCAATGTAGGTAGTTCACTAAGTCTCCCAAATCTTCCACACAATAGGAAGTTTGATAAGTGACATGTGGCTGAATGGAAATGATTTAGGATTGATATCCCATGGGTAGGTGGCATGGTTGTGAACTAGGAATGGTGAAACCTTTCTTGAGCCATTGGAGTATGGACTTACCTATGGTGAGGTTGGGTGTCTCTAGAGGAGCTAGGCTAGAGGTGTGTGAGTTGTTTGGCCTTTGGATTTCCTCTATGTTGGGAGGTGGATCCGGATGGGCATCCTTCTCCACTTGGGTGGGTGTGTGGGTTGCAACTTCTATTGCTAATGGAGTAGGGGGATCTATGGGGGGTGGTTTGGTGATAGCTAGCGTATGACACACCCGGGGTGGTGAACAAGCATGGGCTTGGGTTGGGATAGGAAGGGGAAGTAGAGGAGGCCTAGGTTGGGGAAAGATTGGTGTAGGAAGCGGGAGGTGGGTTGGGTGAGGGATTTTGGGTTGATTTATTTTGGGAGATGTGTCCCTTTTTGGGGATGATGGTGGGTTTGTGGTGGTGGTCAAGGGGGCTTGTGGGGTATGTGTTTGGTGAGGGGTTTTGGGTTTGGGGGTGGTGGCCATTATGGGCCTCGGTGGATGGGTGGACACGGGGTCCAATTGGGTTTGTGGACATATGGTTGTGGTGGGAGTTTGTAGGTAGGGTGCTGGTGTGGTGGTTGGGGTAGGATAGGTGGGAAGTGATGTGGAATGGGGAATTAGGGTCATGGGTTGGCTAGGTGGGGATGAAGGAGTTGAAGTGCTCCTTAGGTCTTGGTGATTTGAGTATGAGGGGGAAACATATCTAGCCCTAAGTTGCTCCTTCATGTCCTTCCAAGTGGTGATGGGAGTTTCCCTTCTAAGTACCTTTAGTCCGACAATTTGCATCCAATAAGTTTCTGCCCGTTTGGTAAGTTGCATTTTGGCAACCAATGTCTTTTCATCCTCGGACATATGATACCAAGTGAAGTATTGGTCCATTGTAGCTTCTCAATCTAAATATTCTCTAGGAGAGGTTCCATCAAAGGTGGGAAGTGGGAAAGGGACCATCCTATCGTCCGTCCTTGGGGCGGGCCTATTTTCTCCAAGTTGGTTGAGTCGGCCCGATATGTTATCAAGCCGCTCATTGGCATAGGTCAAGGCTTTCATGAAGTAGTTGACATGGCCAGAGAAGTTATGGGTGTTAGTGGTAGGCATCTCTTGGTGGCTTGGACTTATGGAGTGGGCCGATTGGTAAGGTCGATATGAGATGGCCATACTAGGGGACAAGAGTGATGCACTTGAAGACTCTAAATGCATAGACATGCCATAGGACCAACTTGATAGAGACAAGTTGTGAACTTGCTCTGATATCACTTGATGTAAAACCGACCTATAGACCTATTTTGTAAGCATTCAAGTTTTGAGCAGCGGACTCACACTAGCGAGCTCACCCGTATGGCGCACACTTAGTGCCCGATGGCGACTAGGCGATGTTGGAGAGGGTCCGAGGCGGGACCTTGAGACTCCAATGGTTGGATAGCTTGGGGAGAACCCCAAATGGACCTAGGATGCCCAAATCATGAGCGGCCAACACACCAAAGGTGTGGATTAAGTGGATGCTCTCACAACTCGCCCGCGGTGGTCACTCAATTTGGTGGCAATTTAAGATCAGACACTCTCTTACCGCCGACGGAGTAACTATAGCAATACTAAGCTAAGCAAGTCCATTACAGCAATGAGAGATGTTCAGGAGCTCACCTAGCCGGCGTGAAGACGCTGACTTCGGCCGGAGATGGGGGCGAGCGGGGAGGCGAGGGTATACACCCGCACGCCGCGTCGGTGTCGCTTCAACCTGAAATGACAAGATTACACCACTACGCCTCTCGCAGGAGGGGTGATCTTAGGGTGGGGATTAATCTTATTACATCCAATACTACCTCCACGCAGGGAGGGGCCTTCAGCCGGCCAAGCGGGGTGGGGGAGTTATGAAGAAAACCCGACGTTCGGATCGTTGCCGGTTCTGCCAATCTTCAGAGTTGCTGGACAGTAGGGCGGTGATGATGCTGCCAAAAATTCCACAGAGCTAATAACTTGATGAGACTTGCGCCAAAAGCTTGCCAACGGACCAAGGATGACCTCTGGATTTTTGATGTGCTTGTTAAAGTCGTTGCTGGCCGGGGCGGAGTCTGGAACCGGACTGATTGGTTCTGCCCCTATCTGGTGCAGAACAATGTGGCTGGTTGCAGAGGGTGCCACGATCTCTACCAAGCTCTGATTGAGACGATACCTGAACCATTGGAACCATGGTCGAGTCTTCTTTCTGTCACAATGGCGTGGTCGGCAGATGTCGGAGAAGACCGGGACGATCAGATGAGTAGAGGGGTGTCGGTTCTGGCTTCTGTAAACTGACCTGACACACTTGGAGTAGAAAATTCGTAACTTTAGATGACGATGTCCAAATGCAGCTCTGCTTCTTGAGGATGAAAGAGGACTTGAGAGGGAAGATTTTGTCTGAAGAACACTTGATCTGAATCCCAAAAGGTTCATTGTGGTCGAGCTTCCACTCTCGCTCTGGTTCCCTACCTGAGAGGTCCTGCGCAGTCGAGGGAGAATTGCTCCTACCGGCAGCTCGGAACTCAGATGTCGATGAAACCACCTTGCCTTGAAAGCTCTCTGGACGACCTTTTCAGAGATGTAGGCCTTGACACCAGAAGGACCAGGGAGAGGCCGGATCTGATGCAACTTTCAGGACCCAACTCTGGGAGAGAGGGTAGCATAGCTTGGGAGTGATGGCTGATGGTTTGTGGAGGGGGGAGGGATGTGGCTAGGATCTTCCAAGAGGTCTAGGGGGGCAGGGATGGGTGGAGGAAGAGCTGGAGCTGCAAAGGGTGGTGGGGGGAAGATGGAGGTGCACAAGAGAGATGGTGAGTAGGAGAGGAGGTGGGGGGCGAACTTGGCTGTTGGGGGGAGATGGAATTCGACCTAGGGTGGTTTAGGAGGTGGGGAGATGGAAGGGCACAGCCCTAGGGAGAGGGAAATTCGAATTTGGGCTTAGGGAAGAGCCCCTTCAACCTTGGGGAGAGGAAGGGGTGCTTAGGAAGTGGTGTTGGGTAGTTGGGGGTTGGGAGGTGGGGTGTGGATTGGAGGATGCCACCTTGGGTTGGGGGGGAGTTAAATGGGTGTATGGGGAAGGGGAGAGGTCTTAATGAGGGGTGAATGGGGAGGAGAGAGAAAATTACGAAAATTGGGGTGGAGGGAGAGAGAGAGAGAGGGGGGGGACCCCTTAGAGAGAGAGAGAGTGAGAGAGAGAGAGATCTAGTGGGATTTGGAAGTGGATTTCAATTTTCATTCAATTGTTCATTACTTCAAAATGAGGGGAATGAGGTCCTATATATAGGCAACCCACATTTCTACAAAAGTCCCTGACATTTGACTCAATGACAAATAACCGAAGGGATAGGGGTGCCCTTGGGCCAAGCCCAATGAATTGGGCCCACTAGCCTAACAAACCAACCTAATGACACAATACTTAGGAAAATGACTCACTAACCTAGGTACATGACTCAAATAAAGGAAAAATTACATGATATTGACTCAAATAAAATGTGAAGATTACATGACTAGACTCAAAAATACATGACTAACATAATGGCGCTTGTCGACGAACAATCCGAGTCCGGAGAAAATGTGGAGGGGCAAGGGATGCCCTCATCACGATCCCCCATAATCGTCTACACTCGTACCAGCTGAACCTCCTTCTCTCCACATGGCGCACAACATTTCATGCTCATGTGCCGTGCCCTGGTGGCACATCCCCAGTTTTACACTTGGTTCCGCCGGTGATCGTCGAGGAATCAACTGGCACGCCCGCATTCCACCCAGCCATCCCTGTCCTAGTTTCCCAGGATGATTAACCATACGCCACTCTTTCCTGTGCATTCCTATCATTAATTTCACCTCCTTGTCAATACCCCCGAAATTCCCGCGTGCCAAGTCGATCTATCTCGGCCTTCCGTAAAAGGCAAGTTTGCGTCCCCGTCGCGAGGAAAAACAGAAGGGATTTCCCCGCGTGCGTAAACAAGAGGTAAACTCCATGTCTCATCGGTATGAGGTCTCTCTTGGAGTTTTCCATGTCAAACCTTTTGACAATGGAATCTATGTTCATTGATTGGGACAAGCCTAGCATCCTATTTGATATATCTCTATAGATCCTGTCCGTAATACATAGGATGCTTCTCCCAAATCCTTCATGGAGAAGTGCTTAGACAGCCAGGCTTTAACTGATGACAACATACCTACATCATTCCCAATGAGTAGTATCTCATCGACATATAGCACCAAGAAGGTGATTGCACTGCCACATGTTTTCTTGTACACACATGGCTTATCTTTGTTCTTAACAAAGTCATAAGACTTGATGGCTTCATTAAATCTTAAATTCCAACTACGAGATGCTTACTTCAATCCATAAATGGATCTCAGCAACCTGCATACCTTATCTGGGTGCTCCATGGATATGAATCCCTCAGGCTGTATCATGTACACCTCTTCCTCAAGGTGTCTATTGAGAATAGCGGTCTTCACATCCATCTGCCAGATCTCATAATCATGGTACGCAGCGATGACAAGTAAAATCTTGATGGACTTAGTCATGGCATGGTGAGAAGGTCTCGTATAGTCAACTCCTTGTCTCTGACGATATCCCTTCGCAACCAACCTTGCCTTATAGGTATCAACCATTCCATCTGCTCCAATTTTTCTTTTAAAGATCCACTTGCATCCGATGGGTACTATACCCTTAGGTGGATCTACGAAGTTCCAAACTTGGTTGGAGTACATGGAGTCCATCTCTGATTTCATGGCCTCTTGCCATCTCCAGGAGTCAATACCACTTATTGCCTCTACATAGGTCTTCGGATCATCATCCTCATTATAGTGTGCCTTGTCCCCACCATCAGAGATATGTCCTACATATCTATCTGGTTGGACAGGTACACGGCCAGACCTATGCACAGTTTGTGTGTCAACCTGAACTTGTTCCTGAGACGATGCAACTCTAGTTTGTGGTTCTAGAACTCCTTCTAGTTCTATCATACTCCTACTATTTCCTTCAAGGATATACTCTTCCTCAAGGAATACAGCTCGCTTAGCTACAAACACTCTTTGATCGCTAGGCTAGTAGAAATAATATCCATAAGTTTCCTTAGGATATCCCACAAACCAACATCTTTCAGTCTTGGATGCCAATTTATTAGGATGGTGCCTCTTAACATGGGCAGGGCAACCCCAGACCTTAACATTCTTAAAGTTTGGTTTCTTACCTTTCCATATCTCATATGGAGTGGAAGACACTGACTTAGATGAAACTTTATTTAGTAAGTGAGCAGCAGTGTCTAGGGCATAGCCCCAGAGCGACAAGGGCAATCTAGCAAAGTAGATCATGGATCGTACCATATCTAATAAGGTACGATTCCTCCTTTCAGCCACACCATTCAGCTGAGGTGTGTAAGGAGGAGTCCACTGGGATAATATACCATTATCCTTTAAGTATTGTGTGAATTCTGTACTCAAGTATTCTCCTCCTCGATCAGATCGAAGAGTTTTAATAGTCTTTCCTATTTGTTTCTCAACTTCATTCTTTAACTCCACAAATTTCTCAAAGGTTTCAAATTTGTACTTCAATAAGTACACATATCTGTAGCTAGAGAAATCATCAGTGAAAGTAATGAAGTATGAGTAACCCCCTTTGGCTTGGGTGGTCATGGGTCCATGTCACGCCCCGAGCCGTTATTATAGCGGAAGACTAACTCGAGGAATGTGAGCAACCAGTATGGTAAGTATCTTGCGAGCAAGAACGATCAGAGCGCAAGACAATCACACATAAAAATGCAATTGCACAATAACTTACTCAAACTCTAACTTAATTTCATTAAAAATCAAAATATTCTAATACAATAACTTTTCAACCTTCTTCAATCCATCAGACTCAAGGAAAAACAAAGAATTACAAGACTCGATCTAGACAATATTGACTTTCCTAAGTCTTTACTCTCATTTTGATAAGACTTCCATTCTCTCTCGGACCCGCTACTTGTATAACTCGAATCCAAATTTGAATCACTTCCATCTCTTGAAAAGATTGGAGAATAGGTAATGAGCATACTTGCCCAGTAGGTATCTTCGCATCAACATGAAGGCACTATTAAAGTGATTAGCAATTTAACTCTAAAGAATATGGTAAAATCATGCGAATGCGATCAATCATGCGATTACACCAAAGTAACAAAGATGATCAGGTAAGATAGAATGAGCAAGTATGAACTATCAAGAATATAATAAGAATATGATATGACCTTTCATGAACAAGAATATACTAGAAAGTCATGTAACAATCAAGAATGTACTTTTCACTTAGTAGCAAGTACTTCATGAATTTCTGTGGAATATCATGTAACAAGCTAGAAAGTCATG
Source organism: Amorphophallus konjac (assembly GCA_022559845.1). Lineage (NCBI taxonomy): Eukaryota > Viridiplantae > Streptophyta > Magnoliopsida > Alismatales > Araceae > Amorphophallus > Amorphophallus konjac. The sequence continues at coordinate 177,668,774 of CM040118.1, read as the reverse complement.
TACGTGTATATATATCGTGTCGTAGATTTTCACTTCACGAGCCGTGGATCTTCACTTATTTATAAAGAAAGTACTCCCAGCGTACTGCGACGCTAGTAGCATCATACCCCATGGTTTAAATAGTATGTTTTCGACAATCAATCGAGGGGACTAGCATAGAGTCCTTGAACACAATCAGTGCTCGATCGCATCTTCAAGTATAAATCAAGCTACTTCCACGTTTCAAGTAATAAAATATGGCCAGTAATATAACAAGTTCAATAAGTTTCAATGAATGAATGCTTCAACTTAAGAATACGAGGGACCAAGAATGACTTAAAATAAGGTTATGCTCATGGAAACAATTTGACAGCATAACAGTACATTCCCTATCATTAATAATTTAAAATTAAGTATCTTAAACACTATGACAAGTCCTAGACCATCAATAATCCATCTAGGAACTTTGAAATATCAACCCTTAGGTCAAACCTTAGGTTAAAGTACTCAGGAATTGTGACGGTCAATTAATGGGCCGTTACATGAACATGACGGTATATAATTGGGCCGTTAGATCGGGTTGAATCCAGAAAGAATAAATTTGGACTCAGTATATGTGACAGTTGTATACTAGACCGTTAGATGGACCTGATGGTCGAGTAATAGGCCGTTACATAGTAAAAACATGAGAACATCGATAGTGCTTTATAAACAATGGGCTTTAATGGTACAACCAACTCGGCATCCTAGTGGGAATCCCAGACTCGCAGAGAAATACGGAGGCCTTGAAACCAAATTTCCTAGTCCATTGGAAGGAATATCTAATAGAGAGGTCCTCAAGTTCAAGAATATGTTCCTATGGTGCAAAGTGTGAACTAATGGTCATATACCGGAATATATGCCATGCACTTAGAGAAATCGACTCTATGGAAAAGAATGTGTAACGTTGTGAAACCATGATAAAACTCCGTCAATACATTAGTTAAAATCATGTTTTTAATATAAAACTATAGAGTTTTAGCAAATGAAATTAACATGTACTTAAAATAACTCAAAGTGCTTTAGACATGCATGTAGACACGCCATTCCTGACGTCTCCTGAATAATCTCATATCACTATACAACGCCCCACGGCGGCTTTCGCATTTTGAATCACTTGAGTGCTTCCTTTTCTTGGGTCTTCTTCTGCCTTTTTCGGCATCCGGAATCGTCTCGTTGCAGCATTCGGACGGCATCAACACCAGTCAGACGCATCGGAAGGTTCCAAAACCAGGAAGGGTGTCTGCCGGGCGGCTGCCAATGCCTTGTCTGAGGACCCAGGCGGGTCTTCATGGGGGCGTCCAGGCTCCTAGACGCCCCCATTATTTTTATTTATTTTTCAAACCCAACAAAAATGAAAAAATATATATATTAATGGAGGCGTCCAGGCCCCTGGACGCCTCCATGAAAACAAAAATAAAAAATATAAAATGCCAGTTGGCATAAAAAAACAAAATAAAAAAATAAAAATATATTTTCTTGGAGGCGTCCAGGCCCCTAGACGCCTCCATCAACTCACTCACGGGGCCCCGCCCACCGATTGATGGTTTGTCGTGTATGAAAGAATCCAAATTGTGGAGACGTCCAGCCGGCTGGACGTGTCTATTTCTAAATCACGGGTCGTCGCTCCAAAATCACGCGTTGTGTTAAACCGCGTGCGACTTTCGGTGGGACTTATGGAGGCGTCCAGGACCCTGGACGCCTCTATGAAAATATTCAGAAAAAATGAATAAAAATAGAATAAAATATCTTTTTTGCCCTGATGGAGGTGTCCAGGGTCCTGGACGCCTCCACCCTCCGGAGCCCTATAATTAGAGGCCCACCCCCTCAGTTCTGCAGGAGCTAAGAAGAGATCCGATAGGCTGCCGGAGCCTAGAGGCTACCGGAGTCATTTCTAACCCGTGGGGTCTTTTGTAGGTGGAGGTTCTGCCGGCTTCTCGGGTGCCCACGCTCGCGAGAGGAAGGTCGTCTTCATCCACCGCGCTTCCACGTCGTCCCTACGCTGCCGGAGCTCCGCCGGATTTCACCATCGGCACATCGAATAAGCCAATCATTTCCTTTTCTTCGTAGTTCTTTTACATTCATCATCTCGCATCCTCTATCCCCCTTCATAAGGGTGCCTCTTCTTATATACTTCTTGCATCCATCATCTCATTTTTGTCCTACTCGAGTCCGAGAGGGGTTTAAAATCACACCAACCAGGTGTGTGTCTTGCCATCATTTCGTTATTTTTATCGCAAGGATTTGAATACTACACCTTCATCTTTCTAATCCACTCGTTACTTGTTTGTCGTTATTTTGCAAGGGTACCCAAGGAAAGCCCTCTCCGTCGACCGGCCGAAGGGGGAGGAAGAAGCAACCCGCCATCTCCCGCTCTTGAGGTAGGCGCGATCACTTTCTTTATTTTGGGGTCTTTTGGCCCCTGGCGATCACATCATGTTCTCGAGGTCGCGGCGAGTCACTTCCCCAATGGCCGTTTAAATTCCCGTTCTTATATTCTCTTTATATTTTGTTATATTCTTATCTGCTCATATTCTCGAGGCCGCGGCGAGTCACTTCCCCAATGGCCGTTTAAATTCCCGTTCTTATATTCTCTTTATATTCTGTTATATTCTTATCTGCTCATATTCTCGAGGCCGCGGCGAGTCACTTCCCCAATGGCCGTTTAAATTCCCGTTCTTATATTCTCTTTATATTTTGTTATATTCTTACCTATTCATATTCTCGAGGCCGCGGCGAGTCACTTCCCCAATAGCCGTTTAAATTTTCGTTCTTTATATTCTCCTTATATTCTGTTATATTCTTATCTGCTCATATTCTCGAGGCCACGGCGAGTCACTTCCCCAATGGCCGTTTCAATTCTTGCTATTTGATTTCTGCACCATTCCTGTCCCCCCGAGGCCGCGGCGAGTCACTTCCCGCTATGGCCGTTTAACGCCCATATCTTGTTATATTACATTTGTCCCGCTCGCCCCGCCGGAGCAATCTCCCATGGTGGCCCCTTCTCTTTTCTCTTATTTCTGTGTTGCAGCAAACAAAAGGAGCCCGCGCACTCCGCATCTTCTTCACTCCCCGAACCGCGTGACGTCGCTCACAGATTGCCGATCACGGTGGGACGACTACTGCTTCCTTTTGGCTACCCTTGCAAGTTCGGCACCGTCCGTGCCTCTCCACCTTGGCGCCCTCGCGCGCCCCCGTTGTGCTCACGGCAGCACTGTCAGTTGTGATTGGTTGGGTGTTTGTTATATGTTTGTTATTTCTGTTGTTTTCTTACTCTATATCTCTGTCAGCATTCCATTACATACATCCATCCCTCTTTTATATCCTTTTTCATTTTTTCTAAGGATCACCCTTTCTCGATGAAGGAAGGACTCTCCGTTTGAGAATTCCTCTGAAAGGACTAGAATCTCCTCCACTGGGACCTCCGTAAGTCCCCGACATCGAAGAATCTCCTCTTCGTTCACTAGGGTAGTTGTACCATTGAAGTTCCCCGTGTAGACACGCTAAAATTGACATTATTTTGAGTATATTTTATATTACCGTGTAATGCCCCATTTGACCCTCAAATTAGCTTGTTTGAAGTGATTTTTCCCATTTTTCTTGAATTTCTCCTATTTTTCCCTCATTTCCTCCTTTTTCCTATTTTTTTGGATTTTTTGGGTATTTATCTCATTTTTGAAATTCACGACCTGAGGAAGGGCGTGTTTTTATAAAACACGACCTTATCTAGGGCATTTCTTTGAGAAAGGACGCCCACACATGAGGGCGTCAATTCTTTTGGTTTGACCGACTTCCCCATTTGAGCTCTTGAAATTAACGCCCTTCCCAGGGGCGCGTTTTTTTAAAAGTGGCTTTGATTGAGGCGTGTTTTACATTTTTCAAATATGGGGAGTTTTTATTTCTAAAATTTGGTTTTTGAGAATCGCCCTTGTGCAGGGCGTGTTTTTAAGAAACGTCCTCTGCACAGGTCGTCAATTCAACAATTGACGCCCTGAACCAGGTCGTGTTTCACTTTTGTGCTCCGAACGAACACAGCCTTTCCCAGAGAGACTCCTGCTTCGTTTGGGCTCTTACCCAGCTTGATCCTTTCCCCCTTGGGCTCTTGCCCGTTCTTATCCTTCTATCTTTTTGATTCAACCTATATAGGATTGCTTCTGCAGCTCTGTTAGGTTGGGACCCCCTTCTTTCCCCTCCGCTGCTTCTTCTGTCTTCCTCTTCTTCTTCTGTTTTCTTCCCTTTTTCTTTTGTTTTCTCCTTCTTCTTTTCTCACGTAGGCTGTTGCTGTGGCTAAAGGAGGAGCTTCCCACGTTAACTTCATCACCCTTTTAGAAGACTTCTCCCCGTCGAGGATCAAAGCCAAGAGGCTCCTTCTTCTTTATTTTTATTTCTTTTATTACATCGTTCATATGCATGCATGCATGTTCATACGTATTCATTTTTTAAAAAAAAACTCAACCACGTTGAGTATCTCCCCTTAGTGCATCTCTTGCACTCTTTTATTATTTGCATTCATTCATCATATTTTCCACACCCTCTTTGCATAGGGGTTTAAGGGCAACCACCCTTAAGGTGTGTTCTTCTCCAATTGTTCATGTTGACCTTTTTATTAAGAATTGATGCTACACTCACCATATTTCTAATTCATATTATTTTGGTGTTTGTGTCTTTTTTGTAAGGGTAATTAATTGGAGAACTCTCTTCATCGGCCGGCCGATTTGAAGAGAAAGGAAGCACTCACATCCCCGCACTTTTGAGGTATTTTTCGCGATCATCCTCCCTATTTGTTATTGATTATCTTTTGAGGCCTCGCGTCTCTGGCGATCACAAATTCCCCTTAGCACCTCGTGCTATTTCATGCTTATTTATTCATATTCTTAATTTTTCCTTAAGTGGATTTTAAAAGAATCTACAAATTGGCGATCACGGTGGGACTCTTTGTGTTCTTTGTTTATTACCCCCTTCCCCTTAGGCACCCGCGTGTGCCGTCTCCCCTATTGCACCCTCGGTGCGTCTCCCTTTTTGTGCCCCTCGGGCACCCTCCATTGGTTTTACACCCTCCCCTAAGTGATTGGTCAGTTTGTTGATTTTTCTTTAAAATTTCCACTTATTTAAAATTCTTGATGAGCATGCTTATTCTATTGATTGCCATGATTGTGTGATTGAGTGTTAATACTGCTGGCCGTGAAGTTTTTCTGGAGAAAGTGAATTCACGCCTCTGGAAGAGGCATTTTTCTTGATTTAGCGCCCTAACCCAGGGCGTCTTTTCTTATTTTACGCCCTCTGACAGGGCGTTCCGGGTTTTCCTGCTTTATATTGCTGCCTGTGAATTCACGCCCTTTCTCAGGGCGTTTATTTGTTGATTAGCGCCCCATATCAGGGCGTCCCTTTATTGGTAGCGCCTCACCCTAAGGCATTTTTTACCCTGCCCCTGGCACCTCGCTTTGAGTCACGACAGTCACACTGTCGTGTCTTTTGTTAGTAGCGCCCCCTGCCAGGGCGTGTTTTTACTGTGGGTTTCCAGAACCCTTCCCGTGGGTGAGTTTTCATGATATTTCATGCTTATCTTTGTTGATTGATCATATTATTGTGGTTGGCCTGTTTACCCTGCTGCATTCATTCTTTGCATTGGTTTGGGAGCCCCCTCCTCTTCATTAGGATCCACACACCCTCTTGGAATCGGGACGACCCTCCATTGAGCATTCCGTCTCTTTGGACTAGAAATCCCTTTTCCAAGCCTCCGTAAGTCCCCGCACCCGTGGATTCCCTCATGGACGCCGGGCAGGTTGTACCCTTTTGAAGTCCCGGATCAGTTGGCCATATACGTGGTGAGAGAGGGTTCCTAGTTGGCATTGGAGTTCAAACCATATTGAAACTAGGTTTCCCCCCCTTGTGTGAATCATTCAAAACTTTGATAAAATCCTTAGTTCACCAAGGTTCAAACAAATCAAATCAAGGTAACCATCTCTTTTGTGTGCTTCTTTGCATATTATTTTGAACTTTGATTGCATGATGGCTTACTATAAACAAGATAACATGTTTAATTCAATTCATGAGGATGCACAACCTAGCACTTCTTATAATCCTCACTTTCAACATGTTCAAAATTCTCACCATACTTTCAAAGGACCACGTCCTCACTCTTATGGTGTTGCCCGACCCTTGGGCAATGTCCAATCCAATGGTCCTTCAACTCAATTTCGAGCCACTATTCCCATTAAGCCCTCTCGTCCCAATGATGAGAAGGTCTCCCAGATTTTGCATGCATTAGATCATCTTACTTCTTAACAGATCCGAGCCCTTAAGGCCGCCGTTGAGGGTACATCTCATGCATCTCCCTCCAATTCTACACGGGTGGCCCATCACCCACCTCCTCCTTCCAATCCTGATCGGGTAGCCCATTACCCATCTCCTCCTGTTCATTCTACTCGGGTGGCCCATCACCCGCCTCCTTCTATTCCCTCTCGATCACGGCCCCGAGGCCCTTATATTCCTTGTAATCCGGCCCATCCGGGTTCTTTTACGGGTCATCCCGTCAACTCCCCTCCACGGCCTTTTTATGCGGCCCCTCCTCCTTCAAGGCCCTGCCAACCCTCGGTTGTTCAAGTCACACCCCTCCAACAATCTCTGCTTGATAAGATTACTTTGATGGAGGAACAAATAAAGAGGGTCACGGCTCCTCCTACTCCAGTCAATCCTCTCCATGCCGCTTTGGACGAGATTACAAAGATGGAGAGAGAATGGAAAGACAGGAGGGATGATTACGGCGTCGGCGGTTCAAGTGAGCAAGAGCCGGCATTCGAAGAATCCGAGGCAGTATATGATGAAGCTCCGCAGGCACCCCTTCCGAGTTTCCTTAACTTTCCACTTCCTCCACTATCATTTGATAAACCTCCTGCTCAGGATGAAACCATCCCTGATCCAACCCCTATTTATGAGACTAATTGGTGTTACGATGATGGGTCAATACTTCAATCACCCACACCGGCACATTGTAAGTCTCCTCCTATCCTTGACACCGCATACATTACACCTCCTCCAGTTACACCATTAACCTCCGCAACACTGGCCTCCCCCAAGCCTTCCACTATTAAACCTCCACCCGTTAAGCCATCTACCTCCACACCATCGGCCTCCATTAATCCCACCATTGAACCTTCCCCAATTAACCTCCCATTTCTGCCACCTCGGCCTTCCATTATCCCTTTAAAAACCACTTTGCCTATTCCACCATTTAACCCTTTACCCTTACCCATGGCTAATCCTGAGCAGGATCCACCCCTTTTTGCACCCGAGCCGATCCCAACTGCTTCCGAGCAAAGGGAGAAACTCGACGTGTTTGAACCCCCGCTTACGCTCACCCATTTGCCAACGCTTTCCATCATGCCTCCACCATTCATGGAGCCTTCCACCTCTGCTTCACCTCCCCTTACTACTCGGAATGGGGGGCCTTCTACAAGCACAGGTGCCGAGGACGATCAAGAGCCGGGCAGCAAGGATTTGGCCGCGCCATTCAAGATTCAAGAATTCATTTGCCGGATGCCAATCCGGGTTATTGTGCCAAGCACGGTCGAAGAAGCCAAGTCGCCGCCATGCCAAGCATTGATGCTGAGTAAGGGCCGGACATGGCACCCTTTGTTCCAATTTCCAAATTTTGAATCTTTGGGCAACATAATGCTTCCGAGCCCAACTTTCCAACTCCCTCACACCATTACTTTGCACTCTCCAAGGGAGTTGACATTCACCATTGAAGCTTCGGCAGGGGCTATTTCTCATACACTTTCACTGCCGTGGAGGGGCAGTTATCTTAATGCTAAGGGGCTATCCCTTATTTGTTCCACTTTCTATTCATCCATCTCTATCACATTTTCTTCATGGGCCATTCCCAGGGTTAGGAGGAGGATCTCATCCTCTCGCCCTTCACATTCTTCATATTCTTTGCATTTCATGCATTCATCGCATCCATCCCATTGCATGCATTTGCACCTCCTGCTTCCCGGGTTTCCAAACCTGTATCTTCCCCGCCTTCCGGCACCTCCGGATATTCCGCACTTCCCATCTTATTCATCTTCATCTTTTTATCCACTATCCCTGGGGCATCGCGTCCCTTTTCCTGCTATCTCCCTGGAACCTCCAGGAATTTTATCCCTCCTCCTTGGGCATCGCGCCCCTTTCCATTCTCCTCCTCCGGAACCTCCGGACCTTTCTCTCGGGCATCGCGCCCCTTTCCACTTTCTTCCTCCGGAACCTCCGGACTTTCCCCTCGGGCACGACGCCCCTTTCCATCTTCTCCTTCCTGATTTGATTCCTCCGGAACCTCCGGACTTTCCCTTTGGGCACGACGCCCCTCTCCACCTTTTTTATTTGCTTCCTCCGGAACCTCCGGACTTTCCCCTCGGGCACGACGCCCCTTTCCATATTTGCTTCCTCCGGAACCTCCGAACGTTCCCTTTGGGCACGACGCCCCTCTCCACCTTTTTTATTTGCTTCCTCCGGAACCTCCGGACTTTTCCCTCGGGCACGACGCCTCTTTCCACCTTCTCCTTCCTGATTTCATTCCTCCGGAACCCCCGGATTTTTCTCTCCTCCCTGGGCATCGCGTCCCTCGGCATTTTCTCCCTCCGGAACCTCCGGACCCTCCATCTTTCTTCCGATTCATCTTTCTGTTCTTCCAAGATATCACATCCTTCATTTTCTTCATCCTTTTTCATCATCTTTTTCTCTATTTCTTCCCAGCGCATCGCGTCCCTTCTTTCGTTATCCCTCCGGAGCCTCCGGATGATTCCTCCTATCATGATTCTCCTCTACCTCCAGACCCTCCAGATCCGCCTCTTTCCATCTACCAATTTCTTCTTCTAATTCCTCCTGATTCTGGGTCCGACCCAACTTCTTCCACATCCACTGCCTTGGGCATCTGCCCTTTCTCCCATTACTTTCGAGGCTTTAGTCCTCATTCCTCCTTCTAATTCTCCTCTCCTTCTGTAGACTGTTCCATGTGATCAGGGTCTCCGCACCTTAGTGAGGGAGTTCTAGCCCTCGCCTCTTTTCCTTTTCTCCTTATTCGTCTGAGTCTGGTTTGAGCACCACTCATTCTTGTTAAGCCACTCCCAAAATCCTTTGCTTTCAATCCTTTTGACTGCCAAAGAGGACTATCCCACGATGATCAACCTCACCTCTGACAGCTGCTTCTACAAAGGTTGCAAGGTAACATATTGGCGTAAGTACACATTTTTATGATATCATTTTCTCATTACTTCACGCATGATTTTCAAAATAAAGTGCTTCTTAACAAAATCAAAAGTGGTGTTTTAAACCTTTATCTTAATTAAATCATTCTCAAAAAAGTCTTTAGGCTTGCTTTTGCAGCACTTTTGGTTAATAAGAACCCATGCTGGGAATTCAACGTTCTCTCCCCGCTTGTTAAGAGCAACCCTCAGCTGGGCACCGCACACACTTCACGGCGTCCTTAGCCGGCTCCTTTGGGTAAAACACCGTTGCTACTTTGGCCATGCCATGAGTATATCTGAAAGTCTTTTCTCTTCTTTACTCGGCCGAATGCAGGTGCAAGAGGTTGACGGATGAGATGACCAACCTAGGTAATCCCCAATACGAGAGGAGTCTCAAATAGGGGCAGTCTTGACCCAAAATCAATATGAGTTTTCATATGAGCTTTCATGATACATCTCGCCAAAAGGGCTATTATGAAAATCAAGTCAAAATTTTGATAAAAGTAAAATTGTGAATTATGGCATGTCAAGAGAGGCAAAGTCCCCGCAGGGAAAACCCTGGTCGTATGCATGTCAAGGGTCTAAAATCAAAGGCATAAAGCCCCAGCGCAACAGACTACCTCTTTGAGGGGAAACACCTTGGAAGGAATTCAAGTCCCGACATCTCCCATCCTGCATAAAGCTTATCCTCAATTATTCTTCTCTTCTCCCTCTAAGACTGAATGTTTCTCGGGTATGGCCTTGGTAGGGGCACCGTTGATCAAAGGCGGTCGGTTATAGGATGCCACTTTCAATACACGCCCGGCTTTGGGAAATTTTAGCAAAAAGGGAAGGAACGAGGACCCCCTAGCCAGTGGTTTAAGACACCCTTTGATGCTGCTTTAGCAATGTCTAACCAAAATCAAACAAAAATTGAATATTTCTTGTCCAAAATCCATAAAAATTTGAATATCTTTCTCAAAACTTCATAAAAATTTGAATATCTTTTCCTAAAACCCACAAAAATTTGCATATTGATAAAATTCATAAAAATTTGAATATCTTTTTCAAAACTCATAAAAATTTGCATATTTCAAAAAAAATCCATAAAAGAACTGCATTGTATTTTCTGATGGTGTTTTGCAGGAACAACTTTGCAAGGACCAAGAGCACGGGATGAGTCCTATCTCCACTCATTGCTATCAATCTATTGATTTTTCTCGATTTTCTCATGACATGTCACCCTGGGCATTTTGATTATCATTTCCTCATTATCATTCATCTCCAAATCTTTTAATCAACTCCTGCTCGTTTCACCTGATCACTCTGCCATTGGGCATTACTTGATCCTGATCAAATTCTCAATCTCACATGCCAAGATTGTCATCCTCAGGACAAACAACAAGCAATGGTGCTTTGCAATGCTATGTTTCAACCTATGCTATCCATGCTTTGCCTTACTATGTGTGCTATTGATACTTTGATTCATGCCATGCTTGTTATCTTTTACATCTTGGCTGATGAATCTTTGAGCGCAGGAAGAAGCTCTTAGTCCCACCGGCTGGGCATCAACATCCAAGACCCACGGTGTTCACCTCATTTCTCAGTTCCCCCATACTCATTGCTATCACCATCTCCCTATATGCATTTTACTATATGTTACATATGTTATTAGATTATATCAAGGACCTGGTGGCTTTGGTAAATCTGGGATTTGAGTTCCCCTTCATAAAAAATAATGATGATTCCAGAGAAGTCTTAGTCACACGGATAGGCCGTTGAGCCATCCAAGACTGGGGACGATGGTTCCCTTTTTACGAGTTGGTGCGTGGATAAATGGGCTTCGGCTTATTATCAACTCGCAGAATTGGTTTCTTGACCCAGTCTTGGCAGTTTAACAATATTATCCTTGATTATATTATATCTTTATTTGTTATTTTCCCCTTAAACCCAGCATGCATTCATGTAGGACTTTGAATTAACATTGGAAAATCATTCTGATAAGCTGATGTTGAGAGTTGAATTGATCTTAATCTTTCCAGATATGAGATATTCCATGCCGAATTGAGTCTTCAGTTCGTTTTGACGCTGTTTTGGGTCATTTTCTTGAAAGCTCCTTGTTTGGATTTTTATCATCTTATTTTATATCCTTTCCTTTGATCCACCTTGGCTGCAGCACGTCCACTGGCTGGTAATCGCTCCCCAATGGTGAAACCTTGCAGGTTTGTGACCTGAGGTACTTCCACCGTGCTGGAAGTTGATCATTTATTTTATCTCCTTCGTGCACCGCGTGCACATCTCCCCGTTTTATCCAAACATCGTTGATTTCGTTGAATTTCTCGAGATTGCTTCATCTCGTGCTTTTGATTTGATTCTCATCAAGTGATGTTGATTGCGTGTCTCATCACACCTTGGCATCTACTTTTCAGTTTGCTACGCTCCTTTGCAAAGCAGACGCCAAGGCGGGGCAGCTGTAGACACGCTAAAATTGACATTATTTTGAGTATATTTTATATTGCCGTGTAATGCCCCATTTGACCCTCAAATTAGCTTGTTTGAAGTGGTTTTTCCCATTTTTCTTGAATTTCTCCTATTTTTCCCTCATTTCCTCCTTTTTCCTATTTTTTTGGATTTTCTGGGCATTTATCTCATTTTTGAAATTCACGACCTGAGGAAGGGCGTGTTTTTATAAAACACGACCTTATCTAGGGCGTTTCTTTGAGAAAGGACGCCCACACATGAGGGCGTCAATTCTTTTGGTTTGACCGACTTCCCCATTTGAGCTCTTGAAATTAACGCCCTTCCCAGGGGCGCGTTTTTTTAAAAGTGGCTTTGATTGAGACGTGTTTTACATTTTTCAAATATGGGGAGTTTTTATTTCTAAAATTTGGTTTTTGAGAAACGCCCTTGTGCAGGGCGTGTTTTTAAGAAATGCCCTCTGCACAGGTCGTCAATTCAACAATTGACGCCCTGAACCAGGTCGTGTTTCACTTTTGTGCTCCGAACGAACACAGCCTTTCCCAGAGAGACTCCTGCTTCGTTTGGGCTCTTACCCAGCTTGATCCTTTCCCCCTTGGGCTCTTGCCCGTTCTTATCCTTCTATCTTTTTGATTCGACCTATATAGGATTGCTTCTGCAGCTCTGTTAGGTTGGGACCCCCTTCTTTCCCCTCCGCTGCTTCTTCTGTCTTCCTCTTCTTCTTCTGTTTTCTTCCCTTTTTCTTCTATTTTCTCCTTCTTCTTTTCTTACGCAGGCTGTTGCTGTGGCTAAAGGAGGAGCTTCCCACGTTAACTTCATCACCCTTTTGGAAGACTTCTCCCCATCGAGGATCAAAGCCAACAGGCCCCTTCTTCTTTATTTTTATTTCTTTTATTACATCGTTCATATGCATGCATGCATGTTCATACGTATTCATTTTTTAAAAAAAAACTCAACCACGTTGAGTATCTCCCCTTAGTGCATCTCTTGCACTCTTTTATTATTTGCATTCATTCATCATATTTTCCACACCCTCTTTGCATAGGGGTTTAAGGGCAACCACCCTTAAGGTGTGTTCTTCTCTAATTGTTCATGTTCACCTTTTTATTAAGAATTGATGCTACACTCACCATATTTCTAATTCATATTATTTTAGTGTTTGTGTCTTTTTTGTAAGGGTAATTAATTGGAGAACTCTCTTCATCGGCCGGCCGATTTGAAGAGAAAGGAAGCACTCACATCCCCGCACTTTTGAGGTATTTTTCGTGATCATCCTCCCTATTTGTTATTGATTATCTTTTGAGGCCTCGCGTCTCTGGCGATCACAAATTCCCCTTAGCACCTCGTGCTATTTCATGCTTATTTATTCATATTCTTAATTTTTCCTTAAGTGGATTTTAAAAGAATCTACACCCCGGAGTTAGTCATCCCATTCGTGGTGAGACAAGAGACCCTAGCTGACACGGCGGTGAAACAAAAATAAACTAGGGTCCCTATTTTGTGTGAACTTCGGATCTCGCTAAAAACACAAAAAAATCATCAAAATCAAAACACAAAAAAGGCGTAAAGGCATCCACTTGTTTGATAATCTCTGTTACCTGCTTGCTAGTGTATGTTTTTGCATTCTGGGAAAACTATGAGCATGGCTCACGAGTCTTTTGAGGAGAACCACCCTAGTCGTGGTTTGTCAGCCGACCCGCGAGTCTATGCTATGGACTCGGGTCCTTCTCATGAGCCCTCGCATGAGGTGAAGGTTATTACCGGGGACACGTCCCCACCACAGGATATCTCTTCCTTACTGGGCGTCCTCGCCAACACGGAGCTTACCTCTGAACAGCTCCGGGTCTTCCAGGCCATTATGAAGGGGAAATCTGTTTCCCCCACGCCCCAGGAATCAACTCCGGCCATCGCACCTCTCGAAGAGTCCGTGCAGGCCATTCCATCTCCTTCATTGGCGCAAGCCATCCAGTCTCCCTCGCTTCAAGGACAAGCGAGCCAACAACCACCCTCATTCCAGTTCCCGTCACAATCTCAAACTCCCGTTGTTCCCCACATACCGCTTCAGCCAGGGCCAACTGTCGGCGGTCCGACAGCTCCCTCTCATTCGGGGTTCCCCCCTCAAGTCTCCGGGAGACAATTTCTCCCCCAGTGGCAAGTGCCACCTTCACCTCCAGAGGAGCTCGCCCAATCGCTCCTCAATAGGTTCAATCACATGGACGAGCAGTTTCAAAATCTGAGAAGAATGGTGGACGTGAAAGCCACCCCGGAGGTTGCTTTGCCAATCCTTCCCGTCATTCATCTTCCTCCCTCCGAAATGCCCACGTACTGCAGATACAATGGTACCGGCAACCCCTTCATTCACCTCAAGGATTTCATGTATAAGTCCTTGATGAGGACATCACCAGCAATTTCATTTGATCAAGGACCCCGATGCTCGCCACCCATGCTACATCTTGTTCACCACTTTATTTCGAGTCATATGATGTAATTTTCATTTTCTTATCATGTACTTTTCCTTTTATTTGAGTCCAATACCTAGGTGAGGTAGCTATTTACCTAAGTCTTAAGTCATTATGTGTGTTATTGGGCCCAATTATATGGGCTAGGCCCAGGGGCGGCCCCTTCCCCTTGGTTTAGTGTTAGTAGTCCAAGAGTCAGGGACTTATGTGTAATTGTTGGATTCCTATAAATAGGACCCCAATCCCTCATTTGTAAGCTAATGAAGTATTGATAAAAGTTTGCCAAAGCATTTGTGCATCCCTCTCCCTCTCTCTCTAGCTCTATTTCTCTCTCTCTCTCTAAAGGGGGCGAACCCCATTCTTTTTCCTCCTCTCTCCAAATTTTGAAATTCACTCTCTCTCCTCCCTATTCACCTCTAATTAAGACCCCTCCCCCTTCCCCATACTTCTCATTTAATCCCCCTCCAACCCCTAGGTGGAATCCCCTTCTCCTAGGCACCTCTCCCTCCTCCCAAGTAACCTTTCCCCTTCCCCATACATCCTTTCATTTTCCCAAGGGAGAATCCCATCTCCCAAGCACCCATTCACATCCCCAAGACACCCCTTCCCATTCCCTAGACCAGAATTAAACCCTCCATTAACCACACATTCAAATCAAAGGAGAGATCTCTCCTCCCTCTCTCATTCCCAACCCAAATTCGCAGCTCCCCCTTCCTCCACTTGCTAGACCACCTCCCAGCCCCCTTTCTGCCCCTCCCACACCTTGTATCACCCCCTAACAGACCCCCACATAGTCAGGTGCCATCCCCACACCCATCCACCCCATTTCCCACCCCATCTACTCCGTCCCCCATCACCTTTCACCACCCTATCCATCTCAATTCGCAGGCAGCAGTTGGAGCTCAACTTGCAGAGGCTGCTAAGAAGTCTTCTGACATCCTCTGGAGTTACACTATACATCTCCGGAAAGGTCTATGAGTCTTCTTAGCAAGCGAGGTGGAATCGTCCCATTCCGACTTTGTTACAGTTCGTGGTGCATGTTCTCGTCCAACTGCGCAATAAGGACCAGAACCTGGACCTGAGCTGCAGTGCAGAAGCTCCCACGACCACATCCTTCAACTTCTGGAGGTGCCACTTTGCCGAGAGCTGAATCTACGAGTCATCCACCACCACCAACAAGCGGCATCCCGTTCGGCATCAGGAAGTGCCTTTTCCATTTTTTCTCCCGCGGGTGCGCAGACAATCCATTTGGGTCCTGCCTCGACACTGCCTCACTCAACGGACCCCTCCTCACCACCCCGACATGCTCTGGTGCTGTTCTTAGTTTCTGCTCGAAGAATACTCATCCACAGACGTCCTCGACTTAGTCTCACCTCATTCAGACTTCGGGAGTGATCGTAGTACCTTCTACAAGCAGCTGCAACAATCTGGGCCAGCCTGAACCTGAACTCTGAGCACCTGTTCCGGGTTCCACTCTGAACAGAGGCGACGCAGGAATCGCCCACAAAAATTCACAGGCGTACCTGGGTCTGTCAGCGTCGTTCCAGCACCAGTCTCGTCAAGTTCTGAGTCCGGAGGAGCGCACAGAGGCTGCTACACCGATCCCCTATCCTGCTGCTCAAGACACGGGCAGATTCGGTCGGGTGATCCGTCGGCGCGATTTGAGCGAATCTCCCCTCCCCGCCTGGCTGGCTTAACGCCCCTCCCTGGGTGGAGGTAGTGTTTGCATTGTACTACTGAAATCCCCACCCCAAGTCCACCCTCCTGTGTGAGGCGTAGTGGTTGTATAATTTAAACAGGGATCAAGCTTCATCGGCGCAGTGTGCGGGGAACCCACACTTCCCCGCTCGCCCTCGTCTCCGGCCGGGATCGGCGTCTTCACACCGATCAGGTGAGCTCCTGGTTACACTCCTCTTGGTCAGCACTTATTGCTTAACTAGTATTGCTTCTTAGTGCCGTCGGTCGGTGAGTTAGTGCCCGATCTCAAAATATCATCAATTTGAGTGCCACCGTGGAGCGAGTTGTGAGAGAGCCACTACATCCCACGCCCTTGGCGTGCTGGCCGCCCACAGAATTGGGGCATCCCAGGCCTTTAGGGGTTCAATCTCAAGCGAGCCAAACCCTAGAACAGTGAGGTCCCATCCCGGACCCTCTCCAATATCATCGAGTTGCCTACGGGCACGAGTGTGCGCTACATGGGTGAGTCCGCTTGAGTGGGTTCACCGATCGGTTCGATTGCTTGCAAATCTAGGTCCAAGGTGCATTGGTCAAGTGGCTGCCACCCCCAAGGGGTTTGTGTCACATCAGTCCTCCTATTGGCAAAACGATCAGAGGTCTCTGGCATACCTCTTTCGGAGATCATTGGATGGTCCCGCGCTAGAGTGGTTCTATTCTTTGGAGCCCCGCGAGGCCGAGAATTTTGAAATAGTCCAGAGAAGGTTCTTGCAGAAATATAGGGATAGGGTCGGTCCCTCACTCTCCATTACCGACCTAGTGGTCGAAAAGATGAACCCCGATGAGGATTTTGTCCGCTATGCTGATAGATGGAGGTCTCTGGCGGAAAGAATAAGGGATACCCTCTCCGAGCCCGAACAAGTGAAGATGATTGTGTCTAATGCAACCCCACAGTTCAGACACGTCCTGGGCATGAATAAACTTACTACAATGGAGGAACTCTATGAAAGGGCCAGGTACATCCAAACCCAGTTAAAAGACTCCCCCATTATGAACATGTTTGAGTCGCCGAAGCCCAAAGTGGTCAGAAAGATAGGCGCTGGTGTCCCGGCCAGAGCCACAGAAGGGGTCGTGACAAATGAGCAAGTGGGTGCGGTCAACAATGCCAACTATGCAGTCAACCCAAGGCCTCCACAAATGCCCCGACTTCCCCTCCAACCAGGTCCTTTCCCTCTTCATCCTCCACCCCAAAATAATCCACCCCAGGATAATATGCCTCCATTACGTCAACCCCAGCAACAACAACCACAACCTCAGCAACAACCACCGCTTCAGTACAACCAAGTTCCACCCCCGGATAATTATGGTCCCCAACAGCAACAAAGGAGGCCGGTCGGTCCCAAGAGAGCCTACTATCCACCGTTGCCAGAAACTCTGGCGGATATTTTCAATGCCGTCATGGCCTCAAACATACTTGTGCTACCCAGGGAAAGGCCCGTGTGGCCCCCGAATGTTGATACCTCCAAATACTGCGTCTACCACAGGCAGCCAAGACACACAGTAGATTACTGCTTCCATTTCAAAGATTACATCCACGATATGAATGATGAACATCAAATAGATTGGGATGAAATGAGACGATACGTCGCCGCTCTCAAGGGTAGGAGACCTCCTCATAGGCCACAGCAGTAGTTACAACAGCAGCAGCAGCAACAACCACAACAACAACAGTAGCCTCAGTAGGCCCCACAACAACAGCCCAACATGGGCATAATCCAGAATCCATTACCGGAGCACCAACAGCCCAATCATCAGGTTAACCCCATCTCCTCCTTCCCGAAAGTGGGGAGAGAGCAGGTGTGGCACCCGGAAAGTACCTCCATTCTTTCTACCGCCAATCCTATCATCATGCAACACCCTTGCCTTTCCCGGGTAGCACTTCTCTCTCATCAACCCGCGTCAGTATCGCCTTCACCATTTCCACTACCATTACGCCCTCTCATCCGCACCCCGATCTCCTATCAACCGACACTCTCCACTACGCCTTCACACCCTCTCATCTTCTCTCACTCCCCCACTTTACTATCCACCTCTACCACATTTACCCCTACCCCTTCTAAACCCCTTATCATCCGTCAACCGTACGTAACCCCACCTGTCCCCATCATACCATCGCCAATGCCTTCAAAACCACTCATCACCCACCATCCATCTCAACACCACTACCAGCTCCAAACCATACCCACTTCCACTTTGCCTCCACCTCCACCTTCCAGGCCCCTTATCCTTCATAATCTGTGTGATATCCCCTCTACCTCCACCATGTCTCCACCAAACAAATCCCTCATCAGAATCCCTGCTCCCATCATCACCCCTGCTTCATCGACCATTCCTCCACCACTACCCCCCAAATCCCTGTTTAAACCCACTGCTACCCCCACAGAGGTACAAAAGCCGCAGGCAAAGGTGCTCCGGAGTGGAAGGATTTTCCACAGGGTTTTCCCCCACAACAGTCAGAATCCTGAGCAATCTCAGCCAGAGAAGGATGATGGAGAACAACCAGAAAGGGCTATCCCTGGAACACAGTATGATCTATTGAAACACTTGGACAAGACGCCTGCTCGGATCTCCATCCTGGAGCTACTTCAAAGATCCACATCCCACCAGGCGGCCTTGATGGAATATCTTCAAAAAGTCATGGTTAATGAAGACCTCCCCATGGAGAAGATTTCAACCGTCCTGACCCCAACAGACACACAACCGGCCATCATGTTCCACAACTACGAGCTCGCTCCCAAGGAAGCTCCGAAATATGCATTGTGCATTTCAATAAAAATTAATGGGGTATCCATAAACCCATGTCTTGTGGACATAGGTGTGTCCATAAATGTGATCTCCATGGACACCCTTCAGTTGTGTGGGGTCAACGAGGAACAAATAAGACCTTCCTCGATCACGGTCACGGCTTATGACAATAGCAAAAGGCCGCCGCAGGGGATGATTATTCTGAAGGTAGAACTAGGCCCTATGTCAGTTCTCACGGAATTCCATGTCCTCGACATGGACCCCACATTCAATGCTATACTGGGCCGCCCCTACATTGAAGCCATGGACGCTGTGCCTTCCACCAACCATCAGTGCCTGAAGTTTCCTTACAATGGGAGGATTATTAAAGTGGTTAGTACACCTGTCCTTCACACAGTGGATGCTATCAACACCTCTCTGCCCTCTGTTTGGCCGTCTCATCGGCCCATATTGTCACTACTGGACGTACGTGATTCGTCTCACGTTCCACTAGCACCAAAGGAGCCGGTCAGGGCAACCGCAACATCATATCTCCCTTTTCACTCCAAAGGTTGGGAGATTATGAGGAACATCGGCTACCAATAGGGTAAAGGTCTGGGCGCACAGTTACAGGGTAGGCTCAAACCGCCAAAGGAAATTAGGCCGAACCGTAAGTTTGGCCTAGGCTTCAAAGGACCGTTCAAGGCGGATTGGAAGCCCCTCACATGGACTCTATCAAACCACTTCAAGAGAGGGCCCGTTGTTCAGATGGGAGATTACCTACGAGAAGCATATGGGGGATCACATGCTGTATATTTGGCTGAAAAATGTCCGAGGATCACCAAAAGAGGCAAGATCAAAGATCCGGAATACGAGTGGGACAAATGGTTCGACATACGGGACATTTCTGTTGCACTGGAAAGGATGTTCTCGTCTCCGCAGCTTGAAGGACCACCATTGATCTCCGGAATACAAGAGAATATTACCACTCTTACCAAGGTTCCAAACTATCCTCGTCCTCGCCAGAAGGACCCTGTCATCGATGGATCTTCATCCGTCCTCAACATTGCCATCGACGGCTCATTAGCCGCCATCTTCTCCATCCACTCGTCTCAGCCTTTGCTGATATTTTCTTCCTGGGGCAGACAGTTGTCTGATGATCTTCCCAGGTCCCCTTCTTGACTTACATACCTACGCGGGCTTTTCAACCCGCGCCAGGTCTTCAACCATGATCTGCTCTATGAGCCTCGCAATCCTCTAGCCATAACCACTTTTCTCTCTCCTCCGATCTCTTTTCACTATTTTGTCATCAAAAATGAAAATGAAAAAAAAATGTCAATTTTCAAACTCCTCAACAACACATCTTCGTTGAGAAAACCTCCTACATCTCCCACGGGTGCGTCCCGCCCTGCGGACCACCCGTCCAAGGTCCGATGAGCGACCTTTTCTACCCCTCCTCTGAGGGGTCTTCTCCTGTACATTCTACACCATCCTCTTCATCTTCCTCTTCTTCTGTAAATATTAGCAGTCAATCTTGGAATGATAGGTCAAGGGTAGTACCTAGGAAGAAATCCAAGGGTAGGCAGATCCCTCGTCGATTCCTCCTGGATTTAGCCGCCAGGTGTCAAGCCCTCCTTGCCATCCCCCAGTTGTTAGAAAATCCCATCCGGCTACCGGAAATAGAATGTGAGGGCGACTGTGCATTTGATGAAGGGTATGGAGTCTACGAGATCACGGATGAAGAATGCCCCACTGACGATAAGGGTGAAGAATATGAGGACGCGGCTGGCGCATATGCTAGTGGAATGAGGAGATTTGACGAGCCGTCAACCGCCGTAGAAGAATCCACCAAAGAAGTCAACTTGGGAACTGAGGAAGACCCTCGGATCATCCTCATAAGTGACAACCTACCACCCTCTGAAGAAGAGGCATTAATTGAAGTTCTCAAGGAATATAAGGACACGTTTGTATGGAGCTACGAGGATATGCCGGGTCTAGATTCAACCTTGGTCGAACACCGTTTAACCTTAAAACCAGGGTCCGTCTCGGTAAAACAAAGGTTAAGGCGTTTCCACCCTCATATGGCTTTGAAAATGAAAGAAGAGGTCGATAAGCTCCACAAAGTCAGGTTCATTAGAGTCGTCCTTTATCCTCAATGGGTGGCGAACATTGTCCCGGTCATGAAGAAAGATGGGAAAGTCAGGATTTGCATCGACTTTCGGGACCTTAACCGTGCGTGTCCAAAGGATGATTTTCCCTTGCCTCACATTGATGTGTTGATCGATAACACGGCAGGTTATGAGACCCTCTCATTCATGGATGGATTTTCAGGATATAATCAAATTTATTTGGCAGAAGAGGATCAGGAAAAGACGTCATTCACTACCCCTTGGGGAACATATTGTTACGTGGTCATGCCATTCGGATTAAAAAATGCTGGAGTTACTTACCAAAGAGCGATGATGACCATATTTCATGACATGATGCACATATATCTAGAAGTGTATGTGGATGACTTATTGGTGAAATTAAGGACCAGGATGGAACATCCAGAAGTTTTGGCTAAGGTCTTGCAGAGGTCAAGGGAGTTCCAATTGAAAATGAACCCGAAGAAGTGTGTGTTTGGTGTGTCGTCGGGTAAATTGCTGGGTTTCATTGTGAGTAAAAGAGGGATCGAGATAGATCCCGACAAAGCCAAGGCTATCAGGGATATGCCGCCTCCCAAGAATTTGAGGGAAGTCCGAGGTTTAATTGGGAGGTTGCAGTTTATTCGTCGGTTTGTGTCCCAACATTCACAAAGGTGTAGACCTCTCTACGAGTTGACCAAGCCAGGAGTAGAATTCCACTGGAATTCTAAATGTCAGAAAGCTTTTGAAGGGTTGAAGGAATATCTGGCTAGTCCACCCGTTCTCATTCCACCCAAACCAGAAAAACCTCTGATCCTTTACGTCTCAGTCTTGGATGACTCTGTGGGAGCCGTCCTCGCACAAGCTGATGAAGAAGGCAAGGAACGGGCAACCTATTACTTGTCCAAACTTCTCAATCCCTGTGAGAAGAAGTACACCATCATAGAGAAAACCTGTGCTGCCCTTGTTTGGGTAGTGCAGAAATTGAAGCACTACTTCTTGGCTCATGAGGTCCACTTGATTGCTCGAATGAATCCTATCAAATTCCTTATGGAGAAATCCGTCCTTATGGATAGGCTAGCATGCTGGCAAAGTTTTCTCTCTCAGTTCGACATCACCTACATCCTGCAAAAGGCGATTAAAGGCTATGCCATAGCCGAGCATCTCGCTCACCATCCTCTTCCCAAGTTTGATCCCGTCCAATCAAAGTTTCCAGATGAGGAACTATTGTCCGTCAACCAATCAGATGAGCCAATGTGGACGCTATATTTTGATGGAGCTCTGAATTCTCAAGGGAGAGGAATCGGAGTCGCCCTCCTGTCGCCTGAAGGCCTCACATTCCCATTGGCATACTAGCTCAAATTTTCAGTTACCAACAATATAGCCGAATATGAAGCTCTTCTAGCTGGCCTAGAACTCGCTCATTCTTTTCGTATCACTGAGTTGCAAGTCGTAGGTGATAGTCAAGTCATCCTTCGCCAGGTGCTCACTAAATATCATACTCGCGATCCCAAACTCAAGCCATACCAAGAACTCACTGCTACCTTTGCCAAACTGTTCACCAAACTGATCTTTGTTCATGTCCCTCGTCATCAGAATATTCTCGTCGATGCCCTCGCCTCGTTGGCATCATCCATAAAGTTCCCTCTAGGAAGATGGTTTGAGTCCATTTCCATCTACAAACTTCACGCCCCTGCAATCGATGATGCTTCCTACGTAAATATCAAAGACAGGATAGCAAGGAAGATCATGCAGGAAGATATCCTTGAGAAGAGGGAAATCATGTTGGCAGAGGCCGAAGAAGAACTGGCTGATGAAGAGAAACCATGGTTCTATGAAATCATCAAATACTGCCAAGATCCGTCTTATCCTGAAGGGGCCACCACAAAGGACAAGAAAGCCATAAGAAGGGTGGCTCAGAAATACACATTGGTTGGAGGTCTACTCTATAGGAGGAGCCTTACTGGTATTCCGTTAAGATGTCTTGGTGACGATGAGGTTTGGAAATGTGTAGAGGAGACGCACTCGGGTGTGTGCGGTGGCCACGTGAATAGTCAGATGCTCGCCAAGAAGATCATTCGCCATGGCATTTATTGGCCCACTATGGAAGAGGATTGTGCTGTCTATGTCCGTAGGTGTGTCAAGTGTCAACTTCACGCCGATAAAATCCATTCACCATCTTCCTAACTTCATCCAATATCCTCCCCGTGGCCTTTCTCCATGTGGGCATTCGACATCATTGGTCCCCTAGGTGATTCCAATTCCCTCACCAAGCAGAAATCTTTCATCCTTACTGCGACAGAATACTTCACCAAATGGGCCGAAGCCGAAGCTTACGCAGAAATCAAGGCGTCAACAGTCTGCAAGTTCATCATGAAGAACATCCTCGCCAGATTCGGCGTCCCAAGCACAATCGTCACCGACAATGGGCCACAGTTCATTTCTCAGGACCTACAGGACCTCTGCAAAAGGTACGCAATTGCATTGCATCATTCATCGCCTTATTACCCACAAGGTAACGGCCAAGCGGAGGCCACCAATAAAACATTGCTCAAAATCATCAAAAAAACCTACGAGTCTAGTAAGTTTTCAGACTGGCCAGAAAAACTTATCGAAGCCCTATGGGCCTATCGCACTTCAATCCGTACCCCCACCGGGCAGACTCCGTTTGCTCTTACCTATGGTATGGAAGCAGTAGTCCCGTACGAGACTCTGATCCCTTCTCTCAGGGTACAATTGGACGAGGAATTTCCCCTCGACGATCGTCGTAATTCACTCCTCGCCCAGTTGGAACTCTTGGATGAGAAGCGGCTGGCCGCTGCCGAACACGCGCGTGTGTATCAAAATAGACTCGCTCACTTTTACCAAAAGAAAGTCGTTGAGAGAAAATTCAATGTCGGTGAGATGGTCGTAAAAAGAATTTTTGTCAAACCTGGAGGTCCGCGTTCTAAGCTCTAACCCAATTGGGAAGGACCATTTGTAATTCAAGCCGTGTACCCTGGCAATGCTTACAAGCTAGTCAACGCCGAAGGGACCGAGTTACCCCACCCTTGGAATGGGCTTTATCTTAAGAAATACTACCCTTAGCACAAAACAAAAAAGATGAAAAGATAGAAAACATCAAAAATAAAGAAATACCGAAAACCACTAAAAATATGAAAAATTCAAAATGCCGATGCCTGGTGGTCACCATGTAGTCAAGTCACTGCATCTAACCTTCATGTTAGGATAGGGCCCGTTAAGGCTTGGTAGGCACCGGGTCTTGGTTTGCCAGAACCGTGGAGATCCCTGTCCGGCCACGTCGGCCTATGCTCGCTCGAAGGAAGCTAACATGTGCTCACTTATGTATTTTATTCAAAAAAGTCGGTAGCATCACCTACGGTGGGGCCCCACCCAGAAGATCTTCGGAAGCTGTAATCTTTATTCTTTTCTCTTCGACCAAATGAGACAGTCGGCGCCCTTAAAACGCTGAGCATGAGAAACCGAAACTCAAACCCCAAGGGCAAGAGTAGGATCCATTTCCTCGAGCATCGATCAGAGCACGAGAAGAGGGCAGTGTCCCTGCAGGCATACGAAAGGGAGCCCACAAATGTCAAACGACTATATCTCCCTCACAAAAAGAAATACAAAATCAAAATCAAGAGCCTAGTCGTGACCGTGCCTGATGCGATAAATGGAACCCCTCAAAGCAAAAGTTCGAATCCACAAAAGGGGGGGGGGGGTATGGAATGTAAATGCTCGAGATTTGGTCTGAAGTTGTCCGAAAGGAAAGAGTTAATGGGCCCTTATTCGCTCACCGGGTTAACGGCTTTGCCGGTCCTCTCAGGAGGTTTATCCCATACACTCTTCCTTCTCCCTCTAAAGATGAAGGTTCGATGGAGTTTCTGAAGGGTGAAAACTGCCCAGGGTCTGCGACCTTATTTTAATATACACATATGGTTGCCTACTTTGAAAAGCAAAAGCTATCGCTGCGAAGGAGTCTCTGTGTTTCTGGCTGGTCAAGACCCATGTTTATCACCTTGATGTCTTCTTGCTTAACCTTGGGCTTAGGCCAATGCAAGCGCGTCACCTATGGGTGCGACGGCGTCTGATTCCGGGTCAGCGTCACGCGGTTGGTCGTTAGGGTTCCAGGGTGTTCCATCATATACCATCTAGAGTTGTGAGGAAACAGACCCGGGTCAGGCAAATCATTTACCTCAAACATCTTTTGGGTGAATCCCTGTGGTCGGAAGCGACTGGGAGCCTAAGCATGGCATGACAGTATTGTCATCAGGGTAAGTCTTAGCCGGCGGGATCATCATTCGAGGGGTCTAGAGGCCCAAATCAACCTAGATGTGCACTTAGGATACCTAGGAGGTTAGTAAGAAAACCATGTTCTCACATAGGTTAGGTGCCATTTGGGTGCTTGCCAGGCGTTAGCAACAAAAAATTGAAATGATAAAAACAACAAAAAATGGAAAAAGAGAAAATGTACATATTTGCAAACAAAAAAATCTTTTTTATGATACAACAAAATAAAAAAAAATGCCAAATATAAAAAAGAAAACAAATCAATTTTACATGATTGCATTTGCGTGCAACATCTCACTTTTAATACCGCTTGCATTCGTGTGCTTGCCTGTCGCATTTATCATCACTGCATCTTTCTCTCACCTTCCTTAAATAAAGGCTTGGCCCCTTGACCAGTTATCAAGGACAGTCACAGTGACCATTTGCTTATTGAGCAAGGGGCCAAGTCAGAACAGAAATTCTGATTTGTTTGTTTCAGTGATGTGTGCAGGGATTCGAGGCGACAAAAGTAAAGGTGAAAATCAAACAGACCAAACCTTGTATTTTATTCCAAAAACCAAAAAAATTACATCAAGTTCCGCCCTCTCTCTCTGCATTACTCGTCCCACTACTCTCCGGGCAAAACGCTCTCAAAGGTGCTACCCAACTACGAAAAGCGGTACTCCTACCGCTCTGTACTCCCCTTCCTATTCCCACACCCCGGCGTTGATCCACAGAAGCAGCAGAGAAGCTACCAACACGAAAGCCACGCTCTCGTGCTCTTCGGTAGCGCTCCTCACCATCTCTCAGCCACTGTTCAGCAAGACCAAGGCTGGTTCGGAGTTCGAACAACTGGGCCTCCATGGCCCTTCGTTCCTCCCTTTCAGTCAATCTGTTGGCTCTTTCTCTCTCTGCGTCTCTTTCTCTCTCTGCCCGTTCTCTCTCACGATCTTCCCTCTCCAACTGGAGATTGATCCTCAGTTCCATAGCATCCCTGGAAGAGTCGTCATCTGGACGACGCTGCAGTTCCCCCTCCAGCTCTGCTATCCTAGCCGCCCTCTACGCAGCTTGGGCAAGCACGTCTTCCGCCTCCTTTTCCTGCCAGATGTACCATCTCAAGATACGCGGCAAGGCATAAACAAGGAGAACTCAACACTGAGACTCTTACCTGTATAGAGAGCTTCCCTTCTGCCTCCGCGGCACGCTGCGTGGCACGAGTAAGTTGCTCGTGAAGCAAATCGAGTTCTGAGGTGGGAATCCACAAACTGGAAGAGGCACCACTTACTCCCATCGCTGGGGAAGCCGCGCCAATCTGGGCATGCTATGACCGCGTGAATTAGCAACCAACATCTGGAATCTAGGGTTTTAATTAGGAATGCATTGTACACCTACCAAGGCGCTCGTAGCTCCGTGGGCATCGCCCAACCGTTGCTCCATCTCTGCCAAGCGAGTTCGTAAAGTCGTTATCATCGTATCACGGATATCCTGCAGCCATACGAGTCAGCATTTTCACCAGAAAACCAAAAAAAGGGAGAAAGAAGAAAAGAGAAAAAGGGGAGACCTACCTCCGCAAGTCCCCGGGGTTGGAACCGCTCTGCGTACCTTGTCTTGTATAGACGCAGGTAATCCTCGCTATCCCGTGCCTGCGATTCCACGATTATGCCACCCCGTTGCCAGTCTTCGTACTGTTCGGAGAATCGCACACGCCAGTCAATGCTGGTCGCCGGTCCTCGCGTCTCTCTCCCAACGCGAGGTGGCGCAGCTGAATCCACCCATTCTTGAGTCAGTCCCAAAGTCCTCATAACCAATCGTAACTGAAGCGGCTCGATTTCATTCAGGCAGTGCATCCATAGTTCCCGTCCGAACCGGGCATGACTTGCTGGAACCCACGGCTGGTCGGCATCGACCATGTCTGAGTAGGGTCTCCCGTTTACCATCGCTGCAGGGAACTCCTATAGCTCCTGCCTTAGCACCATCAGTTGGTAGGTTAGGGGTGCCGCACTCATGATGGGTTCCCACTGCCTGGCTAGCGGCACCATCGCGGGTCACAAATGTCGAGCTCTCCCCATGGGGAGGTAATAATAGCTCCACAGCTGCTCGGCGCAGGTCATCAGTACCTTGCAAAAACACAAAAAAATACAAAACAAGCAAAACCAAAAATACCTGGATGAATGGTGTGAAACCACTCACAGCCATCTCACGATCCACTTCTTAGAATAGGCCTGCAAACAAGTGCGCCAGCATGGCAGCTCCCCAGGCGTAGTACCCTACTCTTTCAAGGTCTGATAGCAGCTCCAGGAAGCGACATTGGATACCGTCCCCTTTCGAGCTCAGTACCAATCTCCCCAAAAGGAAGAGGAGAAATCTCCTCAAATCTATGTTGCATCTTTCCCAGTTGCCGAAATCTGTGCAGTAAACGACACGGCATCCTATTTCCATCCTTTCCATGAACTCTTCTGAGGACTCATCATCCCACCGACGTGTGTCGGTGAGCCCTAACGCATCCATGAGGGACGCCCTAGCTACCGACCTGTTTTTCCGACCATCTAGGTCCAAACCCAGTAGCTTCCGAGCACCTTCTCGGTAATCCGCATAAGTGACCCCGGTCACTGCCTCGCCCTCCACCTTCAGGCTTGTGATCCGGACCACATCCTCCAAACTGGGCAACATGTGCCCCCAGGGCATCAAGAATGCCCAGCTCACTGGGTCCCATCTCTCACACAAGGCTTGGATCAGGACCAGGTCGAGTTGGATCGGCTCGATCCGAAGAAAGGCACCAAATCCCATCACGTCTAGCCTGGCCTTCTAAAAATCCGGGAGACCCCTGTATGCGGCCACTGCTAACTCCCATGAAATGTGTGATTTCGTCACACTCTGTGCGTGCATAAGAAATGGAGAAGGGTGTTGTCAAGAGGAAGGAAGAAAGAATGAAAAAAGGGTAGGAAAGCTCAGCTTACGAGTTGTGATTGGGCCCTTTCGCTGAAGTGCCCTTCGAGGTCTGAAAGCCTCCTGGAACTACTACCACTGGACCTGCTTCTCTTCGAGGAGTGGGAAGATTCGCCCTCCATCCAACTCTCGGAATTTTGAACTCCTCCTTGTAGATCCTAATAAATCCACTTAAGGAAAAATTAAGAATATGAATAAATAAGCATGAAATAGCACGAGGTGCTAAGGGGAATTTGTGATCGTCAGAGACGCGAACGCCTCAAAAGTATAAGAATAATAAATAGGGAGGGATCGCGAAGAATACCTTTAAAAGCGCGGGGATGTGAGTGCTCCTTTCTTTTCTAGATCGGCCGGCCGATGAAGAGAGTTCTTCAATTAATTACCCTTTAAAAATAAAGACAAACACCAATGAAAAAATATGAATTAGAACATGGTGAGTGTAGCATCAAATCCATAAAAAAAATATATGAGCATGAAAATATGTGCAATAACATACCTTAAGGGTTGTTGCCCTTAAACCCCTATGCAAAGAGGGTGTGGGGAGATATGATGAATGCATGAAAATATGAATAAAAATAAGGGGAAAGAGTGCAAGAGTTGCACTTATGGGAGATCTCAATGATGGTTGAGAGGAAAATCAACATAATAATGATATATGCATGCATGAACGATGCAATGAACAAAAGAAATAAAAATAAAAGAAGAAGCCTGTGCGTTGGCTTTGATATTCAAGGGGGAGAAGCTTTGATGGATGAAGATAGATGCTTGATGTGCAGCTTCTCCTTCAGCCAAGAGCGACAGCAACCTGCAAAACAGAAGAAAAGAACGGAGGAAGAAGAAGAATCGGAAAAGGGATCCAACCTCATTAACAGAGCCGCAGAAGCTCTATAAAAAGGATTAGATCAAATAGATAAAAGGATAAGAATAGCAAGAGTCCAACAAGGGAAAGGATAAGAAGGGGCAAGAGCCCAAACGAAGCAGGGACTCTCTGGGGAAAGGCTGCGTTCGTTCGGAACACAAAAATAAAACACGACCTGGACCAGGGCGTCAATTCAAGAATTGACGACCGGACAAAGGGCGTCTCTTAAAAACACGCCTAAGATGAAGGGCGTCAACTCCTGGGTCAATTTTGGAAATAAAAACTCCCCATATTTAAAAAATGTAAAACACGCCTCGAACAAAGCCACTTTTAAAAAACACGCCCCTGGGAAGGGCGTTAATTTCAAGTTTGTAAAACGGGGAAGCCGGTCAAACAACAAGAATTGACGCCCTCATTTATGGGCGTCCTTTCTCAAAGAAACGCCCCAGATCAGGTCGTATATTTCAAAAACACGCCCTTGCCCAGGTCGTTAATTTCAAAATTGAGATAAATGCCCAGAAAATCCAGAAAAATAGGAAAAAGGAGAAAATAAGAAAAATTCAAGAAAAGTGGGAAAAACCACTCAAACAAGCTAATTTGAGGGTCAAATGGGGCATTGCACGGTAATACGAGATATACTCAAAATAATGTCAATTTTAGCGTGTCTACAGCTGCCTCGCCTTGGCGTCTGCTTTGCAAGGGAGCATAGCAAACTGAAAAGTAGATGCCAAGGTGTGATGAGACACGCAATCAACATCACTTGATGAGAATCAAATCAAAAGTACGAGATGAAGCAAATCTCGGGAAATTCAATGAAATCAACAATGTTTGGACAAAAGGGGAGTTGTGCACGCGGTGCACGAAGGAGATAAAATAAATGATCAACTTCCAGCGCGGTGGAAGTACCCCAGGTCACAAACCTGTAAGTTTCACCATTGGGGAGCGGTTACCAGCCAGTGGACGTGCTGCAGCCAAGGTGGATCAAAGGAAAGGATTGAAATAAGATGATAAAAATCCAAACAAGGAGCTTTCGAGAAAATCACCCAAAACAGCAACAAAACAAACTGAAGATTCAATCCGGCATGGAATATCTCATATCTGGAAAGATTAAGATCAACTTCAACCCTCAAAGTCAGCTCATCAGAATGATTTTTCAATAATTGTTTCAAATTCCTACATGAATGCATGCTGGGTTTAAAAGGAAAAATTAAATCAAATGAAAATATAAGATAATCAAGGATAATATTGCTAAGCTGCCAAGACTGGGTCAAGAAACCGATTTCACGAGCTGATACTAAGCCGAAGCCCGTTTATCCACGCACCAACTCATAAAAAGGAACCATCGTCCCCAGTCTCGGACGGCTCAACGGCCTATCCGTATGACTAGGATGCCTCTGGAATCGTCATCGTTTTTGATGAAGGGGAACTCAAATTCCAGATTTACCAAAGCCACAAGGTCCTTGATATAATCTAGTAGCATATGTAACATATAGTAAAATGCATATAGGAGATGGTGGTGCAATGAGCATGGGAACTGAGAACTGAGCTGCAAGCACCGTGGGGCTTGGATGATGATGCCCAGTCGGTGGGACCAAGAGCTTCTTATCCTGCGCTCAAAAATTCATCAGCCAAGATATAAAAGATAACAAGCAATGAATAAGGCATTTAAGCGTAGCAAGCATAGCATGAATCAAAGCATCAATAGCATGTCACAACATAGTAAGCATTATGAGTTGAATCATGATATTGCAAAGCATCATTATTTGTTATTTTGTCATGAGGATGCCAACTTGGCTAATCAAGATTTGGAGTTGAATGATCAAGATCTGATAATGCCCATCGGCAGAATTGATTAAGAGAAATTAGTAGGAGTTGATTGAAAGATCTGGAGATGAATAATGAGAATGATAATCAGAAGATATAACCAAAATGATATAAGGAGGTGATAACCAAAAATGCCCAGGGTGGCATGTCATGAGAATATCGGGAGAATCAATAGATTGATAGCAATGAGTGGAGATAGGACTCATCCCGTGCTCTTGGTCCTTGCAAAGCTGTTCCTGTAAAACACCATCAGAAAATACAATGCAATTTTTATGGAGTTTTTTTTTTGAAATATGTAAATTTTTATGTGGTTTTTGAAAATATTTCAATTTTCATGAATTTTGGAAAAATATGCAAATTTTTATGGGTTTTGAAAAATATTTCAATTTTTATGAATTTTGGGAAAGATATTCAAATTTTTATAGATTTTGGACAAGAAATATTCAATTTTGTTTGATTTTGGTTAGACATTGCTAAAGCAGCATCAAAGGGTGTCTTAAACTACTGGCTAGGGGTCCTCATTCCTTCCCCTTTTGCTAAAAACTGCCCAAAGCTGGGCGTGCATTGAAGGGTGGCGCCCTATAACCGACTGCCCTTGATCAACGGTACCCCTACCAAGGCCATACTTGAGAAATGTTCGGTCTTGGAGGGAGAAGAGAAGAATAATTGGAGATAAGCTTTATGCAGGATGGGAGATGTCGGGACTTGAATTCTTTCCAAGGTGTTCCCCCTCAAAGAGGTAGTCTGTTGCGCCGGGGCTTTATGCCTTTGATTTTTAGACCCTTGACATGCATACGACCAGGATTTTCCCTGCGGGGACTTTGCCACTCTTGTCATGCCATAATTCACAATCTTGCTTTTATCGAAATTCTGACTTGATTTTCATAATAGCCCTTTTGGCGAGATGTATATCATGAAATTCATATTTAGTTTGGGTCAAGACTGCCCCTATTTGAGACTCCTCTCGTATTAGGGATTACCAAGGTTGGTCATCTCATCCGTCAACCTCTTGCCCCTGCACGTGGCCTAGTAAAGAAGAGAAAAGACTTTCAGATATACTCATGGCATGGCCAAGGTAGCAACGGTGTTTAACCAAAGGAGCCGGCTAAGGACGCCGTGAAGTGTGTGAGGTGCCCAGCTGAGGGTTGATCTTAACAAGCAGGGAGAGAATGTTGAATTCCCAGCGCGGGGTTCTTATTAACCAAGGTGCTGCATAAGCAAGCCTAAAGACTATTTTTAACAATGATTTAATTTAACAAAAGCCTAAGATAAAGATCTAAAACACCACTCTTAATCTTGTTAGGAAGCACTTCATTTTGAAAATCATGCGTGAAGTAATGAGGTAATGATATTATATAAATGCATACTTACGTCAATATATTACCTTGCAACCTTTGTTAAAGCAGCTGCCGCGAGAGGTTGATCATCGTGGGATAGTCCTCTTAGGCAGATAAAGGATTGGAAGCAAAGGATTGAAAGTGGCTTAACAAGAAGGAGTGGTGCCAAGACCAGACTCAGACGAATAAGGAAAAAAAGGAAAAGAGGCGAGGGCTAGAACTCCCTCACTAAGGCGCGGAGACCCTGATCACATGGAACAGTCTACAGAAGGAGAGGAGAATTAGAAGGAGGAGTGAGGACTAAAGCCTCGAAAGCAGTGGGAGAAAGGGCAGATGCCCAAGGCAGTGGATGTGGAAGAAGTTGGGTCGGACCCAGAATCAGGAGGAATTAGAAGAAGAAATTGATAGATGGAAAGAGGCGGATCCGGAGGGTCCGGAGGCAGAGGAGAATCATGAGAGGAAAAATCCGAAGGCTCCGGAGGGATGACAAAAGAAGGGACGCGATGCCCTGAGACGAAATAGGGAAAAAGATGATGGAAAAGGAATAAAAAAAATGAAGGATGTGATGTTCAGGAAGATTAGAAAGATGAATCGAAAGAAAGATGGAGGGTCCGGAGGTTCCGGAGGAAGCAAATGCCGAGGGACGCGATGCCCAGGGAGGAGAGAAAAATCCGGAGGTTCCGGAGGAATGAAATCAGGAAGGAGAATGTGGAAAGGGGCGTCGTGCCCGAGGGAAAAGTCCGGAGGTTCCGGAGGAAGCAAATAAAAAAGGTGGAGAGGGGCGTCGTGTCCAAAGGGAAAGTCCGGAGGTTCCGGAGGAAGCAAATAAAAAAGGTGGAGAGGGGCGTCGTGCCCAAAGGGAAAGTCCGGAGGTTCCGGAGGAGGAAAATGAAAAAGGTGGAAAGGGGTGTCGTGCCCGAGGGGAAAGTCCGGAGGTTCCGGAGGAAGCAAATCAGGAAGGAGAAGATGGAAATGGGCGTCGTGCCCGAGGGGAAAGTCCGGAGGTTCCGGAGGAAGAAAATGCCGAGGGACGCGATGCCCTGGGAAGAAGGGAGAGAAATCTGGGAGATGAAAAGGTTGGAACGGGGCGCGATGCCCGAGTAATGAATATGAATATGAATAAGATGGGAAATGCGGAGGATCCGACGGTGCCGGAAGGCGGGGAAGATACGGGTTTGGAGACCCCGGAAGCAGGAGGTGCAAATGCATATGAATGCAATAGAATGGACGTGATGAATGCAGTGAATGCATGAACGCAATGAAATGCAAAGAAGATGAGGAATGTGAACGGTGAGAGGGTGAGATCCTCCTCTTTCCCCTGGGAGTGGCCCATGAAGAAAACGTGATAGACAAGAATATGGATGGAGTGGGATAGAGGGTGGATAAAGGAGTGGAAGACCCCTTAGTGCCAAAATAACCGTCCCTCCATGGCAGCGAAAGTGTATAGCCAATTGGCCCAATGGAAGAACCTTCAGTAATAAATAACAACCCCCTTGGAAGGCAAAGAACAACAATGTGAGAGGATTGGAAAGTTGGAACATGAAGCATTGTGCTACCCATTAATTGTGGCGTATATGGAATGTTGAACAAAATGGGCATTCGCCCCTTGCATGGAAGAATGGATTCAGGATTTGGAAATTGGAACAAGGGGTGCCCTGCCCGGCCCTTGGATGGCATCAGTGCTTGGCATTCTTCTCTGGCGAATAGCAGCGGCGGTAACTTGGCCTCTTCGACCGTGCTCAGAATAATAACCCGGATTGGCATCCGGCAAATGAACTCTTGCGTCTTGAATAGCATGGCCATGGCCAAATTCTTCTTACCCGGATCTTGCTTATCTTCGGCACAAGTATTTCTAGCAGCGCTCCCCTTCCGAGTGGTAAAAGGAGGTGAGGCGGAGGCGGAAGGCTTCGTGGAGGGTGGAGGTATAATAGAAAGTGTTGGCGGAGGTGGAAGAGGAGGTTCAAACACATCAAGTTTCTCCCTTTGCTCGGAAGCAGTCGGGGTTGGCTCGAGTGCAAAAAGTGGTGGATCCTGCTCAGGATTAACCATGGGTAAAGATGAAGGGTTAAGTGGGGGAATAGGTAAGGTGGGTTGAGGCGGTGATAATGGGATAACGGAAGGTTGAATTGGGGAAGGTTTAATGGTAGGCTCGGTGAAGGCTAAAGGCTCAATATGTAGAGGTTTTATAGTGGAAGGCTCGGGGGAGGCTGATGTCATGAAGGTTGATGGTATAGTGGGTGGAGGTGTAATTGGTGGAGGGTTAATGGGTGAAGGTTTGGTGCGTAGGAAATGCCGAATGGGGCGAGCGGTGTTTGGAGTGGGGAAAGACTCAAGATGCGCCGGCGCGGGTGATTGGAGTATCGACCCATCGTCGTAACACCAAGAAGTCTCAGAAATAGGGGTTGAATTGGGAGTGGTGGCTTCATCCTGAGCAGGAGGTTCATCGAATGAAAGTGGGGGAAGTGGGAAATGAAGGAAACTCAGAAGGGGTGCCTGCGGAGCTTCATCATCGTATACCGGCTCAAGTGCTTCAATTGCCGGTTCTTGCTTGCTTGAAACGCCAATGTCGCAGTCATCCATCCTATCCTTCCACTCTCTCTCCATCTTTGTAATGTCATTTAGGAAGGCATGGAGAGGGTTGACCGGAGTGGGCGGAGCCGTGACCTTCTTTAATTGTTCCTCCATTAAAGTGTTTTTGTCAAGAAGAGTTTGCTGGAAGGGGGTGACTTGAGCAACCGAGGGTTGGCAGGGCCTTGAAGGAGGGGTTGTATAAAAAGGCTGTGGAGGGGAATCAACCGGCTGACCCGTAGAAGAACCCGGATGGCCCGGATTACAGGGAATATAAGGGCCTCGGGGCCGCGATGGAGGAGGAATAGAAGGAGGCGGGTGTCGGACCACGCGAGGAGGAGTGTGAATAGAAGGAGATGGGTAGTGGGCTACCCGATTAGTAGGAACATGAGTGGAAGAGGGAGGTGGGTGATGGGCCACCCGTGGAGGGTTGTGAATAGAAAAGGGAGGTGGGTGATGGGTCACCCGCATAGGATTGGAAGGAGGATGAGATGCAGGAGATGCGCCCTCAACGGCGGCCTTAAGGGCTTGGATCTGTTGAGGGGTGAGATGATCTAATGCATGCAAGATTCGGGAGACCTTCTCATCGTTAGGACGAGACGGTCCCGTAGGAATAGTGGCTCGAACTTGAGTAGGGGGACCATGAGGATGGACATTGCCCATGGGTCGGGCATGACCGTAAGAATGTGGATGCGGTCCTTTGAAAGAATGGTGAGAATTTTGATGAACATGTTGAAATTGAGGGGAATAAGATGTGCTAGGTTGATCACCCTCATGAACATTAATTGAATTGAACATGTTATTTTTCCTATCATGGTAAGCCATCATGCAATCAAAATAATGTGCAAACAATTGGCAAAGAAACACACCCAAGTTGAAATGGTTACCTTGATTTTTATGTTCGAACCTTGGTGAATTAATGAATTTATGCAAATTGATATGATTCACACAAGGGGAGGAGCCTAGTTTCAATATGATTTAACTCCAATGCCAACTAGGAACACTCTCTCACCACGTTTAGGCCAACTAATTCGGGACTTCAAAGGGTACAACCTGCCCGGCGTCCGTGAGGGAATCCACGGGTGCGGGGACTTATGGAGGCTTGGAAAAGGGATTTCCGGTCCAAAGAGATGGAATGCTCAATGGAGAGTCGTCCCGATTCCAAGAGGGTGTGTGGAATCCTAGTGAGGAGAGAGGAGGTCTCCCAAACCAATGCAAAGATGAATGAATGCAACAGATATAGGCAAACCACAATGAAAAACAAGAGAAATCAATATGGTAATCACTGGAGCACGGGTCTGAAAAAACACAGGAAGAAGACGACCGGGGGAAGGTCGCTATCAGCAAAGAGACGCCCTGGGGCAGGGCGTGAATCACTGTGGAGGGCCCACAGGAGCGAAAAAACGCGCCCTGATATGGGACGCTACAAACCAAATAAATGCCTCCTGGTGAGGGCGTCAACTTGTAAAGGGTGCACGGCCAAATCAAGACACGCCCCTGGCCGAGGCGCTATGCAATAAAAAGGCGCCCTGTGGTAGGGCGTTAATTCACAAAGCACCAGGGATGCGCTGGAAAATGCCCTTGCCAGAAGGCGTTATAGAATCAAAAGGCGCCCTGTCTGGGGGCGTTAATTTTAAACACGCCCCAGGTTGAGGCGTTAATTCACAGGAAGCTCAACGACCGGAAAAACGAAAACACTCACAGTCACACAAATAAGGCAATCAACAGGATATCATGCTCCTTAAGATTTTTTTATTTTTAGGAGGATAAGTTGAATTTCTAAAAAGAAGATCTAATAAACTAGCCAATCACTAGTGGGGAGAGTGCAAAGTGCAATAGAGGGTGCCCGTGGGACACAAGGGAAAGGGTACCGAGGGTACCAAGGGGAAAGGGCACGCGAGGGTGCCAAAGGAGAAAGGGGTAATAAAAAAAAAAGAACAATAGGGGTCCCACCGTGATCGCCAATTTGTAGATCCTAATAAATCCACTTAAGGAAAAATTAAGAATATGAATAAATAAGCATGAAATAGCACGAGGTGCTAAGGGGAATTTGTGATCGCCAGAGACGCGAACGCCTCAAAAGTATAAGAATAATAAATAGGGAGGGATCGCGAAGAATACCTTTAAAAGCGCGGGGATGTGAGTGCTCCTTTCTCTTCTAGATCAGCCGGCCGATGAAGAGAGTTCTTCAATTAATTACCCTTTAAAAATAAAGACAAACACCAATGAAAAAATATGAATTAGAACATGGTGAGTGTAGCATCAAATCCATAAAAAATATATATGAGCATGAAAACATGTGCAATAACACACCTTAAGGGTGGTTGCCCTTAAACCCCTATGCAAAGAGGGTGTGGGGAGATATGATGAATGCATGAAAATATGAATAAAAATAAGGGGAAAGAGTGCAAGAGTTGCACTTATGGGAGATCTCAATGATGGTTGAGAGGAAAATCAACATAATAATGATATATGCATGCATGAACGATGCAATGAACAAAAGAAATAAAAATAAAAGAAGAAGCCTGTGCGTTGGCTTTGATATTCAAGGGGGAGAAGCTTTGATGGATGAAGATAGATGCTTGATGTGCAGCTTCTCCTTCAGCCAAGAGCGACAGCAACCTGCAAAACTGAAGAAAAGAACGGAGGAAGAAGAAGAATCGGAAAAGGGATCCAACCTCATTAACAGAGCCGCAGAAGCTCTATAAAAAGGATTAGATCAAATAGATAAAAGGATAAGAATAGCAAGAGTCCAACAAGGGAAAGGATAAGAAGGGGCAAGAGCCCAAACGAAGCAGGGACTCTCTGGGGAAAGGCTGCGTTCGTTCGGAACACAAAAATGAAACACGACCTGGACTAGGGCGTCAATTCAAGAATTGACGACCGGACAAAGGGCGTCTCTTAAAAACACGCCTAAGACGAAGGGCGTCAACTCCTGGATCAATTTTGGAAATAAAAACTCCCCATATTTAAAAAATGTAAAACACGCCTCGAACAAAGCCACTTTTAAAAAACACGCCCCTGGGAAGGGCGTTAATTTCAAGTTTGTAAAACGGGAAAGTCGGTCAAACAACAAGAATTGACGCCCTCATTTGTGGGCATCCTTTCTCAAAGAAACGCCCCGGATCAGGTCGTATATTTCAAAAACACGCCCTTGCCTAGGTCGTTAATTTCAAAATTGAGATAAATGCCCAGAAAATCCAGAAAAATAGGAAAAAGGAGAAAATAAGAGAAATTCAAGAAAAGTGGGAAAAACCACTCAAACAAGCTAATTTAAGGGTCAAATGGGGCATTGCACAGTAATACGAGATATACTCAAAATAATGTCAATTTTAGCGTGTCTACACTCCTCTCCCGTGAGAACTTGTGCTCCTCGAGTTAGCTCTCAATATACCTGGGAGGATAAAAGGGACAAGAATTTATAGAAATGGAAGGAGTGCAGGCCAAGATTGCCTCCATCACCTTTAATGATAGCCCTCGCGACATGCGGTCCCGTGTGTCACTTCACCGCTCGCACAGGGTGATTGATTGGACAAAGAATATGACGACTAGCCCCCTATGTTGTTTAGGGATACCCTATCATGTTTTGGAGGACGTCCGCAAAATTTGACACAACATCCGGGAAAAGGGACTAGGGCCGTCATTATTGACTTCGACGGCAGATTCCCGTGGAAAATGGTCACAACAAGACGCGATTCTCCGCTTGGGGTGGAGTCTCGGCATACCCATCACATGGGAACAGTGCAAAGGAGAAGAAGTGTAGGGAAGAAGGAACGCATAGGAGAACAAAAAAGTAGTAGAAAATTAAATTACTCCATTCATAATTCTAAAACATCACAATCATAGAGAGGAGGCGGGTCCACTAGCTCACCAACTCTTGCCATTATCTTCATGCTCGTCCCTCTAGGCGTCCCTCTCCTCTCCCCTGAGGTGAGGGTCCCTCAGAAGCCTCCTGGATCCCCGTGCAGTAGCACTCGCCTAGCCTCGTGGCACCGGTTCCACAGTAATGACTCGCTGCTCCTCCCCTGGCGTGGCGAAGAAGCCACTAGTGGCAAAGCGACCAGACTGGCGCAGTCGCTCCCCAAACTCTCGCGCTCTCTCGTAGCGCGTCTCCATCCCTCCTAACCTCTGCACGACGGCCTGAAGGCCCAGCTGGAGCTCCCTCACTCGGGCCTCCAAGGACCTCCTCTCGGTCTGATCCCGCTGTCGCTCGGACCTTCTCTCGGCTTTCTCTCTCTCTGCCTCTCTCCTCGTCATCTGCAAAAGAACCCTTAACTCCAGGATGTCTGGAGAAGGTCTCTCCTCACCGCGATGTCGCAGCTCTGCTACAATCGCCACCCAGGCATCACGCTCTTCTTCCGCCCGGGCAGCCCGAGCCATCGCACCTGCAAGTTGCTCCCGGAGGGAGGCAATCTCAAGAAAAGGGACCGAGGAACTGGAAGATGATGCCGCCAGCCACTCCCACCATCGTTGTCTGCTGGGCACGCTGGAACGAACAAAGAACAGCCGTCAGCTAAGCTCCACATTTAAAAATAGAAAATGCAGCACTTAGCTTACCAGGAGTGACAGTTCCTGTTGAGTGGCGGCCAGCTACCGCCTGACCTCGGCTAATTGGGCACGATTCTCGTCGACGTCGCCAGTATCCCCAGCTCGGGGAAGACCCACGTAACTCTCTCTCTGTTGCCGCAGGAAGTCGGCACTATCCTACACCAGTACGCCCCCTTACTGTCCAGGGAGACGTATGCGCCAGTCTTCAAGCTTCGCCTTGCCGCGACTCTCCTTCCTGACGCGGCTCGGCTCGTCTGCACTCGCCCACTCATCGGCCAGGCCCAGGGTCCTCGCCATGTCCTGCACCAAGAAAGAAGGGCCTCGCATCATAACAAAGAACGCATCCCCTATCTAGGACGCGTCCATCATTTGAGTGCAACACTCGCCGAACCCTTTCCCCCCTCACACGACTCGCTTCAAAACTCAAAATGGATAAAAGGAGAAGAAACCGAAGCACTCACCGAGCCGTGTTCACTTCCTTCCGCGCCATTGGGCCCCTCGGGTCCCTCGGGGGCCCGAAGCGGCCCTTCCTCCTCCATGGACGCCATTCCGTGCTCTGGCGCGTCCCTCCTCAGGCGAGGGGTCCCGCGTCCCTCTCCACCTTCACCTTGGTCCAGACCGCCGAACTCC
Organism: Amorphophallus konjac; assembly: GCA_022559845.1. Classification (NCBI taxonomy): domain Eukaryota; kingdom Viridiplantae; phylum Streptophyta; class Magnoliopsida; order Alismatales; family Araceae; genus Amorphophallus; species Amorphophallus konjac. Next base: position 177,629,051 of record CM040118.1, on the reverse strand, counting down.
ATCGATCGATGGGAAGAAGACAAAGATGGGCGAGCGAGTTCGACGGAAGGGGGGCTCGTTTGCGGGTAAGGCACGGTAGAAGAAAGGCCACCCGGCGCTTTAAATTTGAATTCAAGAATTAAGACGCGTCCTCGCGCCTGGACGCGCCCAAAAAAGGGAGAAGGGAAACAGAATCCCCGTCCAAAGCATAGTTCCCCGCTGTTCAGGGTAAAGTCTTGTAAGGCATGCCTCGAAACAACTCGGTGCAGCAGAAAAGTGAGAGAGGAAAGGTACACACAACATAAGAAAGCCATTTTTATTTCATATAATAGTTGAAAGTACATCATGCAGTAAGGAGGGTGGAGTGTACAAGCAACTCTCTAACTCTCGCCATCACCCTCCTAGTCATCTCTCTCCTCCCTCCTCTGACGGGGATCCCTAGGGGGCCTCTGCGACCTCTGTGAACCCTGAGAAGCCATGCTCGCCTCCCCAGGTGGCACCATGCCAGCCTCCAAGGTACGGCGACGCTCCTCGGCCGAAGAAACTAGAAAGCTACCCACGGAAAAGGAACCAGACTGACGAAGTCGCGCCCCACGCTCCTTCGCCCTCTGATACCGCTCCTCACTCTCCCGAAGTCTCCCCTCCGCCGTGCCAAGACTCAGTCGGAGCTCCGACACCAGGGCCACCAGAGCCCTCCTCTCATCCCAATCTCGATGTCACTCTGCCCTCCTGTACCCCCTCTCTTTCTCTATGATCTCCCTATCCCTCTCCCTCTCTCTCTCTAGGATCTCCCTATCCCTATCCCTCTCCCTCTCTCTCTCTAGGATCTCCCTATCCCTCTCCCTCTCCTTTCTCTCTCTCATCGCCTCTCTCCTCGACAGCTCGAGGGTGATCCGCAGATCCACCACGTCGCGAGGAAGCTCCTCAGCCTCCCGTCGCCGCTCCTCCTCTAGCTCCGCAATCCAGGCATCATGCTCTGCCGCCCAGGCATCACGCTCCTGCTCGGCACGAACAGCACGGGCCAGGGCCTCCCGAATCTCGGCCACCTATCGAAGCACGCATGCACCGTGAGAGAGCAGTGATAGAAGGAAAGCAGCTAGAAGGAGAGTCGGGGTCAGGTAGACACTCACTCGAGCCGCGCGGTCACGCTCGGCCTCCTCAGCCCGAGCCACCGCATACGCCAGCTGCTCCTGAAGGGCAGAGACCTCCGGGGGAGGGCCCCACGAACTGGAACCCGCTCCACCAGCCGTTCCGGCTGCCGCTGCCTGGTGGGCCCGCTGAAACACAGAGCAAACGACAGTCAGAGGCCAAGTATCAAAAATCCAGGTCACAAAAATGCATTGCATAGACTCACCAGGATCTCCAACTCCTGTCGGATGGCCACCAACTGTCGCCTGGCGTCCGCCAACTGGGACCGCAGGTCGGCGATCATGTCGTCACGAGCATCCTGCATTGCATATAAGTTAGTATCACATGCATATACACATAGAAGAGTGAAGCATTTTCATTTAACACTTACCCCTGCCATACCATCGAGGGAGAGGCGGTCCCCGTACGTAGCTCGATACCGTCTCATGTAGTCGGTGCTGTCCTATACATGGGACACCACTGGGACCCCACCCTGCTGCCAGTCCTGGTACTGTGCTAGGAAGCGCGTGCGCCAGTCCACGATCTTCGCCTTCCCCTTGGTCTTCCGCCTGATGCGGACCGACTCGTCTACATCGACCCACTCTTGGGCCAGCCCCAACGTCCTCATAACCAGCCTCAGTCGAAGCGGCTCGATCTCGTTCAGGCAATGGACCCACACGTCCCGCCCGAAACGAGGAAGACCCGCTACAACCCAGGGCTGGCCAGCGTCGGCCATACCCAGGTAGGGCCTCCACACCACCTACATCACCATACATACATCATACTAGTTGCCATTAGGTCACATGCATAAAAACATACAAAAGAAATCATACGCATCATACCATAGCCTCGGGGTACTCGCTCAACTCCCCACGAAGTGACACCAGCTGGTAGCTGTGTTGTGCCGCTACCACGACCGGCCTCCACTGTCGCGCTAGAGGAACGGCTCTCCTGTTCCCCTGCCTGGCCCTCCCCATCGGGAAGTAGTAATAACTCCACACCTGCATCCATCATACATCATTAGCACGAGTAATTGCATATTTAACTATGGTAAAATGCATAAATAAATTGTGTACCTGGAGAAAAGGTGCGAAGCCGCTGACTGTCGTCTCCCTCTCTGAAGTCTGGGAGAGATCAGCAATCAAATGGGCAAGCAGAGCCGCTCCCCACGCGTAGTGCCCCACTCTGTCAAGGTCCGCTAGGATCCCGAGGAAGCGGCAGTGGATGCCGTCACCCTTCGTCCCCAGCAGAAGGCGACCTAGGAAGAAAAAGAGGAACCTCCGGAGGTCTAGATCCACCAGCTCCCGCTCACTCGGGTCCTGGGTGAAAGCTGCACGAGCGTCTCCCTCGAGTCGTGCCAGAAACTCCGCTCCAGTCTCGCTAACCCGCTGGCGCGGGTCACCGAATCTGAGCGCCTCCATGATCTCCACTCGGCCAACTACCCGGCTGTCTCTGTCAGTCACGCTCGTCTCTAACCATAGCAGGTCTAGGGCACTCTCTCGGTAGTCGGGGTAGGTGACCCCGCTGACCGCCTCTCCGTCAACTCGTAGCCCGGTGATCCGAGCTACGTCTTCAAGCGTCGGCACCATGTGCCCCCAAGGCATCAGAAACGCCCGACTCGGCGCATGCCACCGCTCCCTCAATGCCTGGATAAGAGGAAGGTCGAGCCGGAAGGGCTCGATCCTGAGGAAGGCTCCAAAGCCCATGGCGTCCACATGCGCCCTCTGGAAGTCTGGCAGCCCACGGTACGCTGCCACCACTAGAGACCAACTGATCCGGCCCTTCATCACGCCCTGCACACCACAAAACCAACAGGGCAACACATCAGAATCATGGATAATAATAAACAATAACACTATACATAATATTTATTATATATATATTTTTAGAGGCGTCCAACCTTCCGGACGCCCTCTTCCTATTTTTATTTCTTCCTTTTTAATCAAAAATCAAAACAAAAATAAATAAATAATATATATTATCATGGAGGCGTCCACCGCCCTGGACGCCTCCTTACCTTATTTTATTTTATTTTATTTACGTAATAACCCAAAAAAAGAACAAATAATAAAAATAAAAATAAAAATTTTTGGAGGCGTCCAGGACCCTGGACGCCTCCTTCCCTCACTCCCCGGCCTTCCCCACACAGCCTCTCGTCCGCCCATTTAGCCCAGTGAACCAATAGAATGGAAGTCTAAGGGGCTTACCGGATCGTGCTCGTCCTCTCCCGCGTCACCAGCGCCCGCAGGGACCTCCATGGCCAAAAGAGGAGCCTCCTCCTCCACGGCAATCTCCTCCGCCACGGCAGCCTCCTCGGCGTCATCTCTCAGCCTCCTCGGACGACGAGCCCGTCGTTTCCGCTTCTCCCCACCCTGGCTCGGGCCTCCTTGCTCCATTGGAATTGGGAATGGGTCGTTTAGAGTAAACGAGTCGTCAGAATGAACAGTAGAAGTGAAAGGGGGGTGAGGCCCCCCTTATATAAGAAGATCCCTTTTTTTTTGTGCGTCCAGGCGCCTGGACGCCGCCACTTTTTTCTTTCCTTTTCAAAAATTCAAAAACTTAGGGGCGTCCAGGCACCTGGACGCCCCCAAACAAAAATCCAAAAAAAAAATAATAAAAAAGAAATTATAGGGGCGTCCAGACCCCTGGACGCCCCCAAAATAAAAAATAAATAAAAAAAATAAAAAAATTGGAGGCGTCCAGGCCCCTGGATGCCCCCATTAAAAATAATTTTTTAATATATATTTACATATGATCATATTATGAATAAATAAGTACAGAAAAAGAAAGAAAACACAAAAATAGAAAAACAGAAAAATAAAAATCATAACAAAGGGAACGTGGTCCAAAACATCAAAATGCCAGATTTTATTCCATCAGAAAGCAGAACGAGCTACATCAGGGGCTTAGGCGCCTTAGACCTTAACTTCCCCAGTTCAGTTACATAAGCCCTCCACAGCTCGCATTCTTCCCCCACATGCGCTAAGGCCTTTCCCGCAACACTTGTCTTCCAAGGTGCTTTGACAGCCTTCGCTTCCTTCGCATCCGCTTCAGTGCCCAACTCTCTCTTCTTCAAAGGAACGATGTCAGTCGGTAGTGGGAACGAATGACGTGGAATGCCGATCTGGAGGCAGCACCGATGCGCGTTGTAAAGGACAAACTCGATCGCACCAATCAGTTGGAGATCAACTTCACAAGAAGACCTCATGAGGAGCTCAAGCAAGAGTAAACATGCCAGTGCGCAAGAGAAGAAGCTTTGTGTCACGGTTCGAAAGTGAGACCGCCAGTCTTCACGTCTCTTTAGCCACGGAACACGGTTCGCCACAGTGCCACCGAAGCCTAACACGTCGGCTATGTGATAAAGGGGGCTTTGTTGGAAGAGCTTCGAAGCGGTTGGCATTCCCTCACGGTGATCAAACTTGAAATGCAAATCCAGCCAGCAATCCAGGACAAGTGCGCAACCAAAAGGAGGCTTACCCATGCTCGAGGCAGTAAGGCCACAATATAGGTAGGCAAGGACAGCGGGTCCCACCCTCTTTCCACGCCAGATCCCGCAGATAGCACTCAGTTGGTCTTCCTCCACCATGTTGTCGGTATAAGGAAACAAGAGAGCACCCGCCAGACAAATAGTGAACCCTTTCATGATTCCCTCCAAATAGTCATCGTCTGGTAACCCTCTCAGGGCCTCCATGACCCATTCCGCGAGCTTTTGCAAATCAATTCCCTTTTGAGTACAAACCTTTCGGGCTGCGTCGGGCGGCATGAAGCTTCCAAGGACGCTTTCGAAAGTCCCCCGTGTCAGCATCCGCATAGCCTTCACCTTCCCGTCACTCTTGAATTTCTTCAATCCGAGCAGAAGTTCCACCTCCTCGAGGAGGATGGTCGCCTCGAAGGTCGGGAAGATAAAAGTGTGGGTCTGGGGATGCCAGATCTCCACTAGTGCGCCCATAGCCGCCCAGTCCATACGAATCTTCTCGTAGTGTTTGGCGTGAATAAGGAGCCCCTGCAGATGCCACTTCGAGAGTATGGCCCTCATGTCGATGGAGATGTTGGAAGTTAGCTTTGAAAGCCATGGCAGCTTGAAAAACTTCCTCGGGCCTGGGAAGAGTGGATATGGCTGGAAGAGAAAAGAAAGAAGAAGAAAGGAAGGAAGTAAGAAGAAGGTTCACGTGGAGAAATTTGAAATGAATCAGCTTACCATATGCGACATGATCGCCCCACTCAAATGACCCTCGAGGTCGAAGAGTCGCCTGATCTCGCTGCTAGGCCTGCTCCTCTTCATAACGCGGGAAGACTCTCCTTCCATCCTGAAATCTCTAGATTCTCCTCTCCTTTTCCTCCTGAGCTTTCAAAACTCTCCTTGGTGCATTTGCAGGAACTAGCCTAAGGGAGATACTTATAGGAAGGGTAGGGCGCTACTGGACGGAACATGTCACGTCAGTGGTCAGTTGTCAGGATTTTTTCTGGATCTCCTTTGTACTGTGGTGCGATTCTGCTATGGTTCTGCTACTTTCTGATGTTGCTAACCTTTGCTGGTCTGAGCAGGTTTTACTAACGGACGTCTTTGTCCTGTCTCCTGTCCCACCTTTCATTGGTTGGTCCCACCTTATCATGCATCATAGTATATGATACCTACGCTACTAGAACATGTCAAGGACCTTGCAGCCCGAACGAATCTGGGATTTGAGTTCCCCTTCAACAAAAACAGTGATGATCCCGGAAGAATTTGGGTTGTACGGATAGGCCGTTAACTTGTGAAAGCATGGGGACGACGGTTCCGTTCAGTGAGTTGGTGCGTGGATAAACGGGCCACAGCCCAGTATCAGCTCACCGGGCCGGTATCCTGACCCGTTCTTAACAAGTTGACAATATTATCCTTGGCTATTTTCCATTTACTTTATTTTAAATTTTTATTTTAACCCAGTATGCATTCATATAGGACTTTGATTTATTGCGGAAGATCATTCAAGTGATTCGATTGCGAAAGCCGCTGTGCTTCAATTCTTACAAATATGAGATATTCCACTCCGAATGAAATACTGAGTTTCCTTGAAACGGCCCTACGCTGCTCTTCCAAAGGAGACCCTTGTTTGGACAGACTCTCAGATATTTCTTTACTTTTTACCTTGTTTGACCCACCTTGGCCGCAGCACTTCCACATTGGCTGGTAACCACTCACCAAAGGTGAAACCTGCGGGTTTATGACCCAGGTACTTCCACACCGAGAAGTTGGTCTCCTTTATTTTTCGTGCCTGAGCACACATCTCACCCTCCCTTATTTGATCTCCGTCCAAGCAATCGTCAATATTTGAAAGACCTTCTTCAAGGTCGCCTCATTGAAACTTCAGGAAAGATTCCAAACAGTAATGTCAAAAGCGTGTCTCATCACACCTTGGCATCAACTTATCCGTCCGCTCCCACTTCATTTCACTCCACTTCGATACCATTCCACTACGTGTCGCTCCCTTGCAAAGCAGACGCCAAGGCGGGGCAACTGTAGACACGCCATTCCTGACATCTCCTGAACAATCTCATATCACTATACAACGCCCCGCGGCGGCTTTCGCATTTTGAATCACTTGAGTGCTTCCTTTTCTTGGGTCTTCTTCTGCCTTTTTCGGCATCCGGAATCATCTCGTCGCAGCATTCAGACGGCATCAACACCAGTCAGACGCATCAGAAGGTTCCAAAACCAGGAAGGGTGTCTGCCGGGCGACTGCCAACACCTTGTCTGAGGACCCAGGCGGGTCTTCATGGGGGCGTCCAGGCTCCTGGACGCCCCCATTATTTTTATTTATTTTTCAAACCCAATAAAAATGAAAAATATATATATTAATGGAGGCGTCCAGGCCCCTTGATGCCTCCATGAAAACAAAAATAAAAAATATAAAATGCCCGTTGGCATAAAAAAACAAAACAAAAAAATAAAAATATATTTTCTTGGAGGCGTCCAGGCCCCTGGACTCCTCCATCAACTCACTCACGGGGCCCCGCCCACCGATTGACGGTTTGTCGTGTGTGAAAGAATCCAAATTGTGGAGACGTCCAGCCGGCTAGACGCGCCCATTTCCAAATCACGGGTCGCCGCTCCAAAACCACGCGTTGTGTTAAACCGCGTGCGACTTTCGGTGGAGTTCGGTGGGACTTATGGAGGCGTCCGGGACCCTGGATGTCTCTATGAAAATATTTGGAAAAAATGAATAAAAATAGAATAAAATATCTTTTTTGCCCTGATGGAGGTGTCCAGGGTCCTGGACGTCTCCACCCTCCGGAGCCCTATAAATAGAGGCCCACCCCCTCAGTTCTGCAGGAGCTAAGAAGAGATCCGATAGGCTACCGGAGCCCAGAGGCTACCGGAGTCATTTCTAACCCGTGGGGTCTTTTGTAGGTGGAGGTTCTGCCGACTTCTCAGGTGCCCACGCTCGCGAGAGGAAGGTCGTCTTCATCCACCGCGCTTCCACGTCGTCCCTACGCTGCCGGAGCTCCGCCGGATTTCACCATCGGCACATCCAATAAGCCAATCCTTTCCTTTTCTTCGTAGTTCTTTTGCATTCATCATCTCGCATCCTCTATCCCCCTTCATAAGGGCGCCTCTTCTTACATACTTCTTGCATCCATCATCTCATTTTCCTCCTACTCGAGTCCGAGAGGGGTTTAAAACCACACCAACCAGGTGTGTGTCTTGCCATCATTTCGTTATTTTTATCGCAAGGATTTGAATACTACACCTTCATCTTTCTAATCCACTCGTTACTTGTTTGTCATTGTTTTGCAAGGGTACCCAAGGAAAGCCCTCTCCGTCGGCCGACCGAAGGGGGAGGAAGAAGCAACCCGCCATCTCCCGCTCTTGAGGTAGGCGCGATCACTTTCTTTATTTTGGGGTCTTTTGGCCCCTGGCGATCACATCATGTTCTCGAGGTCGCAGCGAGTCACTTCCCCAATGGCCGTTTAAATTCCGTTCTTATATTCTCTTTATATTTTGTTATATTCTTATCTGCTCATATTCTCGAGGCCGCGGCGAGTCACTTCCCCAATGGCCGTTTAAATTTCCGTTCTTATATTCTCTTTATATTCTGTTATATTCTTATCTGCTCATATTCTCGAGGCCGCGGCGAGTCACTTCCCCAATGGCCGTTCAAATTCCCGTTCTTATATTCTCTTTATATTTTGTTATATTCTTATATGCTCATATTCTCGAGGCCGCGGCGAGTCACTTCCCCAATGGCCGTTTAAATTCCTGTTCTTATATTCTCTTTATATTTTGTTATATTCTTACCTATTCATATTATCGAGGCCGCGGCGAGTCACTTCCCCAATAGCCGTTTAAATTCCCGTTCTTTATATTCTCCTTATATTCTGTTATATTCTTATCTGCTCATATTCTCGAGGCCGCGGCGAGTCACTTCCCCAATGGCCGTTTCAATTCTTGCTATTTGATTTCTGCACCATTCCCGTCCCCCCGAGGCCGCGGCGAGTCACTTCCCGCTATGGCCGTTTAACCCCGATATCTTGCTATATTACATTTGTCCCGCTCGCCCCACCGGAGCAATCTCCCGTGGTGGCCCCTTCTCTTTTCTCTTATTTCTGTGTTGCAGCAAACAAAAGGAGCCCGCGCGCTCCGCGTCTTCTTCGCTCCCCGAACCGCGTGACGTCGCTCACAATGCATGAATCAATTTATAACCTCAAAGTTCATGAAGATAGGTCAAAACTTAGATAACTAGGCTTATTTATAAGCTACTTTGACTGTTCTCAATTCTGTCTCGAATTGACAGAACTCAGCACTCTGGCGATCTGAGACAGGCGCGTCATATGGCTGTGACGGTTTATCGTGGAGCCGTCAGAGTCTTGTAACGCTCCGATCCTGGTCCGTCAGAGATTATAGAGAAATTTAAGTACAACAGGTGGTGTGACGGCTTATCGTAAGGCCGTCAGAGTCATGTGATGGTCTAACTATCATCCGTTAGAGCACTGCTGACAGTAAGTAAAAGATCTGTGGTTTAAAACCTTTCATGCAAGAAGAATCAAAATAAACAACTACTCTAGTCATGACAGAACGAAGAATAGGCCATCTAGATGCATAGGTCATAGTGAATGAACAAGAGAATATCTTTTATCTTTAAATTAGGCTAAGGACATGCATGTATGCATAGACCTACTAAAACATGAAATTCATGGTCTATAGTGGATGGAATCAAGTAAAACTAGAGGGTTTTTACTCCTATCATGATATTCTTGCCGTTCATGAGATAACCTACCTCTTTACTGGGCTTTCAACTTCCAATTTGGGACTGCAAGACACGCCCTAGTTCTTTCCTTCCAGTGAGTTTTCAGCAACTTCACGTCACTCTAATTCCTCAATCTCTTGACCTAAGGACGTGAAATTTTGAGGGTAAGAAGGTAAAACTAAGGGGAACATAAAGTTCTAAAGACACTTAGGCTAATTACCTCGATTTGGTGTTCTAATCTCCTGATCTTCAGTGGACTTTCGCTCAGATTCTTGGGTCGCTATGGTCAAATCTGCAACTTTGGAAGCTTCAAACTCCTTGTGTAGTTGATCTCTTAGCATGAAATTTTGAGGAAGATTAGTCCTATGTATAAGGAATAAAAAGTTCTAAAGAACTTACCCAAAATACTATCTCCTTACCTTAGTTCCATGCGAGCCAATGTAGGGGTCACACATGTCAAAACTAGAGTCTATTTATAGGTTCTAGCTAGGGTTTTGTGGATTAGATTGATTCTAGAGTCCTTGTTAAAGCTTAGATCGACTTCAGAGAGTCCTTAACACGTTTACTAGTCCTCCCATCTCGATCCCTAAGAGATAGACTAGCAAAAATCTAATCTCTTTCTTCCATTCACGGAACTGACAGAGCGTGACGGTCGACTTTTGGTGCGTTACATGCCTGTGGCGGTCGCACGATAGACCGCTACAGCTACTGTGCGTAGAATTCAACTTAATTCAAACACTTTTATTTACTTTATCCACATAATTATCTATAAAAGGATATTTATCCTTAAAATTCATGAATAGGCTAAATAACATTCTAGAATATGGGCCAAACTTAATGGACTTGGTCCTTAAACCTTTTGGATTTCATTTATCAAAGATGGATTAATTATTCAACATACTTAGGCCTTATAATCAATTTAAGCTTTATAATTCCTAATAAATTCCAAAAAATTCTTAAAATAAACCAGGAATTATTTATAAAAATCTTGGGGTACTACAGTTCACATACATCAGAATGTATGAGTTTTAATAACTCATCGGCTCTCTCTCCATATCCAGTAAATGGAGAGCTGGTCATTTTTTCCATGTGGCAAGATTCATAGGTTGTGAACGATTCATAATCAAATGGATCAATATATCCATCTATGCACAACCTTTTCAATCTTTCCTCACTAATATGACCAAGCTTACAATGCCAATGGTATGCTTGATTCATATCATTCCTCTTCCTCTTAAGAGGTCCATCCACACATATAACAGGAGTGTCTACATCTAGTAAAAACAAACCATTAATTAAGCTCCCACTTGTTGTGTAGGAATTACTGATCTTGAGGGGAGGGGTGAATAGATCTGCCCCCTTTTCTCGATATAAAACTGTGGAATATAAAGGCCTTTACACAAAGCAAGAACCTCACACGGTAGATGTAATGAAGAATATGTAAGTCGGCCTAAGCAAGCATCTAGTGAAGAACAGTCACACATGCAAACCACAGACACAAGGTGGTTCAGACTCTACCCAGAGTCCTACGTCCAACCCTCACTCAACTAAGTGAGGCTTCCCTAGTGCAACTGCACTAAACTCCTGAAACACAGCTTAAAGGCACACAAGGCTAGACCATAGATCAGAGCACACCCTCTGTCTATCTTCCTACTACAACCGGTAGGGAAGGATCACCACAGATCAGAGCACAACCTCTGTCTGTCTTCCTACTACAACCGGTAGGGACGGTTCACCACAGATCAGAGCACAACCTCTGTCTGTCCTCCTACTACAACTGGTAGGGACGGTTCACAGTGTTAGCGGAAAGATGTTCCAAATGAAAAGATAACAAAACATCAAACTCAGACAGGATATGGGAACCTCAAACAAGATGAAAAATGTCATTGTCTAAAATCTGGAGGGCGCTCTTGGCTTCTCCCAGATTAGCTGCTTCCTTGGAGAGTAGCTTCTCCTTTGCCACATGAAGTTGGAGACGGCACTTCTTCTCCTTCCAGAATGAAGAAGAGTGAAGATGCCGATGTCCTCCTGCTTCAGGTCTTCACAGGGATGGCCGTGCTCTTCTTCTCTTCTGTCTCCTTCCCTTGGACAAACTGGGCTTCTATTCGAACCTTCTATACTGAGCGTGCTCTGCACACTTCTCCTTTTTCAGCTCTCTATCTATATATCTCCTTCTTCAGCTCATGCTCCCTTGTATATCATATCCTACGTGCAGAAAACTTCCTTTTCCACATGCAGGGTACAAAGCATGTAGCTCTTGATCTGTTAGGTGGAAATATGGACCGTCCAGATCCATAGGAACTTTTAGATCCTAAGAAGAATGGCCACTGATTAGCTCGAAGGTGATAAGGTACATTGCCATCTCATAGGCTGGAAAATCCCCTTCATGCAGTACACGACGGTTTGAAGCTTTTCCCCAAAGGTAAGGTGCATGTTTGGACAAAAATCCTTTCTAGGAGTTCTTTGATTGGTCTAGTTGAAATCAAGAAATATTCTTCATAAAGGTTCTTCTAGAAGGGTGCCACGTGACTTGGGAACACGTGCCAGTCACGAGTTCGAAGGCACGAAGTCAACTTGAGTGTTTCTTGGGAGCTTGGCTATTTTTTCAGCCTTACCAACTCATTTTACACCCTTAATGCCTATTTGTCCGCCTTACTGCACATTTGTCACCCTTAGCCGCAAGAGTCGTCGCCTTTAATCTTTTCTCTTCTTCCTTAAGCCGTCGCCTCATCTATTTGTCACAATTGTCCTTTATTTGTCACCTGTAGAGCACATTTTACATCACTATGTGTTTATTTGTCGCCATTATCCTTTAGTTTGTTTACCTTCATAACCCAGCATTACTGTGTTGACGCACAAGGATGCTGCGTCAATGTAGCTATGTTGGATCTGTTAAGTTCAACGTCATTTTCTATTTATCAACCTTGAAGGATATTTTTCATGCTTGATACTATTGTCACCCTTGATGTTCCAGCCTGACTGCGTTGATGCTATGAAGCACTACGTCGACGCTGCTTTCGTTGTTCTTCTTCTAAGCTCCTTTTCTCTTCTTTGCAGGTGCTGGCAAGAACTCAAGAAATCTTTCACTGATCGTCCCTTGATCTTGGATGATGTTTATCAAGGTTGTCCAATGCTCAAAATAACTCTAGAATCGAGGTGATGAGGTTTGGAAACCCCTACACAGTAAATCCTTCGAACATGCTTGATCACCCTTCATGTTTCACTACTAAGAGCCATTTTTCACCTTTAAGGAGCTATTTGTTACTACTATCAGCTATTTGTCACCCATAACGAGCTATTTGTCACCCATAACGAGCTATTTGTCACCCTTATCGCTCGATAGTTGTCGCCTATGTTGATTTGGCTAGCGGGTGGCCTGGGCGTCGACGCAAAGGCTTCTGGCGTCGATGCAACCTTCATGAAACCTTCTGTTTAGCTCTTTAGTCCATAGTTCAGCCTCATGAGCTATTTTTCACCCTTGTGGACCTATTTATCAGCCTTAGCAGACATTTTTCACCCTTAACTTGGCATTTGTCACCGATAACAGGTGGTCTTGTCTGCTTGGCGGCGTCGACTCTAGATCATAATGGAGTCGACTCCACTTCAGTAAATTCAAACTTCTGGCCATTGCTTTGATCAAAAATGATCCTGACTTCACAAAACTCATGGATATTCATGGATTAACATTATCAAAAATATTTGACAGCATCAAAAACATATGAACCTCACGAATCAAAACGTATGAAACTCAAGGTTCAAAGATGTATGAAATTCAAGGATCAAAAACACATGAAACTCAATGATTAGTCATAGTGTTGACATCATCAAAACACAGGGACACAACACCACTGGCAAATAATTCACCATTTAATAATAAAGAATAGATTTTATTCCCAAAGCTCATAATAAATCCACATTTATTTAAGCATGAAATGGAAATAATTTTCTTAATTATAGAAGCGACATTGTCACGCCCCGAACCGATAGCAGCGGGAAGCAGCATTCGGAACGTACAACGAAACAGTCATGATAACAAGAGCAAAATAAATAAACACAAATAGACACGTGGGGGCCATACAATTTGATAAAAATATATTTGATGCGGGACGGACACGCGACATGGGACTCTAGCTCACGATCGTCCCTAAGCGAGGGAAGACGTGGGACCGGGCGCGGTTGAGAAACTGACTGTGAGTCTCAGGTATCGGCCTTTCCGCGTTAACTCGGGTCGAGTCACGGGACGGATCACTCACTCTCTCTCGTAGCGGTGATAACAATATATATCGGGCTAGATACCTAACACTCGCAGCGGCATTCAAATATATACGAATTGAGAAAAATGCGATAAGAGAGAGGGGCGAGTTTACCTCCACGCTCCGGATGTGGGGAAGACGATCCCGGCCAGTTACGGTAACTCCCGGTAACAACAGTAAAAAGTTAATTACAACCGTGAATTTTATTTCCCACTCCACGCAGGGAGGTAAAGGGCTACAAGTGGGGCTCGGGAGGACCGACCCTGGGTTGACGGGCAGCAATCTGGAGGTGCGCTCGGGGCGAACTCAGCCTGTTGGTCCGACTCGGTCCTGCGTCAACTCGGTTCTGACTTGCTGGATAGCAAGGCATGGTTTCCAAAGGAACGTCGCCCTCCTAAGGTCTTCTGAAGGCGCCGCTTGGCTGGGACGATGGCGGGATGTCCCTGATCGACTCCCTGAAGTGGCTGTTCCAGAAGTTGACTTTTGGTATTTTTGCACGAATTATTCCCGGATTGATTTTTCTGATCTGCACATGGAACAGAATTGCGCGCCTCGGCGGATAGAATTATGGTGCTCAGATCCGGAGGCCGATCCAGGCGTGGCTGGTACCGTTGGAAAGAGCACTCACATAACTACAACATATATTTTTCACAACTCCATCCACCGAACGGAGTGAAGATGAGAATGACTATAACACAGTTTTGTTTTCTGACCCAGACTGACAGACACACGGGGCAGACTGTATTTTTCCTGAGACTGACCTTTGACAGATAAGTAAATGATTTTTCCAGGGGCGAAAAAAATTATGGGAGACAGGGTAGTACGTGAGAAACACTTGAAAAGTTTTGTGATTTTTGTGGAAAGTTATAAGTGGGTGATAAAAATACAACAAGGTGACTCTGTACCATAAATCTGTAGAATGGCAGATTACAGGGGGAAAAACAATAAATGTGAGAAAAACACCAAATGGTGTCCAAATGACACAAAATTTGAACTAGAGGTTAGGAAAGACGAGCAGAACAAACTCTCAAAATTAGGGCTCGACCTGAAACCAAGAGAAATAACTAGAATTTCAGGATTGGGGTTCTGTCCTGATGGAGATAGAACTCCGGCGAAGCGGCGGTGGCAGCACGTTGGCGGCACGAATGGAAGGCGGTGGCCGGAAGTCGCATCCAGCGGAGGTGGAGTTCTTGGAGTCACACCAAGAGGAGGGATTCACACCCTAGAATGGCAGAAATCCATTTGCAAGAGGGGAGGAGAGACACAAGGGGTGCCCTTGGGCTTGCTCTTGGCAAAAATGCTTAATTCTTCATTAATTTCTCTAATGACACTATACATAGGCTTATATAGAGAATGGCAAGGGGTGGGGGGCTGGGAATTTCGTGGGAGAGAGGGGATTTTCTTCCCCATGTGGTCAAATGACCAAATTAAATAAAAAATATAACATGTGATAAACTATATGATAAGGGGGAAGCACTTTGGACTTTAAGGGTTGGAATATTGGACCTTTTAATCCAATTGTCCCCTTAAATGGTCAAGCCATCTAGAAGCCCACCTTGGACCTTTGACTGGCCCCACATGGGCCCTAAGACTTAGGTGGACCAATAGGAAAGGAGATGGGGGCCCCTTGCTGGTCCTACTGGACTTTTGCACAAAAACCCAAAGATCCTTAGGGAATGACACATTGGCTTATAAAGCCCTACAATTGCATACATGTTTTTCCAAGGATATAAATGCAAATAAACGGACTCAAATGTAAAATAAAAAGTTAGTGGTCTTGCTCTGATGTCCCCATCAATTCTCCTCAGGTGGGAAGAACTCGACCCCGTCAAGTAAGGGGTGCGGCTGCTCGAGTAGCTCCGACGGATGCGTCACCGAACCTAGAAGCGCGGAGTACGCTCCACTCCAAGTAATCGACATCTGCTCATCCCGTATAGATTCGATATGCTCACGTTACTGTGGGACTGAGACTAAAGGTGGACACTCCGGGGTGGGGTCACTCGTAAAGGAGGGAAGGTGGCTCGAAGACTCACTTGGTATCACCGCTAGGTCCCTTATGTGACTAGATCCGATATGTGAAGTAGAACTGAACCTAAAGTCTGACAAGTCTCGCACTCGAAAGGGACTGCCAACGTGAGCGTACAAACCGACTCGACTCGATGTATGCACAGACACACGGCAGACATACGAAACAAAGACTCAAAAAGACCCAAAACAAACCTAATGTTAGTCCGACCTAGACACATGCAAGGGTGGACCAGGACACCCGAATGTGTGCCATGCATACACTAGATGCAACCGGAGGTTGATGGAATGTGGAAGGCATCCTATAGTGATCCATTCATGCACGGATGGCCTGTTAGATTTGGGAGGTTTGGGTGGGCCATCTTCTACATCATCCCGATATGTAGGTGTATCGTGAAGGGGCTTGGTGGGTGCAGATGGACCGGCCCTTGGGGAAGGGGTGTGATAGTGGACTCCCTCGAGAAGGTGGAATAAAGGTGGTGGGTCAAGGGGTCCACAAGAGAATGGATCGAAGGGATCAAAGAAAGTATGACCCCTCGAACTGGGCTCCCACAAATCACGGTCCCACATTTGGAAATTGAGAAGGTGTACGTGGTCACCTTCATGTATGGGGGTATAGGGGACGGTGATCTCATATAGGAGGTAGGGTTCCTCCCTCGGGGTAAATGGTATGATGTTAGGCTCGGCCGATAACGGGAGGAGTAGGAGAACCTCTGTGGTAACTGTTGGGATCGCTTATTCTACATGTGGTTTATTGACAGGCTTACTTGGTTTATTTATGCGTCGATCAACCAATCAACTAACTGGTAATTAACTGACTGATTGACTGCGCAGGCGTGCCAGTCACGTACGTGACGAGTTTATTATGCCCTCTCTCTGACTCGTGTCGGGCGAGAGTGAGGTTCGGTCGGGACCAACAGTCCGCCACACCATAAAGGCTATGACGTTAATTACATCCCCCACGAGGAGGGGAAAATCTTTGATTAATTGCTGAGATAGAGGGCTGTCGAGGTCGAAATAAAGACGCGAAGATATGAACGTGACAGGGTCAAATGAGATGCTTCTATTTATCATGCGAGAGAGGCATGGTTCATTAAGTTGGATACCCTCGATACGTGGCGGAGGACATAGGTCCAAAGACCACCATCGCGCATGGCAAAGACTTCCAATCGGGAGTGACCCGGACTTCCATCAATGCCATTTGATATACCTGAGGGGGTCCATGTAGGTATGCATGCATGATGCTCATGACAACGCTAAGCATGGTCACAGAGTTGTGAAGATGAACAATGATAAATCAAGTTTATCAATCTCCGCCGAGGGAGACGAAAGTGGCAACATGGGAATCATAACGGAAGCATGATGATAACAAACATGATAGTAGAAGCATCATAATAAGGTGGTTTGGACTTGAACAGCCCTTCCCTTACTTAATTTATTACTGATTAGGGTTTATTAATCTCGACCATAGGAGGCGAAGATCGCTCCAGAGATGAGTGAGTGATTAGAACGGCACAACTATTCAAAACCGGCGCGACCGCGCGTAGGGATAGGTTTCCCCGACGCGGCCAAGCGTAGGCAAAAGGGTCTTAATCCAGTGCAGCCATGGCAAACGTTAAACCGATGCGGTGGCATTGGGGCGCGCCGGGAGCAAACCAATTAAAGTCATGAAGCTATGAGTCTATTGTTAATCCGGCGCGGGGGGGGGGGGGGGTACCGAGCCGTATTAGGGCGCACCGGATTAGGACCGCGCCGTTTTAGTTGATTTTTGATGAATTTTGAAATGATTTAAGTTTATTAGGACTCTGTTGAGAGTTTTGAAGTTAATTAGGGTGATTGTTCATTTAATCGGAGTCCAGAGCCCCCAGAGGCGAAGTTATGAGCTAGTGCGAGGTTCATACTCAAGCACTAGGGTCCTTGTCCTCAGAACAAAAGTTTTATTAAAGCCATTTGGATATGAGTAAACTCATATGTTAGAAGAATTCTGTCAAAAATTGGGCAGCATCTCCCCCGTCCCTAAAGGATTTCATGGGAGAAATGGGGTCATACCCACTTGTGGAGTAAGCCCCTAAACAGCATGTCTGCATGGTGGCAGCCAGCAAAACCCCAATCGGACAGGATACCCCGAGGACAAGCCTGCGAGGGGCACCATAGCTCCGTGGGTGGAAACAGAGGGATGAGGCAGCTATTGACGGAATCAACACCCCGAGGAATGGCCTACGAGGGGTGGGCGACCCATAGCATGCACTGCATCCATTAGCAAGAGAGCATTAGGGAGAGAGGCCCCAAGAATAAGCCTACTAGGAGCGTTCGTCCCTTAGCCACCACAGAATCCTGGGAGACTGTGGGTTTGACATTGTTGGGCTGAAGCCCCTGTTGTTATCAGCCTTTCAGCCCCTGGGAAGCATCCACCACTGAGAGATGGAGTCCCTTCGACCGATTGGCAGTTCTATGAAATGATGGGGAATATCCCCCTCCCCGGATGATTGGGATAAAACCAACGGGACTCGAATGGTTCAGTGGCTGCGAACCATAAAATGAGAAGAATGAGTGTATCCGGCATTGAAAGATCACCATTCACGGAGTCAAGGTGCTGATGCTCACGAGGTTGGGTTACCATTCACGGAGGATAAGGCAAGCAACAGTCACGAAGAAAGGTAGCTGATATGCAGACCGGATGATTTATCTACATACGCATATGCTCGAGTGGCTGGAATGCATAATCACAAGACGGGTCTTACCGTTCTGGAGGCGGCTTCCAACTCCTCTGGGCAATAGAGCAATGCAAAGAGGAGAGGGAATGGCAACCAGACCTCGTATCAAGGCGGGAAGAGACATGTGCACAGGCACGGCTCTATCCACAAAGTATACAGAAACCATCGGGTGAGGCACGGCCACGACCTCGACGTGAAGGACCCGGGGAGGGGTCGTCTCTGTAGCCCATGACATCACAGGGCATGTTTCAGGGTCGGAGAAGCTGGAATCGGAAATCACGTGCGGATGGAAACCGACATATACACCGACTAGGATAGAAATAGGTGAGAGAGAGAAGGCATTGAACATTCAATCCGCCATCACATTCATATATTCATACCATCATCCCATCAACGGGGGAGGCCAACACATATGTTACAGATTCGGCACCGACATCATGGCACAACCACCCTATTCTAATTACAGAGAGGCTCACAGAAGAACAACTCAAAAAGATGGCGAGGGGGGGGGGAGGTTGGCTCATATCATCGCCGTCCCCCCCTCTCGCTTACATTCGATTGAGAGGAAACAAATCGTAGGACGGACGGGAAAACACAGACGATCCACCTGTCCTAAGAATAGAGTATCGGGCTCTCCTTTCTTCTTCGGCTCCGGAGGGCTTCAGGCAGAGGAGGGCAGGCGGCGGCAAAGGACCCTCAGCGAGACCCTGCTTCACTCGCAAGAAAACCCTCTCTCCCTCAAAGGTAATTGTCTCTCAGACTCCCTCTTCCTTTCCTTCAATTCTTCTTTCTCTCCAACCCCCTTTTTTTTGTTTCAAAAAATGGTCATTTATACAGGGGCCGTTGGAGGTTTAATCCGGCGTGAGAATTGGCACGCCGGGGAAAGGGCATTTTGAAGCCTTTTGCGCACCGGAATAGAAGGGCGCCGGACAAGGGGGGCACGCCGGTTTAGGGCGCGCCGTATTAGCATCTCCCGGTCGTCACGGGCTAGTCGATGAGTCCGGGGATGGTTCCGGGAATCGCCGTGAACATTCATCTTTCCACAGTTCTTTGAAACTCGACGGGATGCCTCGTCGAAGTGCTCAGGATGACATATGGCCCTTCTCGGAACCTCGAACGTCTTTTGTTTGAACACGTGGGTTTTCTACTGACACAGCCCTCGGCACTATGATTCGTGCTGTTGGCTCGACCTGTTTTGTGCTCGAAGCTTCTTGGAGGGTGGGATGGCACCCGGAATAGTTCCGCCCATGTCGAGCGATCATTCGGCCACTAACGGGCCCCACTTTGCGAGAAGCCATACCCCTGCCGGGTAGCCAGGATCTTCTGCCGACAGAGCCTTCGGTCCTCCGTTTTGAAGAGCCAAGGGCATTCTTTCATCTCAGGAGAGTCTTTCATGAGGTGGGTGGCCACCGGGTAGACCGTCGTCCTTGGTCGGACAACTGGTGTAGTGTATGCGGCACGACGGAGTCGATGCCGGTTCATTGGACAGGCTTGGTCGCACTACCGGTTGGTTGTGAGTTCATCTCGATTCTCTTGAGGTGAAGTCCCCATGTTCATACAGGGTGACCTGGAGCTCTGGCAGCTTGAGAAGTCTTCAATATGTTGATATTTATCGGCTTCTGTGCTTCAGTGGGCCGTGTCATTCATCTTCGAGGCTTGATCACCGCGAGTGATATTTTGAGTGCCAACAAATGCCCCACAGCCATGGGTGTTGCGAGTGAGGCACGAGTGTAGAAAGGCCGAAGGATGAGCTTCGCCCGGAATGATCTCTTCTTCAATTGACGGAGGCTCGGAACGGCCCTTAATCCGGCACGGATGTTAATCCGGCGCCGTTCGAATATTAATACAGCGCGGGGTTAATCCGGCACGGCCTGAAGATTAGATTGAAGTTAATCCGGCGCGCCTTAAATTGGCACGCCTTTTGGTTTAAAGGGGTGTTAATTCGGCGCGCTAAATAGCACGCCGGATTAACATCCGAAACCCCCCCTATATAAGGCCTTCGCCCTTTGTTCTCTCTCCACCGCTATTCATTTGCAACTTTTCTTTCTCTCTCTTCCCTTTCTTCTCCTCTCGCGGTGCTGAGTGAGCTGAGGGAGTGGGCGAGCTTTCTTAGTGGTGAGTGGAGTGTTTGTTTATTTGGGTTTTAAACTCGTTCTTTGGGCCCCAGGAGGCTCCTAGTAGGGCTTTCTCTCGGAGCTATTCCCCCAGGTGTCCCATTTGGCCTCAATGTAATGTCGATGGCTGCTTTTAGGGGCCGTTCCCTTAGTGGACGTGTTCCCGTTTTCTTTGGCAAGCTCTCGTGCCGGGGAGACTCTACTGAAATTTTGTCATAAATTTGTCTTGATCAACTATTTTCTAACTTTGTTTATTGTTTGATGTGCTTCTTCGCAGCTAACATGGCATCTAGTTCTTCTTCTTCCGCTTCCCGTGCCATGGTGACATGGGAGAACGTCCATTCCCTTGATCGGGGGCACGATCAGCTTGCTATAGTTGTAGAGTCCTTGGATTCGGAGACCGATACGGTGGACACTAGCCGTCTCCTCATCCTTGGAGGTGATTCTTTTCATTATGACCGGGAAGGCGCTGTCAGGCGGGATCACCCCAAGGATAAACATCTGATGACCTTTGTCACGCCCTGAGCCTTATTTACAGCGGAAGACTCGCTCGGGGAGCGCGAACAGTCGGCATGGTAAGCCTCTTGCAAGTAAGAACAATCAGAGCGCAAGACAATCACACACATAAATGCAATTGCAAAGGATTTAATCAAACTTCAACTTTATTTCATAAATGATCAATATTCATAATACAACCACTTTTCATCATCTTTTCCTTCTACTAGACTCAAGAAATAGGAAAATTACATTGACTCAATCTAAACATGATAAACTTCCTAAGTCTTCACTCGTAGCTTTACAAGACTTTCACTCGCTTCCGAACCTGCTACTAGTATAGCCTGAATCCGAATCCGAACTACTTCCACCTCCTGTAAAACATTAGAAATAGGTAATGAGCACACTTGCCCAGTAGGTATCTTCGCATCAACATGAAGGCACTATTAAAGTAGTTAACATTTTAGCTCTAAAGAATAAGGTAAAATCATGCGATCAAACCAAAGTAACAAGATAAGATGGAATGATCAAGAATGAACTAGCAAGAATATAACATGAACATGATATTTGACCTTTTACGAGCAAGAATATATCGAGAATGTACTAGCAAGTCACATATTCATCACTTTAGCATCTTATGCTTATGAGCAAGTGCTTCGTGAATTTCTGTGGAATATCAAGCAAGAATGTCATGTCGTGTCGTATCGTGGATCTTCACTTATTTATAGAAATAGTACTCCCAGCGCAATGCGACGCCAGTAGCATCATATCCCATGGTTTATAAAATAGTACGTTTCCGACAATCAGCCGAGGGGACTAGCATAGAGCCCTTGAACACAATCAGTGCTCAATCGCATCTTCAGTTATAAATTAAGCTACTTCCACGCAATATAACAGTAAAGTATGGCCAAGAATGTGGTACTTCCAATAATTTCATGATAACAAGAATCAATGAATGAATGCTTCGATGCAAGAATGAGTCAAGAAAATGACTTAAACAATGTCATGCTCTTAGAAATAAATCGACAGTATAACGGTATTTTTCTTATCTTCCATTCATTACATTAAGTCTATTAAGTAATATGATAAGTTCTAGATCATCAAGGGTTATTTAGAATCATTGAAATATCAACCCTTGGTCAAACCTTGGGTTAACATATGCCAGCAGTGTGACGATCATTTACCGGGCCGTTACATAATGTGACGCGCCAGTAATGGGCCATTACAGTGATCTGAGTCCAGAAAGATGAAAATAGACTCAGAGGAATGTGACGGTCGTTCATTGGGCCGTTACGTAAGCCTGACGGTCCAGTGCAAGGCCGTTACATTACTAGAATCAGAAACAACGATAGTGTATTCTATTTAATAGGCTTTTAATGGTATAACCAACTCGGCGTCCTAGTGGGAATCCTAGGCTCGCGGAGAATTACGGAGGCCTTGAAACAAGATTTCCTAATCCATTGGAAGGAGTATCCAATAGAGAGGTCCTCAAGTCCAAGATTGTGTTCCTATAGTGCAAAGTGTGAACTAATGACAACATACCGGAATATGTGCCATGCACTTATAGAAATGACTCTATTGACAGAGAGAGATATGTATAATCAATGTGAAAATCATGATGAAAACTCCGTCAATACAAGGTTAAAAAGAAAAGTCATGCTTTATAATACAAACTATAGAATTGGGCTCATTAAACTAACATTACTTAAAATAACAATGAGACACCAAATCATGCAATACCTATCATGAACAATCAAATAACCTTAAAATCACATGATCAGGTTAAAACTTAGATAACTAGGCTTAACAATAAATAATATTGGCAAGTTATACTCTGTCTAGGGTTGACAGATCATAGACTCTGACGGTCTAGAGATGGGGCGTCATAGTGATTGTGACGGTCAGGAACCAGCTGTTACATGAATGTAACGCGCATGTCCTAGTACGTTAGAGACAATAGTGAAAATCCAAAAACAACAGGGTGTGTGACGGTCTGTCGTAGGGCCGTTATATGAGTGTGACGGTCCTATGCTGATGCGTCAGAGCGTCTGCTAATAGAAAACATGTAAAACACTAAGAGATCAACTCACATCATGTCTGTAAATCAAACATCACATCTATTCTAGGCATGATGACGAAGTATAGGCTATCTATATGCATGGGTATCAGTGGATTAGATGAATAACATGCTTTAATTTCTCTATTAGGGCTAAGAGATGCATGACATGTATAATAACTAGTCAAACATGAAATTAATGCTCTACTATGCATGAAATTCAATCAAACCAGAGGGCTTTTAGTCCTATCAAGTTGTTTTTGCCATTCATGAGATAACCTACCTCTTAACTTAGGCTGTATCTTCTGAATTGGGTTGAGAATCTTGCCCTAGTTTTCCTTCTTCTGTGACTTTTCCAGCGACTTCTTTAGGTTCTATCTCCACGACCTCTTGACCTAAAGATGTGAAATTTAGAGGGGAGTTAGTCTAAAGTATTGTAAACAAATGTATCTAAAGAACTTACCTGAGATAGTGACTGCTTACCTTGATTCTTTACGTCCAAAAAGTAAGGGTCGCACAGTTCAGAACTAGGTCCTATTTATAGGGTTCTAGCTAGGGTTTGAAAATTAGATCGAGTTTAGAGTCCTTAATCTATCAAAACATAATCTCTAAGAGTTCTTAGAGTCTTTATATATTGTTCCACTTAGGTCTCTTGTGGATAGGAACATCAAGTTCCAATCTTTTTACAACTTCTTCTACTCACGGAATACGCAGAGTGTAACGGTCGAACCCTACCGCGTTACACGGCTGTGGCGGTCTTACGATAGACCGTTACAGTCATC
Organism: Amorphophallus konjac; assembly: GCA_022559845.1. NCBI lineage: Eukaryota > Viridiplantae > Streptophyta > Magnoliopsida > Alismatales > Araceae > Amorphophallus > Amorphophallus konjac. Next base: position 177,605,280 of record CM040118.1, on the reverse strand, counting down.
GTAGCTAGAGTTTCTAATTATTAAAACTCTTTTATTTACCTATCCATATATTTATATATATTATTAGTATTTATCCTTAAAAATTCATGGATAGGCTTAATAACCTTCTAGAATATGGGCCAAACTTAATGGGCATGGTCTTAAAACCTTTTTGGACTCTAATTAAGTGAGTTGGGTTAATTGATTAACACCATTTGGCCTTATATTGATTAATAAATTTAAATTAGTCCATTTAATTGCTAATAATGCCAGAAAATTCTTAAATAAATTCTGGGGCACTACACCCTTCCTCTGGCGCTTCAACCTTCATGGAAAAAGAGACATGTTCCTGTTCCACAAAGCCGAGCAAGCCTTGCTAGTGGAGAGGGATAGTCTAACAGACTGTGTAGTGTGGGGAAGGCCTATTTATCTTCCCGGCGAAGTCAGGAAATGGAGTGTCATGCTTGGACTACAAGATCTGGCTCCAGAAGATGGGCTGCTGACCAGGGCCCCTGAATTTGTACCCGCTCGGTGGAATGATTTCGCAGGCAGGGTGGACCGGGAGAAGCGGATCTTTGGCTTGTTTCTTGCCCCTTTCAAATGGGGGTATAGAGAAGAATCTTTTCTGCTGGACTGCCTGGCGGTCCGTTTTAAGCATCAAATATCTGTGGGGTGGTTTGCCGAGCTGAGAGCCACCGACGCCCATGCATTCAGACCTGGAGAAGTGGAGTTCACGGATTATGTGCTGCAGCACTATGCTCCCCTCCTGACCAGGGCTGGCGTCTATCACAGCGTGTACGCCTCAAGATACAGCTACCCCATCTCCCGAGGCTTATGTTGTGGCATGATCGAAGTATTCTGCCCCGAGTACAACACTTTTTATACCTCAGAAGGAGAAACTTCTCTAGATTTATGGAGCCTCTCACAGCTTACCGGTCTACCCATCGACGGAGAGCCGTACGAGGAGGTCTGCTGGCCTGACTGGCTGAAGGATCAGACTGACGGTGAGGGTCGATATCTGGCGGGCCACGCTTATCGCTATCTGATGAAGGCGTACCGCACACTTTACCACTTGCCACATGACACGAGGGAAGCTCAGAAGCCGGGCGAGAAGCGGAGGGTGCGGATGGTCACCTGGCTCCAATATTTCTTTGGTGGGAAGAAGAAGTACGAGGACTTCCCCCCAATAGCATCGATGTCTCCGAAAAGGAAGAAGAGAGTCCGACGACAGGCTGCATCATCATTATCTTCAAGAGGAGGGCAGAGGAAGGACCCGAACCCCACTGGTGTCGACGCAGTCACACACTGCGCTGCGTACCTGGTTTATTTGATCTATTCCTTCGCTCTTCCGCAAGGCGACGAGAGCGTGATTAGAGCAGAGGGTATCTATCCCGCCTGTCTCATGGCTTGGGATACTAAGCTGTCCCTTTGCCAAGTGGCTTTGTGCCTTACTTACAAAATGCTGGGAGACCTGCACAAGACGCGTCTTCCCAGGAATCTACGGACGGTTGGTCCGTTACACTTCTTCAATGCTTGGGTTTGTACTCATTTTTTGGAGGCTACCCCTTGGGCGTTACAGTCAACTCATCTTATCCCGCGAATGATAGAGTTTGCAAGTGTCGAGCCGTCCTCACTAGCGGAGCAACTTCTTGCCATTCGGGGAAAGTTGGCCCGGATTCCCACAAATTCACCCGGGGTCCTATTCGTGAGGCAACTTCGAGTGAAAAGATAGGAGATTTATGTTGGCTTATTCGTGAGGCAACTTCGAGAGACAAAGTGCCCTCGCTGTATTATTGGCCTCTCTTCCCCTTCTACACGGGGCCAGCAAGTATGTTCTATCTCTTTATTCAGGCCCGTCAGCCAACTTCTTTTCTTCATTGTCATGTATTATTCTCACCTTCGTGCATGTGCAGTCTGAACCACTTTAGAGGAGACTTGGCACTTTAGGGAGCTAATAATAAAAGCTCAGAAGCCAGCATACTTCGAGGCTCCCGAGCCGGCCCCGACCACGACGCCACTGCCTCCTGGCGATTCGAGAAAGCGGACCCGATCCCAGTTGAGGGAGGCCGTTGGGAAGGCCAAAGCGGTAGTGACCCGAGTGACACGGGCACGCCGAAGGAAGGCCGTAGAAAAGGAACCAGCAACCGTTCTTCCTCCGGTTGTATCCTTTGAAGAGTTCGAGGCTTCCCGCGCATAGGGGCCAGAAGCTGAAGGTAAGCTCTTCATTTCTTCAGAATTCATTGGCTCACTTTGGCTGCTTCGGCTAATCCGTGTTGACAGCTGCCAACACAGTCGCTGCGGTCGTCAGGCTAGAGGCGACGGTAGGCGCCGTGGATAGGGAAGGGGCAGAGGAAATCCTTACTGCTCCCGTAGAGAGAGATCTGCCTTCTCCAACGCCCAGACAGGAAATGGAAGGTAATTTATAGTTTAATCACGACACCACTGCGAGTCTTCATGTCTTCAGTCGGCTTGACTATTTCTTGCCATAAATTTCAGTTGATATGCAATCGTCATTACTTCCGGGAGGAGAGGGTGCAGAGGAAGCTATTACTGGGGAGCAGGGCGAGCTTACCCCTGAGATCCCATCAACTGCTGCTCCTAGTGCAGAGTGCATGGAGGAAGTCCCTACTGAGGGTGATGCTCCTCCTGGTGAGGTTCTTGCTCCGATGGTGGAGCGTCCAGAAAGAGTAGAGGAGTCTTCTTCCTTTGAGCAGGTAGATTACGGTGGCGGCTCTAGTGACGAGGAGTTCCCTCCAATCGACATAGAGACTAAGGATGCCAAAGCATTTTCGGCTTATGAAAGTGATCACCTGACTTTCAGCCCGCCCCAGTTGTCATGGAGCAGTCCTGGGCCGTCAGGATCACTTGTAAGTGAAGGGGCAGGGGCTGCAGAGGTCGCCCTTGGAGATTTGAGCCTAGTGTCGGCTGAGGTGAGGAACCCCCCGTGATATGCACTTGTTGCCCTTCCTTTCTTTTTCTTTTCAGCTCTCTGATATATATATTTCTGGTGCAGACTAAGGTGGTGCTGCCAACCATAACGGTGCAGATACCTCTCCCGGCTCTAGGTGCAGGTCATGCAACCTTCCCGCCAATCTTGCGGCCTATCGCACTGTGATATCCTAAGGACTACGTAGCGGCAGTGGGTCCAGCAGGACCTAGAGTATTTGTGCGGGCTGACGAGTCGGTGGCAGTCGAGGACTCCTGACCATTGGAAGTCGCACGACAGTCGGCTTCAGAGAAGGGTGCCCCCCCCCCCCCCCCCCCGAGGTAGAGGCGGGGGAGATCGTTTAAGAGGAAACCGGGACTACTGGGGCCCTAGCTCTTGTTGCTGAAACTGGCCATATGGGGGTCAGTCAAGTTGGAGGCGAGGAGCAGATGTCCTTGGCCCTTGATGTCCTTGTTGCAGCTTCATCCCAAGGGGCTGGCAGGGAAGTCTCCGTCATCGAGACTCCAGCTACCATATAAGTTACTGCAGTTGTTCCCCATGCAAGTGTGCTGCAGATCATGCCGTCATCATCTTCTGGGATGAGCAACGATATCTGGGCCACCGTGGACAGTAGAGTGGAGTTTGAACTACCCGAGACGTCACCGCTTGGTCTCCAATCATCGAGTGACCTCGTGTGGTAGTTCTTAGGGACCCTTCAGTAGACCATAGCGGCCAGCGGAGATTTGACTTATGTTAAGCTGAGGGACTTGATAGAGCACTTGTCCCACTCGCTGTTGGCTTTTGGCTGCCCCATGGACGACTGGACTCCATGGGTAATTCTACTGCTGAAATATGTGAACAGAAGGGAGTTCTTAGGCTGAGAGGTAGCTGACCAGCTGACGGCCATAACATTGGAGCGAGCTGAATGTCGAGCGACTCTCGTCTCTCTGAAGGGACAACGGCGCAGATGAGGGATGATGCTAGTGCCTTTTGCAGCGCCGAAGTTTCCTTACGGCCCGGATAGTAGAGCTGCAGGCCAAACTTTCAAGGGCAGAGGCTGAGCTTCAAGAAATAGAGCGTCTGGAAGTCCAGAAGATAGAGGAAGAAGAAATGGCCGAGGGACAAGCTGCTTCCCTCGAGGAGAAACTGTCCCAGCTGGAGGTCGCCGAGTCTCGGCTGCAAGAACTGACCCGCCATCCTTCTTTGGGTATTCCGGAGCTGGAGGACATCTTCCGACGCCCACTGCCATAGTCTCCTCTTTTCCCCTCCCTCCTTGATGGACTTTATGTATTCTGGGGTATGCCCCGTGTAACATGTATCCTTTTATTTCATAGGGATGAAAACTCCTCATTTGATGTTAAATGATGACTCCATTCTTTCATTATTCTTTTCCTTCCCCTTTCTGCTCGCCAGTCAATTCTAGTCCAAGTATGTGAGTCACTAGGGCCGGAGAGCGCTCACGCCTTCAGCAAAGGGGTGAGGTGTTCGCTCCACCGCGCCGTGAGCAATCTCGGGACCAAGCAATGCCTAATGTAGGCCAAAAGTTCGAAGGACCAAAAAGTGTAGAGGCCCCTTAGGGCTAGGAAATAAGGTCAGACGGCTTGTCAGCCGGACTCATTGACGTTGACAGAAATTGAGGGTAGGGTTTATTCATCGACAGAGGTTATATGTCGAAGCAAAAAAAGTTAATTGCTTAATGAGGATGAAGGGTCCAGGTTAGGGGGATGTTGACCGGTCATGTCAATGATGACAGGGGCCGAAAAGGTAGCCGGTCTTGCCGATGGTGACAAGGGCCGAAAAGGTAGCCGGTCTTGTCTATGGTGACAAGGGTCGAAAAGGTAGCCGGTCTTGCCGATGGTGACAAGGACCGGAAGGGGTAGCGACCGATCTTGCCGATGGTGACAAGGATCGAAAAGATGGTCGGTCTTGCCGATGGTGACAAGGGCCGAAAAGGGTAGCGACCGATCTTGCCGATGGTGAGAAGGGTCAAAACGATGGCCGATCTTGCCGATGGTGACAAGGGCCGAGTAGGGTAGCCGGTCTTGCCGATGGTGACAAGGACCAGAAGGGGTAGCGACCGATCATGCCGATGGTGACAAGGGTCAAAAGAAGGCCAATCTTGCCGATCGTGACAAGGGTCGAGAAGGGTAGATGGTCTTACCGATGGTGACAAGGACCGGAAGGGGTAGCGACCGATCTTGCCGATGATGACAAGGGTCGAAAAGATGGCCAATCTTGCCGATGGTGACAAGGGCCGAGAAGGTATCCGGTCTTGCCGATGGTGACAAGGACCGGAAGGGGTAGCGACCGATCTTGCCGATGGTGACAAGGGTCGAAAAGATGGCCGGTCTTGCCGATGGTGACAAGGGTCGAAAAGATGGCCGGTCTTACCGATGGTGACAAGGGCCGAGAAGGTAGCGACCGATCTTGCCGATGGTGACAAGGGTCGAAAAGATGGCCGGTCTTACCGATGGTAACAAGGACCAGAAGGTAGATAGAAGTGGAATGATGAACGAGGGTAACCTCGTTACTACATCATCATCATCATCATTTTTTTATTTCATTTTTTTATCACATTACCGACTCAAGCGGCCTTTCGGGTTTTCGCCGAAGTCAGCCCCCTCTTGCTTTTGCCCACGTGCCATTCCAGGTTTTCACGTGGCGGGGTACCCGACTTTGCCTGCAACGCCCTTTCGGGTTTTTGCCACAGTCGGGCTATAGCCATTTTTGCCCTTGTTCCGAATACAGGAACAAGTCCGGCGGGGTATCTCTATTTTTAACCCCATTTTTGCTTTTTTTTATTCCACGGAGAATCCGGAACATGGGAGAACTTGTCTTGCTAGAATGTCGACCAGCCTTGTCGATGATGACATGGGTCGGGCCCTAGTTCGGTTCGTCAACATCGGTTGAATGCCAAAGCAAAGACTGTATACTTCTTAACAGGGACGAAAGGTCCGAGTTAAAGGTAAAGTTCGCCTGGCCTTGTCGATGATGACAAGGGTCGAGCACAGGTTTGTTCATCGGCATGGGTTACAAGCCGAAGCAAGGGTATTTTCATTTACAAGGATGAAAGGTCCGAGTTAAGGGTAGATTTCGACCGATCTCGCCGATGATGATGAGGGTCGAACATGGGTTTGTTCATCGACATGGGTTACACGTCGAGGCAAGGGTATCTTCATTGATAAGGACGGAAGGTCCGAGTCAAGGGTATAGTTCGACCGATCTCGCTGATGATGACGAGGGTCGAACATGGGTTTTTTCATCGACATGGGTTACGTATCGAAGCAAGGGTATCTTCATTGACAAGGACGGAAGGTTCGAGTCAAGGGTAGAGTTTGACTGATCTCGCCGATGATGACGAGGGTCGAACATGGGTTTGGTAAAGGGGATCTCCGGTGGGACTCTTGATGGTTGTCCTTTGGGAGTCTCATTAGGAGGAGCATAAAGAGGAACTTTTTAGATTACCACTTTACTGACCTAAGCGCCCTTTCATGTTTTCACCGAGGCCAGCCCCCTCTTGCTTTTGCCCATGCGCCCTTCCGAGTTTTCACGTGGCGGGATACCCGATTTTACCTGCGACGCCCTTTCGGGTTTTCGCCACAGCCGGGCTATAGCCATTTTCGCCCTTGTTCCGAATACAGGAACAAGTCCGGCGGGCTTTTTTTTGCTCCTTTTTTTGCTCATATAACAGGAGGATGCTGAGAGAGTTGGCTAGGATACAAGGTCTTGCGCTAGAAAAGGGCTTATTCATCAACAAAAAGGTAATGTTAACGCAAAGGATAGATCTGAGCCGATTTGAGCGTAAGGCCTGCATTGGCAATGTTGTATAAGGGTCGGCTAGGACACGAAGTCTTGCGCCGAGAAAAGGGCTTATTCTTCAGCAAGGAAACAATGATGATGCAAAGGATAGATTTGAGCCGATTCGGGCGTAGGGCCCGTAACGGCAATGTTATATAAGGGTCGGCTAGGACACGAAGTCTTGCGCTGAGAAAAAGGGCTTATTCGTCAGCAAGGAAACAACGCTGATGCAAAGGATAGATCTGAGCCGATTCGGGGTAAGGCCCGCGTTGGCAATGTTGTATAAGGGTCAGCTAAGACACGAAGTCTTGTGCCTAGAAAAAGGGCTTATTCGTCAGCAAGGAAACAATGATGACGCAAAGGATAGATTTGAGCCGATTCGGGCGTAAGGCCCGTAATGGCAATGTTGTTGATATTATGCGAGCTCGGTTATGGCAGAGTGCCACTAGACCGGGGTAAGGATAGTTTGATTGGGACGGAGTGCTAGTAGACCTCGGTGAGGTAGCTCGGTCAGGGGGGAGTGCTACTAGACCAAGGTAAAGGTAGCTCGATCAGGGCGAAGTGCCACTAGACCAAGGTAAGGTAGCTCGGTCAGGGCGGAACGCCACTAGACCAAGGTGAGGTAGCTCGGTCAGGGCGGAGTGCCACTAGACCAAGGTAAGGTAGCTCGGTCATGGCGGAGTGCCACTAGAACAATGTGAAGGTAGCTTGGTCAGGGTGGAGTGCCACTAGACCAAGGTAAGGTAGCTCGGTCAGGGCGGAGTGCCACTAGACCAAGGTGAAGGTAGCTCGGTCTGGGCAGAGCGCCACTAGACCAAGGTGAAGGTAGCTCGTTCAGGGCGGAGCGCCACTAGACCAAGGTGAGGTAGCTCAGTCAGGGTGGAGTGCCACTAGACCAAGGTGAAGGTAGCTCGGTCAGGGCGGAGTGCCACTAGACCAAGGTAAGGTAGCTCGGTCAAGGCGGAGTGCCACTAGACCAAGGTGAAGGTTGCTCGGTCAGGGCGGAGTGCCACTAGACCAAGGTGAAGGTAGTTCGGTCAGGGTGGAGTGCCACTAGACCAAGGTGAGGTAGCTCGATCAGGGCGGAGTGCCACTAGACTAAGGTAAGGTAGCTCGATCAGGGCGGAGTGCCACTAGACCAAGGTGAAGGTAACTCGGTCAGGGCGGAGTGCCACTAGACCAAGGTGAAGGTAGCTCGGTCAGGGCGGAGTGCCACTAGACCAAGGTGAAGGTAGCTCAGTCAGGGCGGAGCGCCACTAGACCAAGGTGAAGTAGCTCGATCAGGGCGGAGTGCCACTAGACCAAGGTGAAGGTAGCTCGGTCAGGGCGGAGTGCCACTAGACCAAGGTGAATGTAGCTCGGTCAGGGCGGAGTGCCACTAGAGCAAGGTGAAGGTAGCTCGGTCAGGGCGGAGTGCCACTAGAGCAAGGTGAAGGTAGCTCGGTCAGGGCGGAGTGCCACTAGACCAAGGTGAAGGTAGCTCGGTCAGGGCGGAGTGCCACTAGACCAAGGTGAAGGTAGCTCAGTCAGGGCGGAGCGCCACTAGACCAAGGTGAGGTAACTCGGTCAGGGTGGAGTGCCACTAGACCAAGGTGAAGGTAGCTTGGTTAGGGCGGAGTGCCACTAGACCAAGGTGAAGGTAGCTTGGTTAGGGCGGAGTGCCACTAGACCAAGGTGAAGGTAGCTCTGTTAGGGCGGAGTGCCACTAGACCAAGGTGAAGGTAGCTCGGTCAGGGCGGAGCGCCACTAGACCAGGTGAGGTAGCTCGGTCAGGGCGGAGTGCCATTAGACGAAGGTGAGTATTCCGATCACTGAGATAATGTTGGTTGCGCCGTGTGATACAGCTTTATATGCTTTCCATTGAGTGGAGAGAACTGGACGACTCCTTTGTGGTCTACCAGGATGTAGGCACCCCCTTCATATACTCGGTGGACAATATATGGTCAGACCCAGTTTTCGACCAACTTCCCTTTGGGGTTGGAGGCCATTACTTCTCTTCTTTTAACCATTACCAGGTCTCCTTTCTTGAATTCTCAACCTTTGACCAGCTTATCGAAAGCACGGGCCATGAGAGCTTGGTAGAGTTGAATGTTTTGTTGCGCACGGAGACACTTTCCTTCGAGCTCGGTGAGCTCTTCCAATCTTGTTTCTGCATTAGTTTGTTCACCACTGACTAGTCCATGTTGGATGGCAACTCGCAGCGAGGGGACTTCTAATTCAATCGGCACCACAGCCTCGGACCCATACATGAGGGAGAATGGTGAACAGCCGGTTGGGGTTTTATAGACGGTACGATAGGCCCTGAGCGCCTCGTACATCTTTTCTTCCCAGTCCTTTTTATTGGACCTGACAGTCTTTGCCAGCAATGTGCATAGTGTCTTGTTGAAGGCTTCTGCAAGTCTATTGGCTTGAGGGTTGTAGGGGGACGACGTCCTCCAGTCAATCTTATATTTGTCAGCTAGTCGATAAACCTTCTGGTTTCTGAAATGGCTGCCATTGTTAGAGAAAATTCGGCTAGAAATTCCGAATCGGAATATTATGTTCTGCCGGAAGAATCTTGCAACCAGTTCTCCCGTCACATCTCTTAGCGCAACTGCTTCCGCCCATCTAGAGAAGTAGTCTGTAGCTGCTAAGATGTATCTGCACCCTGATGAAGATGCTGGCAGTGGCCCTACCACGTCCGTGCCCCACTGAGCAAAGGGCCAACTTGGAAAGGTAGGATGTAGTGGCACTGTAGGTCTTCTTGACACATTGGCGTGCTCTTGAAATTTCTGACAGGTCTTAGAGAACTTGCAGCAGTCATTAAATATGGTGGGCTAATAGTAACCCAACTTCTTTATCTCGATTTTCATTTTCGGGCCTGCCTGATGTGCCCCAACTGGACCCGCATGGACTTCTTGCATCACCTGCCCAGCCTCTATTGAAGACAAGCAACGAAGTAGAACTCTTCTTCGGGCGTCTGCCATTATTCGGAACAAGGTTTCGATTCTCATCTCGTAAGAGTCCTTGACCCTCATGAGTTTCATTCTTTGTTCTTTCTCTTTTGGGAGCTGCTGGTGCTGAAACCACCGTAAGAGATGTTCTCGCCAATCGGGTTGTTGAACCTCTTCGACGGATGCCACCTCATTCTCTGGTTCGTCGGCCAAGACCTCCGTCGCACTGGGGACCTGTCGGCGGTTGATCACTGTTATGTTCAGGCTTGTGTCTGGCGGGACTGCCAAAGAACTGGCCAATTTAGCGAGGGTGTCCGCCTGAGCGTTCTGTCCTCGGTTGACATGCTTGACGCTGATGAAGTAAAATTTCGACATCAGACGGATTGCCAGCTGATGGTATGGGAGGAGCTCTTGCTTTCGCACATCGAATTCTCATTCCTGCTGCTTTATAACTAGCATGGAGTCTCCAAATGCTTCCAGCATCTGAATCCCCATGGATAGTGCGATCTGCGACCCGATTATTAGGGCTTCATATTCTGCTTCATTGTTCGTGCATGGCTTGTTTATCGAGCAAGATGTGTGCACAACTTCTCCTTCTGGAGATTTCAGGACTATGCCTGCTCCTGCTCTAACCCTAGCTGACCCAGTGGCCGAGGTATCAATTCTGGAGGCGCCATCAAAATATAACTGCCACAAAGATGGCTGCACTTAAGTGGCTTCCAAGGTTTCGTCTTCAGGAAGTTCCGGTTCCAGCAAACAGTCTTCCGGTACTGGGTGCTCGGTGAAGAAGTCTGCTATAGCTTGACCTTTTACAGCCTTTTGCGGCACATAGGAGATATCGAACTCCATATGGATGACCGCCCATTTGCCTAAGAGACCTTTGAGTGCTGGCTGGGACATACTATATTTCAGCGGGTCCTCCTTGGATACTAGGCGAATTTCATGCGACAACATATAGTGTCAAAGCTTCTTGACCGCGAAGACCAGTGCCAGATAGGTTTTCTCGATATAAGTATTCTTCTCCTCAGTCCTGACCAGTCTCCGACTGAGGTAGTAGAGGGCTTGTTCTTTCCCTTCTTCATTATCCTGGGCCAGCATTGCCCCCAGAGAGTTATGTATGGCGGCTATATATAATATCAGCGGCTGTCCTTTCACCGGTGCGCCCAGCACTGGAGGAGTCTTCAGATAGTCTTTCAGCTTGTCAAAGGCTATCTGGCAATCTTCATCCCAGTAGAAGGGAACATCCTTCATCATCAATTTGTGGAAAGGCTGACATCACCCTGCCAAATTGGAAATGAAATGCCAGATATAAGCCAAGCGGCCCTGCAGTGATCTCAGCTGAGAGAGGTTCCTTGGCGCAGGCAGTTCCTGAATTGCTCTGATCTTTGCGGGGTCTATCTCGATTCTTCGATATCTGACGATGAAACCTAAGAACTTCCCGCTTGACACTCCGAATGCGCATTTCAAAGCGTTCATCTTCAATTCATGCTACCTCAGCCTCTGAAAAATAATTCAGAGGTCCTGCAGATGGTCTTCTCTTCTTCTGGTCTTGACCACCAGATCATCTATGTAGCACTCGACCTTGTGGTAGAGCAACTCATCAATTATTCTGGTCATTGCGCGCTGATAAGTTGCACCAGCATTCTTTAGTCCGAATGGCATCCTCTTATAGTGATAGATGCCTTTAGGGGTTCGGAAGGCGATGTGGACCCGGTCATGCTCCGCGCTCTATATCTGATTATAGCCGGATGACCCGTCCATAAATGACAAGGCCTCATGGCCGGTTGTAGCATCAATTATGACTTTCGTTATTGGCACCGAAAAGTCATCCTTGGGGCAGGCTTTATTCAAATCTCAGAAGTCAACACATATCCAGATCTGTCCATTCTTCTTTTTCACGGGGACGCTATTTGCTAGCGATGTGGTGTACTGAATTTCTTCAAAAAATCCCACGTCAATAAGCTTGTCGACTTCAGCACAAATTTGAGTGATGAGCTCCGACCTCATGCGCCGCGGCGGTTGCTTCACCAGCTCGGCTTCAGGGTTAATTGCCAGCTCATGTTGCGACACTGCAGGGCTCAGACCTGGCATTTCTTTGTACGTCTAGGCGAAGCAATCCCAGTACTCTTGCAGTAGCTGGATGCACAGCTCCCGTTCTTTTGACGATAATTGGGTACTGAGAAAGGTAGGCCTAGGGTCTTCCTCACTTCCCAAGTTGACTTCTATCAGCTCGTCGACTGTAGCTTGGCCTCCGTCTTCTATCTCCGGAGGTGCCGGTTGGAGGTCGACGAAATCTGGAATAGCATCTTCAGGGTCGAGGACCTCGACTTCCTCATTTGACATCATCAGAGCTTCTCGAAATTCCTCTGCTTCATTTAATAGCGGCCGTGCATATTGCTCTTTCAGCAAATCCACTACCGTTGCAGTCTCCAAGGGCGAGAGAGCAGCTTTAGCCCTTGTAGTTGGGGTTGCAGCCGTGACAGACTGATGGCTGCTTGTTGTTGGGCTGGGACAGCATCCCAGCCTTGTAGCAGAGGGTAAGGAGATCTCGCCTTCTGAGGCAGTTGTATCTTCAATAGAAGTAGCATTCCCTTCCTTGGCAACATATACCTCTTGGTCGGAGTCGGCTGAGGCTTCCCCGATTGGCATGAGATGTGCCGAGGTCAATATCAGTAGGACTCTGCTGGTGGGAGAGGTCCCAGTTTCTTCAACATCTTCAGCTTCGCTGCTACTAGCCGTATCAAATTCGGCCTGAAGGGCCGTCTCTCCTGGACAGACTTGTTCCCAGCATCGGCACGGAATCACGGTCTCCGCTTCATGATTTCCGGGTTGAGCCGGGTTAGCATATTCAGCTCCCGCTGGGTATTCATCAAAAGTTACCCCCGGTGGGCTATCTTCAGCAGGGTAGAAGGCGGAGATAGTGTCTACCTCGTATCACCTACTATAGTAATATTCCTCCAGGGTGAAGCCCAACCCCAGGTGCTGAGAGACGCGTCTCATTTCCTTATCCAGACTTGCGAGATACCACATTTTCTGAAAAGCTTCCTTGCGCTTTTGAGACTGATCGGAGGGGACGTGCTGCTTCTGAAACATCCTGGCCATCCGACTGGTTGTGAATGCCAGACCCTTGACGGGGACTGTCGGATTGTCTATATCTTCGGGGAGGTAGCAATCTATGTCTTCCCGAGTAGGATGCTGATAAGTGTCCATTTTCGATGATAATTCATCACATGTACACCGTTTTATGTGCATATAATCAGATAATTATGCATGTCCCATCGTTAATCTCAACTTTACATGTAAATTGGGTATTTCACGCAAATTGATTAATTTGGTGATATTATTTAATGAATTAAAGTTGAGGGCCATGAGCATTAATTCTCCATTGCATAATTAATCATGAGCATTTAAGATTTATGTGCACATTATGATAATTTTTATGGACTAAATTGTAATTATGTGTGTATAGGACACTGAAGGTAATTGTAAGAGAAGCTGGGGGCAAAATTGTCATCACTGCTTTGACCAAGTCAAACAAAAAAGACACATATTTTGGTTGAAGTGAAAAGATAACTTAAAATATTTTGGTTGGAGGGAAAAGAAAATTCGATGTTTGAAATAGAGGAGAAGAAGCACACATCTTGGTTGGAGGGAAAATTGAATTCAAAGTTTGAAATAAAGGAGAGGAATGATGAGTCTTGGGAAGGGGGTTGTCCAAAGCCCAAGGAGGGTGTACTCACCTCCTTTTCCTCTTTCCCATGCATCATATTCTACCTAAATCCCAGCCATCCATCTCCTTTTGATACAATCTCCACCCTCCATCTATCCAACTTTCCCTATAAATAGCCTATGACAAGGAGGAGAAGGGAGTTCTTCTTTTGGCATTTTTCTCTCCCTCTCACATCTTTTAGTTCGCCGAGTTCCCCCTCTTCTGTCCCTCTTCTTCTCTTGCAGTCTTCATGAAAGTTCCTTATTTTTTAGTCCTCTACAACTTTATCTTCTGTATCATCTTCTAATTCCTTCAGATTTTCAAGGTAGTTTATATTTTTCACTGTGCTATCCTGTTCATTTGCGAACTAGTGTTTCTCTCTGTTCTTCCCCTTATTTCTCTCCCTTCTAGTCATTTTAGTCTCTTACTATCTTCATAAAAGTTCTTTAGTTTTAAGTTTTATACAACTTCTTCTTCTACATCATCATCTAATTCTTTCTGGTTTGAAAGTTATTTTCTGTTTTTCAACTTGCTGTCCTGTGATTTCACTGTTCATATGAGGTTCGAGCTTCTGTTATTCCTCAGTTTTGAAGCCCTTCCCCTCTTTATTTCTCTCTGTGTTCTTCATTAAAGTTCTTCGTCTTTTGTAGATCTAGATTTTCTTTTTCTATCACTTCCTCCAATTCTTCTTAGTTTACGAGTTATATTTATTTTCCTACTGTTTCACTCTCTCATCTTCTTCCTTCTTCATCTCCACACAAACCCTTCCACATTCCTCTCTATATTTCTCTCCAAAGTTTATCCTCCACAACTCTCCTTTCATGGCGGTGTGCACATCAAGATGGGTGACGTTCCAAAGCTCGTGATGTGGACGACGACGGCTTCTTCATCCATCTCTTTCCACGATGATCTCTTTCAAGGTGGAGCGATCCTCTCCAAGGCTCGGTGAGGAGGAGAGGAGGGCGTCATCACCATTGCTACTACTATCTTCACATCTCAGGCCCCTCTTTTTGTTATTACTTTTGTGTTATGTTACTACATTGTAATCTTGCCACCTCTTTGTTGTAAGCTTGTCTTGCACTTCATGTACTCTTTCTTTTAAGTTAATGAAGAGAGTTATTCTTTTGATCTAGTTCTTGATCTTCTTCCATCTCTACCCCCTTCTTCTATCTCTTCTTTTCACTTCATGCAATTAATTTCTATAGCATATGCGCATAATCATAGGTGTTTTTAATTAAGTGTTTGGTTTGTTCTTCATTTCACTATTTTCTTTAAGCAAAGTAAAATCACAAGTGTTTTTCTAAAAGGTTACAAGGTTTTTAACTTTAAAAATCCCTTCTTCCCTGTGGATTAGACCCTTCTCGCCACCATATTACATCTCTCTTTCATCTAGTGCGAGTTAGAATTTTTTAAGATTGATACGCGTGTTTAAATGACGAACTTTCGCGTTATCAATTTTTAGCGCCGTTACCGGGGAGGAATGATGATTTTTGATTTAAGAACTTTATTTTCCTTGTATTTATAGTATACTAATAAAGCTTTCTTTTCTTTTTCTTTTTTTATAGAAAAAAAAATCAAAAAAATAGAGGTAAGTTTATCTTTCTTTCTTTCATCTTTTGATTTTGTCATTCATTTCAAAAAAAAGAACGAGAGATTGCGCTTCAAGTAAGTATCCTAACTCCTCTCATTTTGTGTTATTTCTCTAATGTTCTTACATATTATGGTTAGATAGGTTCACTAAATAAAAAAAAAAAGTCTTCACTTGAACCCAATAAAAATCATCATTCCAAGAATAGAAATCACACTTTCATATTCTAAGTCATGCATCGTTTAGGATAGAATTTTTTTCCTTGTTGTTTAACTTTGGTCATTGCATTTTGGAGATTGTGAGGGGCAAGGTGAGTTCTTTTCTAATCTTTTTCTTAATCACATGCTCATGCATACTTGCATAGAACCCCTTATTTGAACTTGGTTTGTTTCATATCATTCTAAAATATTCTAAGGGCAACACCCATAAGTAAGATAAGGTGGAGATTTCATCACCCTTCCTTAGCCAACAAACCACAATTTCCTTCATCTTTGCATCACCTAGACCCTAAATAAAATTCAATAGACGTTGACCTTAGGTTCACACTGTGGTTCTTGTGTTATTTGGGCTTACCCTCTTGTGAAAACCGGTGCCTAAGGTAAGACGGTCGGACGGCAAACGCCTTAAGCGGGCTAGTGGTTTGTAATTAGGTCCCTACGAAAGTAAGGGGAGCCTCCCACTATCCCACCCCTTACTTGGCCGGTGAAAATATTGAGGGTAAACTCAAGTTACACTTTAGCCATTTTGTGAAACCTAATTTATAGGTCTAAGTCACATCTAGGTCATCAGGTAATTTGTGTGACAACTTGTTTGTGTTTGCATAAAAAAATAAAAAAAATAAAAAGAAATCCTCATCTTCTCTCTCTTTGTTTTAGTTTATGTCAAAACTAAAATAAAAAATAAAAATCATCATAAAAAAATCTCTCTCATCTCTCTCTTCGTCCTAGTTTATGCAAGGAAGAAGATCACAACATCCAAACCTACTAGGACCCATTCAGGAAATAGAGAGAGTCTTGTATCCAAGAGACGATCTCTAAGAAGATCTTATGGCCGAAAATCAAGGACCTCACCACCAAAATCTCATGGCTGGAAATCTCAATCCTCCAAAACAAATGAAAGATTATTTCATTCCCAACCAATATCAACCTCCATCTTGCATTTACATTCCTCAAAATCAAGCCATCCAATATGAGATTAAGTCAAGCACAATTCAAATGCTCCCCTCATTTTATGGAAATACCAATGAGGACCCCTACAAGCACATTGATGAATTTTAGAAATTTGTTTCACGGTAAAAATCCAAAATTTCTCAGATGATGCCCTTAGATTGACCCTCTTTCCATTCTGTCTTAAGGATAAGACTAAATATTGGTTAAGCACTATAGGGAAGCCAATGAGAACTTGGGCTGAGATGCAACAAGAATTTTTAAAGAAGTTCTACCCTATAGGCCGCACCAATACCATGAGAAGGGCAATCACGGATTTTACCAAAACTCCAGGGGAACAAATGCATGAGTCATGGGAAAGACTCAAGGAATTGCTTAGGAAGTGTCTTCACCATGGGTTGTCCAGATGGTAAATAGTCCAATCTTTTTATGAGGGTCTATCCGATCAATTTAGACAAATGGTAGATGCATCATCTGGAGAGGCATTCATGAGCAAAAGTGAGGATGAGGCGTATGATTTTTTCGAAATGCTTAGTGAGAATTCTATCAATCATGCTTCTTTATCATCCTATGAGAGATCCATTGGGCCCTCCAAGCAGGCCGGATTATATGAGGTCAAGGCCTAGGGTGATTTTGAACCAAGATTGGACATAAGTCTCATCACTCAAAAGTTGGATAAAGTAGAGAGTCTGACTCAAAAGTTAGACCAACTCTTGACTTTGAAAGACCCTTCTTGCCAACCATCATCCCATTCCTACTCAGGTCAATCTGTCACTCCACATGAGGCATGCACTCTATGTGCAAGCCCATCCCATCACATCACAGAGTGTCCAACTGCGGCTCAATTACCCCCTGCCATCCAGGAGCAAGTCTTTGCAGCCCAAGGATTCTCTAAGCCCAATAATGACCCATTTTCAAACACATACAATTCGGGCTGGAGGAATCACCCGAACTTTTCTTGGAAATCCCAACAAACTCCACCTCAAGCAACCAACCCCTCTGTTCATCAAGCCCAAAAGTAACCCATGCAAAGTCAATTTCAAACCCAACCCAGCACCTTCAATCCATTTGGTAGAGGTCCACAAGCTCAATTCCTTCCTATGGGCTATTCATATTTTCAATCTAATCAAGGCCAATCCACTTACCAACCTCCGCCTCAATCTCACTTCGAAGATAAATTCAATCAACTCCAACAAATCATCTTGAATCAACAACAATCCTTTTCCAAGTTAGAAAGTCAAATAGGATAATTGGCGGAAGCTACAATGATAAGAGAAGTGGGTCAACTTCCAAGTTAACCCGTGGCCAACCCAAGAAACCAACCCCCGAGTTTTCCTCCACAACCGGGCCTCCTACCTCAACCCATCCCACAAGCCCAACCTAAAGGCCCACAATTTGAAAATGTCAAGGTTATTTCAACTTTGAGGAGTGGAAAGGTGTTAGATGACCCATACAAGGATGGAAAGGAGTTGTAAGATTCCATAGAAAAGAATCAAGATAATGAGGATGCAAGCAAGTAGGATTGCACTCATGATAAGTTGGGGGGAGATCCTAAAGGGAAAGGAAAGGCCCATGAAGATCCAAATTTCTATCAACCCAAGGTCCCCTTTCCTAATGCCCTAGAACCCAAGCCCACTAAGACTAGGCAGCCCAAAATGAGGAATTCATGGAGCTCTTTTCACAAGTTCACATCAATATTCCACTCCTAGATGTCATAAAACATGTTCCGGCCTACGCCAAATTCCTCAAAGAGCTTTCCACTCCAAGAAGAGGGCTCAAGTCGACCCCTAAGAAAATTTGGCTCTTCGAGGATGTTAGTGCGGTCTTGATGAACAATCTCCCTAGAAAGTTGAAGGATCCCGGTGCTCCCCTCATCTCATGTGATATAGGTGGTGTAACCATTGACCGTGCCCTCCTCGACTTAGGAGCTAGTGTCAACCTTTTACCCACCTCTATTTATGAGCAATTTGATATAGGGGAACTCAAGCCAACCCCCGTCATTCTCCAACTGGCTGATCGCTCAGTCACGACCCCTCGAGGTTTGATAGAGGATGTGATTGTGAAAGTCCATGATTGCTACTTCCCCATTGATTTCCTCATTCTTGACATGGCCTCCTCCTCGAAGCTAAGTCACACCCCAATCATACTAGGACACCCATTCCTTGCTACTGCGAAAGCTAACATCAATTGTGCTACGGGGACGATGGACATCTTATTTGAAGGTCAAAAAGTTTCTCTCAATGTGTTCAAAGCCTCCCAATATTTGGACCTAGATGAAGAATGCCACTTCATAGACATCTACTATGAACTTATTGGGAATAATCTAGGCATGGGTCAAATAAGAGAGGTCAATGCTCTTCAAGATTCCCCTCATCATAGTAGCATTTGGCATAAGGTTGAACCACTTCCAGCTTTGCAAGATGAACCAGCCCTTTCATCACTTGAAAGTTCTCCTAAACTTGAGCTTAAGCCCCTTCCGGACTCTCTCAAATATGCATTCCTAGGCCCCGATCAAACCCTTCATGTTATCTTAGCTTCCAATTTTACCCCTACCCAAGAAACACTTCTCCTAGAAGTCCTTAGGACTCACAAGGGTGCCATAGGTTAGACCGTGGCCGATCTTAAGGGGATAAGTCCGTCTATTTGCATGCATCACATTTAGATAGAGGACAACACCAAACCTAGTCGGGAAATACAAAGGAGGTTGAACCCGAACATGAAGGAGGTGGTGAAGAAGGAGGTTGTCAAATGGCTCGATGCGGGAATTATTTATCCCATATCGGATAGCCAATGGGTGAGTCCCACTCAAGTGGTTCCTAAGAAATCGGGACTCACCGTGGTCCAAAATGAACAAAGAGAAGATGTGCCCACTACGCCCACCACGGGATGGAGAGTGTGCATCGATTATAGGAAACTCAATGCCATGACCAAAAAGGACCATTTTCCACTCCCCTTTATTGACCAAATTCTAGAAAAATTGGCAGGCCAAAGATATTTTTGTTTCCTAGATGGATATTCTGGGTACAATCAAGTGGCCATTTATCCGGAAGACCAAGGGAAGACCACATTCACTAGTCCATATGGAACATTTGCCTTTCGGAGAATGCCATTCGGCCTTTGCAACGCACTGGCCACTTTTCAAAGGTGCATGATGGCCATTTTCTCTGATATGGTAGGAGAATTCTTGGAGATCTTTATGGATGATTTTTCTGTATTTGGGGAGTCATTAGAAAATTGCTTGAAAAATTTGAAGAAAGTGCTTGCGAGATGTATTGAAACTAACCTTGTTCTTAGTTGGGAAAAGTGTCACGTCATGGTTCAAGAGGGCATAGTTCTGGGCCATATTGTGTCCGAATGGGGTATAGAGGTGGATAAAATCAAGATCGACCTTATTTCTAATCTCCCTCCTCCGACCTTTGTGAGGCAAATTCGTTCATTCCTCGGCCATGCCAGTTTTTACCGTCGGTTCATAAGTAACTTTTCTAAGATTGTCCATCCGTTAACTCTTCTCTTGGCCAAAGACACTCCATTCCATTTAGATGTTGCCTGCCTTGAGGCTTTCAATACCCTTAAAGAGGCTTTGACTAAGGCACCCATTCTCTAATCTCCTAATTGATCTTTATCTTTTTAAATCATGTGTGATGCCTCTGACTATGCTATCGGGGCAGTTCTGGGCCAAGAAATTGATAAGTGTCCGGTGGTGATATATTATGCGAGTCGCACCCTCGCCGATGCTCAGCTTAACTACACCACCATTCAAAAGGAGCTGTTAGCTGTTGTCTTTGCCCTTGAAAAATTTTGATCATATCTCTTAGGGGCAAAAGTCATTGTGTACTTTGATCACTCAGCTCTCAAATATTTATTCTATAAGAAGGATGACAAACCTAGACTCATTAGGTGGATCCTCCTACTCCAAGAATTTGATCTTGAGATTCGAGACAAAAAAGGTTCTGAGAATAAAGTTGCCGATCATCTTTCTCAGATTCTCACAACTGATAATGCTCCTTTGCAAGATTCATTTCCAGATGAACATATCTTGTCCATCACCCATAGTCAACTCCCATGGTTCGCAGACATTGTCAACTACTTAACTGTGGGATAAATTCATAATGGGTGGTCTAAACATGAAAAAGAATATTTCTTTGCCAAAATCAAACACTATTTCTGGGAAGATCCTAAATTGTTCCACGTAGGTCCAGATCAAATAATTAGGAGATGTGTCCCCGAGGAAGAACAACAAAGTGTTCTGAATTTTTGTCACACTCTAGCTTGTGGGGGACACTTCGTGGGAAAGAAAACATCTGCCAAAGTCTTGCAAAGTTGATTCTTCTAGCTCACTCTCTTCAAAGATGCCTATGAATTTAGCAAGACTTGTCTTAGGTGTCAAGCCATTGGAAACATGAGCAAACGCGATATGATACCACTCAACCCCATTCTAGTGGTCGAAATCTTTGATGTTTGGGGAATTAATTTTATGGGGCCCTTTCCGCCATCATTCAGACATGAGTACATTCTTGTGGCAGTCGACTATGTGTCTAAATGAATTGAAGCCATTGCCACCTGGACTAATGATCACAAAGTTGTCATGAAGTTTGTTCGAAAGAATATAATTTAAAGGTTCGGGTGTCCGAGGGTGATCATTAGTGACGGAGGTTCTCATTTCACTCATGCCCAATTCCGAGCTCTTCTCGGGAAATATGGGATCACTCATAAGATTTCCACCCCCTATCACCCCCAAACAAGTAGCCAAGTGGAGACATCCAATAGGGAGATCAAAAATATCTTGCAGAAATCTATTAGGCCCGATAGGAAGGATTGATCCGAAAGATTGGATGACGCTCTTTGGGCCTATCGGACAGCATACAAAATTATCATTAGAATGTCTCCATATAGGTTAATCTTTGGAAAAGCTTGTCACTTACCCGTTGAGCTTGAGCATAGGGCCTATTGGGCTATTAAGCAGTTCAATTTTGACTCGGCCCAAGTCGGATCTCATAGGGCCCTACAACTAAATGAGTTGGAGGAGTTGAGGAATGAAGCCTATGAAAATGCCAAGATTTACAAAGCCAAGACCAAAGCTTTCTATGATAAACACATTGTGAGAAAATCATTTCAACCTGATCAAAAGGTTTGGCTCTTTAATTCAAGGTTGCGCTTATTCCCCGAAAAATAAAAGTCTAGATGGGATGGACCATTTGTTGTGCTCAAAGCCTTTGATCATGGTGCTGTCAAAATTCTAGATCCTAAAAATGGTCAAATTTTCACTGTCAATAGTCAGCGTCTCAAACTCTACTTGGAGAACACACAACTTCCATCAAAGGAATCAATCTCACTGAGTGACCCATGATAAATACAAGAATGTCGTCTGGCTGAAGACATTAAACTTAGCACTTCTTGGGAGGCAACCCAACCATTTCTCTTCAAAAATCTAGTGACTCATTTTCATTTATGTTTGTAGGAGCTGGAAGAAGTCGTTCGTAAAACTACCTGCCAAAATAGCCATGTCTGCGCACCCAGGTTGTACCTTTCCTTCCCAAGCATTCATGTATGCATTGTCCTGTTCATACATTCTACATGCCATTGAGGATAATGTCATTCAAGTTGGGGGGAGAGAAAAAATTTTTCATGATGCATATAGCACAACCTGACAGGAGTTCTGTCTTGCATGTCATCATTGCATGAAAGTAGAAAGATGTAAACCCCATTTTGAGTTTCATGATTTATGCTTAAATTAAAAGTAATTCTCAAATAAAAAAGACTAGGAAGAAAGATGATGAGAAATTTAGTCAATCTAGCCATGAAAAACTGATATAAGAATCTCTTTAAAGTTCATGTGCACTTAAAAAAAAAAGAAGAAATTCATATTGCACACTAATGAAACAAGCAAGACAAGTCCTCTGCTATTCTTTGGTATGCTGTCTGATATTCTACACTTCTTAAGAAAAGAGATCTTTTTACAAAGCTTTCTATCAAATTATCTATCAAATAAGCGTAATGGTACAAAAAAGAGAGAGAAAAACACACCATGAAAAATGTCCCTAGTCTTAGTAACCGAGCCTACTTCACCTAAGACGTGTTGAGGTTTGCGTAAAACGGAAAAGAGAACCTTGATCTATGAAACCGGGACTGCTTCTCCTAAGGCAAGAGTCGAGGTTCGCGTTGAGCAGTGAAGGGTAGTGCATCATCATGTGTGGTATAAAAGATCCCAAAGGGACAAAGCAATAAGGCAGATAAAAAGCTAATATAGTTAATGCTCTGATCTAAGAGGTGCAGGGTTGAAAGGCATTTGCTTGGAATAGCGAATGAGGGATGCAATTGTCTAAGATGTGGATTTGGCAGTTACATATGCACAAGTGCTATTGAGCTTTGATTTGAATTCTTGATCATGTAGTTCCTACGTAAGGCTAGTGTGTATTAATGATTCCAGATTCTTAATCTTTGGTTGATTTTATGAAGGGAGAGTTGGATATGAGAGTATGAATTTTATAAAAGCTTGTTAGTCCTAAATTTTAATTTATTTGCATTGCTAAGGGACTAGCAATGAGTAAGTTGGGGGGTGTGATAAGTGTCCATTTTTTATGATAATTCATCACATGTACACCATTTTATGTGCATATGATCAGATAATTATGCATGTCCCATCGTTAATCTAAGCTTTACATGTAAATTGAGTATTTCACGTAAATTGATTAATTTGGTGATATTATTTAATGAATTAAAGTTGAGGGCCATGAGTATTAATTCTCCATTGCATAATTAATTATGAGCATTTAAGATTTATGTGCACATTATGATAATTTTTAAGGACTAAATTATAATTATGTGTGTGCAGGACACTGAAGATAATTGTAAGAGAAGTTGGGGGCAAAATTGTCATCACCACTTTGACCAAGTCAAACAAAAAAAGACACAAATTTTGGTTGGAGTGAAAAGATAACTCAAAATATTTTTGTTGGAGGGAAAAGAAAATTCGAAGTTTGATATAGAGGAGAAGAAGCACACATCTTGGTTGGAGGGAAAATTGAATTCAAAGTTTGAAATAAAGGAGAGGAATGATGAGTCTTGGGAAAGGGGTTGTCCAAAGCCCAAGGAGGGTGTACTCACCTCCTTTTCCTCTTCCCCATGCATCATATTCTACCTAAATCCCAACCATCCATCTCCTTTTGATACAATCTCCACCCTCCATCTATCCAACTTTCCCTATAAATAGCCCATGACAAGGAGGAGAAGGGAGTTCTTCTTTTGGCATTTTCTCTCCCTCTCACATCTTTTAGTTCACCGAGTTCCCCCTCTTTCGTCCCTTTTCTTCTCTTGCGGTCTTCATGAAAGTTCTTTATTTTTATGTCCTCTACAACTTCTTCTGCATCATCTTCTAATTTCTTTTGGTTTTCAAGGTATGGTATGTTTTTCACTGTGCTATCCTGTTCCTCTGCGAACCAGTGTTTCTCTCTATTCTTCCCCTTATTTCTCCCCCTTCTAGTCATTTTCGTCTCTTACTATCTTCATGCAAGTTCTATGGTTTTAAGTTTTCTACAACGTTTTCTTCTATATCATCTTCTAATTCTTTCTGGTTTGAAAGTTATTACCCATTTTTCCACTTACTGTCCTGTGATTTCACTGTTCATCTGAGGTTCTAGCTTCTGTTATTCCTCAGTTTTAAAGCCTTTCCTCTCTTTATTTCTCTCCGTGTTCTTCATTAAAGTTCTTCCTCTCTTGTAGATCTAGATTTTCTTCTTCTATCACTTCCTCCATATCTTCTTAGTTTACGAGTTATATTTATTTTCCCACTGTTTCACTCTCTCATCTTCTTCCTTCTTCATCTCCACACAAACCCTTCCACATTCCTCTCTATATTTCTCTCCAAAGTTTATCCTCCACAACTCTCCTTTCATGGCGGTGTGCATATCAAGACGGGTGACGTTCCAAGGCTCGTGACGTGGACGACGACGGCTTCTTCATCCATCTCTTTCCACGGTGATCTCTTTCAAGGCGGAGCGATCCTCTCCAAGGCTCGGCGAGGAGGAGACGACAGCGTCATCACCATTGCTAGTACTAGCTTCACATCTCAGGCCCCTCTTTTTGTTATTACTTTTATGTTATGTTACTTTATTATAATCTTGTCACCTCTTTGTTGTAACCTTGTCTTGCACTTCATGTACTCTTTCTTTTAAGTTATTGAAGAGAGTTATTTTTTTGATCTAGTTCTTGATCTTCTTCCATCTCTACCCCCTTCTTCTATCTCTTCTTTTCACTTCATGCAATTAATTTCTATAGCATAGGCGCATAATCATAGGTGTTTTTAATTAAGTGTTTGGTTTGTTCTTCATTTCACTATTTTCTTTAAGCAAAGCAAAATCACAAGTGTTTTTCTAAAAGGTTACAAGGTTTTTAAATTTAAAAATCTCTTCTTCCCTGTGGATTCGACCCTTCTCGCCACCATACTACGCCTCTCTTTCATCTAGTGCGAGTTGCAATTTTTTAAGATTTATACGCATATTTTAAACGATGAACTTTCGTGTTATCAGATGCTCTTAAGCCGTATAGAACAAGCTGTTGGGTCCATCTTCCCGTGTCACCTCCCAAGTTTTGGAAGGCTCGATGGTGGGGTTATCAAGGCCGGGAATCGGCTTGGTGAGGCCGTCCGGGACTCCAATGTAATTGTGCTGCCGATCGACCTGCACTTCATTAGCTTCGGCGTATAATGCTGGAGGTGCTATTCTGCCCACGTCCCCGGATGCCGTGATATGGGAGACCACCTTGGGCTTGACATATCAGCGCGGCGGTGGTGGATACCAATCGTCACTGAATGCACCTCTTGATGCCCCCGCAGGGGTTTTAGCTTCAGAGGTCTTTTGAGAAGGCCCCGCATATAGGTTGGCATCCGCCAAGTGACATTCAAATACCTCGAATGGGTGGAGGTCAGCAAATATTCTCTCATCCTTCCCTTGGAGACTGTATTTGATACATTGGTGGAGCGTGGAGGGCACCACCATATTCTCATGCAGCCATGGGCGGCCGAGCAGTGCTTTGTACGAGGTGCGGGAGTCGATGACATGGAACTGCACCGTCGTAGTGAAATCTGCCAAGGTGAGTGTGAACTCTGCCACCCCAATCGACACTTCACATTTCTGATTGAAGTCGGTGATGCGCATATCCATGACTTTCTCGAGATGCACGTTGAAGTGGTGCCCCTCGTATATTCTATAGGGCAGGATGTTGACTGCTGCACCGGGATCAACCAGAATCCTGTTCAGCTCCCTTCCATTCAGGTGCCCCTTCATATACAGCGGCCTGTTGTGGCTGATGGTAGGTAGCAGCATATCCTCTGGAGTGAAGGTCATGCTAGCTTCCGGCATTGTCTCAGCCAAGCAGGTCTCAAAATGAGCAGGCGTCTGCAGAGCAGTGATGATTGCCTGTCGAGTCTCTTCACTCAAAGAGAGGATCTCCCAGATTATAAATCGAGCAGGGAGCTTCTTAGGTAGCTTCATTATTCAGCTCCCAGCTCAGACATTGGAAAGCTTGATCTCTTCAGCCCACTTGGGCTTGAGAGAGTCCTGAGTTACAGCCCCTGACGGACCTGCTTCATCTGCTTCAGACTCGGTGCCTTTCTGGCTGGTACCGAATCCTTGGCGCTCTTCATTAACTACTGCAGGGCAAGCTCCATCTGTATTTGGAGCTTCGGCAGATTATGTTGGCTACGGGTGAACATCCCCGGGCGCAGGGTTAGCCTTCTGGCATGGCTGCTTCCCCTTAGACATCTTCATAAGTTTAAGGAATGAAGGGACTGTCTTGCCCCCACTCTTGTTATATAATCCTGGCGGAGGAGGGATCTGGACCCCCTTGACCTCCTGGGGAGGTGTCTTGTAGGGCTGCTCTCCCCTGAATATGATGTTGTGGTTAGACGGCGGCTGGCTCCCCCATTTTCGGCCTGACCGGGTGGCATGTGCAGCGGTTGCAGCCTCGGCCTTGCTCTCCCCAGCATGGGGTGTGAAGCAAATTTCCTCTTCTTCCTCCTCTCTAGGCAGGTTGAAGAGTGCTGATAGAGTATTGTAGGAGACAACCTGCACTTTATCGGTCTTAGCGGCCTTTCCTGTCTTCTTCTTTTATTTCTTCCTCTTTCTTGCTTCAGCAGGTGCCTGCCACCAGAACAGACTGCCCTCCTTATCGAGTGCTGCTTCAGCTTCCTCCTTTTGCTCGAGTGAGAGCTGCTCCAGTTCTTGCTAGGGGACATGGTCCCGCACCAGCAAAGGCTTCAATTCGGGCTGCACGTACTCGTCTAGCCCTTCGATAAGGTTTTGTAGTCAGCGGACCCCAGGATTGGTATCCTTGACCACCGGCAGCAGAGTTTGTCTCCTCCGATTGTGTGTAGGTATCCTGATGGCTGCAGGTGGAGTGGTCCATGCAGGTGCTACCACCGGTGGAGTGGGTCGTGGTGTAACACCATGGATATGTGCCCCCACTTTCGGGTGGGGTGCTTTCTTCCTTTTGTGCTTCGCAGGGGCTTGCTGCCATCCCTGCAGTCCCTTTGCGGGCCCCAAGAAATGAGTTTCATAAGTGCTCCGCGTACTTGCTTCAGAGATCTCCTCGGGCAATGCCTGATATAGGGAGATCATGTTGACTCCTGCTCTTCTAAGAGGGGCTTCATGTGGCCGAGGAAGGTCCACTTTGTACTCTCCCAATTCTATTTCATTTTTCTTCACCATCCCTTCGATGATGTCCTTGAAAACATAACAGTCTTCGATTGGATGCCCCAGCATCTGGTGGTAGGGGCAGAATCTTGGACTGTCCTTTTTCTTCAAGTCCTCCGGCCTCTTTGGCTCTGGCAGGGTGACCACGCCATACTCCGTTACCCAGTCGAACAAAATCCTGGTTTTGTCCTTCGGAAAGGAGTAGGCTTTCTTCATCTTGTCCCGTAGCGAGGGACCTTCTTTGCCATCTGGGGCTTTTGCAGGCTGTGGGGCGACCGCCTTCTCGCCCTTATCTTTCTACTGTTCGAATGCCTTGATATCAAGGGCGTTCACTCGTTTAGGCATCGGGCGCCGCTCCACTGCCTTGCCCTTCTGGGTTGTACCGACAGTTGATGCAGGAGTAGGTCTGGCAAGAAAGGCTTCCACCTCGGCCACGATATTGTTTAGTCGGTCAAATGACCGTATTTCCATTCTGATAATCTTTTCTAGAACCTCCCTCCTGAGGTTCTGTTTGCATATTTGCACAACGTCCTCCAGATGCGGGGGCCGCTTGCACCTCATTCCGAGGTTCTTCCACCTCTTAATATAGTCAAGGGCTGTCTCATCTGCCCTTTGCTTTGTCGAGTAGAGTTCGGCCACTGTAACCTCCCTCTCCATAACATGGAATCTTTTCCTGAACTTCCTCTGCATATCCGACCAGTCGCTGATCGACCCGGCCGGGAGGCTGGAGTACCATTCAAATGCGAGCCCCGTCAGTGAGGACCCGAAAAACTTTAGCAAGTATGATTCATCGGTGGCCTGATCACCCATGACAGTCATATAATATGCAACGTGTTCCTTCGAGGATCCCTTCCCGTTGAACTTGTCAAACTTGGGCGACTTGTTGATTCCTGGGGGAAGCCGCTTGGCAGCATGGTGTTGCGGGTATGGCACCCGATAGGCATCAAATGCGACGTAGTCGCCTTCACTTCTTTCTGTGAGCTTCAGCTCGATCATCCTCTCCACCATCATCCGGTTCATGACCGTGGGGTCGACTGGGTTCGGATAGAAGTGTGTCGGCTGCAGGTATGGGGTGACCAGAGTGGTCACCTGTGGAGGACGCAGCAACGGGGGTGCCTAATGCACCTGAGGGAGCACCGGCAGCATCAACGGCTGCGACTATGGTGGCCGCTACTGAGTTGTTGCCATGCTTGGCTCTGACGACTGAGGCAAGGTGTAGAGTGGCGGAGGGTCGACATGACGAACCGCTCCCCGGGATGATTCACCTTGTACTTCGGGCGGCTTGGAAGCTGATGACTGTTCAGTCTTCTCCATCAGCTATTTCTTCAGCAAGTCTATCTCTTGCCGATATCTTTGAAGTAGCATCAGGACCGATGGGTCCATAGTTGCCATGCTGGGAATGACTTCTGTTGCTTCCCCGGACGTACCCTCGGGCAGGATGTCGAGGAGGACGCCATCTTCTTCTTCTGCCGTCACCACATTGACGGTTAGAAT
The DNA here is from genome assembly GCA_022559845.1 of Amorphophallus konjac. Lineage (NCBI taxonomy): Eukaryota > Viridiplantae > Streptophyta > Magnoliopsida > Alismatales > Araceae > Amorphophallus > Amorphophallus konjac. The sequence goes on along the minus strand of CM040118.1, from coordinate 177,576,999 downwards.
AGCAGCTTCCTCATTCCACTGGTGGGAGACCAGGGGTTGTTTTCCTCTAGTTGTCGCCAGGAGCTGCCTTGCGGCTTCTGTTCTTCGAGTATTCGGCTCCGGCCTTGCGGCCAATTGAGCCAACTCGCGGGGGTCTTCAGGAAGTCCCCAGTATCAGCCGAGTATGCCAGCCATGTTGCAGGTGAAGACCTGCATCCTTCTTCTCTGTCGATAGACCCTTCTCTTAGCCCGATCCGAGAAGGTCAGCCTCTCGAACACAGAAGTCCTTCTTGTATCCTCCCGTCTAGGGGTGGCTTTATCAGCTTCGATCTCAAAGCCGTCATCATAGTCATTATCGTCGACTGACAACATCATCATCTTTTCTCTTTCATCTTCTTCAACTGCCATTGGTAGGCAGAAGTCTTCACTGGCTGCGGTTGCTTGCATCAGCCGCTGCTGACCAAGTGAGGGGTTTCCTAGCCCTCGGAAATAGTTCTTGACGAAATTGGTCATCTCTTCTCGACCCCGTTCTTGATGCAGCACGGGGGACAGTTGTCGACCTCCCGCAGGAGGGATGTAAGCTAGTCGAGCTCTGTCAGCAGGTTGCCGGAATCTTCGTCCCATAGCAGGGACGTTGGCTTGGCGGGCACAGGCCCGGAAACTTTCGCGGCGCGGAGGGTCCACAACCCCTTCTTCTTCTCTCGGGGCCAGGCCCCTTTCCTCCCTTCCTTCTATTCCGTCGCGAGCAAGGCGGCGGCGGACAGGTGCAGCTTGATGGACAGGTTGGACCCTTTTGGGGACCCACACTTGTTTAAATTTCTTTGGCCTGGGGGCCAACTTCTCTTGGCCGTGACGGCCGACTTCTTCTCTTTCTGCCCTCCTTCCAGCGAGGGCTTGGTATGAGTTGTAGATGGGTACGGCGGGGACGACCCGGTCCGGGACTATCCGTGCATCACGCCCGTCGAGGAAGACGCGTACGCCACCGACCATCATGGATTTATCGAATTACGATAGAGATCCGGTAACCATGGCAGTACCTCTCCAGAGTTGTTTGCACTGACGCCCTCCAGAGTTCTTGCTGACAGCATCGAGGCGGACCCCACGGATGACATGGTGCACCAGGCAGCTGGGGACCAGAGTCGGACTCTTGGGCGAGTCGTTGCAACATAGAGCCTTCAGAGGCTCCACATTCTTTGTAGCTCCCTCGACGGGCTCCGAGGGTTCTACCTCCAGCATGTCTACGAAGGCCAGCCCCAAGAAGTTGAGGAAGCCGACAGCGGTAGGGAAGCTGCCGAACACCGTGGGCATCGCCAGGTACCCTTGTGCATGACCTGCAACAATCGACGGGCCGAAACCGACGCTAGGCAGTCCACTTGTTGTCGTCATTGTTTGCCTGTAAAGACAAACAAATCAATGATTAGTAGCCTTTGGGAGGGCCTCGAAGCCCGCATATCTCAGCAAAGAGATGAAAGGTGACACTGGTCCCACCAGACGTGCCAGACTTGTTGGGATCGCTTGTTCTACATGTGTTTTATTGACAAACTTATTTGGTTTATTTACACGTCGATCAACCAATTAACTAACCGGTAATTAACTGACTGATTGACTACACAGGCGTGCCAGTCACGTACGTGACGAGTTTATTATGCACTCATTCTGACCCGTGTCGGGCGAGAGTGAGGTTCGGTCGGGACCAGCAGTCCGCCACACCATAAAGGCTATGACGTTAATTACATCCCCCACGAGGAGGGGAAAACCTTTGATTAATTACAGATAGCGGGCTGTCGAGGCTGGAATAAAGACGCGAAGATATGAACGTGACAGGGTCACATGAGATGCTTCTATCTATCATGCGAGAGAGGCATGGTTCATTAAGTTGGATACCCTCGATATGTGGCGGAGGACATAGGTCCGAAGACCACCATCGCGCATGGCAAAGACTTCCAATCGGAAGTGACTCGGACTTCCGTCAATGCCATTTGATATATCGGAGGGGGTCCATGCAGGAATGCATGCATGATGCTCATGACAACGCTAAGCATGGTCACAGAGTTGTGAAGATGAACAATGATAAATCAAGTTTATCAATCTCCACCAAGGGAGACGAAAGGGGTAACATGGGCATGATAACTGAAGCATGATGATAACAGACATGATAGTAGAAGCATGATAATAAGGTGGTTCAGACTTGAATAGCCCTTCCCTTACTTAATTTATTATTGATTAGGGTTTATTAATCTCGGCCATAGGAGGCGAAGATCGCTCCGGAGATAAGTGAGTGATTAGAACGGCACAACGATTCAAAACCGGCGCGATCGCGTATAGGGATAGGTTTCCCTGGCTCGGCCAAGCGTAGGCAAAAGGGTCTTAATCCGGCGTGGCCATGGCAAACGTTAAACCGGCGTGGTGGCATTGGGGCGCGCCAGTTTAGGGCGCACCGGGAGCAAAGCAATTAAAGTCATGAAGCTATGAGTCTATTGTTAATCCGGCGCGGGGGGGTACCGCGCCAGATTAGGGCGTGCCAGATTAGGACCGCGCCGTTTTAGTTTATTTTTGATGAATTTTGAAATGATTTAAGCTTATTAGGACTCTGTTGAGAGTTTTGAAGTTAATTAGGGTGATTGTTCATTTAATCGGAGTCCAGAGCCCCCAGAGGCGAAGTTATGAGCTAGTGCGAGGTTCATACTCGAGCACTAGGGTCCTTGTCCACAGAAAAAAAGTTTTATTGAAGCCATTTGGATATGAGTAAACTCATATGTTAGAAGAATTCTTTCAAAAATTGGGCAGCATCTCCCCCGTCCCTGAAGGATTGCAGGGGAGAAACGAGGTCATACCCACTTGTGGAGTAAGCCCCTAAACAGCCGGTCTGCATGGTGGCAGCCAGCAAAACCCCAATCGGACAGGATACCCCGAGGACAAGCCTGCGAGGGGCACCATAGTTCCGTGGGTGGAAACAGAGGGACGAGGCAGCTATTGACGGAATCAACACCCCGAGGAATGGCCTACGAGGGGTGGGCAACCCACAGCGTGCATTGCATCCATTAGCAAGAGAGCATTAGGGAGAGAGGCCCTGAGGACAAGCCTACTAGGAGCGTTCGTCCCTTACCCACCACAGAATCTTGGGAGACTGTGGGTTTGACATTATTGGGTTGAAGCCCCTGTTGTTATCAGCCTTTCGGCCCCTGGGAAGCATCCACCACTGAGAGATGGAGTCCCTTCGACCGATTGGTAGTTCTATGAAACGATGGGGAATATCCCCCTCCCCGGATGACTAGGATAAAACCAACGGGACTCGAATGGTTCAGTGGCTGCGAACCATAAAATGAGGAGAATGAGTGTATTCGGTATTAAAAGATCACCATTCACGGAGTCAAGGTGCTGATGCTCACGAGACTGGGTTTCCATTCATGGAGGAGAAGGCAAGCAACAGTCACGGAGAAAGGTGGCTGATATGTAGACCAGATGATTTATCTACATACGCATATGCTCGAGTGGCTGGAATGCATAATCACAAGACGGGTCTTACCGTTCTGGAGGCGGCTTCCAACTCCTCTGGGCAATTGAGCAATGCAAAGAGGAGAGGGAATGGCAACCGGACCTCATATCAAGGCAGGAAGAGACATGTGCACAGGCACAGCTCTATCCACAATGTATATAGAAACTATCAGGTGAGGCATGGCCACGACCTCGATGTGAAGGACCTAGAGAGGGGTCGTCTCTATAGCCCATGACATCCCAGGGCATGTTTCAGGGTCGGAGAAGCCGGAATCGGAAATCACGCGCGGGAGGAAACTGACATATACACCGACTAGGATAGAAATAGGTGAGAGAGAGAAGGCATTGAACATTCAATCCGCCATCACATTCATATATTCATACCATCATCCCATCAACGGGGGAGGCCAACACATATGTTACAGATTCGGCGCCGGCATCATGGCACAACCACCGTATTCTAATTACAGAGAGGCTCACAGAAGAACAACTCAAAAAGATGGCGAAGGGGGGGGGGAGGTTGGCTCATATCATTGCCATCCCCCCCCCTCTCGCTTACATTCGATTGAGAGGAAACAAATCGTAGGACAGACGGGAAAACACAGACGACCCACCTGTCCTAAGAACAGAGTATCGGGCTCTCCTTTCTTCTCCGGCTCCGGAGGGCTTCAGGCAAAGGAGGGCAGGCGGCGGCAAAGGACCCTCAGCGAGACCCTGCTTCACTCGCAAGAAAACCCTCTCTCGCTCCAAGGTAATTGGCTCTCAGACTCCCTCTTCCTTTCCTTCAATTCTTCTTTCGGTTCGCCCTCTCCAACCCTCTTTTTTTTGTTTCGAAAAATGGCCATTTATACAGGGGCCGTTCGAGGTTTAATCTGGCATGAGAATTAGCATGCCGGGGAAAGGGCATTTTGAAGCCTTTTGCGTGCCGGAATAGAAGGGCGCCGGACAAGGGGCGGGCCGGTTTAGGGCGCGCCATATTAGCATCTCCCGCTCGTCACAGGCTAGCCGGTGAGTCCGGGGATGGTTCCGGGAATCACCGTGAACATTCATACAGTTCTTCGAAACCTCGACGGGATGCCTCGTCGAAGTTCTCAGGATGACGTATGGCCCTTCTCGGAACCTCGAACATCTTTTGTTTGAACACGCGGGTTTTCCGCTGACACAGCCCTCGGCACTATGATTCGTGCTGTTGGCTCAGCCTGTTTTATGCTCGAAGCTTCTTGGAGGGTGGGATGGCACCCGAGATAGTTCCGCCCATGTCGAGCGATCATTCGGCCACTAACGGGCCCCACTTGGCGAGAAGCCATACCCGTGCCGGGTAGCCAGGATCTTCTGACGACAGAGCCTTCGGTCCTCCGTTTTGAAGAGCCAAGGGCATTCTTTCATCTCAGGAGAGTCTTTCATGAGGTGGGTGGCCACCGGGTAGACCGTCGTCCTTGGTCGGACAACAGGTGTACTGTATGCGGCACGACGGAGTCGATGCCGGTTCATTGGGCAGGCTTGGTCGCACTGCCGGTTGGTTGTGAGTTCATCTCGATTCTCCTGAGGTGAAGTCCCCATGTTCATACAGGGTGACCTGGAGCTCTGGCAGCTTGAGAAGTCTTCAATATGTTGATATTTGTCGGCTTCTATGCTTCAGTGGGCCGTGTCATTCGTCTTTGAGGCTTGATCACCGCAAGTGATATTTTGAGTGCCAACAGTAACATGACCCGCGGTGTACATGGAGATGATGGACCCTAAAGCGGGATGAGTGAAGCCACGACCTGTGGGCCGGTCGAAGCCTGGAGCCAACAAGTGCGTAAAAGTCAATTACCGGTCTAACCCTTTAAGAAGGTCATCCAATGTATCCACATAGTGACTAGATCGGAAAGTGGTGTGAAATGAATTGATTGGCACTAGAGGTAGGATAGGGTCCATGGATGGGAAGGGAGGTGGGGCCAAGCCATTTTGAGCCAGCTAAGTAGTGGCTCGGTGATGAAAAGTGTGCCCATTAAAAATACGGGTGGCTCGGGCTTTCGTGGCTCCAAATAAGATGATTCCGAATAAAGTTCGGAAGTAGAGGGTGGTGGCATTGGATCTCTCGTGGGTGGTGAAGGAGGGGCCTTCATGATGGGGAGAGGGCCTTGGGGTGGCACCTTAGATGGTATCGGGTTGGGGCTACCGGTTGCTACCTCCTTAGGCTCGTGCTTGGTTCCATTATATCTAGGAGGTAGGCAAGGGGAAACTAGGGACTCGATATAAGCACACCTCCTATCCACTCTATCCGAAATGATTTGGAAGAGTTCGGCAATGGTGGGGTTTGGAGTAGGAGCGATGTGATGGACTCTCCCATATGAACTTGGCTTAGTCCTGGACCTAGGCCCTTCTACATGCGTGGCGCTTTGCCTCCGATTATGGCCCACTTGGGTGGAGGTGGTTGGGTGGGGTCGGTTGGAGGTGACTGGGCCGGATAGGTAGACCTTCCTAAGTTCGCCCTTCATCTCATGGCACGACTCGATGGGCCTTTGCCTCCTAACCTCTCTCATGCGCTCAATGCTCTCCCATTTCTAGGTGGCTTTGTGGACAAGCCTCTTTTGGGCAAAACTGACTTGCATGGCATCGGACATGGTGTAACATTCAAAATATTTATCCATGGCGGCCTCCCACTTGAGGTAGTCACACGGGTCATTGGAGCCATAAAAATCCGAGGCTTTGGGCCTACAGAAGTGGAGAGGGTGGTTGCCAAGCCCATGGGTGGACCAACGGCCATATTGCCCGGGTGCTGGGGAATCCATGGGAATTTGGGGGAACTACATGCTAGACATGCCGACACTTGGACAAGACACTAGACCGACTATGCAAGGTTAGAATGCATGCACACTAAGTACCCTATACTTAAACCAAGACTCGGTACATGGCGGAGATAATTGATTCGAAGATCACTCGCGCAAGTGTTCGGCCTTCCCGATAGGCGTAGCCTAACGTTCGGATAACACCGTTTGATATACTGATTAATGGTATGCAAATGTGACACTTAGACCGACTTAAACGACTCTTTTTTTTCTTTTGTTTCCACCAGACTACCCTAGACTCAACGCGCTCTGATACCAAATTGATGCGGGACAGACATACGACCTGGGACTCTAGCTCGCGATCGTCCCTAAGTGAGGGAAGACGTGGGACCGGGCGCGGTTGAGAAACCGACCGTGAGTCTCGGGTATCGACCTTTCCGCGTTAACTCGAGTCGAGTCACGGGACGGATCACTCACTCTCTCTCGCAGCGGTGATAACAATATATATCAGGCTAGATATCTAACACTCACAGCGGCATTCAAATATATACGAATTGAGCAAAATGCGATAAGAGAGAGGGGCGAGTTTACCTCCACTCTCTGGGCGTGGGGAAGACGATCCCTGCTAGTTACGGTAACTCCTGGTAACTACAGTAAAAAGTTAATTACAACTGTGAGTTTTATTGCCCACTCCACGTAGGGATGTAAAGGGCTACAAGTGGGGCCGGGAAGACCGACCCTGGGTTGACGGGCAGCAATCTGGAGGTGCGTTCGGGGTGAACTCGGCCTGTTGGTCCGACTCGGTCCTGCGCCGACTCGGTACTGCGCCGACTCGGTTCTGACTCGCTGGATAGTAAGGCACGGTTTCCAAAGGAACATCACTCTCTTGAGGTCTTCTGAAGGCGCCGCTTGGCTGGGACGATGGCGGGATGTCCCTGATCGACTCCCTGAAGTGGCGGTTCCAGAAGTTGACTTTTGGTTTTTTTGCACGAATTATTCCCGGACTGATTTTTCTGATCTGCACAGGGAACAAAATTGCGCGCCTCGGCGGAAAGAATTATGGTGCCTAGATCCGGAGGCCGATCAAGGCGTGGCTGGTACCATTGGAAAGAGCACTCACATAACTACAACATATATATTTCACAACTCCATCCACTGAACGGAGTGAAGATGAGAATGACTGTACCACTATTTTGTTTTCTAACCCGGACTGACGGACACATAGGGTAGACTGTGTTTTTTCTGAGACTGACCTTTGACCGAGAGGTAAATGATTTTTCTAGGGGCGACAAAAATTATGGGAGACAGGGTAGGACGTGTGGAACACCTGAGAATTTTTGTGATTGTTTTGGAAAGTTATAAGTGGGTGATAAAAATACAACAAGGTGACTCTGTCCTGTAAATATGCAGAATGGCAGATTACAGGGGGAAGAACAATAAATGTGGGAAAAATACCAAATGGTGTCCAAATGACACAAAATTTGAACTGGAGGTTAGGGGAGACGAGCAGAACAAACTCTCAAAATTAGGGCTTGACCTGAAAACAAGAGAAATAACTATAATTTTGGGATTGGGGTTCTATCCTGATGGAGATAGAACTCCGGCAAAGTGGCGGTGGCGGCACGTTGGCGGCACGAACGGAAGGCTGTGGCCGGAAGTCGCATCCAGCGGAGGTGGAGTTCTTGGAGTGACACCAAGTGGAGGGCTTCACACCCTAGAATGGCAGAAATCCATCTGCAAGAGGGGAGGAGAGACACAAGGGGTGCCCTTGGGCTTGCTCTTGGCAACAACGTTTAATTCTTCATTAATTTCTCTAATGACACTATACATAGGCTTATATAGAGAATGGCATGGGGTGGGGGGCTGGGAATTTCGTAGGAGAGAGGGGATTTTCTTCTCCATGTGGTCAAATGACCAAATTAAATAAAAATACAACATGGGATAAACTATATTATAAGGGGGAAGCATCTTGGACTTTAAGGGTTGGAATATTGTACTTTTTAATCCAATTATCCCCTTGAATGGTCAGGCCATCTAGAAGCCCACCTTGGACCTTTGACCTGCCCCACATGGGCCCTAAGGCTTAGGTGGACCAATAGGAAAGGAGATGGGGGCCCCTTACTGGTCCTACTGGACTTTTGCACAAAAACCCAAAGATCCTTAGGGAATGACACATTGGCTTATAAAGCCTTACAATTACATACATGTTTTTCCAAGGATATAAATGTAAATAAAAGGACTCAAATGTAAAAAAAAAAGTTAGTGGTCTTGCTTTGATGTCCCCATCAATATTTTTATTGATGATTGAAATTTAAATTTACAATTTGGACTCTATAAAGACAAAAGAAGAGAAAATGACAAGACTCACTATACTATCTAGACTCAAGAAAATAAAAAGATAGACTCCGATCTCTAAAGCTGCAAGTTCACTCGATCACGCTGTCCTGATCCCAATTGCAAGCGTTCCGTCTACCGCGTTACCTGAAAAGGGTTGGAAAGTAGGGGTGAGTAAGCAGCTCAGTAGGAATTACACTCTATCATCAGGCATAATTTAAATAATTAACCATTTCATGAATGCATGAATAACGGAAGAAAATAATTAAGCATGATAATAAGATAACTAGCACGATAAAGATTGCAAGTCACGATAGCAAGAGCAGGTAATCCGAACTTCAAGTGAATGGCCATATATCAAGTCAAGTCAAGTCGAGTCATACAAGCAAGTACTTCATGCTTTCAAGCACGAATAGCAAGTTCACAAGAATGTGGAATGTCGTGGACCCAACACGCTATATAGTACTCAGTGCCAAATGCCACACCTAGTCATTCACCTCCCCGGGGATCAAGTACTTTTCGGGTGCGCCTCCCAAGACTAGATTGGGCCCTTAAAAATGATTGTCTTGGCATTGATTTGTTTGGATCATCGATCCCACGAAATCTAGACATCCACGAATAGAATGGCCAAGAGTTCCAAGATCAAGTTCATGTAATCAAGGTAAAGTGCATAAGAGTATTAATTTTCTTCACATTCCAAACAATAAGCTCCTTAATCGAGAGGAAATAGTCATTTAAAGAAATGACTCTTGAAGTGGATACATGTTGGCAATAGATCTAATCAATAGGTCAAAACTTGAGGTACCATAACCTGGATAGGCTAAAGCAGCTCACACACATCAAAACCATGAAAACATCAATTTCAGAAAATTGGAAGGTACACGGTCATTTCTGGTCCGCTTAACACATAAATGGTCCATTCTGGGCCGTGCAAGGATGACTGGCTGAAGAACAGTCCAGCTGAAACTAAGGATAAACGGACAATTCTGGGCCGCTCTTATAGAAGAACGGTCAAAAATGGGCCTTTCTACTAGTATAGATGGTCAAGAATGGGCCGTACATGGCCAAAAGGACTCGAAGCCCAAGAACAGGATAAACGGGCCTTATAGGGCCGCTCGAGGGATGAACGGTCCAATAAGATCCGCTCGAGTACATGAACGGGCCTAATCAGTCTGTTTAACTAGCTTAACTTAATAAACTAGAAATCTACCCAAATGGGCTCCGGGCTGCCATAAGTGGGGCAGAACTGAACCAGGGTCCAGCCCACTTTCCACTGGTCAGTCCAGGGCTTACTGGGTCGATCAAACTGTGATTTGGTCGAAGAAAGGACAAGGATAATTGACCAACCTTAAATGACAATTAGCCATGGATGCACGGTTCCTAATGGGCCGCCTCTTGAGTTAAACGGTCCAAATTGAGCCGTGACTCACAACACAGCAATCCAAGCAGTTCGATCACGTGAACAGGTTCAGGTCTTGGTGGTACAACCTGCCCGGCGTCCTAGTGGGAATCCCAGGCTCGCGGGGACTTACGGAGGTCCTGTAATGAAGGTCCTAGTCCGACGGAAGGAATATCCAGCGGAGAGTCCCAACCATTACAAGGAATAAAGGCTAGTAAAACATCGAAAACCAGTGTAGCAGTCAGTCCATCCTACCAGAGTAGGACGACTATCAAAACAGTCCTAATATAATGGTTCATGTAATCATGTTTGAAATTAACTTTATTGAGATAATAAACCAATGTCATGATAAAAATGCACAAAAATTATAATTTTAATCTCTCATATGTTCCATTTACTTGTTGGTTGCTAGCCTATCATTAAGACTAGAGATGAAAACATGCTAGATTTCAAAATTAACACAGTTCTGGGAAGATGAACGGTTCGTCTAGAACCTTTCAAAGTCTTGTGCGGTCGTTCCAGAGGCCGCTCATGCAGGAGATGAGCGGTTTATGGATGGCCACGTGAGTCTTTGAGCGGTTCTGATCTAGCCGTTCGTCTTATGAAAATATAATAACGCAAACAACATAGGAGGTCAGACGTCGGCCGTTCATATAGACAAGCGGTCTATCGCATGGCCGCTCATCCTAGAACAATCTCGCCTACCGTCGCCTCGCCCGCCTCCGACGAGTTTGTCTAGGGTTAGCTACTATAACTATATACGCACTATAGAGAGCATGAAAATTTGGGACTTTTATAACCAATAGAACGAGCACAAAATTTTATACAAGATGGCATGATCAATTGAATGTTTAGTGCGTGAAATCCCTACTTAAATCGAGGTGGAAGATAGCTAACCCTAATTATGACATGCTTCTACTAAAACTAAAAATTCTCGTAGGATACTACATGAATTTTAGGGCTTTTAGTATCAAATGAAAGAGAGCTTAAAGATGCACAAAATGATATATTTTTCTTAATTTTTGCCCGAGAAAAACCTACCTTATTCGAAGAAGAAGGAGGAAGACGCCCGAAACCCTAATCCGCGAACACGCCTCCGATCCTCACCCAAATTCGCTCTCGATCGGCCACCCTAGGTCACGCCGCCGGCTAGAGAGACAAATAGGGTTCCAGGGGTCGAAAGCCCTCTACTTATAGGGTCTAAGAAGGCTTCTACATATCGAATTCGCATAAAGTGTCCAAGGGTTTAAACTCGGCAAAAATTTTAGGGGTACCACCTAATCCATGCCGCCGCGGCCAATAGAAGTCTTTAGAGGCTAGGGTTTCAGAGGGAAAACGATCTACTAGGGTTTATCTGTCAAATGGGTCTAGTTTGGACTCGAATGGTTGAGAAATGGGCTCGAATTTGATCTTTTAAGATTGATGTGGTTTGAGTTATTAAAACAACGATTTTAACCATTAATTCCTTAATTCAGTCTAATCCAATTTTAATTAGGGGTCGGCCCAGCTGACAATATTGTTTACCTTTTCGTTCTCTACAAGAATATAATTTTTTCATATTTTTAGAAATTAGTCAAACTTTGGCTTACGGTTGAAATTCAATTAATTTAATCTACATACATATAAAATTCAGATTATCATGAAAAATTCGATTATCTCTTGAAATATGAAATTTCTTTTATAGTAATTGTAGAAAAATAATTATTCCTTTTTATTGATATAATTTAGCCACTTTCAAAATAAATAATATTATTTAATTAAGAGAAATCATTGAAGTCATTAAATAGCAAGTAAATAGCTTTAATTCCAATATATATATATATATATATATATTCAAAATTTTACCTTTACATTTTATTATTTAATCGGGGTGTTACATCCTCTCCCACTTTAAGGAATTTGATCCCCAAATTCGTCAATCGCCATTAACTATTCGAAATAACATGATAATCATACGATTAATGGAAAATAAAAGAATTTTAACTATAGTTAAAGATAAGGAAGAACGATACCTTATTAGAAATCAGTGCCAATTTGCTTGTGGAAGTAGCTTAGGGCAATTAGCCATTATGTGATCTTTATTTCCGCAACGAAGACACGCTCCTCTCCTTCGTCAGCACTCCTTGATTAGATGACCAATTTTGTGACAGTGGAAACATTTCATTTGTAAAAGGTTATGCCTTTTCCTCTTATTACTTCGAATCTTTTTACAATGGACTCGCCACCTTCTAGCGAAATAGAACCTTAGCTTACTCGGGAACCCTTTGCTTTCATTTCAAAAAGGGCTTTGATACCTGCAAAAATTTATAAAGTTAACATATTTATCACCCTTACGCATGGCGTTACGCAATCTTATACATGTTTTATTACCTAACCCGAGACACTACCCAATCTCATCAGGTGACAAAAGGGATGACACGGGTCCTATAACTTAGGGTAACCTAACATCTCAAGGCGGATCTTCTTCCTTCGATGCTCTAAGGCGGTGTTATCTCCACGGAGGAGCGGTTCATTCAGAGGCTTGGCAAGGATACGGCGGGGTTCTTCATCCAAATTTATCAGCTGTTATTTCTTATCTTGTCTTTTTATTTCCAAGTTGTAATTTTAATTGTCATAGAGTTGTAATTGTCACTTTCATGGTAATAAAAATTCATATTTTAGAAATTATGTCTTTCTAGTTCTCTTTTTATCTCCTTCCAATTTCTCTTCTTTAACCCTCTCATATTCTTTACTTAGTTTATTTTCATGTAATTTATTTTCATTAGTTTAATCTCACTCAAAATTCGGATCTTTTAAATATAAGAATTTTTCATATCATGTTTAATTGAAAATATTTCTTCTCCGTGGGATCGACCCGCTCTTACCACTTTACTATAATTTCAATATTTTTAAGTGAGTGAGTTCAGTTATTTTTAAATTATGGCACGACTTTTCAACGACGGGTTTAATTACTATCACCAGGAAATCGATTTTTGCTCATTTGGTTGCCAAGATTCAAGCTAAACTTCAAGTGTGGAATGTAAAATTCTTATCCACTGTTGGGCGTCTTACTCTCATTAAACATGTGCTTAATGCCATCCCCATTTATACCATGATGGCTTTATCTCTCCCCGCTGCTACTATTAATGATGTGAATCGGCTCTTATCTAATTTCTTCTAGGGATTCCACGAGGATCATCCCAAACGACATTAGGTGAGCTGGCACAAACTCTGCTCGCCCATTGAATCAGGCGGCCTTGGCATCATCTCTCTATCTGGTATGCAGATCAGCCTGCGCATGAAACTGCTATGGTCGGCTATTTCCTCCTCTTCCTTGTGGGCCTCTTTCTTCCGGGCCAAACACTTGGCGAAGGTGCATTATTCTGAAGCCACTTTCAAGCTCATCAAATCTCCGGACAGGTGGGTTTGGTTGTGAGCTGCCCAATTTATCTATGAGCACCATAGAGTCCTCACTCATCCTCAATCTTTTGGCCTATATTTCTGGTATGACAAATGGGCGGGGGAACGGCCACTCAAGTCTTTCATTCCCGAAGGAGAATCGACTATTGTCACTCACAGGTTGATTACTGTTGCAGAGGTCTTGTCGGACCATTTTCATCCTCACTTATTTTTGGCACGTAGTCACATTCCAATGTCCATATTAGCCTCTATCTTGGTCACAAATACCTCATCAGACCATTGGATTTGGTGCCTGGCTGCAAGCAGCTATTTTTCGGCTAAATCTGCTCGCATTTCTTTTCAACCCATAGACCGCTCCTGGCCTATTTTTTGGAAGTTTTTATGGAAGGCCCCTATCCCTATGAAATGGTCCATTTTGCTATGGAAAATTCAACAGTGTGTAGTGCCTACTGATAATCTCATACGCAGGTGCGGTATTGCCCTATGTTCCAAATGCTATTATTGTCCTAATGGCGATTCTGAAATAGATGGCCATCTATTCTTCAATGGGGTTACGACAACGGCAGTTTGGGCATACTTTGATGATTTTCTTTACAGCGTCAACTGGAGTATGCTTGGTGCAGATCCTGATATTTCAGCCACATTTCGCCACTTTTGTTCTACTTATTCTGATGGTGCAATATCCCTTACTATTGTGGCTGCAACCACTTGGGAGCCCTGGGGTTCGAGGAACACTGCCATGCATGAGGGCCAGCCCATGTCTGCTATGAGAATTAAATTCATAAAGTGCTGGCTCATATTCGTTCTCTCGTTCCATTACTACCATGTTCTCCCTCTACTTTGCCTAGAGATTGTCTTCAGGCGCTGCTTAAATGGCATGTTTCTCCTCCTCTTACCTGTTCTGTCAAACCCATCATTGTTAGATGGGATCATCCACCCTCCCCACTCCTCAACCTTAATGTTGATGGGACCTTCAAGAGGAACCTTGGTATTGCTGGTGGTGGTGGGATCTTGCGTAATTCTTCAGGTGACATCTTTTGGGCTTTCGCCCGGCGCTATACCTTATTGTCTAGCTTGGAGGTGGAGGCGTTGGCTATTCGTGATGGGCTTCATTTCTGCGAGCTCAAAGGGCTGTCAAATTTCATTCTTGAATCAGATTCAACTATGCTCATTGGGATTATTCAGAAGGCTTCCTCCTATCCTTGGCGTCTTCTCCCCATTGTTCTCAATATCTTCCACCTCGCTAATGTCCTGCAGATTTCGGTGAAGCACACTTTTAGGGAGGGCAATCGTGTGGTAGATGTTGTGGCCAATTGGGCGTGTTCTTTAATTTCTTTTGCTGTTTGGACCAGATGGACCGATCTCCCTCTCCCTGTAAGGGGACATTTAAAGCTTGATAAGCTACAATGTCCCTCCATTCGGTGCTAGTATGGTCTACTCTGCCCTTCTTGTACTTCTCTTTTTTTATTAATAATAGCACCTTACAATTTGCTTGGTGGAGTGGGTCCACATCACTTCCCTGAAGTGGTGTGCACTCTCCTAAGTAAATTTTAAGGTTTATTTGTTGCAAAAAAAAGTGTGCCTAGAGATACAATCTTCCTCAACCAAATTCTCTGCAAGAGAGAAAGCTCAAGAAGAGAAAATCTATACACAATCATTCTGCTGCAACTTTGAAAGCCCTTGCTACACTCTAATTTTCCTCTTCAGCTTTCAGAGTTTTTCGTTCAAGATTGTTGCTTTGTCATTCTTTATTTTTCTTTAACTTGAACACTCTGAGTTAATTTGCACACAACTTTGCCTATTATAAAGACTTTATTTGTGTAATCTCACCTTAAGAGATGTTCTTCCCCTTAAAGAGGAGAAGCTCTTACCTGAGGGTAAGAGTATCTGCAGGAGGTCGATATCCTGTAGGTTTAGCAAGCCTGGAAGTTGGCTAAGTTTGGCTAAACTAGTAATTTAGTTGGGATCCGAGTGAAGGGATGCCCGTGATGAGTTGAACACCCGAGTAAAAATAACAACCGTATTAATTCCCAGTTGGAGAGTTAGTGGAAATCTCAGTTGTTGCTAGATACTAGACGTAGGGCTGATAAGAGATCAGTGTCGAACCAGTATAAAAATTCTTGTGCCTCATTGTGTGATTGCTCTACCTTTTACCTTCCGCTAAACTAGCATCTACAAAACACAAAAACTCTACTAATATTTTTAACTCTTCTTAGTTTAATGCTCTCGCTAAAACATCGAGCTCATCCGGCTGTGATTTATTTTTGAAAAAGTCATTCACCCCCTCCCCTCCGAGCTTACAGCCATATCTAGGCCACATAAATTACATGCTAGGTTTTTGAGCAGACTAGCTGGCTGGGGAGTCATGTTCGTTGTACACTTCACACGTCATAAACATGAAACATGGATCATGGGCGTACAAAAATCAATCAATCGCGAAGGTTATATATATATATATATGTAGAAGAAAATGGTTCATATGCCACGTACCACCTTATCTATTTATTTGTTGGGGAAGTCATCTTGCGCCCGTGGAAGCCGGCCACCACCAGAAGCCAGAAAGGCGTCAGAAGGAGTCCCGGGTGTTACCCCAGGGGACAACCCTCCGATGCTTAAGTCAGCAACAGTTTAATGGAGAACAGAGAAGAGCGAATTAAGAGAGAGAAATAAATCGTAGACGTGGGTTGAAGGGTCGTGTAGATCCTCGGAGCGAGTGCTCGCTGCTCCCAGTGCTCACTCGGAGTGTGCTCGCTGGTTGGTAAGGTCGTCGGAGGAGAGTTCCCCTTTCAACGTTGGTCGTGGCTGCTTCCCTATCGTTGTCCCGTAGGATTAGTAGCTCTATTCCCTTGCGTAGCAGTGTAGGGGTTTTGTAGGGGAATCTACCGTGTGTGCCTTCTCTATCGTTCTTCTCTTTATAGGGGTTGTCCAGGAGCGAGGGGCCTCATCCCTCGATGGGGAAGGGCGTTCGTAGTAGACTAACCTTCTTCGCTATAGTGGCAGCAGTTTCCCATTGGAGGGCAATTACCCCGTTGTTGGCTGGTCCCGGGGCGAGTCTTACGGTGCTCGTAGGGCGTGCTCGCCCACTATGGGGTCAAGATCGACGTCGCAGGGGCAACTGTCGGTCGCCGGAGAGTCCTCTGGTGATAACTGCGCTTGGGCCGTAACATTTACTCCTTGTAGAATCCGATGTTCTCTTGGGCTGGGCCTCCCCTTGGTGGGCCACATCCTCATGCCCGCCTCTTGGGCGTGCTCCCTTGAGAGCTGTCTGTCGTGGGCCTGTTACTACTAGACTATTCTTGGGCCAAACTGGATTTACCCTCCTCACTTCCCCGTACTCTCAATCGCCGAGCACTATGCAAGGGGCTGAGAGTCGGCCTTGAGACGGTCTTCGAGAGTGTGAGATCTGGAGTCAGTTTCCTTGTACTCTGGGCGTGGGTGTTGCTGGGGACCTGCTTGGCGCGCAAGGCGCCCCTGATGGTGGCAGAGGCCACACTGGTAATCATGACTCGCGTCTTGTCCTGTTCTAGAAGCGTAGGCTCTTGAACGGTCGACTGACATCGGCAACCGTACCGCCGTAGCGGCCGGCATCCTTTCACCTACCCCTCATGGGGATAGTGTCGATCCATCGTGGGTGGTTATAAGAACTGCTGTGAGGTCTCCCACAGATTACACCCACGTCCTGCTGGTTTTCGTACTCATCGTAGGCATCTTTCTCCCTTTGCCCGGTGAGGATCCTTCTTCCTTCGCATCTTTCCTCTTCCATAGTTATGCCTCCCCATAGGAGGATCCCTCGAGTCAGCTCTTCCTCTTCTGAAGAGGCAGCCCCTGGCCGCGGTGGTGCGTCGATCACTTCGGGTGCGAGCTCTAGTCGACCCAGTTCCCCACTGTTAGTGGCTTATAAGATGATTCATAGATTGCGGGAAGCCTTCCAGATTCCCCCCGAGTACGACATTATCTTCCCAACTGTTGATGATGATACGTTGAGTCTTCCTCTGTGGGGGTTTCTGGTCCCGGTAGCATCCTTCCAGGCGGGCTTCCGCATTCCCGCGCACCCTCTTATTGCGTATGTTCTTCATTATTACGGACGGTGCCCTGGAGAGTTGTCCCCCAATTCTTACTACATCTTAAATGGGTTTCTCTATGCGTGCCGGAGGGCATCGGTGGAGCCTAGCCTCCCTCTTTTTCAACAGTTCTACTACATCCAGCGCTGCCCGGCTGATACAGCCTTTGCCTATTTCAAGGCCCAGACTGGCCGGAAGCTCATCCGAGTGTCTTGTACTATTGCCAACCTCAAGGGATGGTCGCAACGGTACATGTACATTGTTGAGTCGAGTGGTTACGACCATTCCGTCAGTTGGAGGTTTCGGGGTACCCCCCTTATCTGTGCTGACAGGAAGCCGCCACTCAGGGCCGAGGACCAGAGGAAGGTAGACGCCATCCTCTGGGACCCTCTTGTTGACTCGGACTTCGTGCTTACCCCGGTACTGCTCCGAGAGTTGGGGTTGAGCCCTCCGCTGCCGTAGGGTACTGGTCTCGACCTCTCGTCGGGTTGTACTGGCGGCCAAATGGATTTAACTGATCTTGTTCTGGTTTCAGGGGCGCCTAAGGTCCCGGCGTGGAGCTACGAGGTCGTCAGGTTGCCGCGGTTTGCTCCCCGCCCTATGGACCACATCGCTCTGGGGACCGGTCAGGTGTCGATTATCGCCCCTCTGGCCGAGGTTGCGTTCACCCTGGGGGAATTGCAATACCCGATCCCAGTCAGCGTCCCCTTGGCGCATTCACCGGTAGCGTCTATTGCGAGTGGGGGGTCTAGCCCTCAATGAGAGTCCCTGGAAGGAACTACTAGTGCTGTGGGTGAAGAGTACGCTATGGTCAGTGGCAGTCGCACCTCCCTGACTGAAGACGCTTTGGCGGTGCTGGATAACCAGCGTCGGGTGAGGAAGAGAGGGAGAGTTTCTTCTCCTGCTCGGGGCCGTGCTCTGCTTCCTATGCGGTCCGAGCTGCCCCCTTCCGGGGTTCTACCGCCACCATCAGTTGAAGGGTCGGAGGCCGTTCCCCCTGCATCAGCTCCCATGGCTCAGGGGCATGATAAGGGCAAAGCTCTTGCCGCTGACAACGTCGACATCCGTCCTCCACTGGAGTCTCCTCAGCGCGGTCAGTTCTCGCCACCCGAGGACTTGACGTCTGGGTTGGCTGGGTTCGCTACGATCGTCGATCTCATGGGGAAGAGTGCGCGATGGTATGAGCATACCAGTGAGTTCGGCCCCGTGGCCGAGAAGGAGCTGATGGCGGTGGCCGCGATGAGCGCATGTCTTGTTGTCAATGCTTTAGTCTTGTGGAGGCATCACTTCCAAGGCCTTGCTCGGATGCTGGAGATAGGCCAGGCTCGCCAGGCGGGGCTCGAGGAGTGTCTGAAGGAGTCAGAGGCCGCCAATTCTGGGCTCCGTGAATAGCTGGTCCAGCAAGGGCTGGTTCTTGCTGCAATGGAACGCGACCGGGACTCCTTCAGGGAGCGGGCTGACGTGGCCGAGGAGTGGGTGGCCAAGATGAGGGTGGAGGTCTAAGCCATCAAGACCCGTGCCCAAGAGACCGAGGTGGAGCTCGTCGGGTTGCGCTCGTTGGTAACGACCATCGGTGAGGAGGTAGTGGAACTCTTCTGCCCCTCCTCGGGTTATCAGGACGAGCTAACTGCGGTGGCCCTGGAGTTCTATGGGCCGGCACATGATCGCAGCTTCTGTGAAGGTTGGAGCGTCGCTGTCAAGGTTACAACGGAGAGCCTCGGTGCCACGGCCCCACCTCTGCTCCCCCCTCCGATGCCCTTTTGCCCGGAGGCGGATGATGGCGAAGGGGCTGGTGCCGATGAGGCGATGTTGGGGCTGAGGGTGGACGGGCGAGCACCTGCCGGTTCCTTGGTGGTAGAAGACCAGGTGCTCGAGTTGGATGAAGACCCGTCTCCTTTCGAAGCCGTTGCCGCATGTGGGACTGAAGAGCCCGAGGCACGTGATGCAGTGACCGGGGCGAACCCTTGAGAGGATGCCCTTCTTTTGTAATTTCCTCATTTTGAAATGGAAACCTTCCCTTTGTTTGCAAATCTCAAGATCTCTTCCGCGTACTTCATTCTTTCTGAATTGCCGCGATATCCTCTAGGGATACAAAGCGGCATTCTTGATGGGGATTCTGAAAGGGCACGACTTTTGGGATCTGTCGCTTCGGTTTCTATGGATTTACTTGAGGCGGTGGGGGTGCCTCATTCTTCTAGGAACTTAGCTTCCTCTTATAAATAGTGACCCCCCTAGTGTGCTCACGCCCATCTCTTGCTGGGTGAGTTGTGAGGAGAGAGTCCTTCCGCGGGATGTCGTCTGGAGAGTCTGGCACTTTGTCGGATGATGAACTTCCGCAGGCTCGACGTCAACCTCTGGTCCTCCGGAGGGACCCTGCGCCGACGCCGTGGCGGCCGTGGCCTGCGCTTGGAGAGGGTGGCCCTGCGTCTGAGCAATACAAGCTTGGGTACCTAGATGGTTGGCACGAGTCCTTGGCTGAGGTCCATCGCTTATACGCCGGCAGAGGGGTCTTGCTTCTCGAACTAGCTAGGTTCCGTCCCTAGAGGGATAAGGGGTCTCCCTATACTTGCCTTCTTTGCTCGCTGTCATTGACTCCTCTGTTGTTCGTCTTGCTTTCAGGGTACATAACTCTTCCTCATTTACTTGCAGGTGCGTGATGAGATGTTTCCCGTTGCTGGAGCATCTTCCTTCTGGCGGGAAGGGGCGTATGGAGGCACAGGAGCTGTTTTCCCTTGTTCCACTTGGCGAGCCCAGGTGGGAACATCTTCCCAGGCTGAGAGGAAGGCTCTTCCACTTGAAGATGGCTGCAGGCGGGGTGGCAAGGCTTGCTCGCCAGCTTGCAGGCATGGCCAGTGTATTGCACCGGCCTTCGTAATGTGTGAGCCTCATTGCTCTAGTTCCCGCCGTTGGAGGGGTTGTGTAGGCCTGCTGGTTCCCTGTAATGAGTGGGCCTTGTTGCTTCACTGCCCCCCGTCAACCAGGGGTGGTCGGGCCAGCCGACCTAGTTTTCCTGGTGCAGGTCTCTCTGCTAGTGGCATCCCTGTGGGTTCGCTTCCACATAACAAAAGGGATGCTAGGTGAGGACCTCTCATGATCGGGTCGAGGGATGGAGGGTTTTGGCCCTCTTCTTTGGCATAGGTGGCTTCTTCTGTTGGTCCGCTTTGTCAGAACAAGCGATCGAGGAGCGGCCGTCTGCTCGTGAAAGAAGTGATAGGTGTCCGCTCAACTAGTAGCAGCTGATTGAACGATGACGGTGCCCCAAGGACAAGAGACTAGGGCTGAGTACACTTTGTCATATACTCGTAACTTGGTCGCATGAGGGTCACTTGCCATTTTTTGGCAGATTGTATTTGGACTAAAAAGTATAAAAATTCTTTCATTTGACTTCGATGCTTAATGTGTACCTTTGGCTGAAAGGCTTTGGCATGTCTCTGAGTGGCTTTTCCGCATGTATGCTCCACGGTGTCTGCGTCCCTTATTTATTTGTTGGCGACATTTTTGAGGAGAGCGGTGCTCGCTTCTGGGGAGCCCTTAGGCTATCTTCTTATTTTCAAGGGGAGCGGAGTTCACCTCTAAGGAGCCCTTAGGTTACCTTCTCATTTTCAAGGGGAGCGGTGTTCGCCTCTAGGGAACCCTTAGGTTACCTCTTTATTTTCAAGGAGAGCGATGCTCGCCTCTAGGAAACCCTTAAGTTACCTTCTCGTTTCTAAGGGGAGCCGTGCTCGCCTCTAGGGAACCCTTAGGTTACCTTCTCATTTTCAAGGGGAGCCGTGCTCGCCTCTAGGGAACCCTTAGGTTACCTTATCATTTTCAACGGGAGCCATGCTCGCCTCTAGGGAACCCTTAGGTTACCTTCTCAGAATACGTAGGTAACTTTACCTAGTGGAGTACGGCTGGTGACGATTTACTGAAAGAATTTTCTGAGGTTGACGGAGTTCCACATCCTGGGTACCTCTCCCCCCCACAGCGTCACTAGCTTGTATGCTCCTTTGCCGAGTGTTTCCGCCACTCTGTACAGGCCTTCGCAGTTTGGTGTGAGCTTCCCTATGGCTCTTCTTGGGTCAACCACGCTTGCTCGCCGTAGAACCAAATCTCAAGGGAAGAAGTGTCATTCTTTAACTCGGGCATTATAATATTGGGCCAGCTTCTGTTGGTACGCTACGAACTTTACTTATGTGGCTGCCCTATTTTCCTCAAGCAGGTCCAAGTCTCTCGCATTGCTTGGTTATTCCTGGCCTCGTCGAAGTGTCCCACTGGTAACGTGGGGTTCAATATCTCCGCCGGTATGACTACCTCAGCGCCATAGGCGAGGTGGAAGGGTGTCTCCCCGGTGGCAGCTCTAGCTGTGGTTCAGTGGGCCCATAAGATGCTAGGAATCGAGTCCACCCACGAATCACCGGCTTGGGCCAGTCAGGTCTTGATGCCGTACAGTATTGTCCGGTTGGCATTTTCTACCAGTCCGTTAGCCCGGGGGTGTCCCAACGAAGTGTAGTGGTTTCATATCCCCAGTCCCGAGCACTTCTCCTGGAAGGCCGTGCTCGCGAACTGCCTAGCGTTGTCGGTTGTGAGGACCCTTGGTATCCCAAAGCGGCAGATGATGCTTCGCAGTCTGAACTTTGACGTTGCTTCGCTCGTGATCTTCCCTAATGGTTCTGCTTCGATCCACTTGGTGAAGTAGTCTATGGCAACTATGAGGAATTTCTTCCTTCCTTGCGCCTCGAGGAAGGGACCTAGTATTTCCACCCACCACCGAGCGAATGGGCGAGGCTCCATCAAGGTGTGAAGCTACGTGGTTGGATGATGGTGTAGGTGGGAATATCTCTAGCACTGTGGACATCTTCGGACATACTCAAGGCAGTCTTGTTGTAAGGTGGGCCAAGTATCCTTGTCGAATAAGTGTCTGTGCGAGTGCTCATCCCCCTACATGGCTCCCGCATAGTCCATCGTGGATCTCTTGGACAGCTTGGTAATGGAGTTGAGAGGGGCCGGTGGTATAATCGGTCGTTCATTATAGTGAAGTGGGCTGCTCTTGCTCACGTGTGCTGGGCCTCGACGCGGTCGCTCGGGAGCTATTGCCGAAGGAGGAAGTCTAAGAGAGGGTCCATCCAGAAGGGCTCGTAGTCGATTACGTTTACCTGGGGTGTTGGCTCGTCTATGCTCGGCGCTGATAATTCTTGTATCAGAACCGATCTTGAGTTGGAGACCGCAATAGATGACGCCAAGCGAAACAGGGCGTCTGCTCGGACATTTTCTCCCCTCGGGATGTGGACCACGTCGAAGTGGGAGAATTCCTTTGTCGCTTCTTTGGCTTTCTCCAGGTATTTGATCATGGTTGGTTCACGCGCCTCATACTCTCCTTGGACCTGGTTGGCAATAAGCATGGAGTCACTATACGCTCGCACGCTGGAGGCTCCCAAATGTTTCGCCATGCGCAGCCCTGAGAGGAGTGCCTCGTACTTAGCCACGTTGTTCGTAGTCAGGAAGTTGAATCGCAAGGCGTACTAAAGTTCCAATCCTTCAGGTGAGAGCAAGACCAATCCAGCTCCGCTGCCCGCTGCACATGATGACCCGTCGACGTATAGCTCCCATGTAGGTCCTGAAGAGTGCTCGGGCGAGTCCTCGATAGGTATGGTGCATTCGGCGACGAAGTCAGTGAGGGCCTGAGCTTTGATCGCGGTCCTTGGGCGGAACTTGACATCGAACTCTCCCAACTCGATCGCCCATTTGATCAACCTTCCTGAGGCATCGAGGTTCTGGAGGATTTGTCGCTGTGGCTGATCGGTGAGGACAATGATGGGGTGAGCTAAGAAGTATGGTCGCAGCTTGTGAGCGGCCGTAATAAGTGTCAGGGCGAATTTTTCAGTTCGTGAGTACCGAAATTCCGGTCCTTGCAATGCTCTACTGACGTAGTAGACTGGCTTCATGATCCTTGCCTCCTCTCGCGTGAGTACGGCACTCATTATGCTTGGCATCACAGAAAGGTACAGGAATAGCTGTTCTCCCTTTTGTGGTTTGGCGAGGACATGGGGCATTGCCAGATAACGCTTTAATTCCTCGAATGCCTACTCGCATTCTTGGGTCCAATCGATCTGGCCTTTCTTCTCCGGTGCTTGGTTGGCTTGCTTGATCAGCCGGAAGAAGGGGAGGCAATGATCGGCGGCTCAAGATAGGAACCGAGCCAAGTTGGCGACGCATCCTGTGAGGCACTGTACGTCCCTCACTCGCCCGGGTCGCTGCATCTCCAGCACTGCACGGATTTGGTCGGGGTTGGCTTCGATTCCCCGGTGGGTAACTTGGAAGCCCTTAAAATTTTCTGATCGTACCCCAAATGCACACTTGGCTGGGTTGAGCTTCATGTTGTACCTCCTGAGGGTGGCAAAGGTCACCGCCAGGTCCCCTAGGTGCTCGGTGACTTGAAGGATTTTTACGAGCATGTCGTCGATTTAGACCTCCATGTTACGACCGATCTGTGAGTCGAACATGTGGTTGACGAGGCGCTGGTACGTTACTCCCGCGTTCTTCGGTCCGAACGGCATGCGGGTGTAGCAGTACAGGCCATGATCGGTGACGAATGCCGTTTTTGTCTTGGTCATGTTTATGCATGCTGATCTGATGATAGCAGGAGTAGGCATCTAAGAAGCTTAGCATTTCATGCCCGGCCGTGGCGTCGATCAGTTGGTCGATCTATGGCATGGGAAAGCTATCCTTGGGCGTAGCTTTGTTGAGGTCGGTGTAGTCCACGCACATCCGCCAATTCCCATTGCTCTTGGGGACCAGGATTACGTTGGGTACGCAGTCCGGGTACTGGGTGGGCCTGAGCAGCCCTGAGTAGCCCTGAACGTAGCTTCTCGCTTACCTGCTCTCTGATGATGGCCTGTCGCTCGGGGTAGCAACGCCGTCGGCGTTGTTGTACCGAGCGGCAAGTTGGGTCCAACCTAAGTTGGTAGGTGATGACCTCTGGCGGGATGGGGGCTTCCATGGTCTCCCCAGAGAAGGGGGCGTGGAAGTCCATGTCATCGTCGATCAGGTCGCGATTCTTAGTGGCCAAGAGGACGTCGTCCAGGTATCGGGCTTTGCACTCGATCTCGTCGAAGCGCTGGAGCTGGCGATCCATCTCCGGGTTGGAATGCAGTGGGATGCGTACCCTTGGTGCGAGCTGGCTGCGCGATCGTCGGGTCCTGGCGATCGAGGCATGGGACGCCTCCCGTGCTTGGCGGGGGTTCTCCCCGGTGTATCCCCTCTCGCCCTCCCGTCGCTCGGGTAGGGCGCGTTGGGGCCTGATCCGCTGGTTTCGAAGCACCTGGCAGAACTCCGTCAGGGCTCGGATCTACTGGCAAATTTCATATAGGTCACTTAGGGTGACCTCTCGTTGGGGATGAGCGGAGGAAGCTTCCTGCGATTCTCGGCGGGAGCTGGGTCCCTGGTGGGAGACGTGTCCCCGGTTGCTGGCGTTGCGGAGGCTTCCATGGGGTGCCATGGATTTTCTGCTCGAGATTCCCACAAACGATGCCAAGAAGTGTAGAGGCTAGAAAATGGTTCCTATGCCACGTACCACCTTCTCTATTTATTTGTTGGGGAAGTCATCTTGCGTCCGTGGAAGCCTGCAACCACCAGAAGCCAGAAAGGCTTCAGAAGGAGTCCCGGGTGTTACCCCAGGGGACAACCCTCCGATGCTTAAGTCAGCAACGGTTTAATGGAGAACAAAGAAGAGCGAATTGAGAGAGAGAGGGAAATCGTAGACGAGGGCTGAAGGGTCGTTTATATCCTTGGAGCGAGTGCTCGCCACTCCCAGTGCTCACTCGGAGAGTGCTCGCTGGGTGGTAAGGTCGCATGAGGAGAGTTCCCCTTTCGACGTTGGTCGTGGCTGCTTCCCTCTCGTTGTCCTATAGGATCAGTAGCTCTATTCCCTTGCGTAGCAGTGTAGGGGTTTAGTAGAAGAATCTACCGTGTGTGCCTTCTCTGTCGTTCTTCTCTTTATAGGGGTTGTCCTAGAGCGAGGGGCTGCATCCCTCGATGGGGAAGGGCGTTCGTAGTAGAGTAACCTTCTTCGCTATAGTGGTGGAAGTTTACCGTTGGAGGGCGATTACCCCGGCGTTGGCTGGTCTCGGGGCGAGTCTTACGACGCTCGTGGGGCATGCTCGCTCGTTATGGGGTCAAGACCGACGTCGCGAAGGCAATGGTCGGTCGCCGAAGAGTCCTCCGGCGATAACTGCGCTTGGGACGTAACATTTACGCCTTGTAGCATCCCATGTTCTCTTGGGCTGGGCCTCCCCTTGGTGGGCCGCATCCGCATGCCCGCCTCTTGGGCGTGCTCCCTTGAGAGCTGTCTATCGTGGGCCTGTTACTACTGGATCGTTCTTGGGCCAAACCGGATTTACCCTCCTCAATATATATATACATATATATATATATATATATATATATATATATATATATATATATATATATATATATATATATATATATGCCTCCGGTGGTGTGTGAAGTTAATGTTTGTGTTCAACCATGCCATTTTCCTTTTTATAATTTTTTTTGATGCCAAAAAGCAGCAATTAATCTACATCGATATCCATGCATAATTATATTGCCTCCCGGGAGTCAAAAATTACTTTTCTTCTTTAAAATTTAAATCGATCGATCTGTGTGCACGTACATTAATTAAGTGCATTTTAAAGATCGAGTTATATTGAATGATTTTGGGAAAAGGATCGATGCGAGTTATCTCACTCACGTACATGTTGGTACATATTTGTGTGTGTGTGTGTGTGTATATATATATATATTACATATGCATGGTGTAGATGCTAGAAAATGGTTCCTATGTCACGTACCACCTTCTCTATTTATTTGTTGGGGAAGTCGTCTTGCGCCCGTGAAAGTTTGCAACCACCAGAAGCCAGAAAGGTGTCAGAAGGACTCCCGGGTGTTACCCCAGGGGACAACCCTCCGATGTTTAAGTCAGCATCGGTTTAATGGAGAACAGAGAAGAGCGAGTTGAGAGAGAGAGGGAAATCGTAGACCAGGGCTGAAGGGTCATGTAGATCCTCAGAGTGAGTGCTCACCGCTCCCAATGCTCACTCGGAGAGTGCTCGCTGGGTGGTAAGGTCGCCAGAGGAGAGTTCCCCTTTCGACATTGGTCGTGGCTGCTTCCCTCTCCTTATCCCGTAGGATCAGTAGCTCTATTCTCTTGCGTAGCAGTGTATGGGTTTAGTAGAAGAATCTACAGTGTGTGCCTTCTCTATAGTTCTTCTCTTTATAGGGGTTGTCCTCGAGCGAGGGGCCTCATCCCTCGATGGGGAAGGGTGTTCGTAGTAGAGTAACCTTCTCCGCTATAGTGGAGAAGTTTCCCGTTGAAGGGCGATTAGCACGGCGTTGGCTGATCCCGGGGTGAGTCTTACGGCGCTTGTGGGGCGTGCTCGCCCGTTATGGGGTCAAGACCAACGTCGCGGGGGCAACCGTCGGTCGCCGGAGAGTCCTCCGGCGATAACTGCGCTTGGGCCGTAACATTTACGCCTTGTAGAATCTGATGTTCTCTTGGGCTGGGCCTCCCCTTGGTGGGCCACATCTGCATGCCCGCCTCTTGGGCGTGCTCCCTTGAGAGCTGTCTGTCGTGGGCCTGTTACTACTGGACCGTTCTTGGGCCAAACTGGATTTACCCTCCTCACTTCCCCCCTACTCTCAGTCGCCGAGCACTATGCAGGGGGCTGAGAGTCGGCCTTGAGAGGGTCTTCAGGAGTGTGAGATCTGGAGTCAGTTTCCTCGTACTCTGGACATGGGTGTTGCTGGGGACATGCTTGGCGCGCAAGGCGCCCCTGACGGTGCCAGAGGCCACGCTGGTAATCATGACTCGCGTCTTGTCCTATTCTAGGAGCGTGGGCTCTTGAACGGTCGACTGACATCGGCAGCCGTACCACCATAGCGGCTGACGTCCTTTCACCTGCCCCTCTGGGGGATAGTGTCGATCCATCGTGGGTGGTTATAAGAACCGCTGCGAGGTCTCCCGCAGATTACACCCGCATCCTGCTCGTTGTCATACTCGTCGTAGGTGACTTTCTCCCTTTGTCTGGTGAGGATCCTTCTTCCTTCGCATCTTTCCTCTTCCGTAGTTATGCCTCCCAATAGGAGGATCCCTCAACTCAGCTCTTCCTCTTCTGAAGAGGCCACTCCTGGCCGCGATGGTGCATCGAGCACTTCGGGTGCGAGCGCTAGTCGACCTAGTTCCCCGCCGTTCGTTGCTTATAGGGTGATTCATGGATTGCGGGAAGCCTTCCAGATTCCCCTCGAGTACGACATTGTCTTCCCAACTATCGATGATGATACATTGAGTCTTCCTCCGAGGGGGTTTCTGGTCTCGGTAGCATCCTTCCAGGTGGGCTTCCGCGTTCCCGCGCACCCTTTTATTGCGTATGTTCTTCATTATTACGGACGGCACCCTAGAGAGTTGTCCCCCAATTCTCACTACATCCTAAATGGGTTTCTCTATGCGTGCCGGAAGGCATCGGTGGAGCCTAGCCTCCCTCTTTTTCAGCAGTTCTACTACATCCAGCGCTGCCCGGCTGATATGGCCTTTGCCTATTTTAAGGCCTGGACAACCATCACGGACGGTCACTTCCCAATTGAATCACGAGACTGTGTCTCAAGATTTCACTGCTTTGTTTTGTTCGACAATCTAAACACTATTAATAGAACCACCATAAGTGGTCATTCACACAATACAACGTAGACTCACCGTTACATTCTCTCAAAAGTTCTTGCGCTCTTTCATCTCTCTTTCTCCTTTCTTTCTTTCTGTTAAGTACTTGAGAGTAAAGTCATAATTCACAAAGTTCTCCTCGAGGACGTGCCGACGGAAAAGAGGAAATTGTCTACCTGATAATCATCGTATCTTTAGGATATCATTTTCAAGTGAACTACATGTCGAGATATAATAGAACTTTTGGATCTAACAACTACGTGTTTCAACCCAACAGGTTATCTTGCTAACTTATTTATTTTTATTTCATTAATGCATGTCTTAATTTTCAACAATAGTTCCGAACAATTTAAAAGCTCTATTTCTTTATTTTGTTGACAAAAAAATTTGTTTCAATTCTAAAAAGCATCAACAATAGTTGACGCTGGCTATTCTACAACCACGTCTGAATCAACATAAAAGAAAAAAATAATATTCTTTTGAATCACGTTAATAATTTTGATGCGATTCATCTAATCTTTTGAATCACGCGGACTTATCTTAACATGTTCAACATAGAAAAAAACAAACAACTTGAAATGAGCCAAAATGTATTGACGTGAATTAAAGAATCATGTCATTTTATTTTGACGTGTTTCAAATTATTTCTCCGGTGTAAACGCACCAAAGTTCTTTGACATGATTTATAGAATCATGTCACTTCATTTTGACGTGCTTTAAATAATTTCTCCAAAAAATTACTATTATTGCTTCTTGCATCTAAATAATTATTGCTACCTCAATTTAAATCTCAAAAAAACTAAAACGGTCAAACAATTATTTTTGCTCTTAGAAATTAAACTCTATTTCTGTAAAATTGAATGTTATTTCTATTATAAAAAATCCTGGAAATGCGCTCCTGTTTACAGAAATATTGATGTTTCTGAAAATAAGATTTTGAGAACTATATATTTAAATATCTATATAAAAATCTTTAAACGATTTGTATTATTCAAAAAACTCTAAAAATAGCTTCTGTTTAGTAAGTACTCTCTATTTTTAAATTCTGAATATTTATTTTTGTCACACAAAAAATCTTCTAGCATTTTGCTTGCTGCTATATTCAAGACGTAGCTTGATAGTTAAAACTTTGATATCTTTTGTTTGCTATCTCATTGAGTCTAATCTGATTTTAATTTGATAAACTATGCTGTAATATCTTATGATTACTGGATACTGATCTAGTTGTACCTTTAATCATGTTGTGACAATTTTCTAAAGATAAAATAAATAACTATTGAGATTATTGTTCAATTGTATTGACAAAACCAAAACACTTTGATTTATAGATTTTATCAACTCTCAATATTCTCTTAATGATAACCTTAATAACTAAAGAATCCTTTAGTTCTAAATTGAAGAAATTTGAGAGAGCAAATTTTAGAAGATGACAAAATCAAATGAGACTTTGGCTGACCACCTTAGGATTAATCTCAGATATTAGTGATAGCACCATCGAGAGCTTGGGGTTAGATTTCTCCCAAAACATCACCCATCGGATCCAAACCCGAGGATCGCGAGCCCAAACCGAACCCGAGTCCTCCTCCACAATAACACCCGAAGAGATTGATTATCATTATCTTCATCAGATACTAGGAGTCATATCTAATAACCTTTATGATTGATACTATAATTCTAAAAGTGCTAGTGAACTGTGAGAAACCCTAGAAGCTAAATATAATCTTGATGATACTGGAATCAAACGGTTCAAGGCACATGACTTTAACAAATTCAAATTTATGGACAACAAACCTATGAATGATAAAATACCTAAATTTAAAAATCTTGTCTATGAATTAAAAGTGATCGGATACCAATTAGACGAATCCTTTCAAAGAAGCTGTCGATTGGATAAGTTACCTCCCTCTTGATCCGATTTCACCGGGACTCTTAGCCATACCCAAGGAACCCTCACCTTAAACCAATTATTTGGAGCAATTAGGGTAGAAGAACAACATAGATTAAGAGAAGGCACTATACAAAACTATAGACCTAAGGTAAACATAGTCGAAAATAAATCACACAAACACCATAAGAAATCATTTCCCCCTAAGCACAAAAACTTTAAGAAATATAATCGACCATTCCATAACAACAAACCCCAAAATCCAAATCCTCAAAATAAAAAGCCAAATGAGAATAATGGAGAAAGTTTTCACTACGTATGCGGACGAACAAACCATCTCGCCTTCCAATACTACTTTTTGAAGAAATCTGGATGAAAGACAAAAAGGAATGGTTCCCGTCCTACTAGCCCTCAAGTCAACATGGTGACTACAGATGCTGGTACATCTGAGCCGACATTTCGGTCTGTTCTCTTAAACTCTGAAATGAATTTGACCAATTTACCTATTGATTGGTGGATTGACATCGGAGCTAATATTCATATATGTGCTGATTGCTCTTGATTTTTCACTTATCAGGACTCAGGAGCAAGAGCTGTGATGATGGGAAACAATGTGGAGGTGCAAGTGATAGGAACTAGAAGAGTTGATCTAAAGTTGACTTCAGGGAAGATATTGAGCTTTCACGGTGCTCACCATGTTCCCGACATCAAGCGGAATCTCATTACTGGGTCCCTTCTAGTGTAGTAGGGATATAAATTAGTTTTTAAGTGAAATAAATTTGTAATCCTTTATTGGAAAAAGATTTGTGTGATGGTATTTTCAAATTAAATGTGTGTACACCTTCTTTCAATGAATAATTTATTGTGTTAAATGTCGAATCATCTTCTACATGACATTCAAGATTGGGTCATGTTAATTATAACTCAATCAAAAGATTAATGTGTTTAAACTTAATTCCTGAAGTGGATATCAAACATCAGGAAAAATATAAAATTTGTGTTGAAGCGAAACTACCCAAACAACCATTTAAATCAGTAGATAGAAACTATGATATCTTAGAGTTAATACATAGTGATGTAGTTGACTCTGGACGAATATATAAAGGTGGCAACAAATACTTTGTAACTTTTATTAATGATCTATCAAAATACTGCTACCTCTATCTAATTAAAACAAAAGATGGAGTATTAACCAAGTTTCAAATCTATAAGGCTAAAGCGAAAAATCAACAAGAAAAATAATTAAAATATTTAGGTCTGATAGAGGAAGATGGTACATCTCTCTCTCACTCACCCAATTCTATCAAGAAAAGTAAATAATATATGAAGGAACTGTCCCCTACTCTCCTCAATCCAATGGTGTAGTTGAAAAGAAAAATAGAACATTAATGTATTTGGTTAACTCAATGCTAATTAGTTCAGGAGCACCTGAGAACTTGTGGGGGAGGCCCTCTTAACTGCGTGTTGTATTCTAAATAAAATCCTCTTTAAATAAAACAACTCTACACCTTATGAAATTTGGAAGAGAAGAAGATAGAACTTAAATTTTCTCAAACTGTAGGGGTGCTTCATAAAAGTGAAAGTACCAAAAAATAAAAGAAAGATAATTAGACCTAAAATAATAGATATTGTTTTCATAGACTACACTACAAACAATAATGCAGATAAATTTTCTAGTAACACTAATCAATTTCTAGTAATTAATTTTGAAATAAGTGATAT
The DNA here is from genome assembly GCA_022559845.1 of Amorphophallus konjac. NCBI lineage: Eukaryota > Viridiplantae > Streptophyta > Magnoliopsida > Alismatales > Araceae > Amorphophallus > Amorphophallus konjac. The sequence goes on along the minus strand of CM040118.1, from coordinate 177,545,261 downwards.
ATCAAATAACACCATAATTGAGACTAGAGATGTTATTTATTATGAAAATGTATTTCTCTTTAAATCTAGAATTGAAACTAAAATAAGAAATAATAAACCTAGCTCCAGCTCTAATCTCACTGGTCCTAGAGAAGAAGAAGAAATTTTTACAGAACTAAGAAAAAGTAAAAGTGCAAGAACAGAAAAAGTTTTTGAAGACTTTTATGTATTATTAATAAAAGATTCTCTGATCATATACTATGAGGCTATGAACTCGATAGATTCACACTTCTAGAAGGAAGCCATAGATAATGAAATGAACTCAATAATCCAAAACAACACATGAGTCTTAACTGACTTACCTCCCGGATATAAAATTATTGAATGTAAATGGGTATTTAAAAGGAAACTAAAACCTGATGGAACTATAGATAAATATAAGGTCCAACTGGTAGCTAAAGGGTTTATACAAAAAGTTAATGTGGACTACTTTGATGTATACTCTCTTGTGATTAGGATCACCACCATTAGAGTCTAATTACCTTAGCCTCTATACATAAACTAATCATATACCAAATGGATGTAAGAACTACTTTCCTAAATGGTGAACTAGAAGAAGAAATATATATGGATCAACTTGAGAGCTTTATTATTCCCGGTCAAGAAAAGAAAGTATGCAAACTAATTAGATCCCTTTGTGGATTAAAACAGGCACCCAAATAATGACACTTAAAATTTGATGAAATAATTGTGTCCTATGGGTTTAAAATCAACCAAGCAGACACTTGTGTATACCATAAAGTATTTGATGAATATATTGTCATCATATGTCTATATGTTGATGACATTTTAATTTTTGGATCCAATATGTAAGTTGTAAAAGAAGTAAGGGGGCCTTTGATAAACGAACAGGGGAAGCCGTTCGCCGGTTTTGCGCCGTATTCACCGGTAACATTTAAAGCCACTTTGATAATCACGGGAGTAATTAAAGCGAACAACCTGGGTTCTTTCTCATTTTCGTGTCTAATCCGGGATTTCGTATTCGACCTTGAGAGGTCGAATACGCCGTCCCAGTGGGATAACAACCGGCTGGTTGTTTTATCCTTTTATCAAAGGCCCCCTAAAAGAATTTCTTTCTCACAACTTCGACATGAAAGACTTAGGTGAAGCAGATTGTAGCAAGTCAAAATTTTATATATCCATTTATATGCGAAAAAAAATAATGAAAGATGAAAATAAAATAAATGATGAATATTTTTTTTATGTCTTTAAAGTGTAGAATATATAAACGTGAACTCTATCCCACGTGTTAACACGAATGGCGAGATTCGCTGCACGATTCTGAGAAGGCGAAGACTTCGGTACTGTAGCTGTACCGTAGCATCCGATTTAAGAGAGAATTATTAACTCTAATTAAATCATAATTAGTGGATGATGTCATTTCTTACATCATTGAATAAATGATGTCATTGATTATGTCATAGAGGGGGGATTTATTTCAACATTCACATGTTGGAATTTATTTTCAACATAAGTTGGTGTAATAGTAACATGGGTTGGTGAAATAGAAAAATTAGGTGAAAAATTGACTTAGAATTAAATTAATAATAAAACATCATTGAATAAATGAGGTAATTGATTATGTCATAGAGGGTGATTCATTTCAACCTTCACATGTTGGAATTTATCGTCAACATAAGTTGGTGTAATAGTAACATGGGTTGGTGAAATAGAAAAATTAGGTGAAAAATTAATTTAGAATTAAATTAGTAATAAAACATCATTGAATAAATGAGGTAATGTCATAGAGGGGGATTTATTTCAACATTCATATGTTGAAATTTATTGTCAACATAAGTTGGTGTAATAGTAAACTGGGTTGGTGAAATAAGAAAATTAGGTAAAAAATTGACTTGGAATTAAATTAGCAATAAAATACTTATGAGATTTAGCCTATAAATAGAGCTGGTATCTTCCCTACTCAAAGCATAAATCTATTGAAGAAGTGCTAATTATAGAGAGGAGGAAATCTTGAAGTTTGGAGGAGTGTTCGAAGTATTCTTCGTTCTTGTTCTTCTTCCTCTTCGATCTTCCATTAGGTAGGTTCTCTCAGACAAAACTTAATTAGATCTTCATATATGTTCCTTTATATAAGTATTTTGATTCTATGAAATTTTTCATGACCATATATTTGTGGCTTATTTTGAGATTTAAAACATAAAAAAGTAGAGTTTCATTGTAAAAACGAGTTTCAATTTTCTATCTAAGAACGCGGATCACACATGGACCGTGATTTGAACGTGGTAACTATGTCTGATTTACCTCATTTATGTGTGTTATTTCAAAACTTAAATTTTGAATTTTAAAATCATGTTCTTGCCTTAAAAAGACTATCGAGAAAGAAATGACTACGTAAATGAATTCGTAAGGCTATCATTAAAGGTTTAAACAACTATGCTCGAATTTTCGTAAAATTCCTATGCATGATTGACCCTATCCATTTTGATCTAAGCTCTATCTGAAAGCTTGACATCTTTTTTTCAATGTCTTTTCCTTCATTAAAATTCTTTTACAAATGAACATGTTAGAATATGCAAGAATGATTTCTGTTTGATTTACGTGTTTCTGTGTTTCCGACAAATCGTGTAGCTAACAAGTCTACTAAGAAAGATCGGTGTCTAAGGCTAGATATCCACGGGCAACCGCTTTAAGTGGATGAGTGATTACTTAATTAGGACCTTGCGAATGCAAGGACAACCTCCCACTGTCCCACCTCTTACCTGGTCGAGATCTCTTTAATTTTCTGGTAAGCACCTGACTGTGAAAAAACTTTTGACTGTGAAAAAACTTTGATCTAAAGGTATTTTACAAGATTTTTCACAGAGCTGATCGTGCCTTGACTGATAAATTATTCTCTTTATTATCTTAATATCATTAAACATGATGCCTTAAATCATCCTTGAACTTCTCTGATAAACTCATTTACTCTTCATACTACTTATCCTTGGAAGTGGAAATTTTGCTAGATATGTATTTAGCCATAAACTACCATTTGGGAGTGTAGGAGCTAAGTGCCATGCGGGATAAAGTGCAACGTTATGGGAGCCACCTCTTGAGGCTGGAATCACGTAAAGTACTACATAACGGGAGCCACCTCTTGAGCCTGTAGCAGCCACCTCTAGAGTTCTCCATAACTAAATGTCTAGTTGTGCGCTATACTACGCTTCTTTAGCTTTTCTTGAAACTCGGATTAGCCATAATTATAAATGAATTGTTCTAGAAATTACATGGGACTCTTGGTCCACCTGAACACTCAATGCCTGGCAAACATGGGGGCCCTGATCTGGTCCTAGGTGAGTAAAGTCTGAAAGTACTTGTGTCTGTGGGAGTTGAATGATCAGTTGTGATATTGTACCAACTAACATGCAATATTGAACTAGACAATTCACTTATTACATGCTTGACTCGTTACATTCTTGACTTTCTGTACATGACATATTTGACCGGGAGTGTTAATATCTTGTTACATGGCCAATTTTATAATTTTATACTTGTTATTGATCCTCATGCTTACAATTGAGCTCTACAATATCCATTCTTGAATTCTTGACTTCCTGATCTTGTTCTTCTACTATACTTGTCATTTATTTTATTTACTTATTTTATTTCGAGAGCATATAGATGATTCAAAATGTTAATTACTTAAAGTGACCTAGTAAAGAGATATAAGTCCTACTGAGCTTTCTAGCTCACCTTATGTGTTCTTGTCAATTTTCAGGAAATCCCGAAGATGGCAGGAATGGGTTGGAGTGACGGGAGTGCTGATAGTTTTTATTAGATTTTTTTCCAGTCTGTCTACTTACAAATGAATGTACTAGATTTGAATAGTATCAAAAGTCTTTGAAGAATATTTGTTAGAAATGTCAGGTTATGAAATAAGGATGTGAGTTTGTCAATTTATTGTTCATACTCATCATCTGAGTCTCTTGATTAACTCACTCGGATAACTATTCACACCTTGATATTTTCGCCGTGTTCGGGGCGTGACACCTAATTCTAAATACTATAATCATAAGAAGTTCGAGTGAAATAATTTTGTCACAATCCCACTATATAGTTAAAATCTTTATGAGGTTCTATTAAATAGATTGTCAACCAATTTCCACTTCCTATGACTCTAGTATTCACCTAAAGAAATATTTAGAGCATCCAATACTACAAAGTGAATATGCACAAATCATAGGATCACTTAGATTCCTAACAAACTACACTATGCCTAATATTGCCTATGCAGTTAATAGGCTTAGCAGATACACCATAGACCTTAATGAGAGTCATTGGAATACCTTAGAAAGAGTACTTAGATATTTAAAAGGCACTATGACTTATGGATTACACTACATTGGTTGTCCTTCTATTTTAGAAGGATATAGTGATGCAAACTAGATTACTGATTCCTTAGATGTCAAATCCATATCAAGATTTATTTTTCTCCTAGGAGGAGGTGTAGTATCATGGAAATTTACCAAACAAAATGTATTAGGTAGATGCACAAAAGAGTCTGAGATGATTGCACTAAACACCATCTACATAGAAACTGAATGGTTGAGAGACCTTCTAACTGACATCCTGTTGTACCCAGACATTTTTCCAGCAAAAATAACTAGAAATAAGGGCTCGGGAAATCCCCGAACGCCTTTAAGGCGTTATTCACCTAGCCCCTTCTACGTCATACCGGGCCCAACCAAGGGTCCTAACCAGCAAGCCGTGAGTCACGGCGACATCAATAATCAATCGGGGCAACCCACGATCACCCAGTTTGCGGGTTTACCCGCCTTCAATCCAGCCGCCAGGACCAATCCAGGAGTGCCCTAACCTCAAGCCACGACAAGTGGCACCCAGCAATGAGGCCAGGGTTCTCCGCAAAATGCCTCCCTCCAGCCTTCAAAAGTCCAAGGAAGACTTTTCCCAGCCAACTACGGGCCCCAAGGGCCCTTACAACACCTATACGGCCTGTGCTCGCATAACAGGAATTTTCCCAAGCACCTGGTGGGTGCGCATGTTCCAGCCACTCTACAGCAAGCCGGAGGCCAACCCGTGGCTCGAACACCCTAGTCGTATCCTACGGCAAACTTCCAGCAAGTTGGGCCCCCCCGACCCTCAGACACACAGCGTTGAGTCGTTTATCTTTAGCACCCGGGCCAACCCGGGACTCCCAGCAACCCATCGCGTCACGCGGTGCATGACGGAAGGTAGAGAACAACTCCCGGACCACCTTCTATGAGCGTCTTGACACCGGTGACTCCAACAGTCGAATCCCACCTGGGTCCCCCGGGTTCAAGATGAAGCTTGGGCAAACACCGAGTTCAGCCATCTCGGGTCTAGATTCAAAGCCAACTCCAGTGCCTCCCCCGCAGCACTTATGGGTCAACCCAGCCCATAGGAGATTCCTCTTCTAGTCCTCTTCGTAACGAGCCTAGGTTCGTCATCATCCGCACCCAGATCAGGCCGAGGCGGCCGTTTTCATCCGACTACGCAGGCGTACGTCGCCAGACGCCCGATAGGATGTGATTTCCATTGTGAATTATTTCTCGGTGATCTTGCTGGGAACAACTACTAACCTCTACCCCTCAGACATTCTACGTCGAGTCCTCTTCGCAATGAGGGCTCACCCGCCCCGATCCAACATCGGAGTTGATTGCGGTGCCCATTCTCGCCGGGCTGCGCAACTCGCCCGGACAGGCCTGATCTGAGGATGATCTCCCTGTTGCGGGAGTCCCCCTAATTTCCTTGCTTTGAATTAGGGCATGGCCTTTTGTGTCATCATACTACATCAAGTCCTCTTCCCAATGAGGGCTCACCCGCTCCGATCTGACATCGGACCTGATCACAGCGCCCATTCTCTCCAGCGTGCGCAGGCTGCGACCCGCCTGCCCGCATACCGGTGCCGAAGCGACCACACCCTCCATAAAAAAGAAAAAAAATCTATTTCTCTCTCCAGAAAAATCTCCATTTTTCTCTCATGGGAAAAAACCCTAACTTTAGTCCGCGTAAACCCCCCAAAGGGGGAGGGTTTCCGTGGACCAAACTGACCCCCCAGTTTGGTCCACGTAAACCCCCCAAGGGGAGGGGTTTACGCGGACCAAACCCGGACACCAGGTTGGTCTGCCTAAACCCCAGCCAATAACAAAAAAGAAAAGATTTTTTCTAATGAAAAAACCAAGGCTTTAGTCCACGTAAACCCCCAAGGGGAGGGGTTTAAGCGGACCAAACCCAGACCCCGGGTTGGTTCTCCTAAATCCCATCCAGAAAGAAAAAAAAGATTTTTATTCAATAAAAAAACCCAATTTTACTTCGTGTAAACCCTCCCTGGGGAGGGGTTTAGGTGGACCAACCTGGCTGCCCAGTTTGGTCCGCCTAAACCCCCAGGGGGAGGGTTTTAGGCTGACCAAACCTAGCCCCCAGGTTGATCCGATGGGTTTAGGCTGACCAAACCTAGCCCCCAGGTTGGTCCGCCTAAACCCCCCCCTCCCCCACACTGTAAACAAAAAAAAAATTCCAGGGGTTTACGCGGACCAAGTTCTACCCTCAACTTGGTCCACCTAAACCCCCCATGACCATTCGTATTCCTCTATAAAATTCCCCTTGGAAGCTCAAGGGGCAAGCATGAACATGCAAGGAGCTCACCCTCGGGACTACTAACGGCGGATGAAGGATTTGGCTGGCTGCTCTTGTGTTTGCTAGGCAGACGCCGAGGGCATGTCGCATGATCGTCCCTCATATGGCATTTAGCCAAATTATAAACCTCCTCAAAGGCGGCCCCTACTTTGATGAATACACCCTGTTTGGACGTCGTTTGACGACCGCATGTTGCCCGGATGATGCATTGGATAAAAGCACCAGACTCCGGCCTTGCGTCGATATTCATGCACGATCGTCGGATGTTGCTTAATGAAAGCACTCGGCCCAGTCCCTGCATCAACGACAGTGCACTATCGAGGGTTGCTTGGGGAAAGCACCCTATCTGGTCCTTACCTCGGTGATCATGTGCTACCCAGATGTCACCCCGATAAGCGTGCCCTAGATGTGATTGCCTTGTCAATGAGCACACTTCACGAGCCTTGACAGAAGATGAAGTGACAGGCCCCTGCCTCTGTCAACGGGCCCCGAGTGTGACCATCGAGGTCTCAAAGCGCCAATTTTCTTCAGTCATAACGGTGCCCCCGGCACCCAACTACCCAACTACTCCAGTCATATCGGGGTCCCCGGCACCCGACTGCCAGCTACTCCAGTCACATCGGGACCCCTAGGACCCAATCGCTCAACCACTCAAGTTACAGTGGTGCACCCGGAACCTGACTACCAAGCTACCTCATGTTGGGCATGTGTTGAACATGCTTGATTCTATTGTTTTGATGATGTCTACCTAGGAGTCATTGATAAGTCTGACTTGCATTTAATGATGTCAACGTTATGCATTTCAGGTCAGCACAGGCATGAGAATGGCCTCATGAAAAAAAGTAAGCCAACCAAGGTTGAAAGACACTCAAGGTGCAAGTGCACAAAAATCAAGGCAAGAGGTTACATAAAAATCAAGGAAGATTTCACAAACGGGCATAATGTTATGAAGAGTATGTTCATAGGTCATGAAGAAATGGGCAGAAAGATAGGCAAAAGAAGCTGGAAACTCTAGATTGTATTAAGGACAGGTCGACCTTTCCTCAACACCAGGTCAACCTTATTAGCAAGTCTTCATTGGCTGCCTCGACCTCATGGAGTCACAGTACTGACCTCAGGTCATTGGCTGCATCGACCTCATAGCTGAAAGTGTTCAAGCTGCATCGACCGCTCTGAAGGAATTCGACAAATGTGCATCGACCATGAAGGCCAGTCTTCAGCAGAACCTCAGCAGTTGCACTGACCTCAAAGAAGGTGAAAAAGGCCAAGCACCTTATGTGCATCGACCTCGTAGAAGGTGAAGAAGGCCAAGCACAGGTCAACCTCACCGTTCAACAGCCAACAGTACATTGAAGTTTGAAAGGGGTAGTGTCGAATTGCCTGTTACAGGAGGTCGACCTGTGGGCATCCCAGAAAGCATTGTAAACATTGTTTCCCATAGAAGTGTTGACACCACACTCTCAGGAGGTCAACACCATGGCGTCCCAGAAAGCGTTATAAATGTTGTTTCCGATAGAAGTGTCGACAACACAGTCTCAAGAGGTCGACACCATGACATCCCAGAAAGCGTTGAAGACTAATTCTTGTGAAGCAGTGTCGACACCATGCTCTCAGCAGGTCGACACCACTATTCTCGAAGATGACTTTCAAGCAATTTTTTTGTCAAATCAATGGAAGATACAGAGGGAGAAAATAGGTACCGCAAATCCCAAAAAACATGGATTTCGACGTCTGGGGGTAGGTTCAAGGTCTGACCTTTTATCCTGCCATCATCATCACACCTAACCACTTTTTGGAGATGGCTATGTCAGAGATCTCTATTGGGGAAGGTCACCTCTCACAGTCTAGCACTGCCTTTTGCTGTCACCCAATGGGACTCCTGTACAGAGAGAGTTCACAGGACAGGGAATAGACTTCAGCCAATAAGGAGACCACATGCCAAAGGGGCCATTTAATGAGGAGATCTGAAAAGTAACAGAAGAAAAGATATGGTCTGTTTCTTCTACCTGCCACAATCCCATCCATGGGACTGCTTTGGAGAGGCTCTCATGTACAACCTGCGCATGCCTTAAAGGAAGAGTGTTCTTAGAGGGAAAAGCACTTTTTCTCCTTTATATCACACCCTCTATCTTCGATGGATCCAGTCAAGGCTCACAAGTCAAAAGAGATTATTTTACTCAGCCAATCAGCTGAATCCTTTTGGAGGGAAAATTTTCCACCACATTTCCTAGCAACTCTTCTATTTATATCAAGCTTCTACAAGAGAAGAAGTTGTTGTTGCCTTGGAAGAAACCCACGCCCTTGAGCATCCAAGAAGAAAACCTGTGAGAAAGAAAAGAAGGGAGTGAGAGTAGCCCAGCACTTGTCGACCTTAGTCCAGTGCTGTAAAAGAAAAGAAGAAAGAGAGAAGGGAAAAAGAAAGAAGCATTGAGAGAGAGCAGCCTTGCAGTCTACCGGTGCTTGAAGAAATAGATCCTTGGATTTAACCTTGTAGCTGCAGTCGCTAGCTTACATATCTTGATTCATAGCTTCAGCTGGTGTTCATATTTTCCAGTTCTTGTTTCTCCAATGCACTTGCAGTGTTTTCTCTTTGTATTTTATTTTGGTTCACCTAGTTCTTCCGATCCCCTGTTTTAGGGACCGGGTTTCTTCTGAGTGATCAGAAGAGGGGAGAAGTGTTCTTCTCCGTGTTCCCTCTGGTTTCAGAGGAAGAGAGGATTTGATCCTCTGTGCTTCTGAGCAGTGGGGTGTTGTCTCACGTGTCCTTCTGTGTTTACAGAAGAAGGGAGGTTTGGGCTCGTCCGGTCACTACCACTGGCAGTGAGTCTGATCTTGTGGATACAAGATCAAGGTAAGGGATTTGTCTTCCTCGTGTCAAGCTGTGAGTCAGCGTGCGTTGTGGAGGTTCTCCACTGTTCTTGCGTATGCAAGGGTAAGCCTCATCAGGTTTGGTGAGGGGTGGACGTAGGTTGCAGGTCTGCAACCGAACCACCTTAAAATCTTCTGTGTTGTGGGTTGTGCATCTTGTGCGATTGCTCCATATCTTCTATCCCCATTCACAGGTTGGTGTGCTTGCTTTGTCGTATGTAATCTGAGTTATTTCCATCGCACACTTATGCCTTGTGGATTGTGCTATCCTGTCTGCACATCGTTTATCCTTCGCTCTGCACTTACATTCCCTTGGCTGCCTGCTGCACCCTTGCACATAAGCACTAGGGAGCATACTCCAGCAAAGGAGGATCACCTTGCATACACACACACACTCTGGTTGACCACTATAGCACACACCCACACAAAGCTTGTATATTCATACTCAGTTGATGTGCTTTATGGTCTCTGCTATCTATTACATGAAATCTGATTTAGATCGCAATTGCTTCTGAAGAGGTGTTGACCTCATTACATAGGGAGTGTCGACCTCTGCTCTTCACTTAGCTGTGATCTGTTAAAGGAGTGTCGACCCCACCCTTAAGAGTGTCGCCCTCTGCTGTCCATGCATTGTGCATTATCGTTTCCATTTAAGCCATTCCTTTTAATTCCGTTGTGCATTGCGCCTAAGTGTTTTATTTGCTTTATAGGAGTGGTCTATGCTCTTTATTTCTAAGAGTTTTTAATTGGACAAAGTTTGTCATAGGATCTATTAAACCCCCCCTTCTAGATCCGATTGCACCGCAATGACCCAACAATTGGTATCAGAGCCAAGCTCTGCTATTCCCAGATCCTACGATCTGTAGGGAAAGATCCCGGTGCATTTTAAGAAATTTGCCTCATCTTCTACACATGCTTCGATGGCTTCTCCGCCTATGTATGATGGTCCAGATATTTCTATATGGCTAGGGAGAATGTTCATCTATGTTAATTCCATATATCCACAATTATGGACTCTTATATACAATGGTCCTCATGAGCTGTCATCAAATACAGATGAATGGACGGCTGAACATGAGACTAAATATTGTGATAACCTTGGTGCATTTAACTTGATAAAAGTTGTAGTCGATTTCATGTTACTCCATCATGTGTCTACCTGTAGCACAGCCAAGCAAGTTCTGGATAGGTTGGTGAACAGCCATGAAGGGGAAGAGCAAAAGCATGAATGCCTCATGGCCAATGATCTTGAACAGTCCAGTGATCCGTCCTCATCGCAAGTAAGCTCTGACTCTGAGGACTTTAATTTTGAAGAACTTATGGAGGCCTATAATGAGTTGATCAAGCAATTTAAAAAAGTAAAATTAGAAAATAAAAAGTTGAAAAAGGATTTAAAAAAAATAGTCAGAATGAGAGCTCCTTTTGTAAAAATTGTTTTGTTTTTAAAGAGCTCAATGACACTCTTATGATTGATGTAGATGTGCATAAAGAAAGCAATGCCTGCTTGAGAGATGAAAACAGAATCCTTCAAGCTGAAATCAGTAGATTAGAAGAAATTGTAAGAAAGCTACAAGATAAATCTAAATCTACAACAAATGGTCAAAGCTTAACTAAAAATGAGATTCTCGCTGAAGAAAATCAGAGTCTCATGAGAGAAAGTGAAAATCTGAAAGATCAAATAAATCTCATGACTGAAAAGTTGGCTACCTTTGAAAAAGGCAAGCATGCTATCAATGACAGTTGTGAAAAGGTGCAAGCCTTAAAACAAGAAAATGAAAATTTAAAGAAGGAAAACATTAAGATGCTTGCCAAGTTAAATGCATGTGAAAAAGGCAAGAGTGTGAGCAGTGACGAATCAGCAAAATTAATTGCTCTCCAAAAAGAATTTGATCAGTGCCAAATGGTCAATGACTTGCTAAATGAACAGTTGGCCGAGTGTGAAGTTGACTTAGCCAATGTAGATCAGCACATTTCCACACTTGAAAATCAAATTCAAGATCTGAACAATCCACCGTCAAAACTTGTGAAAGGACAAAAAAATCTGGACAAATTATTAGGGACCAAAGTGAACTTTCAAAGGGAAGGTTTGGGCTATGAACCTATAAACAAAAAAAACTTTGGGAATAAGCTATGCACATCTTGTGTTTCTAGTTCAAATGAAGCCCAAACCTCCAAAGCATCCCCAAGACAGTCCGATGTCCAGAAAAATCAAAATCAAAACATAAATCAAAAAAAGAAAATGAACCCTGGTCAAAAACTGAAAAATAAGGTTGCTTGTGTCGATGTGCATGATAGGAAGCACCATGTTTTCCATAAAATGAATGTTCATTACTTTTACTGTGGTAGACATGGTCACATTGTGCATGATTGCTTTATATTAAGGAATGATGAACTAAGAGCAGGGAAGAACAGAAGAATCGATGCAGAAAATAATGGCAAGGGACAGGTCAACACCGGGAGGAAACATCCTCTGCACACTCATTCTCAAAAGCCCAAGTATGACCCTGCGTGTCGACACACCCATCTGGACAGGTCAACACACTCCAAGGTTCTCAAAAGAAACCTCTCGCCTTGCTATTTTCACTGTGGAAAAATTGGCCAAACAAAAAGAGAATGTTGGCATCTCTCTCATATTAAACATAGTAGCTTCCATGCTCATCCACAAAGACCTAATGCACATGCACATAAAAAGAATGTTGAATTCCATGCACACCCACCAAAGGTTCATGCAAATGTACATGGAAATCAGGTCAAGTCATTCGTACACTATTTTTATTGTGGTGAATATGGGCACATGCTTGATGATTGCCCTTGGGTGAGAATTGATGAAGAAAATGTAGAAAGAAAAGGAAATTTGCATGCTAGACATGTTGCTAACCCACTAGGACCAAAGCAAGCTTGGGTACCTAAAGTTTTCAAATGAGAATTTTGTGTGTAAGTTTCCTTGGAGATGAAAAATGGATAATAAGGTAAATAAAAGCTCAAGGCACAGGTATGTAAATAAATGTTTCAATTCATGTTAGGTTGCATGTTTAGGCTTGTTGCGTAAATATTGCTTCATAAGTCTGCCTTGCCGTTAATAAAATTTTGGTAACTGAATTTATCTCTTTGGACTGCTAAATTATCCCCCATGGTGTGAGATAAACATCTAAGCTAGATTACTTGCTTACACCTTGTTTGACCTCTGGTATATCAAATAGTGCAGAGTAGAAAGGCAAGTCAAGCTTGTCCGGAACTCTCACTATACGTGAGTAGGGTCTCAGATCCAAACCTCCGCCTTGTACCAGAGATCAATTAATTCAGCTACGTAATCCATGAAAAATTTGTCATGCTAGTGAAATTCATAGTTGATCATTGCGTGTGATGATGTCTGCCATAATTGCATAATGTTTTCAACTCATCACTCATGTGGAGATACAACATGTTGTTTGATTATCTTGATATCTATATAGCATTGTTCAAAGGGGGAGTTTAGTAATTGGTATCGGAATTTTGCATTCAGTCCAGAATCCACCGTAAATAACCTGTGTTTGCATCATTCTATGGTCTCATGCACTCCAATGCATATCATACTAAAGGGACGCAAGAATGCATGACCAATTGGCAGCATTTACATTGTATTTTGTATTCATATTAGTCATAGGCTGTATACACCATTGTCAACCCATGCACATGTTGAGGGGGAGTCAACATCAAAAATTCAATATGCATCACTGCACATCCTTGTTGTCACATGCATAGACTACATCTTCTTAGGGGGATCCTACTCAACTTGAAAAATCTATTAAAACACTTCTTGCTGGTCATCAGGTCGACCTCGCAGTTCATTCTGCTTGAAAACTGCCTTCTATCTGAGCTCAGGGCGTCGACACCATCAAGTGCCAGTGTCGACACTCCCTTGCATTCGATGGTCATATCTCACCCATTCCAATCTGAGCTCTTTGCATAACCTTAGGGGGAGTGTTCACTGTCAATTCTCTACCTTTCTACCTATTAGCACTCCCTACCTAAACCAAAACACTGCACCATGATGGCTAATATCTTTTTGTGGTTCACCTTGGATTTGAATTGCCTTGAACTTCTTAGAGGATCTTCTATCTGTCATTAAGTTTGCTAATCAGAGTAAATCTTCAAGAAGAATATTCTTTTATAGAGTTTTGTGACTTCCCTAAACATGAAAGCTATTGCTTTAAAATTAATATTTTCTTGAGCTTTAAAGATTAATGATCTTTAAAATGGTTGTGTTCAGGCTTAATAGACGTAAACCAAATTTTCATGGTTTGACATGTTATGCCTTCTTGAATATGAAAGTTTATCTTTAGTACAAAGGCATCTTTATTTGAGAAACTTTAGTTTAGTATTGTCTTTAAACATTCATCAGATCTAATGTTCTTCAAAAGAAAAAAGGGCTATAATGAAAGCAATGAGCTTCAGTCATACTTAGTAACTAGGGATATTGACGTCTCATAAACGTATATCCTTATGTAAAAAGGTGTGTGTTGAATTCAGTGCTCTAAGGCAGAGCAATGGCATTGGATTCACTGAGAAACTGAGTCCCCTCACCAAAGAAGTGGAGAGGACAGTGTCATGAAGTGGCATGTTATCTCTGTTTTAATTATGGCAAAATGGTGAGCTACACTGAGTAACTAGGGGTGTCAGCGTCTAATCAACGTGCACTCTCATGTCAAAAGGTGCATGCTACACTTGACCGCTCGTAAAATGATAACAGATGGTATTATATATTGATTTCAAAAGAAAATCTGAATGTGTAGCACTCATGGATAAAATCAGAAACTTCTAGATGTTTAACCTCAATACTTGTTGCAGTTCTCTCAAAGGAGCTAATAGAATTGAATGAGTAAGTTGAGAGGAGGTTACCCTGGTTTTAATATGAAATTCTGGTTCACTTCTATTAATTTTGAATGCAGATGTTTTTAAGTGGTTTTATTGAAAAGCTTAGAATTCATAAGTGTTAAATCAATCTGAATATAAGGGTTGCATCATTAGAATTCTATAACTGGAGATTCTGAAAAATCTATAACTCTGCATTTGTGAACTTGGCTTCAGATTAAAGAACCTTCATTCTTTCAACTATTGATTGTTGCACCTCATCTTCCAAGTGTCGACTCTTATAGTCGACTCCCTGTGTTCAGACCTCTATCTGGCTGCTCTAGCATCTGCCCTTAAGACAAACCGTCTCTTGATGCTCATTGACATTTGCCTTGTCTGGACCAATCTGCATAATTCATTCAGGTTGCCATGAAAGGATCACCATTTTTGACAATTGGTATCTTGCATGTGTCATGCCATCGTTTAGTATCATGTTTTCAATGCAATTGGCTTCGGAATTCATGCACTTGGTTGCCTGCAGTTCACATTTCCATGCATTGCATAGAAAACTTTAAAAAATCTGAAAACCATAAAAATCAGTAAAAAGTTAAAAAATATGAAAATCTTAAAAATCATTAAAAACCTAAAAAACTTGAAAACTAAATCAATTTTATGGCTGCTGTATCTCTCTCGTACTGCATCATGATTGCCATGATTAAATATCTTGCATATAATTGTCTCTCATGACTCAGTTCAGGTTACCTTGCTATGTCACCATGACATTTAATGTCCATTTGTGTAATCTATTTTTGCCAAGCCAAGGGACACAACCTTGTACCATAATTGCTCATTAACAATTGGTATCTGTCCTAACAATTGGCATTCCAGTATCGACTGACTTCACTTTGTCAACTTTAATAAGTATATAACCATTGGCATGTATTTCCATATCATTTTCTGGAATACTGGATAAGAATAGTTGCTTGCAATGACTGGTATCTTCACTCCTTTCATTCCTTACTGTGCTACATATTTCCTTCACCTCTTTTCTTTTGATGATGTAAAAGGGGGAGAGAATTATGTGAGTCATTAATTCTGGAGTGAATTACAAGATGTCAAAGGAGGAGTGAATTGTCAAAGGGGGAGAGATCGATGCACTAGAATTTTTTTTATATAATCATTGTATTTCCTCTTGACATGAACTCATAATGACTCATAGTTGCCATCATCAAAAAGAGGGAGAATGTTGGGCATGTGTGGAACATGCTTGATTCTATTATTTTGATGATGTCTACATAGGAGTCATTGATAAGTCTGACTTGCATTTAATGATGTCAACGTTATGCATTTCAGGTCAACACAGGCATGAGAATGGCCTTATGAAAAGGAGCAAGCCAACCAAGGTTGAAAGTCACTCAAGGAATCAAGGCAAGAGGTTGCACAAAAATCAAGGTAGATTTCACAAAGGGGTAGAATGTTATGAAGAGTATGTTCACAGGGCATGAAGAAATGGGCAGAAAGATAGGCAAAAGAAGCTGGAAACTCTAGATTGTATAAAGGACAGATGGACCTTTCCTCAACACCAGGTCGACCTCAGTAGCAAGTCTTCATTGGCTGCCTCGACCTCATGGAGTTACAACACTGACCTCAGCTTCATTGCCCCGACCTCAAGTCATTGGCTGCATCGACCTCATAGATGAAAGTGTTCAAGCTGCATCGACCTCTCTGAAGGAATTCGACAAATGTGCATCGACCTTGAAGGCCAGTCTTCAGCAGAACCTCAGCAGTTGCACCGACCTCACAGAAAGTGAAGAAGGACAAGCACCCTATGTGCACCGACCTCACAGAAGGTGAAGAAGGCCAAGCACCCTATGTGCACCGACCTCGCAGAAGGTGAAGAAGGCCAATCACCTTATGTGCATCGACCTCGTCGTCACACAAGTCAACCTCATCGTTCAAAAGCCAACAGTCCATTGAAGTCTGAAAGGGGTAGTGTCGAACTACCTGTTACAGGAGGTCAACCTGTGGGCGTCCCAGAAAGCGTTGTAAACGATGTTTCCCATTGAAGTGTCGACACCACAGTCTCAGTAGGTCGACACCATGGCATCCCAGAAAGCGTTGTATACGTTGTTTCCCATAGAAGTGTCGACACCACAGTCTCAGGAGGTGGACACCATGACGTCCCAGAAAGCGTTGAAGATGAATTCTTGTGAAGCAGTGTTGACACCATGCTCTCAGCAGGCCGACACCACTGTTCTCGAAGATGACTTTCAAGCCAGTTTTCTGTCAAATCAATGGAAGATACAGAGAGAGAAAATAGGTACCGTAAATCCCCAAAAACATGGATTTTGACGTCTGGGGGTAGGTTCAAGGTGTGACCTTTTATCCTGCCATCATCATCACACCTAACCACTTTTTGGAGATGGCTATGTCAGAGATCTCTATTGGGGAAGGTCACCTCTCACAGTCTGTCACTGCCTTTTGCTGTCACCCAATGGCACTCCTGTACAGAGAGAGTTCACAGGACAGGGAATAGGCTTCAGCCAATAAGGAGACAGCATGTCAAAGGGGCCATTTAATGAGGAGATCTAAAAAGTAACAGAAGAAAAGATATGGTCTGCTTCTTCTACCTGCCACCGTCCCATCCATGGGACTGCTTTAGAGAGGCTCTCAAGTACAACCTATGCATGCCTCAAAGGAAGAATGTTCTTAGAGGGAAAAGCTATTTTTCTCCTTTATCTCACACCCTCTATCTTTGATGGATCCAGTCAAGGCTCACAAGTCAAAGGAGATTATTTTACTCAGCCAATCAGCTGAATCCTTTTGGAGGGAAAATTTTTCACCACATCTCCTAGAAACTCTTCTATTTATATCAGCTTCTACAAGAGAAGAAGCTGCTGCTGCCTTAGAATAAACCCATGCCCTTGAGCATCCAAGAAGAAAATCTGTGAGAAAGAAAAGAAGGGAGTGAGAGCAGCCCAGCACTTGTCTACCTCAGTCCAGTGCTGTAAAAGAAAAGAAGAAAGAGAGAAGGGAAAAAGAAAGAAGCCTTGAGAGAGAGCAGCCTTGTAGCCTATCGGTGCTTGAAGAAATAGATCCTTGGATTTAACCTTGTAGCTACAGTCACCAGCTTACATATCTTGATTCATAGCTTCAGCTGGTGTTCATATTTTCTAGTTCTTGTTTCTCCTCTGCACTTGCAGTGTTTTTTCTTTGTATTTTGTTTTGGTTCACCTTGTTCTTCCGATCCCCAATTTTGGGGATCGGGTTTCTTCTGAGTGATCAGAAGAGGGGAGAAGTGTTCTTCTCTGTGTTCCCCTTGGTTTCAAAGGAAGAGAGGATTTGATCCTCTGTGCCTGTGAGTAGTGGGGTGCTGTCTCACGTGTCCTTCTTGTGTTTACAGAAGAAGGGAGGTTTGGTGTCATGTCCCGAGTGCGGAAGATACCCGGGGTCGCGGCCAGCTTATATAGAACCAATCAATCAGAGCAATATATTTTTTATTTGACAAAAGATAGAGTGCGCAAAAGACTAAATAATTACTAAGATTAAATTTCTAAAATGATACCAATAGTCCAAGATTACAATTGTCTAACAACCAAATGGCGATAATTCTAATCCATGACATTCATTACTCAAATCCAACTACTAGGCTACAAGCCTTAACAAGTTTCAATTGACTAGACCGATATAACGGACATAACTGACATAACTGGAAGTACAAGATAAATGACTCTAGATAAGCAAAGACGCGGCTAGCTAATAGTAGGCGATCGGTGACTCTAGCACTCTTCACTCGGTTTCATTACCGTTCGTATGGTTGTCGCTATCCGAGTTACCTGAAAATGTTAGAATGAACTGGATGAGCGAATCGCTCAGTAGGAATTACATCTCAAGTTTGAGCAATCTTTAAGTAAATTACATGTTACGTGTAATGCAAGTATATCTTATGCATGCTAGGCAAATGAGAAAATCATGAACTGTATAGAAGAATATCGCATGTTTTCAAGTACTATCAAGTGTCGACAACCAAGATATCAAGAACTTATAGAAAGAGTATTGTAGGATTTCCAGTACTATCAAGTGTTTACACGATTTTCTAAGAAAGTGAGGGACGAGTTCAAGCAAGTAAGATCATGCTCAAGCAAGTAATACCAAGCACATGTAAAATCAAGTACGTGTAACTGGAATTGATTATCCTAATCAAGCAAGTACCTTGCCCTTTTTTGGGCCACGCAAGTCAAGTCAAGCAAGCAAGTAGTGTCACAAGAGAGTGAGTGGGATGTCTCAAGTCAAGCAAGTACTTCGGTGCAATGCTTATACACCGTGATCATTCAACTCCCATGGGCACAAGTACTTTTGGGCGCTCCTCCCAAGACCAGATCGGGCCCTATATGCACAACATTTCATGTAATAGTTTTGACATTCACTCTAGGTATAGCCAATATAGAATTTGAAGGTTTAACCATTGTATGAATAAGGTAGATTTTATGAATGGAGTTCAAGGACATTTTATCATGTAAGGATGAGCTATGATTAACATGGCATGAAACACGAGACAAGTCAAGAATCTGGGTGAAATTGGCGCCTAAAAGGCTGCCACAGATTGCTGAATTGGCGTCCTTCGGGCTGCCATTATATTAAGAATTGGCGCCCCTCCCATTCTGGGACATGTCGGGCTCTAAAAATAAAACCGAAGAGCAACACTTAAGGAAATGGCACCCAGAGGGGTGCCATTATTTAAATGGCGCCCAGAGGACTGCCATTTTTTAACGAAATGGCGCCCAGAGGGTTGCCACTATTTCATAAAATGGCACCGAGGGGGTTGCCATCAATTTATGAATTGGTGACTGCTCACAGGGGCGCCCATTGCTGAAATTCTACTTCTTTTCTTCATTTTCTTTTATCCTAAAGAATTGGCGCCCCTCTGCAGTGTCACCATTTAAATGGCGACCTACAGAAGGTCATTAATTAAGGAAATGGCGCTCTGGTCAGGAGTGCCCTTTATTCTGGGATATCTACGCACCGGGCAGGTACGTTTTGAGACACAAGTCACTATTCATGAATTCTAAAGTTCTCGGAATCAAGAAATAAGGATATGGATAGGTAGAGAAAAATATCAGGATCATAGAAACATACTCATGCAAGAATTTTATAGTTTAATTCCATAGATATAAATTTCTGAATGCGTTGATTATTAATTATTGGAAAATGAATTGGCGACGGGGTGCAGGGTCTTCAATTAATGGGCGCCCATGCCTGGGGCACCCATTCAGGAAATGGCGTCCAGTTGATGGGCGCCCATTACTTGATGGCTGAAAATTTCAGATTTTGTAAAACATGTTGTATATTTAGTAAACACATGATATATATATAGACCTAAGCATGCTATAGTTTAGACCGTAAAACTAGTGTATCATGATATATTTGTTTTCCGTAAAAACTAGTGTAACAGACTATGTATAAAACCGGTGTAACAGGCTATAGTTGATCTCCTTAAAACCAATGTAACAAGCTATATCATGTGGAAGATGAAGCTAACTACTACTAATCATGCTTGTAACCCTATTTTAACTACTGGTTAAGCCAGATCTTGAAAAAATCTACCTTTTTGGAGTGATACACGAAGTACAGGTAAGAGAGAATAAAGAAAGCCAAGCCCCCTTCACGTTATCTTTAGGAGAATAAATAATAAGGAAAGCCACACTTCCCTACCGCAAGACTTCAGTAGCAGGAAGTGTGAAGAAGACGCCCCTTCACGTCTTCCGAAGAAAAGAAGGGAGATATTCCCTTCAGTAGGCAGCAAAAGGGTCGAGAACAGCAGTAAGTATTGCATGTTCGATGGGGAAGAATGTTTATAGGGAATAAAACCGTAAGGGTCCATTAGAAACAAGATCCAAAAACCTTGTTGTTAGTGCTCCCTCGGGGGTCCATTGTCAGGGAAGGGTACAATGCTAATGAAAACATGTTGTATGTGTTTCAAAGCCTTCTAGAAGAATAGATGTTTTCTATTACTGTTGTAATTGGCGCCCTTGTATAGGGGTGCCCATTTATTGGGTTCAGCGGAATTGGTGCCCTTGTGAGGGGGCGCCCATTCACTGGGTTGACCCAGTCAAAATGGAAATGGCGCCCAAGTAAGGGGCGCCCATTCCCTTTGTGTGGGAAAAAGGGAAAAGCTCCTATAGTGTTACCTTTGGGTTGGTCTGTTGGTCTTTAATTGATGTTTGGGCCTCTTAAACACTTGTGTATACATCTAGTGGCCCTTATCCAGTATAGGGCTATGATATTTAGAGTTATTGATCTAGGAAAAGTTAGTTTCTCAATTATGTTTATCCGGGGTGCTACATTTGGGCTCCTCCGGGCACTACCGCTGGTAGTGGGTCTGATCTTGTGGATACAAGATCAGGGTGAGGGATTTGTCTCCCTCATGTCAAGCTGAGTCAGCGTGTGTTGTGGAGGTTCTCCATGGTTCTTGTGTATGCAAGGGTAAGCCTCACCGAGTTTGGTGAGGGGTGGACGTAGGTTGTGGGTCTACAACCGAACCACCTTAAAATCTCCTGTGTTGTGGGTTATGCATCTTGTGCAATTGCTCCATATCTTCTATCCCCATTCACAGGTTGGTGTGCTTACTTTATCGTATGTACTCTGAGTTATTTCCATCACACACTTAAGCATTGTGGATTGTGCTATCTTGTCTGCACATCGTTTATCCTTCGCTCTGCACTTACATTCCCTTGGTTGCCTGCTGTACCCTTGCACACAGGCACTAGGGAGCATACTCCAGCAAAGGAGGATCACCTTGCATACACACACACACACTTTGGTTGACCACTATAGCACACACCCATGCAAAGCTTGTATATTCATACTCAGTTGATGTGCTTTATGGTCTCTGCTATCTATTGCATGAAATCTGACTTAGATTACAATTGCTTCTGAAGAGGTGTTGACTTCATTACATAGGGAGTGTCAACCTCTGCTCTTCACTTAGCTGTGATATGTTAAAGGAGTGTCGACCTCACCCTTGGGAGTGTCGACCTCTGCTATCTATGCATTGTGCATTGTCGTTTCCATTTAAGCCATTCCTTTTATTTCTGTTGTGCATTGTGCCTAAGTGTTTTATTTGCTTTATAGGAGTGGTCTATGCTCTTTGTTTCTAAGAGTTTTTAAATGGGTAAAGTTTGTCATAGGATCTATTCAACCCCCCCTTCTAGATCCGATTACATTGCAAGGACCCAACACCTCGGTCACAACAGTGCCCCCGGCACCCGACTACCAGCTACTCCAGTCATATCGGGGTCCTCGGCACCTGACTGCCAGCTACTCCAGTCACATCGGGACCCCCGAGACCCGATCGCTCAACCACTCAAGTCACAACGGTGCACCCGACACCTGACTACCCAGCTACCTCAGTCACAACGGTGCCCCCGACACCCGACTGCCAACTACTCCAATCATATCGATGTCCCCAGCACCCGACTTCCAGCTACTCCAGTAACATCGGGACCCGCGACACTCGATCGCTCTACCACTCAAGTCACAATGGGGCCCCCGACACCCGACTACCCAACTACCTCAGTCACAACGGTCCTCTCGGCACCTGACTGCCCAGCCACCCCAGTCTCAACGGTGCCCATGACACCCGACCGCCCAGCCCCGGCGACGCCCAGCTACGTCAACACCAGTGGTGCTCAGGCTATCTAGGCCCAGCGATGTTCATGGCACTTGACCGCTCTAGCGGCAATGTCCAGGGGCACCCAACTCTCCTAGTTCCAATGGCGCAAGGTCGCCCCGGTCACAGCGGAGCTCGGGGCACCCGACTGCTCCAGTTCCTACCGTGCCGACAGCACCCAATTATTCCAGTCATAGTGATGCCTACGGCCTCAACAACTTCAGTCATAGCTATGCCTAAGGCACCCAGCAATTCCAAGCTCAACGGCTTTTGGTCGCTCCCGTCAGGGTGATACTCATGCCGTTCGACCACTCCAATCTTAACAGCGCTCTATCGCCTCTGTCCCAACAACGGTCGGCCTCTTCAGTCACAAGTGGTGCCTGTGCCATTCGGTCACCTCGGCCCTAGTGACGCCCAACTGCTCCAGCACAACGGTGCCCACGGCACCCCTACTTCCCTGATCTTGACACTGTCTCATATCGGGAATGCATTGTGACGCCCCTCGAGCGGCATCCTGCTAAGTCATAGGTCCTTTGACGAACACTATGTATGAATGCAGAACTACATGCACAACAACACAATGACCCGGGGACCGTCATAAATGATGGAATTGTCCCGTGGCCTACAAGCATTTGTAATCGGGCTCTCAAGCCCCATATAAATGCCTTTCATTGCATATGAGTATGTAGCCTAGTCAGGGAACGGATCCCCATCGTCGTTGGAACTAGGCTCTCTATCCTTAGTTATCCCTGCTGTGTTACTGTTGCCCTATCATTGTTGCATGGACCAAGCCCTCCCGATGTCGCGTCTCCCAGGGTCCCTAACTCTTCTCTTCGACAGTGGAAACAAACGTGTTCAGGCTCTGCCTGATGTAAAATAAACACCGATTGCTTGTAATCGGTGGGGAAGACATCCAGTACACGATCCCTTATAATCATCTACACTCATACCAGCGGAACCTCCTTCTCTCCATGTGGCGCACAACATTTCGTGCTCACGTGCCGTGCCCTGGTGGCACATCCCGAGTCAAACACTTGATTCCACCGGTGATCGTCAAGGAATTGACTGGCACGCCCGCATTCCACCTAGCCATCCCTGTCCCAGTTTCCCAAGATGATTAACCATACGCCACTCTTTCATGTGCGTTCCTATCGTTCTTTTCACCTCCTTATCAATAGCCCTGGAATTCCTGCGTGCCAAGTCGACCTATCTCGGCCTTCCGTAAAAAGGTGAGTGTGCGTCCCCTCCACGAGGAAAAATAAAAGGGATATCCCCGCGGGCGTAAACAAATTGGCATGCCCGATGGGACGTCTCCTACCTTTCTTCTTTCTGCCGAAGAAGAGTCACACCTGCCAAGTGTACGCCGTAATGCCCTCACCTTTTCTTATCGGAGAGGAAGAGGAGGGCCCCCATCCATAATGCAACATGCGACCGATCGTCATCGAGCGACCAACCTGCACAAGCAACAGCAACAACAAACTGGTGGCGATAGTGACCTATGGTCCAATCGTCATCGCCTTTCACGCCGAGCACGTACGGTTGGCAACCCCAATCGTGTTCGGCCACTCTGCCTCGGCCCTCGACTCGCCCTGATCCTCGGGTGCCATTGCCATAGCCAACGAGCAGCCCAGTCCGGTGACTGCCCATACAGGCAGCTGGCCCCTCTACTTCTCTAGTAATAGAGACCCATGCGGTCATTGACCCCTGAGTCTCGTGCTCCACCAACACCTGACACAGGTCTCCGACCTTGGGTTACCAGTACAATGTCACCCCCGACCGATTCAAACATCAAGTGTTGGGTCCCCAGCGATGCCGATTCCCAACATGGACAATGAGATCCGGGTCATTGGCACCTCAACACCTGATACATGCACTAAACCCCAGGTCTCTGCCATGCCGGCTTCAGCACAACCTTCCAGCCTCAAATACCTGATGCAACACCGACAACGGCCTATGGGGGTAGCGCGCCCAAGGGTTCGGCCACATCAACCCCTAACACGGGAACCTAGCCCCGGGACATGGCCACCTCAACACCTAAGACGGGCTTCTAGCCCTGGGTCTCAGTTCCAGCAACACCCTATATGGGCACCTAGCCCTGGGGACCAGCTCTAGTGACACCAATGATGGGCTCTTAGCCCTGGGTTCCAGCTTCATCAACACCCAAGATGGGCTTCTAGCCTTGGGTCCCAGCTACATCAACACCCAAGATGGGCATTCCGCCGTGGGTCTCAACATCCCAGCATTACCAGCATCGGAGATGGGCATTCAGCCCCGGGTTCCAGCTCCAGCAACACCCAAGAAGGGCATTAATTATGCCCTGGGTTTCAGCCTCAACAACACCCAAAACGGGCGTCCAGTCCCGGGTTCCAGCTCCATCAACACCTAGGATGGGTTGCCTGCCCTGGGATCTAGCTCCATCAACGCCTAAGATGAGCATTCAGCCCCGGGTCCCAGTTTTATCAACACCCAAGATGGGCATCCAGCTCCGGGTCCCAACTCTATCAACACGAGAGATAGGCACTCAGTCTCGGGTCCTAGCTTCATTAGCACCCGAGACGGGCCTCCAGCCCCGCGTTCAAGTTTTGATAACGCCCAAGACCGACATTCAGGCCTGGGCCCCAGCACCGTT
Organism: Amorphophallus konjac; assembly: GCA_022559845.1. Classification (NCBI taxonomy): domain Eukaryota; kingdom Viridiplantae; phylum Streptophyta; class Magnoliopsida; order Alismatales; family Araceae; genus Amorphophallus; species Amorphophallus konjac. The sequence continues at coordinate 177,520,608 of CM040118.1, read as the reverse complement.
AGCACTCAAGGCGGCCATCTAGCCCGAAATCCCAGCTTCATCAAGAACTCGGTTTGGGTTTCCAGTCCCAGATCCCAACTTTATCAGCTCCCAGTACAGGCTTTCTGCCTCGGGTATTGTTAACACCCAGTGCGGACGTCAAGCTCTGGGTCACCATCCCTCTGACATCCTCAGTCCACAACATGGGTCATGAACCCCGAATTCTGGCAACAACTCTGACGGTCTTAGTGGATGCCAAGCTCCAGGTTGCCACTATGTCGACCCCAGCTCGGGCATCGAACTCCTGAGCTCCGGCTACACCGACACTCACCAGAAGCGCCATGCTCCAGAAAACCCAGGATCAGGTTCATTCGGTCCACCACATTGGTGCTGAGTCAACCTCGGCCCTACAAAAAAAAAGGGGTGCCATAGTGGCTGCAGAAATGGGTGACCCACCGTCGCCACCCCTGCCTCTAGAAGACAAGATGAGACTCAAAGGAGCTGATACACCAGTACCACACCGGGGGCAACCACCCCAATCTAGTATCCATCCTCCCAAGCCCAAGCAAGGGGGCAACTCCAAGGGGGAGCGTCAGTCGTCCCTCAAGTAATTATGATGGGGACATCTCCGACCACTCCACATCTTTTCGGGGATCCCGTTGCTTGCCAGCTGTGCGTCATCTTATTCGCCACTTTTTTCTGAGTCATGGCATGTAATTTTTATATTTTATTTGAGTCATAATTATGTAATTTTTCTTTTATTTAAGTCAAGTACCTAGGTTAAGAGAGTCATTTACACTATGAAGTCCCGCGATCAATGACACCCAAGAGGGGGGTGAATTGGGTATTTACAAACTTATAACAAAATCTTGCCCAATTCAAACAAGTGTGAATAATAGCCGTAATGAAGTTTAGAACTATATGAAAACACTCAGATCTAATAGAATTTATTGCACTCAACCGATCTTAGGTACGATGACGGAGGTGGGAATCTGGAGATTCTACTCACGCAAGATGTTATCTTCCTGAAAAGGTTTACCTTGTCGATCCGAACCCACCTTTTAATATACCCAAGATCTAATATCAAAAGATAAATTATGCTAGATCTAACTCAACAAATACAACCAAATTAATCTACGAGTGTGCTGCACGGAATGGGGATAGAAGAAAAGGAACAAACTAGACAATGGACAGAGACTTTTAGGCGGTTCGGATGCAACAACGGCAACCTACGTCCACCCCTCACGATCTGTGAGGATTCCCACACTATCCTGTAAAGGATTACAAGATTAAAACACACACACACGTGAGGAGTTCGGAACTCCCACGAAGGTGCACAAGCACTGAATCACAAGGATATGTGAAGACTAGAAGAAACACACACACACACGGATCTGCGTAGATCCACACACACACAAGTGTTTAAATGTCCAAGATCACACACTTGAAGCTTGATGAAAAACAAGGGAGAAACACAAAATGAAAAACTCAGATTTAAGCTGCCCCTTAGTGGATGAAGATGATCTTGGGTGAAGCTTCTGTTGAACCCCCTCCATGTGTGAAGATTTAAATGTAATAGCTTTTGATGATGACCAAACACTATATGTGCATAAATTATCTTTGAACTGTTCTAGCATAAAAAATCTTGGATGTGCTCAACATACTTCATGAAGTCACAGTGCTATGAAGGCTCAAGAACAACTTCACCATGTAAGAGTTTTGGATTCAAGTTGAAAGACTATATCTAACTCAGCTTATGTGTTTTTACCAGACAAGGAATGTGGCTTAGAGTTTGAGAATTTCAAGGATGATTGGTGAGATCAATCCTAACTTATAAGCCCTTGATTATTTGATTATCAAAGTTGACATTCATGTTTTGATTTTAAAAGGTAAATAGGCTAGATCTTGATCTAAATTTATTTGAGTTGGACTTTGCTCAATTCATGTCTTAGAATCAAGTATTTTGATGGTGTAAACCCAACTTGAAACCCCCTAGCTTGTTCCTTGGACTTAGTGTGTTTTTAACTATCATTTTGGAAGTTTAGGGAGAAGGGTCGACCCCAAGGGTCATTTTCTTAAACCAGCACGGGTAACTGTGAGGGTCGACCCCAAGGGTCTACCCCTTTTGTCCAGATACTTGAAACCTGCATGAGTCTTCATTTCTAGCCGCGATGGTCGACCCTTGGGGTCGACCCCTCTGGGTCAATTTTTTAAACCCACACGGGGGGTCACGAGGGTCGAACCCAAGGGTCGACCCTTTTCGGTTCGGGGTGGCGCCGTCAAAAATGACCTTCGTGTAGGCGCGCCAAAAGTCTTCTAACTATCCCAAATCACTCCACAAAATGTGGATCTGGTCCCTAGGCTGTCTCTTGACCATCCTAATCATATAAAACATCTTATTGGGCTGTAAACCCTAAGCAATTCGAGATAGATCTGAAAAAGTGTTTTTGTTCTAACCCTTGTGTGTGCAGGGATGATATAGCAGCTCCAGCTCTTCTTCCACCTTGTTTTGAGCATGAATGTGAAGGGAAGAAAGTGGATTCAAGTCTCCAATCGATCCTCCACTGGAAGCTGCGTGGAAAATCAAGCTAGAGTCATTGTTCGTGCAAGAATCGTTCTTCGTCCATCAAGAACCGTCCTCAAGCTGCAGAAGCATTCAACTACCATCAAAGGAGAGAAAGGGGGAGCTCTAAACAATACAAAATCATTATTCATTCTTCACTCTTAGAGTTCTTTTGATTGCGCTTGAAAATCTGTTGCAATACTTAACATTTTGAATCTGATTTCTGTGTGTTTGCTCGTGTTCGGAGACATGAGCGTGTGTGTGTGTGTGGTAGCCCAGATCGGGTACCGTGTGTATGGTTGCTACTCTACACAACGTGTGTGTGGCTCACTTCATAGTGAAGCGTTAATCATCACGTGTGAGGGGTGGATGTAGGGGACAAGGTTATGTACCCGAACCACCTAAAAATTCCGTGCTTCATTTGTGGTTTGATTCTTCACATATTTTTACGAGTGGGCTTCACGTTGAGCTGAGTGTTTACCATCTCAGTCATCAATCACATACCCTCATCCACGTGCATTCGCGAGAGAGAACCTATTCGAGTAAGGCTGAGTGCCTGTGTGTTAATCTAACAAGTTTTTCATTCATAAAGAAATTTTATTTGGCCAATCAATTCACCCCTCCCCTCTTGATTTCCACCATTCGGGACTCAACAATATCTATTAGAGCTTTGGTCTCTGTTTAACTCAACCGCACGGTTGAAGAGCTAGATCTCACTAGATGGCGAACAAGGGGATGATGCCTGAAGGGCATTCGATTCAAAGGCCTCCATTCTTTGATGGATCTAACTACCCATATTGGAAAAATAGGATGTATGTTCACCTGCAAGGCCAGGATTATGATGTGTGGCGTGTCATTAGTAAGGGTCCATATGTTGTACCTGACAATGAGGATGCGTGGGAAGAACGGGAGATAAAGAATTGTTCTGCAAATTTTAAAGCTATGAATATAATTCAGTGTGCCATTCATCCTAACGAATGCTCACGTGTTTCTATGTGTTCCTCTGCACAGGAGATGTGGAAAAATCTACGGTTAATCTATGAAGGAACATCGGAAGCAAAGGAAACCAAGGCAAATTTCTTAGTCTGGGATTATGAGTTGTTCATGATGAAACCAGAGGAGTCCGTTTCTGATATGTTTACAAGATTGACGGAAATCATGAATGGATTAAAGGGTCTTGGTAAAGAGTATTCCAACAAGGAACTCGTCAGAAAAGTACTAAGATCCCTGTCACCACAGTAGCATACAAAGGCCACTGTAATCGAGGATTCAAAGGATCTTAGCACTTTGACTCTGGATGTGTTGATAGGCTCCTTGATGACTTACGAAATCAACATCAAAAGGAGCGAGGACGATCACAAGAAGAAGAAGGTAGTCACACCATTGGCCATGAAGGTAAATCTACAAGATTCAGAGGGTAGTGATGATGATTCCACGGGCAACATCGAGGATGAGGAGCTGGTTGCCATGATCACCAGAAGAGCAAGAAGATTTGTCAAAAGAATAAGGAACTTCGGTGGTCAATTCAGAAAAGGACCAAGAAAGTAAGGTCCTAACAGAGGTGAGAGTAGCAAGAAAGAAGAAGTCATTTGCTACGAGTGCAAGAAACCCAGTCATATGCGGGGTGAGTGCCCCTATCTGATGAAGAAGTTCAAGAAAGGAAAGTTCAAGAAGCCAAAGGCCATGGTGGCCACATGGAGTGATGAAGATGAGGAAGAGTCCGAGAATGAAGATGAACTGGATGAGCTGGTTCAGAATTTGTGCTTCATGGCAAATGAAGATGACGCCAATGAGGTAAATTCTGAAACCGAATCTCTTACATGTGAACAATGGCAGATTGCTTATGAATCTTTGTATGAAAAATGCAAAAAATTCAAATCTGAAAATAGAAATCTGAAAAAAAAAATTGATCATTTTGTACATGCTGCAAAGTCTTGTGAAAATTTCCATGTTTTAAAATCTGAAACTGAAAAGCTGAAACATGAAAATGAAATTCTTGTGTCTAAGATTGAGTTGTTTGAAGATGAGAGTTCATGCATGCGTGAGGACCAAGCCACTTTTACTAAAATGCATGAAGACTTAAAAGGTGATTTAGAACAAGAAAAGTTGGAAAGAAGTGCATGCATTCAAGCCAAAGAAATGGCTGAAAACAAGATTCATTCATTAAAGCAAGAAATCAATGAGTTAAAGGATGCTATTGGTATCCTTGAAAATGGAAAAACATCACAAATACACTTAACTCATTGGGCTCCCAGAAGTTTATCTCCATCCTCGTCAAAAACACATGTGCATAATTCATTCTTGAATGTGGGTAGGAGGAGAAATAGGGATAGAGACATTACATGTTTTTATTGTGGAAGGTTGGGCCATGACATGTATGATTGTAGAATTCTAAAATTTGATGATGAAAATTTTGCTAAAATGGGAAATCAAACATACATATCTCATGTCTCTAACCATCGTGGACCCAAGCTTGCTTGGGTAACAAAATCTGCATAAGTACTCTTGTTGTGTCTGCTTGAGAGCTTAAAGGAATAAATGGTACTTGGACAGCGGATGTTCTCGCCACATGACGGGAAACAAGGAGATGTTCGCAAACCTGCATGAAAAGGATGGTGGGACAATAGCATTAGGTGGAAAAGACAAAGGAAAAATTGTCGGAGAAGGTAAGATAAGTAAGAATCAAACTCAAACTATTGAAAATGTTTTACTTGTGAAAGGGTTGCATCACAATCTCTTAAGCATAAGTCAATTGTGTGATAAGGGATGCAACGTGATTTTTGATTCTACCCATTGCACTGTTGTAAATAGAAACACTCATGAAATAAAGTTCATAGGTTTCAGGCATAATAATGTATATATGATAGATCTGGATGATGCCTCTCATGATAATTTGTGCTTGGTTGCAAGGAACAATGATGATGCTTGGCTTTGGCATCGCCGTCTTGGGCATGCCAGTTTTAATGTTTTGCTAAAATTGTCTAGAAATGATTTGGTGGTTGGTTTGCCTAAGTTGAAGGCCGTTGATGAAGGAGTTTGTGGGGCGTGCAGCAGGGGTAAGCAAACAAGAACATCATTCAAGTGTAAGAATGATGTAACCACATCGAGGCCCCTTGAATTAATCCACATTGATCTTTTTGGACCAAGCAGAACACATAGCTTGGGTGGTAAACTTTATGGCTTTGTAATTGTTGATGATTTCTCAAGATTCTGTTGGGTATATTTCCTTTCCTAGAAAAGTGATGCCCTAATGGAATTTGAAGGATTTTGCAGGCAAGCTCAGAATGAAAAGGGGCGATGCATCAAGACCGTGCAGAGCGATCATGGTAAGGAATTTGATAATCATGAGTTCAGCAATTTTTGCAAGGCTCAAGGTTATATGCACGACTTCTCTGCACCAAGAACCCCTGAATAGAACGGAGTTGTTGAAAGGAAGAACAGGACATTGATTGAAATGGCCAGAACTATGCTGAATGAGAATAATTTACCATGGTACTTCTGGGCTGAAGCAGTGAACACTGCTTGCTACATAATCAACCGTGCCATGGTAAGACCATTGTTTAAGAAAACACCCTATGAGCTGTATCGAGGTAAGAAGCCAAACATTTCTTATTTCAGACCTTTTGGCGCCATTTGCTACATTCATAACAATGGTAAGGTGAACCTGGCAAAATTTGATCCCAAAAGTGACAAAGGAATACTTCTTGAGTACTCTCTTAGCTCAAGAGCCTATCGAGTGTATAACTTGAGAACTCTTGTAGTTGAGGAAAGCCCCCATGTCATTATTTATAAATCATCTTCCAAAAGAACTAATGAAAAATCTGTTTTGCAGGGTGAAGAGTTGGATGATGGTGATACCGGGAAGATGGAAGGAAAAACTGAGAAACAAGAAGTAGAAGAACCACAAGAAGATGATGCAAATCAGGAAGATCAAGTTGAACAGCAGCTACCAAGGCAATGGACATTTGCAAAGGACCATCCGCTGGAGAATGTGATGGGCAATGTAGATGAAGGAATAAGAACACGAGCCTCCTTCAGGGAAGTTGAAAATACGGATTACATAGCCTTACTTTCCCAGTTTGAACCTCACTCCATAGAAGAGGCCTTGAAAGATGAGTCATGGATCATGGCTATGCAAGAAGAACTCCACCAGTTCCAAAGGAACAAAGTGTGGTTCCTCGTGTCATATCATAGAAACCACTCAATGATCGGAACAAAGTGGGTTTTTTGAAGCAAAACAAATGATCAAGGAGTGGTAACTAGGAACAAGGCCAGGCTTGTAGCTAAAGGCTATAGTCAAGAGCTTGGGATTGACTTTGATGAGTCTTTTGCTCCTGTAGCAAGACTCGAGGCAGTAAGAGTTTTATTAGCATTTGCATGTTGCAACAATATTAAATTATTTCAAATGGATGTTAAGAGTGTATTTTTGAATGGCTATATCCAGGAGGACGTGTATGTGGAGCAACCACCGGGGTTTGAAGACACAAAGTATCCAGACCACGTGTACAAGCTAGACGAAGCACTCTACGGTCTGAAACAAGCACCCCGAGTTTGGTATGAACGGTTAAGTGATTTCCTTGTTCAGAATGGATTCAAACGAGGTAATGTTGATCAAACTCTTTTTATAAAATTGAATGGTAAGGAAATCCTAATTATTCAAGTGTATGTAGATGATATCATTTTTGGCTCCACTAAAAATGCCTTAAGCAAAGACTTTGCTAAATTGATGCAAAGTGAATTTGAAATGAGTCTTATGGGAGAACTAACATTCTTCTTGGGATTGCAGGTCACACAGACGGTTGATGGTTTATTCATACACCAAAAGAAGTATGCTATGGAGCTACTGAAGAAATTCAATTTGACATCAACCAAACCACAACCAACTCCCATGTCCACCTCAATAAAAATTGATCAAGATGAAATAGGTAAATCCGTGGACCAAAAACTTTTCAGAAGCAAGATAGGTTCATTGTTGTACTTAACTGCTACCCAGCCCGACATACAATTTATTGTATGCCTATGTGCGAGATTTCAGTCCAATCCGAAAGAATCACACATGTCGGCCGTGAAACGGATTTTCAGGTATATTGCTGGTTCAGTCAACTTGGGATTATGGTTTCCGTGTAATTCAAGCTTTAATTTAGTTGCTTATTCTGACACCGATTATGCGGGCTGTAAAGTGGATCGAAAAAGCACCAGCGGGTATTGCCAGTTTCTTGGGGGATGCATGGTCTCATGGGCCTCCAAGAAATAAAACTCAGTGGCACTCTCAACCGCCGAAGCCGAGTATGTGGCTGTAGGAAGTTGCGTTGCCCAGGTGTTATGGATCCAACAACAAATGATTGATTATGGCATTTCTTTCAAAAACACCTCAATCCTTTGTGATAATACATCAGCCATAAATCTGTCAAAGAACCATGTTCATCAGTCTCGCACGAAGCATATTGAAATTAGACATCATTTTCTTAGGGATCATGTGAGCAAGGGTGATGTAGAGATTAGTTTCATTGAAAAAGACCAACAAATTGCCGACATCTTCACCAAACCTCTAAATGAAGAGAAATTCACCACATTCAGGAGAGAACTAGGGGTTTGTAGGATAGACGAGTCTGGATCATGATCATTTGCATCATGTAACTGCATTGTGTATATAAGTTACTGCATTACATGCATTTGCATTAGTGAAATGCATTATTGAGTTTTCCTTCATCATGCATATGCATCATATTGCTTGAAAATCATAAAATCAGTTTATGTGAACAATCGTCATGGGTGTGAATGGCATTCCTTCTATCTATAATGTACACACACACTTTCATTACCTTTTCTATGGCCGGTGTTACCTTGAATACAATCAAAATGCCAACCAAGGAGCAAAATCATTCAAAATCTGAAATCTGGAGAGTTGGACAATAAACATCTAATGTGATCTTAAATTTCCTTGAAATGTTTTCCCCAATTGATTTCAACCCTTAAAAACACTCAATTACCTTTGATTCCAACATGATTTTATCACTGGGGACTCGAGCATTACCCTTTTGGCCTTCCCTCTACATTTTAATCCTTTTTTGTTGAAAACCAGGGGAAGGGTCGACCCCTGGGGTCGACCCTCGGGTCACCCGATTCTGTCCGGGGCTGAGAGGAACAGGGGTCGACCAAATGGGTCGACCCATTCCGGTCGGGCGGCTTAGCCGCATCCAAATCATCCAAGAACGGAGCTAAAACCAAGGTTCGCCCCTCCCATCCTTATAAAACCTCTCAAGCTCTCTTCTAAGCCTAGCCACCACATCTTGCAAGCCCTAAAAATCCATTCTTGGCACCAAAAATACTCCAGCCCTAGCCGCGGGTTCCTCCGGTGGCATCTCGCAGATACCTTCTTCTTGCGGTCCAAAGCTTCTTCCTTGGTCCAAATCACGTCTAAGGTAAGCCATGGTGTGTGGAGAACTGAATATCTGAGGTTAAGGCATCCCTATTTTCGAACCAACAAGATCTACAACTCCATCTTGGGCACTTTTCTATCTTGTGATCCAGATGGCCCCAAAGCGGCGTCCTTCTCGCAAAGAAGCGGAATCCAGCTCTGCTCGGGAATGGAGGTCGAAGGGAAAAGAACTCTTATCCACCAAACGGGATCAGACATCTAGCAAAGTGTTGGACAGGAAGGTACTTCGCCCTCGGGCGGTAGATTTCGGAAATATTTGCAAACATCTCCCAAGTCTTGTGGATATTATTAGCAGTCAACCGAATTTGGATGTGTTTATGTCAGCGCATCGCCGTTTTTATCCACATCTGGTCCATCAATTTTACAGTAATCTATCTTTCACAAAAAATAGTCAATATACAATAGTGAATGCCCAAGCGTTTGAGCTTACACCAGACTTCATTGGTACTGCTCTTGGACTGCCTTGCGAAGGACATACATTTGGAGACATTCCTGTGCCAGAAGAAGTTGTATACCAAATGATGACTTCCGAGAAAATGGGTGAGAGAACGACCGCTGGTTTGAATGGAAATCATTTCCCTCCTTTGCAGCATATTTTACATCACATGATAACCACTATTTTACTACCTCGAGGAGGAGGTCATGATAAAGTAACAGAGGTTCACATGTTCTTGTTCTATTGTCTTATGGGTGGTCTTCCCATTAATTTTCCGGCCATTATGCTAGATCATATCTGTTTAAGCATGAAGCATAAAAATCAGACTCTTCCATATGCGGCTCCATTATCTGCCATTTTTGAGCACTTGCAGTTTGATCTATCAAAAGAACCTTCGCAGACCATTCGAACTGCTGACATTTACTCAATTCACACCATTTGCCATAATATGAACTATGAACTAAAAAATGGTGTCTTGGTTCGGACCTTGAAGAGTTCTAAACGTGCAGTCCTTTCTGAAGATGATGAAGAAGATGATGGCACTCAGCTCGGCAACCGTCTGCACGATGTTCATGCTGAGAGGATACCTTCTGAGGTGGCTCAGATGGTGACAGACCGACTTGGCTCCATTGATGGTTGTTTAGACAAATTCGGGGAGAAAATGGATGTTCTAGCCAAGGATATCTCAGATTTGAAGCTTTCCCATATAGAATATACTCAGTCATTTCAAAGGGTTACCACTTTTCTTGAGTCAAATACGTAAGCTTTGGACAATCAGACCCATCTGTTTCAAGAAATCATAGATTACATGAGACGTCCACCAGATCCACCCACTCAAGATTCGGACTAGATGATTGCGCTCCACTGGCATGGCACACTTCTTATCCCATATTCACCCCCTCCTTTTTGATGATGCCAAAGGGGGAGAAATTTTGTACTATGTGTGTGCCTGGCAATCGGCTATTTTACTACTTTATGTGTGGTGTGTGCCTGCATGCATGTGTGTTTTTCATTCATCATCCTAGTTAGCAAAGTTGCATATCATGGCATTGCATAAGTGCTGTAGTTTCTCTTTTATATTCAGACCTTGCTGTCCTTTAACTATGTTGTCGACAAGAACTTTGGAATATGCTTTCATTGGTCAATCTTACACGTTTGGAATGGTATGATGCTTCTTGAATGGTTCATGGTGGTGTATGAAAATTTTATTCTTGATATGGAGCTTGAATTCAATGAGCATGTTAAATCATTATGAAGTCATATATTCATGCAAGGCATATAGTATTTTATCATCATCAAAAAGGGGGAGATTGTTGAATCCCCTCCATGTGTGAAGATTTAAATGTAATAGCTTTTGATGATGACCAAACACTATATGTGCATAAATTGTCTTTAAACTATTCTAGCATAAAAAATCTTGGATGTGCTCAACATACTTCATGAAGTCACGGTGCTATGAAGGCTCAAGAACAACTTCACCAGGTAAGAGTTTTGGATTCAAGTTGAAAGACAATATCTAACTCAGCTTATGTCTTTTTGTAGGAGAAGGAATGTGGCTCAGAGTTTGAGAATTTCGAGGATGATTGGTGAGATCAATCCTAACTTATAAGCCCTTGATCATTTGATTATCAAAGTTGACATTCATGTTTTGATTTAAAAGGTAAATAAGCTAGATCTTGATCTAAATTTATTTGAGTTGGACTTTGCTCAATTCATGCCTTAGAATCAAGTACTTTGATGGTGTAAACCCTACTTGAAACCCCCTAGCTTGTTCCTTGGACTTAGTGTGTTTTTAACTCTCATTTTGGAAGTTCAGGGAGAAGGGTCGACCCTTGGGTAGTATATTCCTCAACCCGCATGGCCTCTACAACCCCAATCGTGGGGGTCGACCCCTGTGGGTCATTTTCTCAAACCAGCACGGGTAACTGCAAGGGTCGACCCCAAGGGTCGACCCCTTTTGTCCAGATACTTGAAACCTGCACGAGTCTTCATTTCCAGCCGCGAGGGTCGACCCTTAGGGTCGACCCCTGTGGGTTAATTTTTTAAACCCACACGGGGGGTCACGAGGGTCGACCCATTACACCAAGGCTCATTAAACCTCTCACGAGGGTCGACCCTTTCCGGTTCAGGGCGGCGCTGTCAAAAATGACCTTCGTGTAGGCACGCCAAAAGTCTTCTAACTCCTGTCCAACTGCCCCAAATCACACCACAAAATGTGGATCTGGTCCTTAGGCTGTCTCTTGACCATCCTAATCATATAAAACATCTTACAGGGTTGTAAACCCTAAGCAATTCGAGATAGATCTAAAAAAGTGTTTTTGTTCTAACCCTTGTGTGTGCAGGGACGCTGCAGCAGCTCCAGCTCTTCTTCCACCTTATTTTGAGCGTGAATGTGAAGGGAAGAAGGTGGATTCAAGTCTCCAATCGATCCTCCACTAGAAGTTGCGTGGAAAATCAAGCTAGAGTCATTGTTCGTGCAAGAATCATTCTTCGTCCATCAAGAACCGTCCTCAAGCTGCAGAAGCATTCAACTACCATCAAAGGAGAGAAAGGGGGAGCTCTAAACAATACAAAATCGTTCTTCATTCTTCACTCTTAGAGTTCTTTTGATTGCGCTTGTAAATTTGTTGTAATACTTAACATGTTGAACTGGATTTCTGTGTGTTTGCTCGTGTTCGGAGACACAAGCGTGTATGTATGTGTGGTAGCCCAGATCGGGTACCGTGTGTATGGTTGCTGCTCTACACAGCGTGTGTGTGGCTCACTTCATAGTGAAGTGTTAATCCTCATGTGTGAGGGGTGGATGTAGGGGACAAGGTTGTGTACCTGAACCACCTAAAAATTTCATGCTTCATTTGTGGTATGATTCTTTGCATATTTTTACGAGTGGGCTTCACGTTGAGCTGAGTGTTTACCATCTCTATCTTCAATCACATACCCTCATCCACGTGCATTCGTGAGAGAGAACCTATTTGAGTAAGGCTGAGTGCATGTGTGTTAATCTAACAAGTTTTTCATTCATAAAGAAATTTTATTTGGCCAATCAATTCACCCCTCCCCTCTTGATTGCCACCATTCGGGACTCAACAGCTTCCTCCTCAGCTAGATCTTCACTTGAATGGCCTGCCGATGATCTTGAAGACTCTGCTCTTGGATGAAGAAGTTCTTCCCCGAAACACTGTTCACGGAGCTACAGTGGCAGCAGTCTTTCTCCCCTTGATAGCCTCTTTGATCTCCCTTGAGTGATTAGGGTTTTTGACCCCCAATATGATGTATTTATAGATCTTGGATGGTCAAGGGACAAGCCAGGGACCAGATCCACAAATCATGGCAAGTCTAGTGACTTTGGGATAAAACAAACCCAAAGAAAGGAGCTTCCCACGTTGAAGAACACAAGTCAACAATTGATGCCTCGAGGTTGGCGGTCGACCGGCCGGAGGGGGCGATCTATCGAAAATTTACAGAGTTTAAACTTTTCAGCATTGGGAAAACCGGTCGACCGGGATAGGGCCGGCGGTCGACCGAACTGTAAATTCTTGTAGATTTTTTAACGCTGTTAATTCTGGTCGACCGGCCCATGCTCTCAGGACGACCGGACTGTGAAAATCCTACCAAAACAAGTTGTTAGCCTATCAAATCATATCCATATGATCGAGGCTTGAATTAACCTTATGTTATTGATTTCAAGTCCATTTGAGCTCATTTTAGGCATTTGGAAGGGTATGAACACTTAAGCATAATGCATGATGAAATTAGAACATGATTGCGTATGAATGTCGAACTTGATTGTTAATACGTGGCACGTGATAGAACGCATGCCCTGGGATTTGTTATCATCAAAATCACCTGGATATACTCAACACATTTTTTATGATGACAAAACGGAAGGGGCATTTAAATACATTGGCATGCCTTTAAGCAATTTTTGAAAATTGAGATCAATGTTCAAAATCAAGGCATTTACTCTCATCACATCAAGCCGGCTAACGCAAGCCATTCAACACTTTATTTGCCAATTAGAAACGAAATGAGACACAAGAGTCAACCATTTGAGATCAAACACCAGTTGCATTCATTTCATCATTTCATTACAAGGTACATTGATGCAAGAATGAATGCACGACTCTAGACATATGTGACAAAATAGATGCAGAACTGACACAAGGATCCTCACATGATCGTGCATGCAAACATTCGAACATACAAACATACGAACATACTGACATATATAAATATAGCACCTGCAGTACTACTTCTCCCCCTTTGGCATCATCAAAAGGGGATAGGATAGACAAAGGGGGACCTAAAAGACACAAGACCGAAGTACAGCATTCTAGAGGTAGGATACAAAAGAAAAATCCTCATGGGGCATCTGCAGGAGGCTAATCCTATGGAGGAGGAGGAGGCTGGTAACCAAGGCAGCGACAGATGTCATCAAGAGAATGATATTGAATCTGAAGACTATCCTGAATACGGCCAATGGAGAGGTCACGAGCCGCATCGCGGTGCTGCATTCCAAGAAGTGTCATGTTCATGAAGTGGAAAGCCTGGCTGGAATTAGCAACACTGTCTGTGAGGCTAGTCATATGGGTGGAGAGTGTGGCCATCTGAGTGGAGAGGGTATACAGAACAGTGGAGAAGGAATCTATGCGACTTGACATAGTGTCAATCACATTACCCATAGTGTCGACACGATCCCCAAAAGTAGAAAGTCGATCCCCAAAAGTGTCCACACGAGTTTCCAGTCCAGTAAACCGCCTGTCAAAAGTCTCATAATCTACCCAAGAGTGCTATTCGGCCCCCTGAGTGGAAGACTCTCCATGATAGAACTGTGGTGGAGGAGGCATCTCGGGATCCATGTGATGAGGTGAAGGTGGAGGAGGCTGCTCCTCAGGCTGAACAGGAGGGGGACATCCCCTTGACCTTGTTGCTGCTCTTGTTCTTGCTCGTCCTCACTGTCAGCTTATTCCCCATAAATTGGTATATCTCAGCATAGCTCCCCATTGAGACCATAGTAATACCCAAAATCTGTAAAGATCTTATTCTTATTATATATATATCATCTTGTCGAACATAAATGAACTGCTCATTTGCCAAATTGATCCCAACATATATGAAGACGCCTGTCAATTGTGAAGCATATGGCAAGGATCGCCGGAGATAGGTATGGCAAGTCCCAATCAGATCTGTCATGATCCGACCCATGTTGATTATAATCCCATTCATGACATTGTAAAATAGAAATCTCTGAACCTCTGCTACTTCATTTCGACTGCCAACCTTGGGATAGATGAGTGAAGTGAACATATGGTGCAAAATCCTTTGCAGTGGTGGAAAATAATTTGCATTCAATGTGATTAAATCACTCACACCACGCACATAATCACAGTTTGTCGTGGCAATGAAAGTAGCCTCAACTTCACCATGACCAAAAGTCCGGTCAGCACCCAAGGCCGAGACTCCTAAGGCTCGTCGAAAAAGATCGGGTGTAATATGTAACTCAACTCCTTGAACAACTGTATATAGCTTTTCATTTCTCTCAACCAGATTCCCATAAAATTGCTGCACTAGATTGGGATAGTATTTGGTATACCTAGTGACAAAGTCCGTCCAACCGTCTTGAATCTCAAAAAGAGCACATAAATCAGACAGAAGCTCATTTACCTCATTAAAGTCGACCAGCCAAGGGTCGATAATAGGCCGTGGAGGCAAGCAAGGTGCTCAAGGTGGTTCATGAGCTCACTGAGGTTGAGGAGTCGGGGCCTCTCGCCTCTGACCACTAGCTTCCCCTTGGGCAGAATGCCGAGAGCTCCGTCTAGGCGGCATCCCGAACTAGAAAACCCGATGGAAACCCTTGAAACGATGACTCTCATCCTGGGGGGTGAAGATAGACCAAAAGACACTCCAAGGGCTTGCAATAGCCTTCTCCACAATCTGGAACCTAAGAAGTAACGAATGCACGAACGGCCGAATGGAGTTCGTCCCGAAACCATGACGAACACGCCAGATTTTGTGCGGGTGGAAGAATGATGAGTTTTAGAGGCTTGGGAGGTGGAGAAATGTGGTTCTAGGGTTAGGGAATGGGGTATGAGAGATAGTGGGGGTGATAGAATGAGAGAATGGGGTGTTAGGACCCCTTATATGATGGCTCGGTTGAGGTCCGGCTTGGCCGGTTCGCCGCCACCAGTCGACCGGTGCGGGAGCGGCGGTCGACCGCTAGTCCCAAAAATCCCATTTTTTGTATTTTTTGTTTCTTTTTCTTTTCTTTTTCTTTTTCCTTTTTTTTATATGGGGGGGACTATCATCCGACCTTCTGATTAAAACCAACATCATGAAGTGGAGAGAAGGAAAAGAGATGGAGATTTGAGGAAAGTTCTCTAACTCCCCCCCAGAAGTTTCCTTAGGTCCGGCATCACTGAGTCCACAATTATTTAGCCAAGGAATATCTGGCCTTAGAAATATTTTTCAAGGAGGGCTAAATATATAAATACATTCAAGCATGCAGGAGTGTATGTGAACACACAAGATATTAAAAGTAAATATATACAATATGCATGTTAATCTACCCTTGATGCATATGAGTTTCTACAAGTGCAATTCTTATCCTAAGTGCAGACCTATGTATGTATGCTTTCACCCTTGCACATCCCAAGTTCTCTTTTTATCTTGCTAAATTGGTCCTGGTTTAGGGGTTTTGTGAAAATATCAGCTAGTTGATTCTGTGTGTCAATGAAATTCAATTCAAAGACCCCATTTCTTACATGATCTCTCAGAAAATGATATCGAATGTCGATGTGCTTTGTCCTAGAATGTTGAACATGGTTTTTTGACAAACTGATTGTACTTGTATTATCACACAAGATTGGGACACATTTTATTTCAACATCCAAATCAAGTAATTGATTTTTGATCCAAAGTACTTGGGCTCCGCAACTTCCAGCGGCTACATATTCAGTCTCGGTCGTTGAGAGAGCTACTGAATGTTATTTCTTGGAGGTCCATGAGACTAGGCACCCACCAAGAAATTGACAGTACCCACTAGTACTTTTGTGATCTATAATACATCCAGCATAATTCGCATCGGTGTAAGCAATCAAATCAAATGAACTATCGATGGGAAACCACAAGTCAAAATCTATTGTGCCAATTAAGTATCTAAAGATGTGTTTAACAGCCATTAGATGAGATTCTTTAGGACATGACTGAAAGCGAGCACATAGACATGCACTGAATTGAATGTCAGGGTGGCATGCTGTGAGATACAGTAGTGATCCGATCATACCTCGAAACAATGTAGGATCTACTATTTTACCATTTTCACTTTTGTCTAACTTCGAGGTTGTGGCCATTGGTGTAGACAAAGGTTTCGCTTCAACCATCCCGAATTTCTTTAACAGCTCCAGTGTGTACTTAGCTTGATTGATGAAAATGCCCTCGGGTGTTTGCTTCACCTACAATCCAAGAAAGAAATTCAGTTCACCCATTAAGCTCATCTCAAATTCTTCTTGCATGATTTCTGTAAATTCTTCACATAAGACATTGTTAGTAGCTCCAAAAATAATGTCATCCACATATACTTGAACTACTAATATGTCTTTTCCTGATTTTCTTGTGAAGAGTGTTTGGTCAACCTTACCTCTTTTGAAACTAATTTCCATAAGGAATGAAGTGAGCCTTTCATACCATGCCCTTGGTGCTTACTTTAACCCGTACAAGGCCTTCTGTAACTTGTACACATGCTTTGGATGCTTTGAATCTTCAAAACCTGGAGGTTGCTGTACAAAAATATCCTCCTTGATGTAACCGTTAAGAAATGTAGATTTAACATCCATTTGAAATAGTTTGAAGTTCAAAGAGCAAGCATAGGACAGTAAGATCCGGATTGCTTCTAGTCTAGCAACCGGTGCAAAAGACTGATCAAAATCAATACCCATCTTCTGGCTATACCCTTTGGCCAAAAGTCGGGCCTTGTTCCTAACAACCAATCCCGTATCATTTAACTTATTTCTGAAAACCCAACAGGTTTCAATTGTGGGATGATTCTTAGGACGTGGCACGAGAGTCCACACTTTGTTTCTTTCGAACTGGTGTAGCTCTTCATGCATAGCCTGAATTCAGGATTCATTTTGAAGAGCTTCATGAATATCCTTAGGCACTTCTTGTGAAATTAAGGCTATCAAATCATCTTCTTTTACTTACCTTAGTAAAGACCTAGTTCTTACCCCATGTTGAGGATTATCGATTATGTTTTCGGCTGGGTGATCTTTCAAGAACGTAGAAGAACTGGGCAAATCGTGGTGTTGTACTTGTTGTTCTTGAAGTGTTTCAATTGAAGGATCTTCATCCTCTTCACTCTTGCTAGGGATCCCTTCAATTGGTTCATTCTTGGCCTTAGTATCATTTGAATATTTGGGATCTTCATCATTGTTCAAGTTGAAACATGGGCATCCAAAGGGTTTAAGATGAGAAATGTTTGGTTTCTTACCCTTGTACAGCTCATAAGGAGTTTTCTTCAAGATGGGCCTTACCATTGACCTGTTGATGATGTAGCATGTTGTACTTACCGCCTTGGCCCAAAAGTATTTGGGTAGGGAGTTCTCACTTAACATGGTCCATGCCATGTCTATCAGGGTTCTGTTTTTCCTCTCCGCCACTCCATTCTGTTGAGGCGTCCTTGGTGATGAAAAATTGTGTGTGTATCCCTGCTCTTCACAAAAATTGCTGAAGTCATGATTCTCAAACTCGCCACTGTGATCACTTTGAATGATAGTGATAAGATAACCTCTATCATTTTAGATTTTCCTATAAAACACTTGAAACTCCATCAATACATCATTTTTAATGGATAGAAATAACACCCATGTAAATCTGGAGTAATCGTCAACAATCACAAAACCATAAAATTTCCCTCCTAGGCTGGATGTCCTAGTTGGGCCAAACAAGTCAAGATGCAGCAATTCCAAAGGCCGGGAAGTAGAAACCAGATTCTTATTTTTGAAGGAGATTCGCATTTGCTTGCCCTTTGTGCAAGCTTCACAGATTTTATCACTTTCAAACTTTAATTTTGACAGTCCATTCACTAAATCATGTCTAGATAACTTGGAGATTACTCCAAAACTAGCATGACCTAATCTTCGGTGCCATAGCCATGTATTTTCATGATTGTTTGCTACCAAGCACAAATCATCACAATAGACATCATCAATATCAACAGTATAGACATTGTTATTTCTTTTTCCAATGAATTTGATCTTATTTGTGTTCTTGTTCATGACAATACAATGGGTTTCATCAAAAATAATTTTAAAACCCTTATCGCACAATTGACTTATGCTCAATAGATTGTGATTTAGACCTTTCACCAAAAGCACATCTTCAATAAGAATTTTAGAATTCTTACCTATGTTGTCGATCCCAATGATTTTACCTTTGTCTTTACCTCCAAAGGCAACTGACCCTCCATCCTTATCTTGCAGTATAGAGAACACCTTCTTGTCCCCTGTCATATGCCTTGAACAGCCGCTATCCAAGTACCATTTGCTCCCCCTGGCTTCAAGACATATCTGCAAGAAACAACATTCTCATGCAATTATTTTTGATACCCAAACTAATTTGGGTCCATAAGAGTTAGTCCAATTCTGCACATGTCTTTTCTTTGTCCAAACAGTATGATTTCTTTGTGAGTTTTGTCTAAACCAACAATGAGCAATAACATGACCAAAACGACCACAATGAAAGCAATTGACATTCGAAGACCTTCTTGGAAATTGGCGTGGTTTTGGTTGAACATGTATTGTCTTAGAGTATGAACATGAAGCACAATCATTTTTTTTTCATGCACATAGGATGTAGTGATCTTATGCTCAAAGGATTTTTTATTTTGGGGAGTATATCCCAATCCTTCCTTCTGGAAGTTAACTTTAACTCCCAACAGATTATCTAAATTTTGTTTGCCCTTGACAAACTTAGAGAGAGTGAACTGCAAGCCAGTTACCTCTTTATTCAAGCTCACATTTTTACTTTCAATTTCTGAAATGGATGATGTCAGAATTTCTTTTTCATCCTTGAGCTTTTCACAAACTTTTTCAATTTCAGACATTTTACATGATAGCTCCTCTTTGGCTTTTTCAAGATCTGAAATTATTTGAAGCAACATTTCTTTTTCCTCTGTTAACTCAAACCATTCTTGTTCCAGTTTCTCAAATTTAACAAAAATATCCTCATGTGATGAATCATCAATTTTCTTTTTGAGAGTTTTATTTTCAGATCTGATTTTCTTGTATTTTGTATACAGCTTTTCATATTCTGACTCCCATTGTTCATTGGAAATAAAATCAGGATCAGAATTTATCTCTGTTGATTCATCTTCATGTGCCATGAGGCAAAGACTTTCCATGAGCTCTTGCAGCTCCTCATCGGACGGTTCGTCCTCTTCGTCGCTCCATGTGACGACCATGGCATTGGGCTTCTTGAACTTGTCCTTCTTGAATTTCCTCTTCAGATCTGGGCACTCTCCTCTCATGTGCCCGGGCATCTTGCATTTGTAACAAATGACAGTATTGGGCTTGCTCAGCTCGCCCTTGGTTTGAATGGACTTCTTTTGCCCCTTTCTAAAGTTGTATTGGAAATTCCTCTTCTTTCTCAAAAATCTATTTACTTGGCGAGTTATCATGGCAAAGTCTTCTTCTTCATTGCTTCCCTCGCTGAATTCTTCTTCTTGAAAATCATCATCAGATTGGTGAGCTTTCAATCCAATCACTTTCTTCTTCTTCGTATCTTCCTCGACTGTTCTCTTCATGTTTATCTCTTAGGTCATGAGTGACCCTATGAGCTCGTCCAAGGAAAGTATGGACAGATTCTTCAAATCCTCAATTACTATGGCTTTTGTGTGCCACGCTAATGGAAGTGATCTCAGAACCTTCCTTACAAGATCGGAGTTTGTGTACTCCTTCCCAAGGCTTTTGAGACCATTTGTGATCTCAGTTAATCTTGCGAACATTTCTGACATGGTTCTTCAGGCTTCATTTTGAACAGCTCATAATCTCTGACAAGTAAATTGGCCTTGGTCACCTTGACCTCTGAGGTTCCTTCATATATGAGCCGCAACTTGTCCCACATCTCCTTCGCAGAACTGCACATGGATACACGAGAAAACTCATTAGGATGTATAGCACATTGCATGATATTCATAGCATTAAAATTTACAGTGTATTTCTTCATTTCCTCGGGTGTCCATTTTTCTTCATCATCCGAGAGTTTATAAGGACCCTTATCTACAACCCTCCAGACCTCGTACTCCTGAGCTCTTAAAAAAACATGCATTCTATTTTTCCAGTAGGAGTAGTTCGGACCATCAAAGAATGGAGGACGGTTAATGGAATGACCCTCAGGCATCATCCCCTTGTTGGCCACGGATCTGGATCTTTCTCTAGATCGTTAGATCTGTGAAAGTTAGAGCCTTAGCTCTGATACAAATTGAAGTCACGCGATCAATGACACCCAAGAGGGGGGTGAATTGGGTGTTTACAAACTTATAACAAAATCTTGCCCAATTCAAACAAGTGTGAATAATAGCCGTAATGAATTTTAGAACTATATGAAAACACTCAGATCTAATAGAATCTATCGCACTCAACCGATCTTAGGTACGATGGCGGAGGTGGGAATCTGGAGATTCTACTCACGCAAGATGTTATCTTTCTGACAAGGATTACCTTACCGATCCGAACTCACCTTTTAATATATCTGAGATCTAATATGAGAAAGATAAATTATGCTAGATCTAACTCAACCAATACAACCAAATTAATCTACAAGTCTACTACACAGAATGGGGATAGAAGAAAAGGAACAAACCACACAATGGACAAAGATTTTTAGGTGGTTCGGATGCAACAACGACAACCTACGTCCACCCCTCACGATCTGTGAGGATTCCCACACTATCTTGTAAAGGATTACAAGATCAAAACACACACACACGCATGTGAGGAGTTCGGAACTCCTACGAAGGTACATAAGCACCGAATCACAAGGATATGTGAAGACTAGAAGAAACACACACACACACACACACACACACACACACACACACACACGGATCTACGTAGATCCACACACACACAAGTGTTTAAATGTTCAAGATCACACACTTGAAGCTTGATGAAAAATAGGGAGAAACATAAAATGAAAAATTCAGATTTAAGCTCCCCCTTAGTGGATGAAGATGATCTTGGGTGAAGCTTCCTCCTCAGCTAGATCTTCACTTGAATGGCCTGCAGATGATCTTGAAGACTCTGCTATTAGATGAAGAAGTTCTTCCCCGAAACACTATTCACGGAGCTACAGTGGCATCAGTCTTTCTCCCCTTGATAGCCTCTTTCATCTCCCTTGAGTGATTAGGGTTTTTGACCCCAATATGATGTATTTATAGATCTTGGATGGTCAAGGGACAAGCCAGGGACTAGATCCACAAATTATGGCAAGTCTGGTGACTTTAAGATTAAACAAACCTAAAGAAAAGAGTTTCCCACGTTGAAGAACTCAAGTCAACAATTGTTGCCTCGAGGCTGGAGGTCGACCGACAAGAGGGAGCGGTCGACCGAAAATTTATAGAGTTTCAACTTTTCAGCGCTGGGAAAATCGGTTGACCGGGATAGGGCCGGCGGTCGACCGAACTATAAATTCCTGTAGATTTTTGAACGCTGTTAATTCTGGTCGAACGGCCCATGCTCTCAGGTCGACCAGACTGTGAAAATCCTATCAAAATAAGTTTTTAGCCTAGCAAATCATATCCATATGATCGAGGCTTGAATTAACCTTATGTTGTTATTGATTTCAAGTCCATTTGAGCTCGTTTTAGGCATTTGGAGGGGTATGAACACTTCAGCATAATGCATGATGAAATTAGACCTTGATTACGTATGAAATTCGAACTTGATTGCTAATACATGGCACGTGATAGAACGCATGTCCTAGGTTCTGTTATCATCAAAATCACTTGGATATACTCAACACACTAGTCATATGTCAATTGGGCCATAAAATTAGCTAATTGGACCCAATTTAGTGTGCTAGGCCTAGGGGCGCCCCTTTCCCCTTGGCGAGTCCAGTCATTAGTCCAAAGGTCATGGACTTATTGTAAAATGTGGGATTCCTGTAAATAGGACCCCAATCCCCCATTTGAGAGATAATGAATATTTGTGTATTTTTAGAAATCCAATTTGAGTGTTCCTTTGGTGAGAAGCCAATTGTGGAGTGAGAAACTACCTTACCCCCCTTCTCTCTCTTCCCTATCTCTCTCTAAAGGGGGCGCCCCCTTTCCCTCTCTAGCTATCTCTCTCTCTAGACCGCCCCCTCCCCTCTCTCCTCTCCTTCACCTCAGCCCAACCCTCTTTTGCCACATCACCCCTCACTTGCCACATCACCCTCCACATCATCAAGTGACCCCTCAACTTCCCCACCCCACCATTACTCCACCATTAACCACACCACCCCCTAGGGAGACTTCCCCACTCTCCTAAGCAACCTCTCCTCTCCCTAGGGAGAATCCCACTCCCAACACACCCTTTAATATCCCGATTTATTAACAAATAAAAATTTCTAGAAAATTTATAAGAAATTAATTAGAAAATCCTTAATAAACAGAATAAGTTAAATTTCGACTATTTCGTAAAAATCTGACAAATTTAGAATCTTGTAGAGGATAAAATGTTTAATAATAGTATCTTCTGTGACCGACCCAAATAAAATCTGTAATTAGGCCAAAGCAACTGATTAAGGCCCAAATCCACACTTAATTTAATTGGACCTTAAAACGCGAAATTTGAGCCCAATACCCGATCATTTAGGCTGAGACCGGATCCAAATGGAAGGGTAGGATGAGAAGACCATTTCCCCTCTTAGTTCTCCCCGAAACCCAAACCCTAGAAAGCAAATTTTAGTTGAGAAGGCGGTGGCTAACCCTATCCGCGCGGTTCGCGCAGGTCCAACTTTATTGGACTCTATCTCCTCGAATAGAAGACTCTAGACCTTGTGTGACCTATAAAAATGACCCTCGGGAACCCTATTTTCATTTGGGTGATGTGGTGGCCGACGAGGATCGTGGACGAGGGTGGATTCCGGCGATCACCGGCGAGGTGTTCTTAGCGTGTTGTCGTCCCTCTTCTTCCTTCTTCCTCCGTTTAAGGTAGGTTATAGCAAGCCAAACCTTAAGTATTATATATGATTAGAACCAGCATCGAGTGCCCTTTCTATTGAATGCAAAAGCCCTAAAAGTTACTTAGTATCATACGAGAATTTTAGGGTTGAGTAGAAGCATGTCATATCTAGGGTTATACTTGTTCCATCTCTTTTAAGTAGGGATTGCAGGCACTAAAGATTACATTGAGCATGCTTTATTGTAAAACTTTTCGTGCTCTTTCTTTTGAATCCAAAATCCCTAATTATTATGCTCTGTGCCATGCATATTTAGCAATTCTTTGTAACCCTAGCCAACTCGCCGAAGGCGGGTAGGGTGAAAAGGGGACTTGAGCATTTTTGACTTGTACGGTCTCGCGATAGACAGCCGAACCAAGTTAGGCAGCATGTTACTGACCATTTATGTTCTCTGGTTTGTGTTATGTTTATGGGAAGAGCGGCTTCACCTAGACCGCCCTTCTGTCAGGTAGCCAGTTATTGACCGTTCGTCTTCTCCAGCGGCTCATTACAGACCGCTCATCTCCAGAAGGTCTTTTGACCCGAGGAGGATAAACGGCCTGTCGTGCGACCACTGAAGAGGATGAAAGGTCCATACTGGACCGTCCATCTTTACAGAATTTATTAAGTTATCTTTTTCGCATGATTTATGATGGTAGATTAATGGTTAAATGTAAGTTAGCAACATGCATAAAAACTCTGGAAAATTATAACAGTAATGATTATAAATCTTGCTGATTTATTCATTTTGACCTTGGATCATCTTTTTCAATGTTAATATTAATCTTGATTCATTATTAAATTGAAAATTTTATTAGGGTTGTATGATAGTCGTTCTACTCCGGTAGGATTGACTGACCGTCTCACTGGTTTCCGACGTTTTGTTAACCCTATTTCCTTGTAATGTTTGGGACTCTCCACCGGATATTCCTTCCGTCGGACTAGGACCTTCATTACGAGACGTCCGTAAGCCCCCGCGAGCCTGGGATTCCCACTAGGACGCCGGGCAGGTTGTACCATCAAGACCTGAACATGTGTATGTGATCGAATCGATTGAACTATCGTATTATAAGTCACGGCTCGACTTGGACCCTCTGAGAATTGCACGGCCCGAAAGGGACCGTTCATCTTATTGGGCGGCCCATAACGAACCGTACATCGCTAGCCAAGTGCCACTTACATTGGTCGTTTAACCTTGATCTATCTTCGGCCAATTTGTGTTTGGATCGACCCAATAAGCCCTAGGTTGACCAGTGGAGAGTGGGCTGGACCCTGGTTCGGTTCTGTCCCACTTATGACAGCCCGGAGCCCGTTTGGGTAGATTTCTAGTTGTTTAAGTGGAACGGACCTACTGGAACTGCCCATGTTATAGCGCGGATCTTATTGGACCGTATGTATGTTGGACGGCCCTATATGGACCGTTTATCTTGTTCTTGGGCTTCCAGCTCTACTAGTCTTGAGCGGCCCATTTTGAACCGTTCAATTACTCGAGCAGCCCTACATGGACAATGTATCCTTGACTTCGGTATGGCTAGTCCGAAGCCATCTCTATCCTGAACGGTCCAGTTTAGACCGTGCATTGCTTGAGCGGCCCTGTTATGACCGCTTATCATCCAGAAGTGATTTCCATGATTTTTCGTGTTGAATCCAAGGACCTCATTGGTTCTTGATAACTTGAACCTTCCAGACATGATGTCTACTTCAACTTACCCTTGAAACTTTGGTAAGTTCCATATCTTAGAGTATTGGCCATTTAACTTGATTAATGTCTAGACATAACTTGGGATCTTGGATCCAACAAATCAATGCCAACGCATCATAAGGGCCCGATCTAGTCCTGGGAGGAGCGCCCGAAAAGTACTTGTGCCCCGGGGAGTTTGAATGACATGGTGAGGCATTGTACCGAGTGCATGACTAGTGTGATGTCTAAGACAATAATCTCTTACTTGAATTCTCTTGACTTGGCTAGATCTTGCTCGTTGGCCAAATTCTCAGTTATATCATGTTCTTGCTTTCTTTTCATTATTTTGTTGCATAGTTATTTCCTTTCGTTCTTTATTTACGCGCTCAAACATGCAATTCAATTGGTTAATTACTTAAACTTGCCTGTTATTAACTATTGAGCGTTCGCTCACCTAGTTTTCCCCCCTTTTTCAGGTAGCTTAGGTGAGGACTCGCAATCTGATGGGAACGGGCAAGAGTGACGACCGTGGAGTGAACCTGATAGAAGCATGTGAAACTAGTTCTAGTTGTAGAGTCTATTTGTAAGACCCAAAATTCCTTAGAAATTTATTTAGAAAGTTATTTGTAATTATTTGGAATTTATTTGAAATTATTCGAAATTAATGAGAATTATCCAAATTAATTGGATTAATTAATTAATTAATAGAATAAGTCATTTTTCTACTATTTTCTAAAAATCCCCAAAAATCACATCTTGTAGAATTAATTTTGTTTATCAACTTTGTCTTCTACAATTAAGCCTAATACAATCGTTTATTAAGCCGAATTAGCGAACTAATTCTTCCGAACTTAATATTTAATTAATTGCGGAATAGTAGAAATGGAATTTTATCTAACATATAAAAATTCATAAAAATAGTAATTAAATAATAGATGCTTAGACTAACACTTTTGTCTTCTTGGAGTAAGCCTAATTAAATCATTATCTAGGCCTAATCAGTGGATTAACCCTGACTTATAACCCACCTAACCCAAATTCGAATTTACTATTCACCCAAACTTTGAACATCAAATTCGAGCTTGATTCTCAACCAAATGGGGTGATTCCAGAGGCAAATGAAAGGTATTACATAAAGGAACATTTACCCTCAATCAATTTGAGGTAAACTTAGCCCCAAAACGTGCTGCCGACATAGTTAGGTCAAGTTAAGGATTTCGGCGCCGTTTCTAAACTCGTAGCTTGCAGCAGCAAATACTCCCAATTCAGAAGGCTCCAAAAGCTCTATGAGCTATCAAAATGAATCCCTACGAGTCTTCTTTCATTTGGCTGCTGTGGGGTTCACTGAAATTTCGGATCTGGAGAGATCTAGTTCGATTTGTAGAGGTCGGTCAGTAGGCCGTTGGCTTCCCTTCATCCTTTTTGATCAATCGATTGAGGTAAGAATTCTCAACCAAATCTTGATCATGAGTATAGCAAATTGTACCTCTCATCGAGCTCTTTCCATTGGTGGCAAAAGCCCCAATTTTCATTAGGTATCCGAGGAGATATCGAAGTTTTAGTGAGGTGCTGTCAAGTTGTTCTTCATTCTAGGTTTCGAGTTCCTTCTTCAATTTGAGGTAGGTGATAACAGCCCAATTTCTAATTAACATACATGAATGTAATCAATAGCATGTTAGCTTTCTTTTGACATCAAAATCCCCAATTTTTATAGATCATGTCTTGAGTATTTCGTGTGTTATTAGAAGCATGCTAGCAAGCTAGACTTTACTTGTGTTCTTCATAGAATAGGATTTATTTCATTGGATTCCTATCGAAATTCGTGATTTAAAATTATGTTTTATGACCCTAAGATGCATATTATTAACCCTAGAGTCTATGGTTATGATCCCAATACTTTTAGACCCCAAATTCTTGGAGTTTTTCATCGCTTTTTGGGTCTGGAAACCCAGGGGTCGACCCGTGGGTCGACCCATTTCCACCCTGCAAGCAGCAGCAATGCTGCCTTGCATGGGTCGACCCAATGGGTCGACCCACGGCCTGCAGGGGTCGACCCATGGGTCGACCCATGCACCCAGAGCAGGGGGTCGACCCAATGGGTCGACCCATGAAGCCTGATTTTGAAGGGGTCGACCCAGGGGTCGACCCATCCCTGGAATTTTTCCAGGGGTCGACCCAAAGGGTCGACCCATGCCCCGTAAACCCATTTTTAGTGATGTTTTGACCCGGGGATCAATCCGGATCACCGGGGAATCAATCCATTCAACCTAAACACTTTGAAAACTACATTTTTGAGGAACTAATGACATATTCATGTACCCTTTTAGTTTCAATTAACATTGGTCCATACATGCAAACTTAGTATAAAAACACACCGTTTATCATCTTCATTTCATTGCATACAAGATTAAATAGAAACCAACATAATTAGTGGTTAATGGTGTAACTAAATCTCTGTTAATGCATTCTATTTCACTCCTGTGGGAGTTGTTCTTTGCCTTATCATCTTGAATCAGCTTCTTGGCAATTGTCTTAATGCAAATGATAATGGTTAAATCATGACATCTTAACTTGATGATTAGGATTAATATGTTAATTAGCTTGTTTGATTGCTGCTGTTGTACAGTAGCGCAGCACGATTAACTCTTGTTGTGACTTGATTTCAATCTCCTGGATGATTATACTTACCTTGAAATTCTGGAAATGAATCTCCTTCCTACTTGAAGTTGTTATTGCTACTTAGTTTAAACCTTGGAATTCTGGCCATAAACTGTAGAAGTCTAGATTCGTGGGATCTTTGATCCAAAGAAATCAATGCCTGGCAAAAAATTAAGGGCTCGGTCTAGTCCTGGGAAGAGCGCCCGAACACTACGTGTACCCCTGGGAGGTGAATGACTAGGTGTGGCATTTGGCACCAGTACTTGACATGTGTTAAATCTTGGACTGTCCACTACTCTCTCCACTACTCTCTCCACTACTCTCTACATTACTTTCTACTACTTTTCACTTTCCACTCGTCACTGTTCTATACTCTACTTGTGGTTACTGTACTTGCTCATTACTTGGACGTGGAAATGAAATTACATACGTGCTTGACATGACTTGAATCGACTTGATATGGCCAACTTTTTATCGTTATCTCCTGTAATAAATTCTTGTCTTACTATTCTATTCATTATATTTCTTGACCTTGCAAGATCTTTGAATTTCGTTTCGTGATATCATCGTTATCTTTTTATTGTTTTTATCATTTGTAGCATGACATTTTGAAAAATGTAATTAAACTGTTAATCACTTATACATGTCTGTTATTTACTACTGAGCGTTAGCTCACACCCCGTTGTTTCCCCCTTTCCAGGCTTTTCAGGTGACGCGCTTACCGATGGGGAAGGGCAGGAGTGATGTCTTGAGTGTATCAGTTCTAGTGTGTTAGCAGTGTGTTATTGTTAGTTGTGTTTGGAGATCATTTAGTTTCAGTTTGTTATTGAGTTTTAGTGGTTGATTATTCCAGTTGTTTTAAGTTGAACTTGAGGATTATTGTATTAGTCGTGGTTTATTAATGATCATTTAGCATTTCCATCTTGTAGCACTTGTGTATTGTTTTAGATTTAGTTCCCTCTCTTGCCAGCGTGTCCCTAACTGTACGTCCCGTTATTTCCGCCTTGTTCGGGGCGTGACAGTTTAGTTGGTATCAGAGCCCTAGGTTTCACATTCCTAGGTTTCCTAAGTTTAAGGTTTCTTGCTTTGCATCCAAATAACCGGTATATAAAAAGGTGTTGCCCGAACGTTAGGCTATGCCTATCGGAAAGGTCGCACACTTGCGCGAGTGGTCTTCGGACCGATTACCTCCGCCAGGTACCGAGTTTTGGTCGTGTCTAGGTGCACTAGATCCCTAACCTTGTAAAAGTTTAAGACCTGACCTGTGAGATTGGGTAGAACTTGGGTTAAGTTCGTTTCTTAATCGTGTAATTATCTATCTTATTTGAACCTAAGTAATCTATTTCTCGTGTAGATGGCAGCTGATCGTGCTGAATGGAGGAACCTGCAGCGTACGGTTCAAGGCCTTACTCAGGCCCTTCAGCAAGTAGCTCAGGCAGGAGCGGCACAGCATGGCACCGGTGATCTATACCGGAACTTTCGCGGAATGAATCCGCCTAGATTCGCTGGTTCGACTGACCCTGACCAAGCCGAGCACTGGCTAGATGAGATGGGGAGAATCTTTGAAGTTATGCAATGCACCAACCAGGAGCGTGTCCTTTTGTCCACATTTCAACTGGAACATGATGCACGTACTTGGTGGGATTCTATCAAGGCAACTCTCGGTGATCGGCAAGTTATGTGGGAAGAATTCGAGGAATTCTTCAACAGCAAGTATTTTTCCGATAGAGTGCAAGAGAAGAAAGCGGCAGAGTTCGCGGCCTTGAAACAGCGAGGTTTGTCCGTGGCAGAGTATGAGGCTCAATTCGCACGGCTTTCTCGATATGCTACACATCTCATTTCCACCGAGAAGATGAAGGCGAAGCACTTTCTCAATGGTTTGAAGCTTCATTATATCAACCAATTGGCACCGATGGAGATTTCCACTTATTCCGAGATGGTAAGGAAAGCACAAGTTCTAGAGGATACTCTTGAAATGACGGAGAGAATCCGTGGGAAAGGCACCAAGAAAGAATTACCTACGGGTTCCGGGAGTGTCAAACCCGGGTATACCAAGAAGAGACCTGTTAGTGGACCTGGTTCGTGGAGCGGGTCCGGATCGTGGAAGGGCAAGATGCCGAGGCATGAAGACAAGAAGCCTGGCCCTATTGTTCCATTCAAGGGCGTATGCAACTATTGTGATCGTCCGGGTCACAAGATAGAGGAGTGCTGGCGCAAGCTAGGCGCCTGTTTGCGATGTGGAAGCAAGGAGCACCGTATCCCCAATTGCCCTCTCATATCGGAACAAGCTACACCGGCAAAACCTCTAGTCTTCAAGAAACCACAAGGCAAGCTTCAAGCTTTACATGCAGAGGAGACTGGGATTTCTGATGATGGCGGACTCGTCGAAGGTACCCTTACTATAATCGATAAGCCCGCATTTGCTCTCTTTGATACTGGTGCCACACATTCTTTTATTTCACGGAGATTTGCTAAGTCATTAGCTGTGGAACCTGTTTTGATGAATACTCCGTTAGAGATTTCAACCCCTATTGGCACTAGATCAACAATCCAGTATTTCTATCCTTCTAGTAAGGTTATGATTGGTGAACAGAACTTTCCAGCAGATTTGGTCTGCATGGATATGAAGGATTATGATGTAATCCTAGGAGCAGATTGGTTGGCTAAGTATGAGGCCAATGTTCACTGTAGTTCTAGCTCAGTGACTTTTACTGGACATTCTGGTTTATCTTTTACGGGAGTCAAGCACCATAACTCCGTACCACTCATTTCGGCTCTTCGAGCTGATAAGCTTTTAAGGCATGGGTGTGAGGCTTTTCTAGCCTTTGTTTGTGCAACTCCTGAGCAGCAGATGGAGATTAAGGACATTCCTGTTGTCCAAGATTTTCCTGATGTCTTTCTAGAAGAACTACCAGGACTTCCGCCTGAACGGGAAGTTATCTTTTCCATTGATCTTATTCCTGGCACAGCTCCTATTTCTAAGGCTCCTTATCGTATGTCTCCTGCGGAACTGAGGGAACTGAAGCAGCAACTGATGGAATTACTCGAGAAGGGTTTTATTCGTCCTAGTACTTCTCCGTGGGGAGCCCCTGTGTTATTCGTCAGGAAGAAAGATGGTTCGATGAGGTTGTGCATTGATTATCGGCAAATAAACTAGCAGACTGTCAAGAACAAATATCCCTTGCCGAGGATTGACGAGTTATTTGACCAGATAGCGGGAGCTCAATATTTCTCTAAGAACGATCTTCGATCTGGATATCACCAGTTGCGGATTAAGGAAGAGGATATTTATAAAACGGCTTTCCGCAGCAGGTATGGTCATTTTGAATTTGTCGTTATGCCTTTTGGTCTAACGAATGCTCCAGCAGCTTTCATGCAGTTGATGAACGATGTATTTCGGCCCTATCTTGATCAATGGGTCGTAGTCTTTATTGATGACATCCTGATTTATTCTAAGAATGAGGAGGAGCATGCTGAGCATCTGAGAATGGCATTGTAACTATTGAAAGATCATCAGCTATATGCTAAGTTCAGTAAGTGTGAGTTCTTGCTACAAGAAGTGTCCTTTCTCGGACATATTATCACCAAGGAAGGTATTTCTGTTGATCCTTCGAAGATTGAGGCAGTGAAGAATTGGGAGCAGCCTACTAGTGCAACTGAAGTTAGAAGTTTTCTAGGCCTGGCAGGCTATTACTGAAGATTTATTCAAGATTTCTCCAAGATTGCAGTACCTATGACAAGATTAACCCGCAAGGAGAACAAGTTTGATTGGTCAGATGATTGTCAGCGAAGCTTTCAGACTCTGAAGGAGTGTTTGACTACTGCACCTGTTTTGGCTTTACCTTCTGGTGAAGGAGGATTCGTTGTTTATACTGATGCTTCAGGTATTGGCTTAGGCTATGTACTCATGCAGCATGGGAAGGCGATTGCCTATTCCTCTAGGCAGTTGAGGAAGCACGAAGATAATTATCCTGTTCATGATTTGGAACTTGCTGCAGTCGTGTTTGCTTTGAAGATATGGAGGCATTACTTGTATGGAGAAACCTTTACAGTGTTTTCAGATCATAAAAGTTTGAAGTATTTATTCTCTCAAAAGGAACTCAACATGAGGCAGCAGAGATGGTTGGAGTACTTGAAAGACTTCGACTTCTTGATTGAGTATCATCCTGGCAAAGGTAATGTTGTGGCAGATGCATTAAGCCGGAAGCCGGTAGCTAGATTGTCAAGTCTCATGTTACAAGAATGGAGATTGTTGGAACAATTATCTAGTCTGGATCTCAATATTGACAATGATCGGATCTTGATTGCTCAGATTCAACTTAAACCTGAATTATTGTTAGAGATCAAGTCCTTGCAAGATAATGATCCCGAGTTGGTAGAGATCAAGGGAAGCTTGAGTAGCAGACCTGATTTCATGTTGGCCGATGATGGTAGATTATTATTTAAAGGCAGAACTTGTGTTCCGGATGAGGCTACAATAAAGAACAACATTCTTGAGGAGGCTCATAGATCCAGATATACCATTCATCCTGGAGGCACTAAGATGTACCGAGATTTGAAAAGGTCCTTTTGGTGGCCGAATATGAAAAGAGAAGTTGCAGATTTTATGAGCAGATGTTTGGTATGTCAGCAAGTTAAGGCCGAACATTTCAGACCAGCAGGGAAATTGAAACCACTCGACATACCCCAATGGAAGTGGGAAAGTATTGGCATGGATTTCATTATGGGTCTACCTAGGACTCGTGGTGGATTTGATGCGATATGGGTGATTGTTAATCGTTTGACAAAGTCGGCTCATTTCTTACCAATTAAGTCCAAGTGGACGATTGATGTATTGGCTGCCTTGTATATAAAGGAAGTGGTGAGATTGCATGGTATCCCAGTGAATATAGTATCTGATCGAGACCCCAGATTTACTTCACATTTCTGGAAGGGACTGCAAGAGTCTTTGGGTACTCGTCTGAATTTCAGTACTGCTTTTCATCCACAGACAGATGGACAGACTGAAAGAACCAATCAGATAGTGGAAGATATGTTGCGAGCTTGCATGATTGATTTCGGTGGTAATTGGAGTGAGCATTTGGCATTAATTGAATTCGCCTACAATAACAGCTATCAGTCTAGCATTCAGATGACTCCTTTTGAAGCACTATATGGTAGAAGTTGTCGTTCCCCGTTGTGTTGGGACGAGGTAGGTGTGAAACAGTGGCTTGGACCAGATCTTGTTTCGGAATCATCACAGAACATCCGTGTTATCCGAGACCGGTTACAAGTAGCCCAGTCAAGACAGAAGAGTTATGCCGACAACAGGAGAAGGGCATTGGAATTTCAGGTTGGCGAGCATGTGTTCTTAAAGGTCTCTCCGACGAGAGGGATCCGAAGATTTGGCATTCATGGCAAGCTGAGTCCGAGGTACATTGGTCCATTCGAGATTCTAGATAGAGTGGGAGAGGTGGCATACAGACTGGCTTTACCACCGCATTTGTCTGGCGTACATAATGTTTTCCATGTGTCTATGTTACGGAAATATGTGTACGATCCCACTCATATCATTCAACAAGTGGATTTTGAACTGAAGGAAGATTTGACCTATGAGGAAAGACCTGTCAAGATTTTGGACCGGAAGCATCAGCAACTCCGGAATCGTTCGATACCGATGGTCAAGATTCAGTGGAGTCGGCGTGGGACTGAAGAAGCTACATGGGAATCCGAAGAGACTATGCGAAAGCAGTATCCCGATCTATTCTAGGTGAGCGATCTTTTTCTACTCTCAGTTTTAGTGCAGTGAATTTGGAGGACCAAATTCATTTAAGTAGGGGAGGGTGTAAGACCCCAAATTCCTTAGAAATTTATTTAGAAAGTTATTTGTAATTATTTGGAATTTATTTGTAATTATTCAAAATTAATGAGAATTATCCAAATTAATTGGATTAATTAATTAATTAATAGAATAAGTCATTTTTCTACTATTTTCTAAAAATCCCCAAAAATCACATCTTGTAGAATTAATTTTGTTTATCAACTTTGTCTTCTACAATTAAGCCTAATACAATCGTTTATTAAGCCGAATTAGCGAACTAATTCTTCCGAACTTAATATTTAATTAATTACGGAATAGTAGAAATGGAATTTTATCTAACATATAAAAATTCATAAAAATAGTAATTAAATAATAGATGCTTCGACTAACACT
The DNA here is from genome assembly GCA_022559845.1 of Amorphophallus konjac. NCBI lineage: Eukaryota > Viridiplantae > Streptophyta > Magnoliopsida > Alismatales > Araceae > Amorphophallus > Amorphophallus konjac. Next base: position 177,486,463 of record CM040118.1, on the reverse strand, counting down.
TTTGTCTTCTTGGAGTAAGCCTAATTAAATCATTATCTAGGCCTAATCAGTGGATTAAGCCTGACTTATAACCCACCTAACCCAAATTCGAATTTACTATTCACCCAAACTTTGAACATCAAATTCGAGCTTGATTCTCAACCAAATGGGGTGATTCCAGAGGCAAATGAAAGGTATTACATAAAGGAACATTTACCCTCAATCAATTTGAGGTAAACTTAGCCCCAAAACGTGATGCCAACATAGTTAGGTCAAGTCAAGGATTTCGGCGCCGTTTCTAAACTCGTAGCTTGCAGCAGCAAATACTCCCAATTCAGAAGGCTCCAGAAGCTCTATGAGCTATCAAAATGAAGCCCTACGAGTCTTCTTTCATTTGGCTACTGTGGGGTTCGCTGAAATTTCGGATCTGGAGAGATCTAGTTCGATTTGTGGAGGTCGGTCAGTAGGCCGTTGGCTTCCCTTCATCATTCTTTGATCAATCAATTGAGGTAAGAATTCTCAACCAAATCTTGATCATGAGTATAGCAAATTGTACCTCTCATCGAGCTCTTTCCATTGGTGGCAAAAGCCCCAATTTTCATTAGGTATCCGAGGAGATATCGAAGTTTTAGTGAGGTGCTGTCAAGTTGTTCTTCATTCTAGGTTTCGAGTTCCTTCTTCAATTTGAGGTAGGTGATAACAGCCCAATTTCTAATTAACATACATGAATGTAATCAATAGCATGTTAGCTTTCTTTTGACATCAAAATCCCCAATTTTTATAGATCATGTCTTGAGTATTTCGTGTGTTATTAGAAGCATGCTAGCAAGCTAGACTTTACTTGTGTTCTTCATAGAATAGGATTTATTTCATTGGATTCCTATCGAAATTCGTGATTTAAAATTATGTTTTATGACCCTAAGATGCATATTATTAACCCTAGAGTCTATGGTTATGATCCCAATACTTTTAGACCCCAAATTCTTGGAGTTTTTCATCGCTTTTTGGGTCTGGAAACCCAGGGGTCGACCCGTGGGTCGACCCATTTCCACCCTGCAAGCAGCAGCAATGCTGCCTTGCATGGGTCGACCCATGCACCCAGAGCAGGGGGTCGACCCAATGGGTCGACCCATGAAGCCTGATTTTGAAGGGGTCGACCCAGGGGTCGACCCATCCCTGGAATTTTTCCAGGGGTCGACCCAAAGGGTCGACCCATGCCCCGTAAACCCATTTTTAGTGATGTTTTGACCCGGGGATCAATCCGGATCACCGGGGAATCAATCCATTCAACCTAAACACTTTGAAAACTACATTTTTGAGGAACTAATGACCTATTCATGTACCCTTTTAGTTTCAATTAACATTGGTCCATACATGCAAACTTAGTATAAAAACACACCGTTTATCATCTTCATTTCAATGCATACAAGATTAAATAGAAACCCACATAATTAGTGGTTAATGGTGTAACTAAATCTCTGTTAATGCATTCTATTTCACTCCTGTGGGAGTTGTTCTTTGCCTTATCATCTTGAATCAGCTTCTTGGCAATTGTCTTAATGCAAATGATAATGGTTAAATCATGACATCTTAACTTGATGATTAGGATTAATATGTTGATGAGCTTGTTTGATTGCTGCTGTTGTACAGTAGCGCAGCACGATTAACTCTTGTTGTGACTTGATTTCAATCTCCTGGATGATTATACTTACCTTGAAATTCTGGAAATGAATCTCCTTCCTACTTGAAGTTGTTATTGCTACTTAGTTTAAACCTTGGAATTCTGGCCATAAACTGTGGAAGTCTAGATTCGTGGGATCTTTGATCCAAAGAAATCAATGCCTGGCAAACAATTAAGGGCTCGGTCTAGTCCTGGGAAGAGCGCCCGAACACTACGTGTACCCCTGGGAGGTGAATGACTAGGTGTGGCATTTGGCACCAGTACTTGACATGTGTTAAATCTTGGACTGTCCACTACTCTCTCCACTACTCTCTCCACTACTCTCTACATTACTTTCTACTACTTTTCACTTTCCACTCGTCACTGTTCTATACTCTACTTGTGGTTACTGTACTTGCTCATTACTTGGACGTGGAAATGAAATTACATACGTGCTTGACATGACTTGAATCGACTTGATATGGCCAACTTTTTATCGTTATCTCCTGTAATAAATTCTTGTCTTACTATTCTATTCATTATATTTCTTGACCTTGCAAGATCTTTGAATTTCGTTTCGTGATATCATCGTTATCTTTTTATTGTTTTTATCATTTGTAGCATGACATTTTGAAAAATGTAATTAAACTGTTAATCACTTATACATGTCTGTTATTTCCTACTGAGCGTTAGCTCACACCCCGTTGTTTCCCCCTTTCCAGGCTTTTCAGGTGACGCGCTTACCGATGGGGAAGGGCAGGAGTGATGTCTTGAGTGTATCAGTTCTAGTGTGTTAGCAGTGTGTTATTGTTAGTTGTGTTTGGAGATCATTTAGTTTCAGTTTGTTATTGAGTTTTAGTGGTTGATTATTCCAGTTGTTTTAAGTTGAACTTGAGGATTATTGTATTAGTCGTGGTTTATTAATGATCATTTAGCATTTCCATCTTGTAGCACTTGTGTATTGTTTTAGATTTAGTTCCCTCTCTTGCCAGCGTGTCCCTAACTGTACATCCCGTTATTTCCGCCTTGTTCGGGGCGTGATACTATTTGTATTTAAGAGTATTTTGGAAGAGTTGAAATTTGAAGTTAGCCAATGTAATAGTGTTGAGTGGATGTTGTCAAAGATTATATTAAGTGAGATCTTTGTAGTTTGGAACATGGTTTGGTTATGTGGTATTTAATGAATGGAGCAGTTTCTATTTATGGTGATGTGCGATCTTTTAGCTTTAACATATCATGTCTAGAAATAAACATATTATTATTATAATTACTCGTTTCTACTGCTGTTGGCACTCAAAATATAATCTTTCAGGCGACCAAGCCGCAGATACAAATGATACGGCCCACTGAAGCACAAAAGCCGATGGAGATCAATTTACTAGAGGATCCTCAAGCTGCGAGGGCCCCGAGTCACCTTAAAGTGAGCACCAGGGACTTCACCTCAGGAGAGTCAAGATGAATCCACAATCAACCGACAGCGTGATCAAGCCTGCCCAATGATCCGGCGTCGACCTCGTCATGCCACCACCCTACATCCGTTGCCCGACCAAGGACGACGGCATACCCAATGACTCTCCTAAAGAGGAAGAATGTCCTCGGCCGTCCACGACGAGGTGCCGAGGGCTCTATCAGCGGAAGGCCCCGATCACCCGACACGGGTTCGGCTTCTCGCCAAAATGGGCCCGTTAGTGGCCGATTGATCGCCATTCAAGGCGGAATTATCCAGGATGCAACACCATCCCGCAAGGAAGCTTCGGACACGAGTATGTCTCAACCAGAAGCATAACTCATAGTGCCGAAGGCCGTACCGGTAGGACACCCGTGTGCTCGGGCCAGACACACGTGAAGTTCTGATTAAGGCCATTCGTCATATCAAGAGCTTTGTCAACACTCCGTCAAGGTTTTCCAAGGGCCAAGGCGAGGGGAACAGTCAACGGGAGCTTCTGGAATCATCTTCGGACCCATCGGCCTAGCCGCGCCGAGCAAACAAGTGAAAACGGCACGTGAAGGGGCGTCGGCGCCTCTTAATAAGGTGCCATCAAAATCGGCGCGCCAATGCTAATCGGGGACATGCTCCCCGGCGCCACCAAATCCGGCGCGCCCCCTTCCCAGGGCGTCGGATTAACACAAGGCTACATATAGCCTGCCTTCGGAGAAAAAAAAAAGGAGGAAGAAAAGAGAAAAAATTAGAAGCGAAAAGGAGAAAAAAAGACAGAAGAGAGCCAATCCGAGGAGAGAGTTCTGTTCGTCCGAGAGAAGAGCTTGGGGGAGAAGTAGGGTTTTCCACCGAGGGTTCTCGTCGTCGCCTTCCTCATCTATTCCTCTGAATACCTCCGGAGCCGGAGAAGAGAAGCCAGGGGATCCGATACTCTGTTCTGAAGAAAGGGTTTAGGTGGGTTCCTGTGTTTTCTCCCGGTCGATCCCCTTTCTTCTTCTTTGGTTTTCTTCCCCTGATACAATGTAAGTGAGAGAGTGGAGGGGTGATGACACGAGCCTGACCTCCCCTCCCTCACCATTACCTCTGCCCCTTCTCTTCGTCTGTAATGAGCTTCTCCTATTAATGTAAACGGCGGCTGAGCGACAACGCCGGCGCCGGAATATACAAGCTGTGCATATATATCTGTGTCGTTCATGGGATGAATGAAATGCTATTGTGGCTGATGCCGTATCTCTCTTTTATGCCCTCTTTAATCCCTTCTCGAATGTGCATCTAATGATTTCCCGGCATACGTACTCCCGTATAATCGATTTCTCCGACGCTGGATATGCCCTCGGGCTACATGAATCATTCTCCCCCCCTCCCCGGGGTTTTCTCTTTCAATCCTAATGTAATGGCCGGGCTCTGCACCGTATATGCCATGGGTTCTGTGATTGGAGATGCACTTGTGTGCGTATCTCTGTCCATCTCTGCCTAGGGAGCGAACCCTTCACCGCCCCTGTACTTTTCTTCATAGGCCAGATGGGTGGGGAAGATCGCTTCAATCGTTCTTTTTCATTCAGCGGTGAGCCCCTGTTGGTTTGTTTCTGAATATGATATATATATATATACATATATCCATTCCTCGGGCCTCCGTGCTAATCACATAGCATGCTGGTATTAACTTGCTTAGCCCGCGGGTTTCGCCGTTCTAATATGTTTCTAGCAATTCGTTTGTCCACTTGTCGTCGTCAAACAATGTCTTGCGCCGCTCTCTTCGCTCCGCTTATACCTTAACGGGAGTATGCTCTGTAGCATCACTCCAGTATCTGGGGAGGGGGACATTCCCTCAATCTTCTACATCAGCCACTCGACCGACAGAGGGCTCGTCCATTGATGACGAATATCCCTACTGACCATTGAGTGCGCAGCAACGGGGCTAAGCCCTGCAGTTCAAATCCACGGTCCTTAATGGACTTTGTGGTGGTCGTGGGTTGTGTTCCCCTTGTAGGCTAGCCCTCGGGGTTTCCTTCCCTCCATCGGTCGTCCCGATTCGTGTGTTGTGGTGACTCGAGTCGCGTGCCCCTCGTAGGCTAGCCCTCGGGGTTTTCACTCCCATAATGAGTCACCTCATTCGCTCACTGTCACCCATGGATTCGGTGACCCTAGCAGGCTAGGCCTCGGGGTTTTCCTTTCCGTTCGGGTTTGCCGACCGCCGTTGTGCCACCTGGCTTTCAGGGGTTGCTCTGCTACGTGAGTACTCCCCGCTTCTTCCTGATAAATCCTCCGGGATGGGGAGATGCTACAGAAATTCCGGTTCGAATAGGTCTGCCTCGGAACAATCGCCGCGCTCGAGTGTGAACCTCGCGCGAGCCTATGACTCAGCTCCCGGATCCCCGGGGTTGAAGCTTTGAATAAATGACTTAAGTGAACATCTAAAGCTTCCTAAAGTAATTTAATAAACCCCAAAAAAAATGAATAAGACCTCGGTTTTCGCAAGACCGGGCTAAACCGGCTCCGTTTATATACGACACGCCTTAAAACGGTGCCCCCCCCTTTTCCGGCGCACTTCTTCCCGGCGCGCCCCGATCAGGCCACACCGTTTTAAACTTTCCTTTTGTACCTACGGTTTCCCGCGCCGTTTTAAGTCCTATACCTACGCTTTCAGCCGCCGTTTCTGATCGTTACACTCTCTAATCCCTGGCTCGCCCCCGAGCGACCCTCGCTTCCCGCGGTCGAAATTAATCAACCCTAATTAGTAATAAATTAAACAAGAGGAGGGCATTTCGAGTCCAAATCTTTTTGCTATCACGATTTCACCACTATGTCTGTCATCACTCTGCTCTCGCCATCATGCTTGTGTCACCTTTTCCCCCGTTGGCGGGGTTTAATAAACATGTGATTGAGCTCTGCTTATCTTCATAATTCTGTCATCTTGCTTGGCATAGTCATCATTGTCATACATGCATGTTTCCATTGACCCTCGGGTATATCAAATGGCGTTGACAGAGGGTCGGGTTACACTCGATCGAAGGTCTCCGCTATGCGCGATGGTGGTCTCCGGACCTACGTCCTCCGCCACGCCACGTACCACAGGTCTCCAATTAAACCGATCATGCCTCTCCTGCATGATAGATAGATGCATCTCGCATGATTCCATCATGTTCGTAGCGTTGCACCCTTTATTCCGGCCTCGACAGCCCAATATCTCGGCAATTAATCAAAGGTGTTCCCTCCTCGTGGGGGATGTAATTAACGCCATAACCTTTATGGTATGGTGGACTGCTGGTCCCGACCAAACCTCACATTCATCTGACCAGGTCAGAACGACTGCACAGTAGATTTGTCACGTATGTGACTGGCACGCCCGCGCAGTCAGTCAGTCGGTTAACTACTAGTTAGTTAATTGGTTGATCGACGCGTGAAATAAGAGCTATATACCCGATAACCTGAGGCGAACGAAAAGGCCCGCAAACAAGTCTGGCACGCCCGGTGGGACTGGTGTCACCTTTCATCTCTTTGCCAGGATATCTGGGCTTCAAGGCCCTCTCAAAGGCTACTGATCCTTAGCTTGTTTGTCTTTACAGGCAAACGATGGCATCAAATGGATTAACTGGCGTCGGCTTCGGTCCTTCGATCGTCACTGGACATGCACAAGGGTACCTGGCGGTGCCCATGGAGTTCGGTAGCTTCTCTGCCGCTGTCGGCTTCCCCAACTTCTTGGGGTTAGCCTTTGTTGATATGCTGGAAGTCGAAGCCCCAGAACCTGTCAAGGAAGCTGTGGGGAAAGTGGAGCCTCTGAAGGCTCCCTGCTGCAACGACTTGCCCAAGAATCCGGCCCCGGTCGCTAGCTTTCTGGTACACCACGTCATACGTGGGATCCACCCCAATACTGTCAACAAACACCCTGGAGGACGTCAGCGTCGCCAGGCCCACAGAAGTGCTGCTGTGATTACCGGAACTCTATCTCAGTCCGGGAAATCTATGATGGTTGGCGGCATGCGCGTCTTCCTCAACGGACGCAATGCACGGGTGGCCCCAGACCAAGTCATCCCCACCATCCTTGTCCACAATACATACCAGGCTCTCGCTGGAAGGAGGGCAAAAAGAGAAGAAACCGGCCACTATGGCCAAAGAAGAACGGCCCCCAGGCCGAGGAAGTTCAAACAGGTGTGGGTTCCCAAGCGGGCCCAACCTGCCCACCAGCTGACTCACATCCACTGCCGTCCTATGTGTGACGGGGCGGAAGAGAGAGGAGAAAGGGGTTTGCCCCCGAAGAAGGAAGAAGAAGTGGTTGCGGACCCTCCGCGCCGCAAAAGTTTTCGGGCTGCGGCCCATCAAGCCAACGTCCCAACTACGGGACGAAGATTCCAACAACCTGTTGATAGAGCTCGGCTAGCTTATATCCCTCCCGCGGGAGGTCGACAACTATCCCCTGTGTTACATCAAGAGCGGGGTCAAGAAGAGATGACATGTTTGGTCCGAAACTATTTTCGAGGGTTGGGCAACCCCTTGCTTGGGCAACAGCGACTGATGCAGACAGTCGCCACTGATCAAGATTACTGCTCACCAATGGCAGATGAAGAGGGTATGGGAGAAAGAATGATGGTGTCGTCAGTTGACGACAATGGGTATGATAACGGCTTCGAGATCGAAGCCGATGAAGCTGTCCCCGAGCGGGAAGAAAGAAGAAGAGTTTCTGTGTTTGAAAGGCTGACCTTCCCTCATCAAGCTAAAAGGAGGGTCCATCGACAAAGGAAAAGGATGCAGGTCTTCGCCTGCAACATGGCTGGTATATCCAGCCGATATGGGGAGCTTCCCGAAGACCCTCGAGAATTGGCTCAATTGGCCGCACGGCCGGGGTCGAGTACTCGCAGAACAGAAGTAGCGAGGGAACTACTGATGATGACTAAAGGGAAACAGCCCCAGGTCTACCACCAGTGGGATGACAAGGCCCCCGTCCTGACAGCTAATGTGGTGACGGCAGAGGAAGAAGACGACATCCTACGCGAGGGTACGTCCGGGGAGACAGCAGAAGTTACCCCCGCTACAACCATTATAGACCCATCAGTCTTGATGCTACTGCAGCAATATCGGCAAGAGATAGACTTACTGAAGAAGCAGCTGATGGAGAAAACTGAACAATCCTCAGCTTCCAAGCCACCCGAAGTCCATGGTGAATCATCTCGGGGAGCAGTCCGTCGTGACGGCCCTCCACCACTCTACACACTACCCCAGTCGTCAGAGCCAAGCATGGCAACGATGCAACAGCGGCCACCACAGCTCCAGCCGCTGCTACCTCCGATGCTCCCTCAAGCGCACCAGACACCTCCGCTGTTGCATCCTCCATAGGTGACCACCCTGGTCACCCTGTACCTGCAGCCGGCGCACTTCTATCCGGAGCCAGTTGACCCCACGGTCATGAACCGGATGATGGTGGAAAGCATGATCGAGCTGAAGCTCGCAGAGAAAAGTGAAGGCGACTATGTTGCATTTGATGCCTATCGGGTGCCCTACCCGCAACACCACGCGGCTAAGCGGCTTCCCCCGGGGGTCAGCAAGCCACCTAAGTTCGACAAATTTAACAGGAAGGGGTTCCCGAAGGAGCACATTGCATATTACATGACCGTCATGGGTGATCTGGCCACCGACGAGTCATATTTGTTGAAGTTCTTCGGGTCCTCGCTGATGGGGCTAGCATTTGAATGGTACTCTAGCCTCTCAGCCGGGTCGATCAATGACTGGTCGGATATGCAGAGAAAGTTCAGAGAAAGGTTCTATGTCACAGAGAGGGAGGTCACAGTGGCCGAACTCTATTCAACAAGGCAGAGGGCCGATGAGACAGCCCTCGATTATATTAAGAGGTGGAGAAACCTCGGAATGAGATGCAAGCGGCCCCCGCATCAGGAGGACGTTGTGCAAATATGCAAACAGAATCTCAGAAGGGAGGTTCTGGAGAGAATGATCGGAATGGAAATACGGTCGTTCGACCGACTAAATAATGTTGTGGCAGAAGTGGAAGCTTTCCTGGCCAGACCAACCCCTACATCTGCTGCCAGCACAACCCAGAAGGGCAAGGCAGTAGACCGGCGCTTCTCGCCCAAAGAAGCGAACGCTCTTGACATAAAGGCGTTCGAACAATAGAAGAGTGAAGGCAAGAAGGGAGTTACCCCACAGCCTGCAGAAGCCCTAGATGGCAAAGAAGGTCCTTCGCTGAGGGACAAGATGAAGAAGGTTTATTCCTTTCCAAAAGACAAGACCCGAGTTCTGTTCGACTGGGTAACAGAATATAGCATGATCACCCTGCCTGAGCCAAGGAGGCTGGAGGACCTGAAAAGAAAGGACAGTCCGAGATTCTGCCCCTACCATCAGATGTTGGGGCATCCAATCGAAGACTGCTATGTGTTCAAGGACATCATCGAAGGGATGGTGAAGAAGGATGAAATTGAGCTAGGAGAGTACAAAGTGGACCCTCCTCAGCCACATGAAGCCCCTCGAAGGAGGGCTGGAGTCAATATGATCTCCCTATACAAGGTGCTGCCCAAGGAGATCTCTGAAGCAAGCACACGGAGCACCTACGAAGCTCATTTCTTGGAGCCCGCGAAAGAACAGCAGGGATGGCAGCAGATCCCTATAAAGCACAAAAAGAAGAGGGCACCCCGCCCGAAAGAGGGGGCACATATCCGTGGTGTTACACCCCGGCCTGCTCCGCCAGTGGCAGCACCCGCATGGGTCACTCCACCTACAGCTATCAGGATACATACACATAATCGGAGGAGACAAACTCTGCTACCAGTGATTAAGGAAACCAATCCTGGGGTCCTTCGACTGCAAAACCTCATTGAAGGGCCAGATGAAGATGTGCAGCCCGAACTGAAACCTCTACTGGTGCGGGACCACGTCCCGTGGCAAGAATTAGAGTAGCTCTCACTTGAACAAAAGGAGGAAGCTGAAGAGACGCCCGATAGAGAGGGCAGTCTATTCTGGGGGCACCCGCCCGCAGAAGCGAAAAAGAAAAAGAAGCAAAAGAAGAAGAAAAGAAAAGCCGTTGGGGCCAATAAAACACAGGTTGTCTCCTGTAATACCCTATCAGCGCTCTTCAACCTACCCGGAGAGGAGGAAGAAGAGGAAATTTACTTCACATCCCATGCTGGGAGAGGCAAGGCCGAGGTCGCAACTGCTGCACATGCCACCCGGTCAGGCCGAAAATGGGGGCGCCAGCCGCCACCCAACCACAACATCATGTTCAGAGGGGAGCAACCCTACAAGACACCTCCGCCAGAGGTCAAGGGAGTGCAAATCCCTCCTCCGTCAGGTCTATACAACAAAAGTGGGGGCAAGGGGGTCCCTTCATTTCTTGAATTTATGAAGATGTCCAAGGGGAAACAGCCTTGCCAGGAGGCTAACCCTACACCCGGGACCATTCACCCGCAGCTCGCACAATCTACTGAAGATCCAAATGCAGATGGAGCTTGCCCAACAGCAACTAACAAAGAAGACCCCGAAGTCGGTACCAGCCAGAAGGGCGCCGAATCTGAGGAAGATGAAGCAGGTCCGTCAGGACCCGTAAATCAAAACCTTCCCAAGCCCAGATAGGCTGAAGAGATGAAGCTCTCCAATATCCGAGCCGGGAGCCGAATAATGAAGCTACTCAAGAAGCTCCCTGCTCGATTTACAATCTGGGAGATCCTTTCTTTGAGTGAAGAAACCCGACAGGCAATTATTATTGCTCTACAAACGCCTGCTCATTTCGAAACCTGCATAGTTGAAGCCATACCGGAAGCCAGTATGACCTTCTCCCCAGAAGACATGCTGCTACCTACCGCCAGCCACAACAGGCCGCTGTATATGAAGGGGCACCTGAATGGAAGGGAGCTGAACAGGATTCTGGTTGATCCTGGTGCAGCAGTCAACATCCTGCCATATAGAATATATGAGATGCACCACTTTAACGTGCATCTCGGAAAAGTCAGGGATATGCGTATCGTCGGCTTCAATCAAAAATGTGAAGTGTCAATGGGAGTGGCAGAGTTCACACTGACCCTGGCAGATTTTACTACAACAATGCAGTTCCATGTCATTAACTCCCGCACCTCTTACAAGGCGCTGCTGGGCCACCCATGGCTGCATGAAAATATGGTGGTGCCCTCCACGCTCCACCAATGTATCAAATACAGCCTCCAGGGAAAGGAGGAGAGGATATTTGCTGACCTCCACCCGTTCGAGGTGTTTGAATGTCACTTGGGGGAAGCCAACTTATATACGGGGCCTCCCCGGAAGATTTCTGAAGCTAAGACTCCTCTGGGGGCATCTAAGAAAATATCCGGCGACAGTTGGTATCCACCACCGCCGCACGGGTATGTCAAGCCCAAGGTGGTCTCCCATATCACAGCATCCGGGGACGTGGGCAGAATAGCACCTCCAGCATTCTACCCCGAAGCTAATGAAGTGCAGGTCAATCGGCAGCACAATTACATCGGAGTCCCAACTGGCCTTATCAAGCCAGTCCTCGGCCTCGATGACCCCACTGTCGAGCCTTTCAAGACTTGGGAGGTGACACAGGAAGATGGACCCAACAGCTTGTTCTATATAGCTGAGGAGCATCCCACTCGGGAAGACACAGACTGTAGCCTCCCCGAAGATATAAGCAACCCGCCAGTTCCTATCCAGGGTCTGGCATTTACAACTGATCGGATGGCCAGGATGTTTCAGAAGCAACACATTCCTCCTGATCAGTCTCAAAAGCGCAAGGAAGTTTTCCATAAGATGTGGTATCCCGCAAATCTGGACAAGGAAATGAGGCGTGTCTCTCAACATCCAGGGTTGGGCTTCACCCTGGAAGAATATTATTACAGTGGGCGGTACGAGGTGGACATCATCTCCGCCTTCTATCCTGCTGAAGATAGCCCGCTGGGGGCAACCTTCGATGAATACCCGGTGGAAGCCGAACATATTGAAATGGCTCAACCCGGAAATCAAGAAATAGAGACCTCAGTCCCCTGCCGATGCTGGGAGCAGGTCTACCCTGAAGAAGCGGCCCTTCAAGCCAGATTTGACATGGCTAGCAGCAGTGAAGCCGAAGATATCGAGGAGGCAGGAGTTTCTCCCTCCAATGGAGCCCTACTGATGATAACTTCAACACCCCTTCTACCAATCAGGGAAGCCTTGGTCAACTCCAATCAAGGGGAACCAGCTACCAAGAAAGGAAAAGTCACTTCCACGGAAGATACAACTACCCCATAAGGTGAGATTTCCTCAACTTCTGCTACAAAATCAGGGTGCTGTCCAAGCCCGACAATAAACGGCTACCAGCCTATCACGATTGCGACCTTATCTACAAGCACTGAAGCTGCTCTCTCACCCTGGAAAGCTGCGACGGCAGCGGATTTGCTAGCAGAACAATCCGCCCAGCCGCTAGCACAAGAAATAAAGAAACCTAAAGAAGCTCTGGTGGTGTCTGACGAGGAAGTCGAAGTACTCGACCCTCAAGACGGTATTCCAGATTTCGTTGACCTCCAACCGGCACCTCTGGAGATAGAAGACGGAGGTGATGTGACACCAAGCGGGGAGGGGGATTCGAGCTAGAAGTGATGAAAAGGCCGCCGATGTCGATGTTGTCCACTCTCTGCGCTTCAGGACAGACAGTCGGTTCTCTTGACACTGCGGCCACTCCTGATTTTTGCTGAAGACGAAACCAGTGAAAAACTCTTCGTAGCTAAATCGGGAAGACACCAGAATTTTCTTGATTTCTGTGGACGCCGATTCTTGTCGGGGCAGATGGTTGAACAGAGTGGCAGGTCTGTTGCGCAGACTGTAACAGGTTCTCAGCAGTGGGAAGACGAGGATGCTGCGACCGATCCCGGGCTCAGAATCAGGCACCGCTGAAGTTGTTGGTTCTGTTGACGAGTCATCTTTGCAACGAAACTAACGGGGCTGCCAGATATGGTCGGAGATGGCCAGTAGAGCTTGAACACTGAAGGTGGTCGATGTCGATAGAGTGGAAGCAGAACTGCATGCCCGGTGGGAGAAAATTGATAACTTCTGGATCCGGATGCCAAACGGAGCTCTGCTTCTTTGGAATGAAAGAAGACTCAGAGTAGAAGATTTTGGATGAAGAACTCCTGCTCAAATTCCAAGGAGGTTGGCCGCTGCAGATCTTCCACTCTGGCTCTGGTCTTCTGTCCGAGTAGTTTTGCGCAGTCAAGGGAGAATGGACTTTTTGATCAGCCCGGTGCTCGGATGGAGACGAAAACACCTCGCTTGGAAAGCTCTCTGGACGACCTTTTCAGAGATGTATGCCTTGCCACCAGAAGATTCAGGGAAATGCCGGAGATGATGCAGCTTCTAGGACCAAATGTGCTACCTGCGACCTGCAATGAAGTTGAAACCTTGTGGTGGCAAATGGTGGTGGAATGAGATGGAGGGAAGGGGAGGGCGACCTTAGCTGGGTTGGGGCTGGAGTTGGGCGACCTAGGGTGTGGGGGAATGGGAGAGGGGAGGGAATTTCGAATTTGGGCCTTGGGAAGAGTTATTTTAGCCTTGGGAAGGTGGTGGGATGCATGGGGAAGGAGAGTGGGGTAGTTGGGGGTTGGGAGGTGAGGAGAGGATTGGAGGAGAGCTCTTGGGGTTGGGGTGAGTTAATGGAAGGGTGTGGGAACTAGGGAAAGAGTTATTAGGGGAGGGGAAGAGAGAGAAAGTGGTTGGGAGGGGGAGGAGAGAGAAAGGGGCGCACCCCTTAGAGAAAGAGAGAGATAATGAGAGAGAGAAAGAGAGAGAGAGAGAGGGGAATCCACCCCTTAGAGAGAGAGAGAAGTTAGAGAGAAAGGAAGAACCCAGGAGAATCCACTCCTAGAGAGAGAGAGAATATTGGAGAATCCACTCCAAAGAGAGAGAGATAGAAGGAGTGTAAGGGACCTCATGTTGGAGGTAGTTTTCCAAATATTTTTGATTCACGTCATTTTTTAAAAGAGAGGTTACATGACACTTATATAGACTCCACAAAGAAGACCAAAAGGTAACCCACCTAACACCTAACACCTACTCATCATAACTTTCTTGGGAAGACTAAAAGACACAAAAAATAAAAAAGACTCTTACATGATTATTGTGGACATAATTACTATAAACATAAAACATGACCCATTAGGCCCATACATAAGGCCCAATTAACATGAGACAACTAAAACATAAACATGAGACAACTAAAACATGAATATCTATTTGATAATTTTGTTGAAGCCGCTTGCCGATCCCGTCAAACCCCTCCACTTGGAGAATGTTCGACCTCGAACCTTGATTCTCGAATCTCGAACTGCAGGACCCCGACTTGTTGGGACAAATCGGACAACTTGCTCTGATACCATTTTGATGTGACACCAAGCGGGGAGGGGGATTCGAGCTAGAAGTGATGAAAAGGCCGCCGATGCCGATGATGTCCACTCTCTGCGCTTCAGGATAGACAATCGGTTCTCTTGACACTGCGGCCACTCCGGATTTTTTCTAAAGACAAAACCAGTGGGAAACTCTTCGTAGCTGGACCGGGAAGACACCAGAATTTTCTTGATTTCTGTGGACGCCGATTCTGGTCGGGGCAGATGGTTGAATAGAGTGGCAGGTCTGTTGCGCAGACTGTAATAGGTTCTCAACAGTGGGAAGATGAGGATGCTGTGACTGCTCCCGAGCTCTGAATCAGGCACCGCTGAAGTCGTTGGTTCCATTAACGAGTCGTCTTTGCAACAAAACTGACGGGGCTGCCAGATATGGTCGGAGATGGCCGATAGAGCTTGAACACTGAAGGTGGTCGATGCCGACAGAGTGGAAGCAGAATTGCATGCCCGGTGGGAGAAAATTGATAACTTCTGGATCCGGACGCCAAACGGAGCTCTACTTCTTTGGGATGAAAGAAGACTCAGAGTAGAAGATTTTGGATGAAGAACTCCTGCTCAGATTCCAAGGAGTTTGGCCGCTGCAGATCTTCCACTCTGGCTCTGGTCTTCTGTCCGAGTAGTTTTGCACAGTCAAGGGAGAATGGACTTTTTGATCAGCCCGGTGCTCGGATGGAGACGAAACCACCTCGCTTGGAAAGCTCTCTGGACGACCTTTTCAGAGATGTATGCCTTGCCACCAGAAGATTCAGGGAAATGCCGGAGATGATGCAGCTTCTAGGACCAAATGTGCTGCCTGCGACCTGCAATGAAGTTGAAACCTTGTGGTGGCAAATGGTGGTGGAATGAGATGGAGGGAAGGGGAGGGCGACCTTAGCTGGGTTGGGGCTGGAGTTGGGCGACCTAGGGTGTGGGGGAATGGGAGAGGGGAGGGAATTTCGAATTTGGGCCTTGGGAGGAGTTATTTTAGCCTTGGGAAGGTGGTGGGATGCATGGGGAAGGAGAGTGGGGTAGTTGGGGGTTGGGAGGTGAGGAGAGGATTGGAGGAGAGCTCTTGGGGTTGGGGTGAGTTAATGGAAGGGTGTGGGAACTAGGGAAAGAGTTATTAGGGGAGGGGAAGAGAGAGAAAGTGGTTGGGAGGGGGAGGAGAGAGAAAGGGGCGCACCCCTTAGAGAAAGAGAGAGATAATGAGAGAGAGAAAGAGAGAGAGAGAGGGGAATCCACCCCTTAGAGAGAGAGAGAGAAGTTAGAGAGAAAGGAAGAACCCAGGAGAATCCACTCCTAGAGAGAGAGAGAATATTGGAGAATCCACTCCAAAGAGAGAGAGATAGAAGGAGGGTAAGGGACCTCATGTTGGAGGTAGTTTTCCAAATATTTTTGATTCACGTCATTTTTTAAAAGAGAGGTTACATGACACTTATATAGACTCCACAAAGAAGACCAAAAGGTAACTCACCTAACACCTAACACCTACTCATCATAACTTTCTTGGGAAGACTAAAAGACACAAAAAATAAAAAAGACTCTTACATGATTATTGTGGACATAATTACTATAAACATAAAACATGACCCATTAGGCCCATACATAAGGCCCAATTAACATGAGACAACTAAAACATAAACATGAGACAACTAAAACATGAATATCTATTTGATAATTTTGTTGAAGCCGCTTGCCGATCCCGTCAAACCCCTCCACTTGGAGAAGGTTCGACCTCGAACCTTGATTCTCGAATCTCGAACTGCAGGACCTCGACTTGTTGGGACAAATCGGACAACTTGCTCTGATACCATTTTGATGTGACACCAAGCGGGGAGGGGGATTCGAGCTAGAAGTGATGAAAAGGCCGCCGATGCCGATGATGTCCACTCTCTGCGCTTCAGGACAGACAATCGGTTCTCTTGACACTGCGGCCACTCCGGATTTTTGCTGAAGACAAAATCAGTGGGAAACTCTTCGTAGCTGGACCGGGAAGACACCAGAATTTTCTTGATTTCTGTGGACGCCGATTCTGGTCGGGGCAGATGGTTGAATAGAGTGGCAGGTCTGTTGCGCAGACTGTAATAGGTTCTCAACAGTGGTAAGACAAGGATGCTGCGACCGCTCCCGAGCTCTGAATCAGGCACCGCTGAAGTCGTTGGTTCCGTTAACGAGTCGTCTTTGCAACGAAACTGACGGGGCTGCCAGATATGGTCGGAGATGGCCGATAGAGCTTGAACACTGAAGGTGGTCGATGCCGACAGAGTGGAAGTAGAATTGCATACCCGGTGGGAGAAAATTGATAACTTCTAGATCCGGACGCCAAACGGAGCTCTACTTATTTGGGATGAAAGAAGACTCAGAGTAGAAGATTTTGGATGAAGAACTCCTGCTCAGATTCCAAGGAGGTTGGCCGCTGCAGATCTTCCACTCTGGCTCTGGTCTTCTGTCCGAGTAGTTTTGCGCAGTCGAGGGAGAATGGAATTTTTGATCAGCCCGGTGCTCGGATGGAGATGAAACCACCTCGCTTGGAAAGCTCTCTGGACGACCTTTTCAGAGATGTATGCCTTGCCACCAGAAGATTCAGGGAAATGCCGGAGATTATGCAGCTTCTAGGACCAAATGTGCTGCCTGCGACCTGCAATGAAGTTGAAACCTTGTGGTGGCAAATGGTGGTGGAATGAGATGGAGGGAAGGGGAGGGCGACCTTGGCTGGGTTGGGGCTGGTGTTGGGCGACCTAGGGTGTGGGGGGAATGGGAGAGGGGAGGGAATTTCGAATTTGGGCCTTGGGAGGAGTTATTTTAGCCTTGGGAAGGTGGTGGGATGCATGGGGAAGGAGAGTGGGTAGTTGGGGGTTGGGAGGTGAGGAGAGGATTGGAGGAGAGCTCTTGGGGTTGGGGTGAGTTAATGGAAGGGTGTGGGAACTAGGGAAAGAGTTATTAGGGGAGGGGAAGAGAGAGATAGTGGTTGGGAGGGGGAGGAGAGAGAAAGGGGCGCACCCCTTAGAGAAAGAGAGAGATAATGAGAGAGAGAAAGAGAGAGAGAGAGAGGGGAATCCACCCCTTAGAGAGAGAGAGAGAAAAGTTAGAGAGAAAGAAATAACCCAGGAGAATCCACTCCTAGAGAGAGAGAATATTGGAGAATCCACTCCAAAGAGAGAGAGATAGAAGGAGGGTAAGGGACCTCATGTTGGAGGTAGTTTTCCAAATATTTTTGATTCACTTCATTTTTTAAAAGAGAGGGTACATGACACTTATATAGACTCCACAAAGAAGACCAAAAGGCAACTCACCTAACACCTAACACCTACTCATCATAACTCTCTTGGGAAGACTAAAAGACACAAAAAATAAAAAAGACTCTTACATGATTATTGTGGACATAATTACTATAAACATAAAACATGACCCATTAGGCCCATACATAAGGCCCAATTAACATAAGACAACTAAAACATAAACATGAGACAACTAAAACATGAATATCTATTTGATAATTTTGTTGAAGCCGCTTACCGATCCCGTCAGGACGCCAAGCCACAGTCGATGAACTGATAGAAGTCAACTTGGGACATGAGGAGGACCCTAGGCCTACCTTCCTCAGCGCCCAACTTTCCCCAGAAGAACGGGAGCTGTACATCCTGCTGCTATTAGAGTACCGGGATTGCTTCGCCTGGACTTACAAAGAAATGCCAGGTCTAAGCCCCACTGTCTCACAACATGAGCTGACAATCAGCCCTAAGGCCGAACCAGTGAAGCAACCACCGCGGCGCATGAGGCCAGAACTCATCACCCAAATTTGTGCTGAAGTCGACAAGCTCATTGACGTGGAATTTGTTGAAGAAAATCAGTACACTACATGGCTGGCGAATATCGTCCCCGTGAAGAAGAAGAATGGACAGATCCGGATATGTGTCGACTTCCGAGATCTAAATAAAGCCTGCCCCAAAGATGACTTCCCAGTGCCAATAACGGAAGTCATGATAGATGCTACAACCGGCGATGAGGCCCTGTCATTCATGGACGGGTCGTCCGGTTACAATCAGATTTGGATTGCGGAGCATGACCGAGTCCATACTGTTTTCCGAACCCCTAAAGGCATTTATCATTATAAGCGGATGTCATTCGGATTAAAGAATGCTGGCGCAACCTATCAGCGCGCAATGACCAAAATCTTTGATGAGTTGCTCTACCACAAGGTCGAGTGCTACATAGATGACCTGGTGGTCAAAACCAGAAGAAAAGAAGATCATCTGCAAGACCTCCGGATTGTCTTTCAGAGGCTGAGGCAGCATGAGCTGAAGATGAATCCCATGAAATGTGCGTTCGGAGTGTCGAGCAGAAGATTCTTGGGCTTCATCGTCCGATATCGGGGGATCGAGATAGACCACGCAAAAATCAAAGCGATTCAGGAGCTACCTCCACCAAGGAATATCTCCAAGCTGAGATCACTACAAGGCCGCTTGGCTTATATCGGCGTTTCATCTCCAATTTATCTGGACGATGCCAGCATTTCCATAAGTTGATGATGAAAGATGTCCCCTTTTATTGGGATGAAGATTGCCTGACAGCCTTCAACAAGCTGAAAGACTATCTGAAGACTCCTCCAGTGCTAGGCGCACCGGTGAAAGGACGACCATTGATACTGTATATAGCAGCTACACATAACTCCCTGGGGGCAATGCTGGCCCAGAATAATGAAGAAGGGAAAGAGCAAGCCCTCTATTACCTCAGTCGGAGACTGGTCAGAACTGAAGAGAAATATACTTATATTGAGAAGATCTGTCTGGCACTGGTCTTCGCAGTTAAGAAGCTCCGACACTATATGTTGTCGCATGAAATCAGCTTGGTATCCAAAGAGGATCCCCTGAAGTATATCATGTCCCAGCCAGCACTCAAAGGTCGCCTGGGCAAATGGGCGGTAATCCTTATGGAGTTTGACATCTCCTATGTACCGCGGAAGGCCGTCAAGGGTCAAGCTATTGCAGACTTCTTCGCTGAGCACCCAGTGCCCGGGGACTGCCCGTTGGAGCCGGAGCTTCCTGAAGATGAAACCTTGGAAGCTGTTCAAGTACAGCCCTCCTTATGGCAGCTATATTTTGATGGCGCTTCCAGAATTGACACTTCTGCCACTGGATCGGCCAGAGTCAGGGCAGGAGCAGGCATAGTCCTGAAATCCCCAGAAGGAGAAGTGGTGCACACATCCTGCTCCATAAACAAGCATTGCACAAATAACGAAGCAGAATATGAAGCCCTGATAATCAGGTTACAGATCGCTCTGTCCATGGGAATTCAGATGCTGGAAGCATTCGGGGACTCCCTGCTAGTTATAAAATAGCTGGAGGGAGAGTTCGATGTGCGAAAGCAAGAGCTTCTCCCCTATCACCAGCTGGCAACCCGTCTGATGTCAAGATTCTACTTCATCAGCATTAAGCACATCAACCGAGGCCGAAATGCACAGGCAGACGCCCTCGCTAAGCTAGCCAGTTCATTGGCAGTTCCGCCAGACACTAGCCTGAATATAACAGTGATCAACCGCTGGCAAGTCCCCAGCGTAACAGAAGTCTTAGCCGACGAACAAGAGATTGAGGTGGCAGTCGTCGAAGAGGTTCAGCAGCCCGATTGGCGAGAACATCTCCTGCGGTGGTTTCAACACCAGCAACTTCCAAAATAAAAAGAACAAAGAATGAAGCTCCTGAGGGTCAAGGACTCTTATGAGATAAGAAGCGGAACCCTGTTCCGAATAATGGCAGATGCCCGAAGGAAAGTCCTACTTCGTTGCTTGTCTTCGGCGGAAGCGGGGCAGGTGATGCAAGAAGTCCATGCGGGATCAGCTGGAGCACACCAGGCTGGCCCAAAGATGAAAATTGAGATAAAGAAA
Source organism: Amorphophallus konjac (assembly GCA_022559845.1). Classification (NCBI taxonomy): domain Eukaryota; kingdom Viridiplantae; phylum Streptophyta; class Magnoliopsida; order Alismatales; family Araceae; genus Amorphophallus; species Amorphophallus konjac. The sequence goes on along the minus strand of CM040118.1, from coordinate 177,466,160 downwards.
CTAGGCTACTATTGGCCCACTATATTTGATGATTGCTGCAAGTTTTCCAAAGCTTGTCAGAAGTGTCAAGAACACGCTAACGTGGCAAGGAGACCTCCAGTGCCATTACATCTGACCCTACCAAGTTGGCCGTTTGCTCAGTGGGGCACGGACGTGGTAGGACCGCTACCAGCATCTTCCTTAGGGTGCAGATATATCTTAGCAACTACAGACTACTTCTCCAGATGGGCAGAGGCGGTAGCACTAAGAGATGCGACGGGAGAGCTAGTTGCAAGATTCTTCCGGCAGAATGTAAAATTCCGGTTTGGGATCCCCAGCCGAATCATCTCTGATAATGGCAGCCATTTTAGGAAACAGAAGGTTTATCGACTAGCCGACAAATATAAGATCGACTGGAGGACATCGTCCCCCTACAACCCTCAAGCCAATGGACTTGCAGAAGCTTTCAATAAAACACTATGCACATTGCTGGCAAAGACTGTCAAGTCTAATAAAAAAGATTGGGATGAAAGGATGTACGAAGCACTCTGGGCCTATCATACTGTCTACAAAACCCCAACCGATTGTTCGCCTTTCTCCCTCGTCTATGGGTCAGAGGCTGTGGTGCCAATTGAACTGGAAGTTCCTTCGCTGCGAGTTGCCATCCAGCGTGGACTAGTCGACGGTGAACAAACCAATGCAGAAAGAAGATTAGAAGAGCTCGCTGAGCTCGAAGTAAAATGCCTCCGGGCACAACAAAACATCCAACTCTACCAAGCTCGCATGGCCCGTGCTTTTGACAAGCTGGTCAAGGGTCGAAAATTCAAGAAAGGAGACCTGGTGATGGCCAAAAGAAGAGAAGTGATGGCCTCCAACCCCAAAGGGAAGTTGGTCGAAAACTGGATCAGACCGTATATCGTCCGCCGAGTATATGAAGGGGGTGCCTACGTCCTGGTAGACCACAAGGGAGTCATCCAGATCTCTCCCCTCAATGGAAAGCATATAAAGCTGTACCATGCAGCGCAACTGACATTCCCCGAGTGATCGGTCGGAATACCCTTATCTTGGTCTAGTGGCATTCCGCCCTGATCAGGCTACCTTTCTTTGGTCTGGTGGCACTCCGTCCCAGCCGAGCTACCCTCATCTTGGTCTAGTGGCACTCCACCCCGATCGAGCTACCCGTACCTTGGTTAGTGGCATCCCGCCCTGATCGAGCTATCTTTCCTTGGTTAGTGACATTCCGCCCTGATCGAGCTACCTTTCCTTGGTTAGTGGCATTCCGCCCTGATCGAGCTACCTTTCCTTGGTCCGGTGGCATTCCTCCATGATCGAGCTACCTTTCTTTGGTCTAGTGGCACTCCGCCCTAGCCAAACTACCCTTATCTTGGTCTAGTGGCATTCCGCCCTGATCAGGCTACCTTTCTTTGGTCTGGTGGCACTCCGTCCCAGCCGAGCTACCCTCATCTTGGTCTAGTGGCACTCCGCCCCAATCGAGCTACCCGTACCTTGGTTAGTGGCATCCCGCCCTGATCGAGCTACCTTTCCTTGGTTAGTGGTATTCCGCCCTGATCGAGCTACCTTTCTTTGGTCTAGTGGCATTCTGCCCTGATCGAGCTACCTTTCCTTGGGCCAATGGCACTCCGCCCTAGCCAAGCAACCCTTATCCTGGTCTAATGGCATTCCGCCCTGATCAGGCTACCTTTCTTTGGTCTAGTGGCATTCCGCCCTGATCGAACTACCCGTACCTTGGTTAGTGGCATCCCGCCCTGATCGAGCTACCTTTCCTTGGTTAGTGGCATTCTGCCCTGATCGAGCTACCTTTCCTTGGTCCGGTGGTATTCCTCCCTGATCGAGCTACCTTTTTTTGGTCTAGTGGCACTCCACCCTAGCCGAACTACCCTTATCTTGGTCTAGTGGCATTCCGCCCTGATCAGGCTACCTTTCTTTGGTCTGGTGGCACTCCGTCCCAGTCGAGCTACCCACATCTTGGTCTAGTGGCACTCCGCCCCGATCGAGCTACCCGTACCTTGGTTAGTGGCATCCCGCCCTGATCGAGCTACCTTTCCTTGGTTAGTGCCATTCCGACCTGATCAAGCTACCTTTCCTTGGTCCGGTGGCATTCCTCCCTGATCGAGCTACCTTTCTTTGGTCTAGTGGCACTCCGCCCTAGCCGAACTACCCTTATCTTGGTCTAGTGGCATTCCGCCCTGATCAGGCTACCTTTCTTTGGTCTAGTGGCATTACGCCCTGACCAAGCTACCTTTCCTTGGACTAGTGGCATTCCGCCCTAGCCGAGCTACCCTTATCTTGGTCTAGTGGCACTCCACCCTGATCGAGCTACCCCTTGGTCTAGCGGCACTTCGCCTTGATCGAGCTACCTTTCCTCGGTCTAGTGGCATTCCGCCTTAGTCGAGCTACCCTTTATCTTGGTCTAGTGGCACTCCGCCCTGACCGATCTACTCCTTATCTTGGTCTAGTGGCATTCCACCCTGATCGAGTCACCCTTCCTTGGTCTAGTGGCACTCCGCCCTGGCCGAGCTCTCAAAAGAATACACCATATTGCCGTTACGGGCCTTACGGTCGAACTGGCGAAAGATCATTCCTTTGCGCTAGCATTTAGCCCTCGCTAACAAATGAACCATTCGGCTTGGCACAAGGCTCGGTGCTCTGGTCAACAGTCGTCTACTGTCAACCACGAGTCGGATATCACGCTTCGACCTGCCACCCTTCATAAAAAAATAAAGAAGAAAAGGAAATAAAGTGAGGTTAAAAATAGAGATACCCCGCCAGACTTGCTCCTATATTAGGAGAAGTGTAAAAATGGCTATAACCCAGCTGTGGCGAAAACCCGAAAGGGCGTCGCAGGTAAAATCGGGTACCCCGTCACGTGAAAACCCGAAAGGGCGCGTGGGCAAAAGCAAGAGGGGGCTGGCTTCGGCGAAAACCCGAAAGGGCGCTTAAGTCAGTAAAGTGGTAATTTAAAAAGAATTCCTCTTTTGTCCTCCACCTGATGAAACTCCACAAGGGACAATCATCGAAAGTCCCACCGAAAATCCTTTAACAAGCCCATGTTCGACCCTTGTCATCATCGGCGAGATCAGTCAATCTCTACCCCTAACTTGGACCTTCCTTCCTTGTTAATAATCTCACCTTTGTTTCAGCATATACCCTATGCTGAATGACAAGCCCATGTTCGACCCTCGTCATCATCGGCGAGATCGGTCAATCTATACCCCTAACTTGGACCCTTCGTCCTTGTCAATAATCCCACCTTTGTTTCGGCATATAACCTATGCTGATTAATAAATCCGTGTTCAACCCTCGTCATCATCGACGAGATCGAACGACCTCTACCCTTAACTCGGATCTTACATCCTTGTTAATAAACCATGTCCTTTACTTTGACATTTAATCGGTGTCGACGAAATAAACCCGGGACCAATACTTGTCATCATCGACGAGGCCGGTCAGCATTCTAGCAGTCCAGTTCTTCTGTACTTCGAATTCGAAATCAAAAAAAGAGAAGGAAAGAAAAGAAAAATGGGGTTAAAAATAGAGATACCCCGCCAGACTTGCTCCTATACTAGGACAAGTGCAAAAATGGCTATAACCCAGCTGTGGCGGAAACCCGAAAGGGCGTCGCAGGCAAAATCGGGTACCCCGCCACGTGAAAATCCGAGAGGGCCCGTGGGCAAAAGTAAGAGGGGGCTGGCTTCGGCGAAAACCCAAAAGGGCCCTTAGGTCAGTAATGTGAATAAAAAAATAAAATAATAATAGAATCAATGATGAATAGTGATGACCCATCCTCCATCCTGAAGACCCTTTGCAGGGTCAAGGCGGAGTCGTCATCCGATGTCCCATATTTATATATCTGTTTCCGGAACCTTTTCTACCCTTGTCACCATTGGAAAGATCGGTCGCTACCCCTATCCGGTCCTTGTCACCATCGGTAAGACCATCTACCTTTTCTACCCTTGTCACCATCGGCAAGATCGGTCGCTACCCTACCCGGTCCTTGTCACCATCGTCAGGACCATCTACCTTTTCGACCCTTGTCACCATCGACAAGATCGGTTGCTACCCTACTCGGTCCTTGTCACCATCGACAAGACCGTCTACCCTTTTTGACCCTTGTCACCATCGACAAGATCGGTCGCTACCCTACCCGATCCTTGTCACCATCGGCAAGACCGTCTACCTTTTCGACCCTTGTCACCATCGGCAAGATCGGTCGCTACCCCTATCCGGTCCTTGTCACCATCGGCAAGACCATCTACCTTTTTGACCCTTATCACCATTGGCAAGATCGGTCGCTACCATACCCGGTCCTTGTCACCATCGGCAAGACCGTCTACCCTTTTCGACCCTTGTCACCATCGGCAAGATCGTTCGCTACCCTACCCGGTCCTTGTCACCATCGGCAAGACCGTCTACCTTTTTGACCCTTGTCACCATCGACAAGATCGGTCGCTACCCTACCCGGTCCTTGTCACCATCGACAAGATCGTCTACCCTTTTCGACCCTTGTCACTATCGGCAAGATCGGTCGCTACCCTACCCGGTCCTTGTCACCATCGGCAAGACCGTCTACCCTTTTCGATCCTTGTCATCATCGGCAAGATCGGTCGCTACCTTCTTGACCCTTGTCATCATCGGCAAGATCGGTCGCTACCCTTTTCGACCCTTGTCATCATCGGCAAGATCGGTCGCTACTCTTTCGACCCTCGCCATCATCGACAAGCCTAGTCGACTACCCTCTAACCTGGGCCTTCCGCCCTCGTTGATCAACAAAGCATCATTGCGTCGACGTTTAACCCATGTCGATAGTCATAACGCACTTTTCATCATCATTGGCAAAGTTCGCTAGGCACATCCGCCTACGATACCTGTGTCCTGCCCTGGCAAAGACCCTGCTCCGGGAACGACTGCGCCGCGGTGGAGCGAACACCTCACCCCTTCCCTGAAGGCGTGAGCGCTCTCCTGCGCCATCAGCACGTATCCCCAGGTTCGGACGGTCGGCCAAAAAAAAAGGGGGGGGGAAAGAAATCACGACTAAGGCAAAAAAATATAGATGTTTTCATTAATAAGAGCTGTCAGAATACATTTGTGCCCGGGGCATCCCCCGGGGATACATAAGCTCCAAAAGTAAAAAGGAGCAGAACTCGATGCAAGGAGAAAGGAAAAGTAAGGCTACGGCAAGGGACGCCGGAAGATATCTGCCAACTCCAAGAGGCCTAGTGAGGGGTATTGGGTCAATTCCTGTAATCGGGCCTCAGTGGCTGTCAGCTGCGATAACCTCTCGTCCAGCGAGACGAGTCATCCTTCGGCCAAATCAGCTTCTTCCATTGTCTGGGCTTCTAGGTGCTCGCCTTCCTGTAGTTCGGTCTCGACTTCAGCAAGTTCAGCGCGCAACTCTTTCATCCGCGCTGTGAGGAGCAGCCGGCGTTCTGAGATATTTTCGGCAACATCTCTCAGCTGTCCCACGGTCACCCTCAATGAAGTAGCGATGGCGTGGCAATCCGCCCTCTCCAACTTCACAGCCGTTAGCTGATTGGATACCTCTCGGCTGAGGAAATCTCACCTGTTGGCGTGCTTTAATAGCATTACAACCCACGGAGTCCAATCATCCATTGGGTAGCCGAATGCTAATAGCGACCGGGAGAGGTGGTCTACCAAGCTTCTCAGCTGCACATAGGTCAGGCCCGGGGAAGCTGACATAGCTCGCTGGAGATTGTCCAGAGACTGCCACACCATGTCACCAGAGAATTGTAGGCCTAGTGGCGAAGTCTCAGGGTGCTGAAAGTCCACCCCGCTATCTATCTCGGCCCAGATGTCATCACCTCTGTCTCAGCAGCTGAGGGCGCTTGCTCCTCCTGAACAGTCTCACCGGCCGTTAAAGGAGGGGAGCTTTCTATGACATACAAGGCTTTAATAGCATCGGCCTCTTCTGCAATAATTTCTCCCGCTTCTATTTCCGGGGGACCACTTGGCTTCAACAATAACTCTTCACCTACAACCTCGGTCAGGCCGCCGGCTTCGGCAGTTACACCGGGCTCCTCTGATGCCGCTGTAGCTGCATAAGTCCGTGGAAGCCGTAGGGCGATGGGCCGCACAACAGGTGGAAAGGCTGAGTGGCTCATGCCCACGTCAGGAAAGGGTATGCGGACCATTACAGCTGGCGATACCACCTCAGCCTGCATCACATACATGTACATCAGTCCGTTGGCTTGGAAATAAAAAGAAGTGCTGCAGGCGAGAATCGGAACGTTTCCTACCTCAACCGGCACTATGTTTAGGCCTCCAAAAGTGGCCTCTAAAGATTCTGGCCCTTCTCCTGCAGTCAGGTATGATGGCCCGTGCTCGGCTCCCAGTAGTCTCGGAGGGCTAAATGTTAAAAGATCACTTTCATAGGCTGAAGAGGACCCGGCATCCTCAGCCTCGGTGTCAACCGGTGGGAACTCCTCGTCATCTCTGGAGCCGCCGTCGTAATCAACTCTCTCAGAGGAGGAAGACTCTCCCGCCTGTTCCCGAATCTCCAACATCTGAGCGGGACTCATGCTACTAGGAGGAGGCCCTTTAACCGGAACCTCCTCAGCGGTCTCTGCCTTGGAAGCACCCGTTGGCTGAATATCCAGAGGTTTGTCCTTTGGAAGCCCCTGCTCTCCAGTAATAGCTCCTGCCATGGCACCGACCCCGGGGAGCACCGTTGGCCGAACATCGACTGGAGTTAAAAGACAATAAACAGTCAAGACCCGACTGAAAGCATAATAGACCGCTGAGCTCCACAGGGCAAGCTGCAAGTTACCTTCTATCTCTTGATGGGGTGTCGGTGAAGGCAAGTCACCCTCAATAGAGGCCGAGGGGGCTTCCTCCTCTCTCTCCTTAGCCGCAGCTCCGATCACCGCCTCCAAACCAACAACGGCGGAGGTAGTGCCAGCAGCTAATAAAATGAAGGATGATCAGCCAAAGTGGCAGAAATAAACAAACAAGCCATACAGGAATAAGAAGTCACCTTCGCCCTCAGGCCCTTGCGTCCAAGCGGCCTCAAACTCGGAGAATGATGGAACCCGAGGAGGGGTGGCTATGGGCTCCTCTTCAGTGGCCTTCCTTCGGCGCGCCCGGGTAGCGCGGGAATCCGCCCTCTTGGCCTTCTTGGCCCTACTGATAGCCTCCCTGACCTGGGACCTGGTTCGCTTCCACGAATCCCCAGGGGGCAGCGGTGTGGTGGTCGGAGCTGGCTCTGGGATATCAAAATATGAAGGCTTCTGCGCCTTAGATATCAACTCCCTGTAACGCTTGGTCGCCTCCACAGAAAGGTGAGCTGCAAAAGCGCGTAGGTGAGAAAGATGCATACTAACTATAAAAGAAGCAATTTCAAGGCTGAAAGAAAAATAAGCATCACCTGGCGGCCCTGTGTATCTGGGGCTGAGCAACCAGTAAAGCAACACGGGCGCCATGTCCCGGGAAGCTGCTTCGCGTACAAGCCAGCATACATCACCAATCTTCTCACTTTTCTCCGCCAGCTGCGCCAAATCTTCATGGCCACAGAATGACAAGTGATGATATAAGCCCAAGTGGTCGAATCCCCAGCCGTCGACATACTTGAAGGATACTAGGAGCTGATGGTCCCGGACGGCTTCTAATGGACCGAAAATTGAAAGCCCGTGAGAATGAAGCAAGGCGAATATCCAGGGGGTACTGGAGTACAAGTCAGCCCATCTATCTTCCCTCCTGATGAAGGTCCAGTAAGGATGAAAATGGTCAGCTTCTAGGCCCCAACCTGCCACTGTAGGAAGAGGTTCTTCCACCGGAAGGGGAATCGTCTGAAGGGCAATACGATCACTGCTAACCCGGCACAGCCCCCAGAGTGTCTTGATATAATCATCCTTCTAGATCTCTGGCATCTTCGGGTCGGCCCGGGATGACCTACCCTTCGCAGCTTTCCTGGCCTCCAGATATGCCATCACCTCGGTGTTGGACCAGAACTTCAACTTCTTCAAATAGGATGGATCAACATCCAAAACAGGTTCCCACTGTGAATCTAAGAAACGACGTTCGGCACTATGCCAACAGTCTTTCCGAAAGTTTCGATAGAAGCCTGTCCGTGCATTCCACCACTTGATGAAGTCCGGAGTCACTCGGGGCAGACGGGCCGGGGTTGGCACCCTGAATGATACATCCTCCCGGCGATGGAAGTAGTCCCACCATGCACGGGCTTCATCCGTAGATGTTTGGCCAGCCTGATGTCTATTTGGGAGGTTAAACCGGGCCGAGGAAGAAGGAATCTACTGGTCGTATCCAAAATTCCGGCCAAAGCGGAAGGGATAGTACGGCTCCAGCCATAGTAAGCCGCTTTTCCTGAATACAAGGACACTGGGGCGAATGGACAGTGCCCAATCAATCAGCTCTGGTTCCAAGATTGGCCTCGTGCTCTTGGCCCTAGTGAGCTGGTGAATGAACTCCTCTGTCTCGAACAACCGGCATTGCCGCATCCTGTTGACGAGGGGACTGGAGCTAGCAACCAAGCTCCAAAAATGCAGAACCCCTGGGGAATCTGTCGGAACTGTAGTCAGCTTCCCCCGAATAGCAAAGAGCTGATCCGCCAGTGAAGACGGTTCAGCACTAGCAAATTCGATCATCCACGGTAAAGGATGATCTGACTGCATCGACCGGGGAGCTGCTTCAGGGAACAAGGTGCATACCCAGGCATTGAAGAAGTGGATGGGACCAACTATCCGTGAATTTCTGGGGATGCGTGACTTGTGCAAATCCCCTAACATCTTGTATGTGAGGCATAGAGCCACCGGGCACAGGGATAACTTTGACCCCCAAGCCATCAAACAGGCGGGGTAAATGGCCTCCGGCCTGATCACCGTCTCGTCCCCTTGAGGGAGGGCGAACGAACAGAGCCAATATGTTAGATACGCAGCACAATGTGTGACTGCGTCAACTCCTATGGGATTCGGGCCCCCTTGCCACCCTCTCCCTGAAACAGCAGGGTATGTAGCCTGGCATCGAGCCCTCTTCTTCCACTTCACCGCTGTAGGGACTACCGTGGGGAAGTCCTCATATTGCTGCTCCCCACCAAAGAAATATTGAAGCAAAGTGCCCATCCGCACGCGCCTCTTTTCGCCAGGCTTTCGCGCTTCCCGCGAGTCAAGCGTCAAGCGCAGCAGGGTGCGGTATGCCTTCATCAGGTAGCGGTAGGCGAAGCCAGTGAAATATTTACCTTCGCCATCTGTTTGGTCTTTCAGCCAGTCCGGGTAACAAACTTCTTCATACGGCTCCCCGTCTATCGGCAAGCCGCTCAACTGGGAAAGACTCCATAGATCCAGCGAAGTCTCACCCTCTGCAGTATAAAAAGTGTTGTATTCTATATAGAAGACTTCAATCATCCCACAGCACAGACCTCGTGAGATCGGATACCTGTACCGGGAAACATATACACTCTGATAAACACCGGCATGTACCAGGATAGGAGCATATTGCCGCAATACAAAATCTGTAAATTCGACGGCGCCCGGTCTGAAGGCGTGAGCGTCGGTGGCTTTGAGTTCTCCAAACCACCCCACTGAAATCTGGTGTTTGAATCGGACCGCTAAGCAGTCCAGAAGGAAAGGCTCATCTCGGTACCCCCAATGAAGCGGGGCGAGGAACAAACCATATACGGGCTTCTCCCTATCGACGCGCCCGGCAGTCTCATTCCAGCGGGCTGGTGTATACTGCGGTGCTCATGTCAGCAACCCGGCCTCTGGAGATAACTCCTGCACCCCAAGCACGGCCCCCCATTTCTTGGGCTCGCCTGGGATATATATAGGCATACCGTGAGTAACTGACTCAGTCAGACTGTCTCTCTCCGTTAGCAGAGCTCCTTCGGCTCGACGGACGAGAATTATATCGTGCTTCCCGCCAAGGTTGAAGCGCTCAAGGAATGCCATCAAGTGCTTATCTTTGGGATGGTCCAATTTGACACCATCCCCTCGCTCATACTTGAAATGGTTGCCGTCAAGAATCAATAGGCGGCCAGGGTCAACGGTGTCGGTCTCCGAGTCCGAGGACTCAGCTACCACGGCTATCCGTCGAGGCCCCCGATCAAGGGAATTAACATTCCCCCATGTCACAGCAACCCGGGATGCAGAGGAAGAAGGGCCGGACGCCATATTATCTGCAAAACAATGTCCAGAAGAGAATAAGCAAAGTCAGAAATCAGTTGATCGAAGCAATATTTCTGACAAAATTTCGGCAGCATCTCCCCAGCTCGGGGGTTTGCCAAAAGAAAAGTGGAAGCCGTCCACAAAGGGAACAGCACCTAAAAGCAGCCAGAGGCGCTAAGCCAAGGCCAAATGGGACACCCGAGGGATTTAGCTCCGAGGACAAGTCCTCCGAGGAGCCTCCTGGGACCCGAAGAGCGGGTTTAAAACCCAAGCACACCAACAAATCGACTCACCCGCTCGAAGGGCAAACTCGCCCACAGCACTAGCTCGCTCGGCGCCGCGGTGGAGAGAGAAATTTTTTTCACAAATGTGGAGTTGTGAAGAAAAAGTGAAGAAAGAATGCAATATATAGGGGGCTCTACACCTGTTAAAACGGCGCGCCCCGGGGCGCGCCGTTTAAAGTAATTTGCGTGCCGCTTTTAGCGACGCCGTTTTAACCTCCAAAGCCCAGGGCGCGCCGGATCTGGCCGCGCCGTTTTAACCTCTGGATAAAGGGCGCGCCATTTTAAGTGGTGCCGTTGAAGCTTCCTACCGCACCGGATTAACGTCCGAAGACGGAATTAAGTGCCGCTCGAGCTTCCGTCACCGAACGAAGCTCATCCGTAGGCCTTGCTGCACTCCTGCCTCACTTGCACCGCCTACGTCTGGGGGGCATTTGTTGGCACTCAAACTATAATCCTTCAGGTGACCAAGCCGCAGATACAAATGATACGGCCCACTGAAGCACAAAAGCCGATGGAGATCAGTTTACTAGAGGATCCTCAAGCTGCGAGGGCCCCGAGTCACCTTAAAGTGAGCACCGGGGACTTCACCTCAGGAGAGTCAAGATAAATCCACAACCAACCGGTAGCGCGATCAAGCCTGCCCAATGATCCGGCGTCGACCTCGTCATGTCGCCACCCTACATCCGTCGCCCGACCAAGGACGACGGCATACCCAATGACTCTCCTAAAGAGGAAGAATGTCCTCGGCCGTCCATGACGAGGTGCCGAGGGTTCTATCAGCGGAAGGACCCGATCACCTGACACGGGTTCGGCTTCTCGCCATAATGGGCCCGTTAGTGGCCGATTGATCGCCATTCAAGGCGAAATTATCCAGGATGCAACACCATCCCGCAAGGAAGCTTCGGACACGAGTCTGTCTCAACCAGAAGCACAAATCACAGTGCTGAAGGCCGTACCTGCAGGACACCCGTGTGCTCGGGCCAGACACACGCGAAGTTCTGATTAAGGCCATTCGTCATATCAAGAGCTTCGTCAACACTCCGTCAAGGTTTTCCAAGGGCCAAGGTGAGAGGAACAGTCAACGGGAGCTTCCGGAATCATCTTCGGACCCATCGGCCTAGCCGCGCCGAGCAAACAAGTTAAAACGGCGTGTGAAGGGGCGTCGGCGCCTCTTAATACGGCGCCATCAAAACCGGCGCGCCAATGCCAATCGGGGACATGCTCCCCGGGGCCACCAAATCCGGCACGCCCCCTTCCCAGGGCGCCGGATTAACACAAGGCTACATATAGCCTGCCTTCGGAGAAAAAAAAAAAGGAGGAAGAAAAGAGAAAAAATCAGAAGCGAAAAGGATAAAAAAAGATAGAAGAGAGCCAATCCGAGGAGAGAGTTCTGTTCGTCCGAGAGAAGAGCTTGGGGGAGAAGTAGGGTTTTCCACCGAGGGTTCTCACCGTCGCCTTCCTCGTCTGTTCCTCTGAATACCTCCGGAGCCGGAGAAGAGAAGCCGGGGGATCCGATACTCTGTTGTAAAGAAAGGGTTTAGGTGGGTTCCCGTGTTTTCTCCTGGTCGATCCCCTTTCTTCTTCTTTGGTTTTCTTCCCCTGATACAATGTAAGTGAGAGAGGGGAGGGGCGATGACACGAGCCTGACCTCCCCTCCCTCACCATTACCTCTGCCCCTTCTCTTCGTCTGTAATGAGCTTCTCCTATTAATGTAAACGGCGGCCGAGCGACAACGCCGGCGCCGGAATATACATGCTGTGCATATATATCTGTGTCGTTCATGGGATGAATGAAATGCTATTGTGGCTGATGTCGTATCTCTCTTTTATGCCCTCTCTAATCCCTTCTCGAATGTGCATCTAATGATTTCCCGGCATACGTACTCCCGTATAATTGATTTCTCTGACGCTGGATATGCCCTCAGGCTACATGAATCATTCTCCCCCCCTCCCCGGGGTTTTCTCTTTCGATCCTAATGTAATGGCCGGGCTCTGCACCGTATATGCTATGGGTTCTGTGATCTGAGACGCACTTGTGTGCGTATCTCTGTCCATCTCCGCCTAGGGAGCGAACCCTTCACCGCCCCTGTGCTTTTCTTCATAGGCCAGATGGGTGGGGAAGATCGCTTCAATCGTTCTTTTTCATTTAGCGGCGAGCCCCTGTTGGTTTGTTTCCGAATATGATATATATATATATACATAGCAGGGGTTTTCCTTTCAGCGGCCAGATAGGGGCCGGATTCGGTGCCCCTAGCAGGCAAGGCCTCGGGGTTTTCCTTTCCGTTCGGGTTTGCAGGCCGCCGTTGTGCCTCCCGGCTTTCAGGGGTTGCTCCGCTACGTGAGTACTCCCCGCTTCTCCCCGATAAATCCTCCGGGATGGGGAGATGCTACCGAAATTTCGGCTCGAATAGGTCTGCCTCGGAACAATCACCACGCTCGAGTGTGAACCTCGCGCGAGCCTATGACTCAGCTCCCGGATCCCCGGGGTTGATCCTTTGAATAAATGACTTAAGTGAACTTCCAAACTTTCCGAAAATAATTTAATAAACCCAAAAAAAATGAATAAGACCTCGGTTATCGCAAGATCGGGCTAAACCGGCGCCGTTTATATACGGCGTGCCTTAAAATGGCGCCCCCCCCCCCTTTTTTGGCGCGCTTCTTCCCGGCGCGCCCTTTTCCGGCGCGCTTCTTCCCGGCGCGCCCCGATCAGGCTACGCCATTTTAAGCTTTCCTTTTGTACCTACAGTTTCCCGCGCCGTTTTAAGTCCTATACCTACGCTTTCAGGCGCCGTTTCTGATCGTTACACTCTCTAATCCCTGGCTCGCTCCCGAGCGACCCTCGCTTCCCGCGGTCGAAACATAATAAACCCTAATTAGTAATAAATTAAACAAGAGGAGGGCATTTCGAGTCCAAATCTTTTTGCTATAACGATTTCACCACTATGTCTGTCATCACTCTGGTCTCACCATCATGCTTGTGTCACCTTTTCCCCCGTTGGCGGGGTTTAATAAACATGTGATTGAGCTCTGCTTATCTTCATAATTCTGTCATCTTGCTTGGCATAGTCATCATTGTCATACATGCATGTTTCCATTGACCCTCGGGTATATCAAATGGCATTGACAGAGGGTCGGGTTACGCTCGATCGAAGGTCTCCGCTATGCGCGATGGTGGTCTCCGTACCTACGTCCTCTGCCACGCCACGTACCACGGGTCTCCAATTAAACCGATCATGCCTCTCCTGCATGATAGATAGATGCATCTCGCATGATTCCATCATGTTCGTAGCGTTGCCCCCTTTATTCTAGCCTCGATAGGCCACTATCTCGGTAATTAATCAAAGGTGTTCCCTCCTCGTGGGGGATGTAATTAACGCCATAAGCTTTATGGTATGGTGGACTGCTGGTCCCGACCGAACCTCACATTCATCTGACCAGGTCAGAACGAGCGCACAGTAGATTTGTCACGTATGTGACTGGCACGCCCGCGCAGTCAGTCAGTCGGTTAACTACTAGTTAGTTAATTGGTTGATCGACGCGTGAAATTAGAGCTATATACCCGATAACCTGAGGGGAACGAAAAGGCCCACAAACAACTGCCAGTCCCGATATTCCGCATCGGGGCGTGACAGTTAGGTGGTATCAGAGCCTAGGTTTCTAATATTCCTAGGTTATTTAGGTTCTAGGATTCTAAGTGTTGTTGTAGAACCTATACCCTTGTTATGAGTCAAAGGACCAAACCTAGTGAGAATTTGGGTAGAGACTTGGGTTGAGTTAATAATCAACTCTAAACTCTTTCTCATAAATGAACTTAAGATAAATTATTTTTGTGCAGGACGTTCCGATGGCAGCTGAGCGTGCGCAGTGGCGGGACATGCAGTGGACGGTCCAAGGACTTACGCGGGCTTTACAACAAGTGGCCCAAGGTGGAGCGGCAAATCATGGTGCTGGCGATCTACACCGTAATTTTCGTGGGATGAATCCCCCACATTTTGGAGGTTCAACTGATCCCGATGAAGCCGAACACTGGCTTAAGGAGATGGAGAGAATTTTTGAAGTTATGCAATGCAACGACCAGGAGCGTGTGCTTTTAACAACCTTCCAGTTGGAACGGGATGCTAGGACTTGGTGGGAGTCAGTAAAGGCGACCCTCGGTGACAGACAAATTTCGTGGAAGGAATTTGAAGAATTCTTCAATAGCAAGTACTTTTTCGATAGAATCCAAGAGAAGAAAGCCGCTGAGTTTGCTACTCTGAAGTAGCAGAGTTTATCTGTGGCGGAATATGAAGCTCAATTTTCTAGACTCTCTCATTATGCTACACATTTGATTTCTACAGAGAAGATGGAGGTGAAACGTTTTCTAAATGAGCTGAAGTTGCATTATATTAACCAGTTGGCGCCAATGGAGATTCAAACCTATGCAGAGATGGTAAGAAATGCCCAAGTTTTAGAAGATACCTTGGAAATGACAGAGAAAATCCGTGGGAAGAATGTTAAAAAGGAGCAACCTACTGGTTCCGGGAGTGCTAAACCCGGGAATAACAAGAAGAGGCCCAATGGCGGGTCTGGTTCATGGAAGGGGAAAATGCCAAAGAATGAAGACTAGAAGCCTGGCCCGATTGTTCCATTTAAGGGCATATGCAAGTATTGTGACAGCCCTGGTCACAAGATGGAAGAGTGCTGGCGCAAGTTGGGCGCCTGTTTGCGTTGCAGGAGTAGGGATCACCGCATTCCAGAGTGTCCTCTCTTATCCGAGCAAGCTACCCTGACTAAACCTCAAGGCGGCAAGAAGCAGCCGGGCAAGCTCCAGGCCCTACAAGAGGAGGATGCAGGCACCACCGAGGAGGGTGGACTTGTGGAAGGTACTCTCATTGTTCATGGAAAGCCAGCTTTTGTTCTTTTCGATACCGGTGCTACTCATTCATTTATTTCTCGGAGTTTTACTAAGACATTAGCTGTGAAGCCGATTTTGATGAATTCCCCCTTAGAGATATCAACTCCTATTGGTTCTAGATCAGCGATTAAATATTTTTATCCTTCTAGCAAGATTATGGTTAATGAATATAATTTGCCGGCTGATTTAGTATGCATGGATATGAAAGATTATGATGTAATTCTAGGAGCGGATTGGTTGGCTAAGCATGAGGCCAATGTTCATTGTAGTTCCAGCTCTGTGTCTTTTTCTAGACACCCTGGACTTTCCTTTATAGGGGTTAGACACCATAGATCTGTGTCACTTATCTCGACCATCCGATCCAATAAGTTGATGAGGAGAGGATGTCAGGCATTTTTAGCCTTTGTTTATGTGACCCCTGAGAAGAAGATCGAGATTAAGAACATTCCTGTTGTCCGAGATTTTTCGGATGTTTTCCTTGAGGAATTGCCAGGTCTTCCACCAGAGAGGGAAGTTATGTTTTCTATTGATCTAATTCCTGGCGCGACCCCTGTTTCTAAGGCTCCTTATCGTATGTCTCTTGCGGAGCTGAGGGAATTAAAGCAGCAGTTAATGGAATTACATGAGAAGGGGTTTATTCGTCCAAGTACATCCCCGTGGGGGGCTCCAATGTTATTTGTAAGGAAGAAGGATGGCTCGATGAGGTTGTGTATTGATTATCGGTAACTGAACCAGTTGATTATAATGAATAAATATCCATTTCTGAGGATTGATGAGTTATTTGATCAGATAGCAGGAGCTCAGTATTTCTCTAAGATTGATCTTTGATCAGGCTATCATCAGTTGCAGATTAAGGCGGAGGATATTTATAAGACAGCTTTTCGTAGCAGGTATGGGCACTTTGAATTTATTGTAATGCCTTTTTGACTAACGAATGCACCTGCAGCTTTCATGCAGTTGATGAACGATGTATTCCGGCCCTATCTGGATCAATGGGTCGTAGTGTTTATTGATGACATTCTGATTTATTCCAAGAGTAAGGAAGAACATGCTGAACATTTGAGGATGGCGTTACAATTATTGAGAGACCATCAGTTATACGCCAAGTTTAGCAAGTGTGAATTTTGGCTACAAGAGGTGTCCTTTCTAGGGCATATCATTACGAAAGAAGGTATTTCTGTTGATCCGTCGAAGGTAGAGGCAGTTAAAGATTGGGACAGGCCTACTAGTGTAATAGAAGTTAGAAGCTTCCTAAGCTTGGCAGGATATTATCAGAGGTTTATTAAAGATTTCTCCAAGAATGCGGTACCCTTAAAAAAGATTAACCCGCAAGGAGAATAAGTTTGATTGGATGGAAGATTGTGAGAAAAGCTTCCAGACTTTGAAGGAATATTTAACTATTGCCCCTGTTTTAGCTTTACCATCAGGAGAAGGAGGCTTCGTGGTGTACACCAATGCTTCGGGAATTGGCTTAGGTTGCGTACTGATGCAGCACGGGAAAGTGATAGCCTATTCTTCCAGGCAATTGAGAAAGCATGAGGAGAATTATCCTGTTCATGACTTGGAGCTAGCAGCCGTAGTTTTTGCCTTGAAGATATGGAGGCATTACTTATATGGAGAGACATTCACAGTATTTTCAGATCACAAGAGTTTGAAGTATTTATTTTCTCAGAAAGAGCTCAATATGAGGCAGAGGAGATGGTTGGAGTATCTAAAGAATTCCGACTTCTCCATAGAATATCACCCCAGGAAGGGTAATGTGGTGGCGGATGCCCTAAGCCGCAAGCCAATGGCTAAATTGTCAAGTCTCATGATGCAAGAATGGAAGCTGTTGGAGAAATTAGCTGGGTTGGATATTAATGTTGACAAGGATCGAGTCATGATTGCTCAGATTTAGCTTAAACCAGAATTATTGGCAGAAATCAAGTCCTTGCAAGACAATGACCCAGAGTTGGTAACAATCAAGGAGAGCTTAAGTAGCAGACCGGAATTCATGATAGCTGACGATGGCAGACTGTTATTTCAGGGAAGGACTTGTGTACCTGATGTGGCCGAAGCTAAGAACAAGATCCTCGAGGAAGCTCATAGATCCCGATATACCATTCATCCTGGAGGTATGATGATGTTTAAGGACTTGAAGAGATCTTTCTGGTGGCCAAATATGAAAAGGGAAAGCAAGTTAAGGCCGAGCATTTCAGACATGCAGGGAAGTTGAAACCACTAGACATACCTCAATGGAAGTGAGAGAGTATTGGCATGGATTTTATTATGGGTCTCCCTAGGACTCGTAGCGGATTTGATGCAATTTGGGTGATCATCGACAGATTGACAAAGTCCGCTCATTTCCTATCCATTAAATCTAAGTGGACTGTTGATGTTCTAGCAGCTTTATATATGAAGGAAGTAGTGCGACTCCATGGTATTCCGGTCAGTATTGTATCTGATAGAGACCCCAGATTCACTTCACATTTTTGGAAGGGATTGCAAGAATCTTTGGGAACCCGTCTGAATTTTAGTACTGCTTTTCATCCACAAACAGACGGATAGACGGAAAGAACCAACCAGATAGTGGAAGATATGTTGAGAGCCTGCATGATTGATTTCGGAGGCAGTTGGAGTGATCACTTGGCCTTCATTGAATTTGCTTATAACAATAGTTATCAGTCCAGCATTCAGATGGCTCCGTTTGAAGCTCTGTATGGAAGAAGCTGTCGATCTCCATTATGTTGGAACGAGGTTGGTGAGAAGCAATGGCTGGGGCCAGATCTTATTTCTGAATCATCAAAGAATATTCATATTATTAGAGACCGATTGCAAGTAGCACAATCGAGACAGAAGAGTTATGCAAACCACAGAAGGAGGGACTTGGAATTTCAAGTTGGTGAATATGTGTTTTTGAAAGTTTCTCCTACAAGAGGAATCCGAAGATTTGGCATTCAAGGCAAGCTAAGTCCCAGATATGTCGGTTCATTCGAGATTTTGGAAAGAGTGGGGGAGGTTGCGTACCGTCTGACACTACCACCTCAGTTATCTGGAGTACACAATGTCTTCCATGTGTCGATGTTAAGAAAGTATGTATATGACCCTACTCATGTCATACATCATGCGGATCTTGAGTTAAAGGAAGATTTGACTCATGAAGAGAGACCTGTTAAGATTCTGGATCGTAAGCAGCAACAGCTCAGGAACCGGTCTATACCTATGGTCAAGGTGCAATGGGGTCGGCGTGGAATTGAAGAAGCTACTTGGGAGTCAGAAGATACCATGTGAAAGCAGTATCCCGACTTGTTCTAGGTGAGTTGTTCCACTCCCCATCGTGTTGAAGTGCAGTGAATTTGGAGGACCAAACTCATTGAAGTGCGGGAGAGTGTAATATCCCGATTTATAAACAAATAAAAATTTCAAGAAAATTTATAAGAAATTAATTAGAAAATCCTTAATAAACAGAATAAGTTAAATTTTGACTATTTCATAAAAATCTGGAAAATTTAGAATCTTGTAGAGGATAATGTTTTTAATAATAGTATCTTCTGTGACCGACCCAAATAAAATCCGTAATTAGGCCAAATCAACAGATTAAGGCCCAAATCCACACTTAATCTAATTGGGCCTTAAAACGTGAAATTTGAGCCCAATACCTGATCATTTAGGCTGAGACTGGATCCAAATGGAAGGCTAGGATGAGAAGATCGTTTCCCCTCTTAGTTCTCCCTGAAACCCTAACCCTAGAAAGTAAATTTTGGTTGAGAAGGCGGCTGCTAACCCTATCCGCGTGATTCGCGCACGTCCAACTTGATTGGACTCTATCTCCTTGAATAGAAGACTCTAGACCTTGTGTGACCTATAAAAATGACCCTCAGGAACCCTATTTTCATTTGGGTGTTGTGGCGGCCGACGAGGATCGTGGACGAGGGCGGATTCCGGTGATCACCGGCGAGGTGTTCTTAGCATGTCGTCGTCCCTCTTCTTCCTTCTTCCTCCGTTTAAGGTAGGTTATAGCAAGCCAAACCTTAAGTATTATATATGATTAGAACTAGCATCGAGTGCCCTTTCTATTGAATGTAAAAGCCCTAAACGTTACTTAGTATCATGCCAGAATTTTAGAGTTTAGTAGAAGCATGTCATATCTAGGGTTATACTTGTTCCATCTCGTTTAAGTAGGGATTGCAGGCACTAAAGATTAAATTGAGCATGCTTTATTGTAAAACTTTTCGTGCTCTTTTTTTTGAATCCAAAATCCCTAATTATTATGCTCTGTGCTATGCGTATTTAGCAATTCTTTGTAACCCTAGCCAACTCGCCGAAGGTGGGCATGGCGAAAAGGGGACTTGAGCATTTTTGACTTGTACGGTCTCGCGATAGACCGCCCAACCTAGTTAGGCGGCATGTTACTGACCATTTATGTTCTCTGGTTCGTGTTATGTTTCTGGGAAGAGCGGCTTCACCTAGACCACCCTTCTATCAGGCGGCCAGTTATTGATCATTCGTCTTCTCCAGCGGCTCATTACAGACCGCTCATCTCCAGAAGGTCTTCTGACCTGAGGGGGATAAACGGCCTGTCGTGCGACCGCTGAGGAGGATGAAAGGTCCATAATGGACCGTCCATCTTTACAGAATTTATTAAGTTATCTTTTTTGCATGATTTATGATGGTAGATTAATGGTTAAATGTAAGTTAGCAACATGCATAAAAAATCTGGAAAATTATAATTGTAATGATTATAAATCTTGCTGATTTATTCATCTTGACCTTGGATCATCTTTTTCAATGTTAATATTAATCTTGATTCATTATTAAATTGAAAATTTTAGTAGGGTTGTATGACAGTCGTTCTACTCCGGTAGGATTGACTGACCGTCTCACTGGTTTTTGATGTTTTGTTAACCCTATTTCCTTGTAATGTTTGAGACTCTCCGCCGGATATTCCTTCCGTCGGACTAGGACCTTCATTACGGGACCTCCGTAAGCCCCCGCGAGCCTGGGATTCCCACTAGGACGCCGGGCAGGTTGTACCATCAAGACCTGAACCTGTGTACGTGATCGAATCGATTGAACTATCGTATTGTAAGTCACGGCTCGACTTGGACCCTCTGAGAATTGCGCGGCCCAAAAGGGACCGTTCATCTTATTGGGCGGCCCATAACGAATCATACATCCCTGGCCAAGTGCCAATTACATTGGTCATTTAACCTTGATCTATCTTCGACCAATTTGTGTTTGGATCGACCCAATAAGCCCTAGGTTGACCAGCGGAGATTGGGCTAGACCCTGGTTCAGTTCTGCCCCACTTATGGCAGCCCGGAGCCCGTTTGGGTAGACTTCTAGTTGTTTAAGTGGAACGGACCTACTGGAACCGCCCATGTTATAGCGCGGATCTTATTGGACCGTCTGTCTGTTGGACGACCCTATATGGACTGTTTATCTTGTTCTTGGGCTTCCAGCTCTACTAGTCTTCAGCGGCCCATTTTCAACCGTTCAATTACTCGAGCGGCCCTACATGGATCGTGTATCCTTGACTTCGGTATGGCTAGTCCTAAGCCATCTCTATCCTGAACGGTCCAGTTTAGACCGTGCATTGCTTGAGCGGCCCTGTTATGACCGCTTATCATCCAGAAGGGATTTCCGTGATTTTTCGTGTTGAATCCAAGGACCTGATTGGTTCTTGATAACTTGAACCTTCCATACATGATGTCTACTTCAACTTACCCTTGAAACTTTGGTAAGTTCCATATCTTGGAGTATTGGCCATTTAACTTGATTAATGTCTAGACATAACTTGGGATCTTGGATCCAACAAATCAATGCCAGCGCATCATAAGGGCCCGGTCTGGTCTTGGGAGGAGCGCCCGAAAAGTACTTGTGCCCCGGGGAGTTTGAATGACAAGGTGAGGCATTGCACCAAGTGCATGACTAGTGTGATGTCTAAGACAATAATCTCTTACTTGAATTCTCTTGACTTGGTTAGATCTTGCTTGTTGGCCAAATTCTCGATTATATCATGTTCTTGCTTTATTTTCATTATTTTGTTGCATATTTATTTCCTTTCATTCTTTATTTACGAGCTCAAACATGCAATTCAATTGGTTAATTACTTAAACTTGCCTGTTATTACCTACTGAGCATTCGCTCACCTAGTTTTTCCCCCCTTTTCAGGTAGCTCAGGTGAGGACTCGCAATCTGATGGGAACGGGCAAGAGTGACGACCGTGGAGTGAACCTGATAGAAGCCTGTGAAACTAGTTCTAGTTGTGGAGTCTATTTGTATTTAAGAGTATTTTGGAAGAGTTGTAATTTGAAGTTAGCCAATGTAATAGTGTTGAGTGGATGTTGTCAAAGATTATGTTAAGTGAGATCTTTGTAGTTTGGAACATGGTTTGGTTATGTGCTATTTAATGAATGGAGCAATTTCTATTTATGGTGATGTGTGATCTTTTAGCTTTAACATATCATGTCTAGAAATAAACATATTATTATTATAATTACTCATTTCTACTGCCAGTCCCGATATTCCGCATCGGGACGTGACACACCCTTTCATCCTCCAATACACCATTTCACATCCCCAAGGACCCTCCATTGAATAACCATTAGTGGGAATTCAAACTAGGGAGAGATCTCTCTCCCCTAGCCATTTGCTCCCCCCCTCTCTCTCCCACCCTGGGAGACCTGCGACCCCAACTCTCCCCCCTGCTAGCTCTGCCCCCCAGCCCTCTCCTCCTCTCCACCTAGCCGGGTTTGCACCCTCCCCATATCCCCTCTCAACCAGGGAAAGCCCAGCCCCTTCCCACCCGCTTCCCCCTTCTCATCTACCCCATTCTCATCCTCAATCTCCACCTACCACCCAGGCAGATTCGCAGCAGCAGAGTACTACAAAGTTGCAGAGGCTGCCACGTCTTCATCGTACATCTTCTGGTAGTGTATCTTATATTTCCGGAAATCTCTTTGAAGCATCTTCACAAAGGAGGTAGTCTCCCACCCATCCGATGTTCGTGCTGCCCGGGAGAGCCATTCTCCCTCGACTGCGCAAAGCTACTCCGGTAGAGAATCAGAGCCCAAGAGAAGAAGCGACCACGGCCGATCCTGTGTAAGTTTGGACCTGATTATTTGGTTCAGATCTTCTCCTCCAAGTCCCCTGCCATCTCCAAGTAATAGGGCGGCATTTGGACCCCGGAGCACAGAGTTCCAATTTTTCTACCCGGAGTGCGCATGTCAGTTCCACCTTAGACAGATCCGACCCCTTCCCACCATTTTGGTTATCGCGGTCCACTCCGACCTCCTCCGGTGACCCCGTTGGTTTCTGATCGAAGAGGACTTGTCCACGATCACAACGGCTCTAGTCCCTCCCTCATCGGACCCCGGGAGTGTTCGTGGCGGCCACTTCTTCCAGCAGTAGAAGTTCTTGGACATCCAGAGCCAGGTCCGACCAGCCCTGGTCCCGACCCCGCCTCGGCCACCGTCGGCATTAGAATAATCTCCCAAAATTTGGGCTTCTTTCTGGGCCAACCCAAGACAATTTGGCGCTGGTCCCATCATCATCTGAAGTCGGTGGAGTCTGTTGCGGTGCTATCATCGCCTTCCTGTCCGGTTGGTCCAGAAGTTGCTAGAACCGACGTAGCTCGAAAATTCGACGTTATTATAAGTTCCCCCACCCCGCCTGGCCAGCTTAAAGCCCCTCCCTGTGGGAGGTAGTGTTTGCTTGTAATCCTACAGTCCCCCACCCCTAGTCCAACCCCTTGCAAGGGGTGTAGTGATTGTAACTTGTTATTTTCAGGTTAGATCAACACCGGCGCAGCATGCGGGGTATACCCACGCTTCCCCGCTCGCCTCGTCTCCGGCCGGGATCGGCATCTTCATGTCAACCAGGTGAGTTTCGGGCCCATCCTCTGTTGGTTTTATCATTTCTTAGCTTAGTATTATTTCTGGTTGCCCGTCGGACAGCGAATGAGTGCCCGTTCCAACTTTCCATTCATCGAGTGACCACTGCGGAGCAAGGCGAGAGCAACCCCTTACATCCCACGCCCTTGGCGTGCTGGCCGCCTGTGGAATTGGGCATCCCCGACCCTTAGGGGTCCATCCTAAGCTAGCCTTACCCCGGATCGTCAAGGTCCCACTTTGGACCCTCTCCACCATCGCCGAGTCGCCTACGGGCACTAGTGCGTGCTACATAAATGAGTTCGCTAAAGTGAGTCCGCTGCTCAAGTTGCTTGCTTGTGATTGTAGGTCCAAGGGCATCGGTCAAGTGGCTGCCACCCCCAAGGTGGTGTCACATCAAATTGGTATCAGAGCAAGTTTTAGACTTGTCTCTACTAAGTCTAGTCCTAGGGCGCATTTCCATTCATCAACCGGTGCGTCATCATGGCTACCCCTCTTTGGTCAATTCCATACAACTCGACCCTCCACAAAGGTCCGATCGACCCCCCGTTGACATAATCCTATTTGAGGATCTTCTCTTTGATGGATCATGCCCTAGTGCCTACCTAAAGTGGGAGGCTACCATGGAAAAAGACTTTGATAGGACTATGGTATATGGACCCGCGAGAGTCCGCGTTGCCAAGTTGCGACTTCGAGGTCAAGCCAAGGAAAAATGGCGGAACGTTGTAGGCTTAAGGAATGTTAGGAGACAAGAGCCCATTCACTCAAGGGAAGAGATGAAAATCGAACTTAGGAAGATTTATGTTCCCCGACCTTCCCCCGCCTACTCGAAGAGCCATAGCTCGAGGGGCACTACCACTCCTCCTTTCTCACCCGGCCTGCCTAAGGCCACTCATGTGGCTCAATTGCCACATCTCTCTACCCACCTAACCCTCACCCCCACCAACTCTCCCCAAAACCAAGGGCGACCCACTTCTACCCCTCCACAACCGGCCGACCCCAAGGGCAAGAGACCACTAACCGACCCGGTTCCCCCCATGAGGGCCACCACCCCCCAACCCACTCTTCCTTATTCAACCCTCACCATTCAAACCCAAGTGGACCCCGTGTCCACCCCTTCACCTGGGCCCATGATGGCCACCACCCCCCAACCCAAAATCGCTCACCAAACCCACACCTCACAAGCCCCCTTGGTCCCCACCACTACCCCTCCATCCTCCCCTAAAAGGGACGCACCCCCCAAAACCAATCAACCCAAACCTCCTCACCCAACCCACCTTCCACTTCTAAAACCAATCCTACCCCAACCTAGGCCTCCACTACTTCCACTCCCAACCCAAACCCAAGTCCGACCTCACTCACCACCCCGGATGCGCCATGCGCGGGCTATCACCAAACCACCCACCATAGATCCTCCTACCCCATTGGCATTAGAATAAGTGGCCCACAAACTCAGCCACGTGGGGAAAAATGCCCCTCTGGACCCTACCCCCACCATGGAGACCGCCCATGTCCAAGTTGAAGGAGAAGCCTCGCACGGTGGTCTTCACCCTACACCACCGTCTCTAGTTGGGGCCGAGATCATCTTAGGAGAACTCCTTGTTAATTGGCTAAGGGAGAGCCCAATTAGAGAGATAATGGCCTATTTTTGCCCTCCTATGGAGCAAAACCTCCTGATAGTGCCCTTCTCCTATCGCACCGCCATCCAATCATCCTACCAAGTAGAGACTTTAGAAGATCTTCTTAAGGGCTTAGCATGGCAAATGGAGTTGACTGGCTTGTTGACCACAGTGGCCTACCGACCTAAGAACCTTGACCTCCTACACCTTTGTATCGGGTCTATCACCTCGGTTTGTACTATTGGGTGCCACACTAGCAACCTCCTTTTCTTTCTCCCCATTTACGAGGAACCCATCTCGGTCCACTTCCCTCCCATTGAGATCCCAAGTGCTTTGATCAGCCAACCCACTAACGACCTTAGCCCAATTATCTTGGAGGACAACCCACCTTTTGTGGACCTTGAGGACGGGGAATGCCTCTCTCTAGGTGAGTCATATCAGGATCCCTTCAACCCCTTCCAATGGGAGCCTAGTTACCCATGTGGCCCACCCACCTTACCCACTACCCACCTTTCCCTACCCCAACCAACCATGTTGAACCAAGTCCATCTCTTCCAAGACTCGGGCCACACAAAAGAAACCATGATCATGGGCGACATACACCTAGGAAACGAGGAACTGCCCCCCTCCAGGATGGCCACCTTCCTAGACCCCTTCAACCCTTTCAAGTGGAAGTTCAAATGCCATCTCCCAACACCACACCTGAAAGTCATTTTTTGGATAGGAGTGCCTATGTCTTGGCGTACCACACCACTTGGCATGATTAGTAAATTGGGTCCAATCATTCATATCACCCACATGTCAAGTAGGAAGCACGAGTGGTCCATATTTGGGTGTAGCGGCCCTCCCCCATTAATCATTGGTCTTACGTATGTTAGGAGCATTCATGGATGTCCGGGTCCTCCAGCATTCATCACACCCATGCATGAGAGGGACACCTATGGATGCCCCGGTCCTCCGAAGCTCATCCAAGCCAATGTGGCATTAAAGCATGATAGGGCCATCCATGGTTGCCCCGGTCCACCATTGCACACCATACTTGTCACACCCACACCGCATCGTAGTGCACGGAATACGCATTCACGCAAGCATCTAGCAATGAGCGGTGAGGATCATAAAGAGCGGGCAATAGCTCGTAAGCGCCACTTGGGATTCCAAGTAGGTAACTTGATGATGGTGACATTGGAGTGGCTCTACCCTAGGGTCACCTCCAAATAGAGGGCACGAGGACTTGGACCTTCCCAAGTTCCGAGTGGCTTTGCCAACTTGGCTTACGGGTTGGACTTACCGATTGGTTTTGGGATTCACCCCACTTCCCACGTGGCGGACCCGGCACCCTCTAAGGGCACCACGGTGGATCCTAGTGAGTACCTCGAGCCTACGCCTACCTTTGAGAGAGACACCCTCGGAGTGCCACCTCATATCAGCCTGAGAGCCCGACATGTGCACACGGAGGCAATACTAGGCAAGCAGGATACCATCGTTGGCAAGAGAGTGTGCCCGTGCCACCTTGAGAAGCTGAAGCGTCGTCCCCCGGCCAAGGACGCGGGGTTGAGTTTGGAGGTCGTGGTTCGCCCGAAGCTGCTTTGGAGGACCACTTCTCCGGTGGACCCATACTCGACGGAGTCGAGTTCTACGCACCCCGGGACTATGATGGGGACATCTCCGACCACTCCACATCTTTTCGAGGATCCCGTTGCTTGCCAACTGTCCGTCATCTTGTTCGCCACTTTTTTCTAAGTCATGGCATGTAATTTTTATATTTTATTTGAGTCACAATTATGTAATTTTTCTTTTATTTAAGTCAAGTACCTAGGTTAAGAGAGTCATTTACACTAGTCATATGTCAATTGGGCCATTAGATTAGCTAATTCGACCCAATTTAGTGGGCTAGGCACAGGGGTGCCCTTTTCCCCTTGGTGAGTCCAGTCATTAGTCCAAAGATCAGGGACTTATTGTAAAATGTGGGATTCCTATAAATAGGACCCCAATCCCCCATTTGAGAGCTAATGAATATTTGTGCATTTTTAGAAATCCAATTTGAGTGTTCCTTTGGTGAGAAGCCAATTGTGGAGTGAGAAACTACCATACCCCCCTTCTCTATCTTCCCTATCTCTCTCTAAAGGGGGCGCCCCCTTTCCCTCTCTAGCTCTCTCTCTCTAGACCGCCTCCTCCCCTCTCTCCTCTCCTCCACCTCAGCCCAACCCCCTTTTGCCACATCACCCCTCACTTGCCACATCACCCTCCACATCACCAAGTGACCCCTCAACTTCCCCACCCCACCATTACTCCACCATTAACCACACCACCCCCTAGGGAGACTTCCCCACTCTCCCAAGCAACCTCTCCTCTCCCTAGGGAGAATCCCACTCGCAACACACCCTTTCATCCTCCAAGATACCCTTTCACATCCCCAAGGACCCTCCATTGAATAACCATTAGTGGGAATTCAAACTATGGAGAGATCTCTCTCCCCTAGCCATTTGCTCCCCCCCTCTCTCTCCCACCCTGGGAGACCTGCGACCCCAACTCTCCCCCCTGCTAGCTCCGCCCCCCAGTCCTCTCCTCCCCTCCACCTAGCCTGGTTTGCACCCTCCCCATATCCCCTCTCAACCAGGGAAAGCCCAGCCTCTTCCCACCCCCTTCTCATCTACCCCATTCTCATCCTCAATCTCCACCTACCACCCTGGCAGATTCGCAGTAGTAGAGTACTACGAAGTTGCAGAGGCTGCCACATCTTCATCGCGCATCTTCTAGGGGTATCTGTTATATTGCTGGAAATCTCTTCGAAGCAGAGCCCAAGAGAAGAAGCGACCACGGTTGCTCCTGTGCAAGTTTGGACCTGATTTTTTGGCTGAGATCTTCTTCTCAAAGTCCCCTGTCGTCTCCAAGAAGTAGGGTGCCATTTGGACCTCAGAGCACAGAGTTCCAATTTTTCTCCCCGGAGTGCAAAAGTCAGTTCCACCTGAGACAGATCCGACCCTGTGACGACCCGAGATCCGAGTACCGGAAAGGAACCAGCACGTCTCGAATCTCGGCCCGCCAACCCACGAGCCCGAAGACTTGGAAGGGTAAAAAGGGATGGTGTGGGAGTACAAGAGAAGCTGAAACGACCACAGAGATAGCACAATGATCTAAAATAAAATGCACAGCATAATATAAATAAAATAAACTGCTACAAGATCCATAGAGTCTCATGTCCAAAATAAAAGTACAGTCAATAGAAAGGAAAGTACAACTACATGGGGCATCCCCCGGCGTACAACTACACGGGGCATCCCCCGGCTCTGGCAGACTGGCGACTAACCCTGGCTAGAAGAACCACGCTGAAACTCGGCCGCGCCTCTCGACGACCCCGCCTCACCTGAAAAGCAGGGGGGAGCCTCATTTCATTGGCCCAGTAGGGATCCCGCGAATCCCCACCTCACGTGGAAAATAAGGTAGGAAGCAAGAGAGCAGAAAAGCAGCCCTACTTAACAGGAGTACGGTAGAACCAACAAGCTAAAGTGAATAAACGAAAAAACCATCTACTCTAACTGTACCGTACTACTAACCTCGGTCCGACAAAACTCAAGTCCACACCTGCCAGCAAACGGGAGCACTACCCACTAGAAGAACGACCGGATGCGTCCCCTGACGTCTTACACCGCGTCACAAGTGTCTAGCTACGACGCCCCGGGCGTGAGACTCAGACACGTAACAAGTACCACAATAAGGACTAGCTGGGGTCACGCTCGTCAGCGCGTGTCGTAAGCCCCCAACTACGTGTGCACACACAGACCATCTACTCTAGGTCGGGTCCTCTAGCTGGTTTTCCCCTCCCACCGGACTCTGGTGGCAAAGGCAAGGGGCCCTACGGTAACCAGCCTAAAAACCGCCTCTCACCGGGTCTCGCTCTCCACCACTCCCAGGTGGGTCCGCACCCGCGTGCACAGGAAGCTACGACTAGTGGACAGGTCACTGGAAGTAAGGACTGACTCATGGAAACCATCGTCGAAGAAACGGAACCGCACACGCTCGGTGCAGCGAGGAGCCTGACAGTCCAACCTTGGGCCGTCACAGGCTGTGACGCACCTGCACTGGAGCATCACAAGGCTCTAACGGTCCACCCTTGGAGCGTCACCAGCCAAGGCAAAAACAGGCCCTGACGCACCCACCTAGGGGCGTCACAGGCCGTGACGCACCTACACTGGAGCGTCACAAGGCTCTGACGGTCCAGCCCTGGAGCGTCACAAGCCGAGGTCAAAACGAGCTCTGATGCACCTGCCTAGGGGCGTCACAGCACCTCACGGACTAACACTAGTGCGTCAGGGGAGGTGGGTTCACCTGCTTTGATGCACCCACCTAGGGGCATTACAAGGCTGTGACGCGCCAAGCCAGGTGCGTCACACGCCTTGACCCCCAACAGTCAAAATCCAACGGTCGGCAGCCAACGGTCGAACGCATCCTGACAGTCCAACCTAGGTGCGTCACAGCACCGCGGTGGTCTATCGTGGGACCGTCACAGCCCACAGACCCCACTTGCTGCACTCAGGGCTGTAACGCACCCATCCAGGCGCGTTACACTGTGTAACGGTCACTGGAAGGACCGTCACACCCGCCCGATGGTGAAATGGCGGGAAACGCCCAAAAATTCCAACCACGCCCCCATACCTCCATAGGAGAGGGGGAAATTAAAGGGGAAGACCCCTGGGGACCCCTAGCATGATTCTAGGCCATCAAAAATGCGGAATCGCGGATCAAATCCATAGATCGGGCGAACTCTCCCCAAAACATGATTTTGCCCTAACCCGCTCAAAAACACCCCTCTCGGCTCCCATTCGGCCTACAAATCGCGGGGGATGACGGGATGAGCATAGGGATTTGTCCCCCTACCTCAAATGAGCGAATGCTCCATCGAATCATCGTCGAAACCAAGGAAGAAGCTTTTGCACACCGCACACCCCGCCTCCCTCTGTGAAAAGGGCACCACCGGGACCGCCTTGTCGCCGCCGCCACGCTGTTGCCGGAGTGAAGGAGGTCGCGTCTTAGTCACCCGGGGAAGAAGAATGGCTCGGTGGGGAGGGCGCTCTCCAATGGTTAGGGAAGAAGATGAAGAAGAAAAATAAAAAGGTGAAAAGAAAAGAAAAAGGTTTGGTATTTATAGAAAATCCAGAAATTTAGAAAAATCCCAAAAATGGAAAAATACACCTCCTCGATCCTCGCGACGCGCTGATTGCAACGGTACCACTCGCGGGTAGATGAACGACCCGGTTCACCTGCTACAGGGTTCCGTAGATGTTTCCGAGACACACACACGAGAATCGGAAAACACACGGAAAAAGCCACGGAACACGTTCCGGGCCTCCGAACTAACCCGAATCGCACGGATCCAAACACGAAAGATGTCCAGAACATAATTCCAGACACAACGGAGCCAAGTTCACCGAAAACGTAGATCTGGGACCCAATAAGAAGGATCCGAAAGGGTCCGAGACATCACAGCCCTCCCCCCTTAAACGAATTTCATCCTCGAAATTCGAGAACAAGGCATAAGAACGGGGGAAAGACTCACACAAATAAATAGGGATACACCTCCCGCATCTCATCATCACGCTCCCAAGATGCCTCGCCACCAGAATGATGCTGCCAGACCACCTTAACCAGAGAAATAACCTTGTTCCGCAGGCGCTGCTCTCTCCGATCCTCAATGCGAATAGGAAACTCCGCAAGGGACAGATCTGGGGTCACCTCAGGCCAAACGGCATCCTCGAGAACACGGGAACCATCGGGCATATACTTCCGAAGCATCGACACGTGGAACACATCATGCACGGTGAAAAGCTCCAGAGGTAGTTGCAACCGATAAGTAACTTCCCCAACACGCTCGACGATGGGAAAGGGACCAATGTAGCGGGGACTCAACTTCTCACGCCTACCGAAATGCATCACACCCTTCATATGAGAAACTCTCAAGAAAACCCGGTCTCTCACAGCAAAGCTAAGAGGTCACCTCCTCCGATCGGCATAGCTCTTCTATCGGCTCTGAGCTGCCAACATCTTCTACCGAACGAGATGCACCACCTCAACACACTGCTGCACCAAATCTGGTCCGGTCAGTACACGCTCGCCTACCTCGAACCAGTCAAGCGGAGTCCGACAAGGTCACCCATACAATGCCTCATAGGGAGCCATACCAATGCTTGAATGATAGCTATTGTTGTAGGCAAACTCCACTAATGGAAGATGGTGGTCCAACTCCCCTGCCATTCTAAGCAACACGCTCGCAACATGTCATCCAGAGTCTGGATGGTTCGCTCAGACTGACCGTTCGACTGAGGATGATAGGCCGAGCTGAATGCCAACTCGGTGCCTAGAGCCTTCTGGAAGCTCCTCCTGAATCCAGAAGTGAAGCGGGGATCACGATCAGACACAATGGAGATGGGAACTCCATGCAACGGAATAATTCGCTCCATGTACAAATGAGCCAAACGATGCACGCTCCAACTGACCTTGACTGGCAGCACCCGAGCCGTCTTCGTCAGTCTATCCACCAGTAACCAGATATTATCCTCCCCACTAGACGTCCTCGGTAACCCAACCACGAAATCAGTGGTCACGTGGTCCCATTTCCACGTAGGAATATCCAAGGGCTGAAGTGTGCCTCCCAGTCGCTGGTGCTCAGCCTTCACCTGCTGACAGGTCAAACACCTGGCCACAAATTCTGCCACATCTCTCTTCATGCCAGGCCACCAAAACTGCCTCTTCAGGTTCTGGAACATCTTAGCCGATCCAGGGTGCACGGCATACTGACTCCCATGAGCCTCATGTAATACCGTACGCCGCACTGCTCCTCTGCTGGCACGTACAATCTACCTATGAACCTCACAGCTCCATCCTCACCAAACTCCACCTCGGCCATCGACAGAATACGAGGTAGCTCGGGGTCCGCTCGCTGAGCCTCAGTCACTTGTCGACGCACCGCGGGCGTGACAGTCAGACTCGCAAGGATAGCTGAACCCTGGTCCTAAGGGACCTTGAGCCTAAAAGTCATGGCCGGAACCTGCTTCCAAAGCCTCCACTTCCTCAACAGCATCTAACTGACCGTTACTCTCCTACTTAGAGCATCAGCCACGACGTTCATCTTGCCAGGCTGATAAGATAGAGTGAAATCATAATCCTTCATATACTCCATCCATCTTCTCTGCCTGAGGTTAAGGTCCTTCTGCGTGAACACATACCTCAAACTCTGATGGTCAGTGAAAAGCTCAAACTTCTCGCCGTACAAACAATGCCTCCAGATCTTCAGAGTGAAAATCACCGCCGCCAACTCAAGATCATGAACAGGGTAGTTCGCCTCATGTGGCTTCGACTGTCGAGATGCATACGCCACCACTCTCCCATGCTACATCAATACAGCACCGAGACCTACCCCGGAAGCATCCGTACATACCACAAAACCACCCGAGCCAGATGGCAACATCAAAACTGGAGCAGTGGTGAGCAATCTCTTCAGCTCCATGAAGCTCCGCTCACACTCCTCCGTCCAGACAAACGGCACCTCCTTCCGCGTAAGCCTGGTCATCGGGGCTGTAATACAAGAAAAATCCTGAATAAACCGCCGATAATAGCTTGTGAGCCCCAAGAAACTCTGGATCTCCGTGATAGAACTCGGCCTCGACCACTACACCACAGCCTCGACCTTGACCGAGTCCATGGAAACACCATCACCAGAAATAACGTGCCCCAGAAAGTGCACCTCTCGGAGCCAGAACTCGCACTTGCTAAACTTGGCATACAACTGGTGATCGCGCAGGGTCTGCAACACCGCCCTCAAATGTTGCACATGCTCTTCAGTAGACCACGAATACACAAGGATATCATCCATAAATACGACCACGAACTGGTCCAAGTACGGACGAAACACCCTATGCATCAAATCCATCAACGCTGCGGGGGCATTGGTGAGCCCGAATGGCATCACCAAGAACTCATAATGCCCGTACCTTGACCGAAACGCCGTCTTCTCCACGTCCGACTCTCGAATCCGCAACTGATAATAGCCTGATCTCAAATCGATCCTCGAAAACACTCGGGCCGACTGAAGCTGGTCGAATAAGTCATCAATCTGAGGCAACGGATACTTGTTCTTAACAGTCGCCTAGTTCAACTGACGGTAGTCGATGCACAGCCTCAAACTACCATCTTTCTTCTTCACAAACAACGCCGGCGCACCCCACGGGGAATAACTAGGACGAATATACCCCTTGGCCAACAGCTCCTGCAACTGCACCTTCAACTCTCACAACTCTACGGGCGCCATCCGATAAGGGGCCTTCGACATAGGCACCATACCCGGCACCACCTCAATCACGAAATCAATCTCTCGCTGCGGTGGCAACCCTAGTAGCTCCTCAGGAAAAACATCAGGAAACTCGCACACGACCATGATCACCACAAGCCTGGTCCTCACCAGCATCGCCACCCTGCTGCTACTGACCTCTCGGCTGCCGCTGAAGCACATACTCAAACATACCTTGGAAGAAATCGTCCATCCCTAGAGCTCTCGCACCTCCAGCTACACCCTCAGAAACTGAAGCCCTGCTCTGCTCCTCTGGACCATCACTAGACTCTCCCTGCTGGGGACGAGCCCTCCTCCATGACGCCATAACACACCTGGCATCAAGAAAATGACCATAAATCAATAAAACACACATGGCCCTAAGCCAGTCACCGACTATATAGGACATTCATGGACCTACTGGACCACCGTAATTCGTTTCAAGTTCTGATGTACCTCCATAACCTACGCTCTGATACCAGCTGTGACGACCCGGGATCCGAGTATCGGAAAGGAACCGGAGCATCTCGAATCTCGGCCCACCAACCCACGAGCCCGAAGACTCGGAAGGGTAAAAAGGGATGGTGTGGGAGTACAAGAGAAGCTAAAACGACCGAAGAGATAGCACAATGATCTAAAATAAAATGCACAGCATAATATAAATAAAATAAACTACTACAAGGTCCACGAAGTCTCATGTCCAAAATAAAAGTACAATCAACAGAAAGGAAAGTACAACTACACGGGGCATCCCCTGGCGTACACCTACACGGGGCATCCCCCGGCTCTGGCAGACTGACGACTAACCCTGGCTAGAAGAACAACGCTGAAACTCGGCCACGCCTCTCGACGACCCCGTCTCACCTGAAAAGCAGGGGTGATCCTCAATTCATTGGCCCAGTAGGGATCCCGCGAATCCCCACCTCGTGCGAAAAACAAGGCAGGAAGCAAGCGAGCAGAAAAATAGCCCTACCTAACAGGAGTACAGTAGAACCAACAAGCTAAAGTGAATAAATGGAAAAATTGTCTACTCTAACAGTACCGTACTACTAACCCCGGTCTGACAAAACTCGAGTCCACACCTGCCAGCAAACGGGAGCACTACCCACTAAAAGAACTACCGGATGCGTCCCCTGACGTCTTACACCGCGTCACAAGTGTCTAGCTATGATGCCCCGGGCGTGAGACTCAGACACGCAACAAGTACCACAATAAGGACTAGCTGGGGTCACGCTCGTCAGCGCGTGTCCTAAGCCCCCAATTACGTGTGCACACACAGACCATCTGCTCTAGGTCGGGTCCTCTAGCTGGTTTCCCCCCCCCCCCACCAGACTCTGGTGGCAAAGGCAAGGTGCCGGTAACCAGCCTAAAAACTGCCGCTCACCACGTCTCGCTCTCCACCACTCTCAGGTGGGTCCGCACCAGCGTGCGCAGGAAGCTACGACTAGTGGACATGTCACTGGAAGTAAGGATTGACTCACGGAAACCATCGTCAAAGAAACGGAACCGCACATGCTCGGTGCAGCGAGGAGCCTGACGGTCCAACCTTGGGTCCTCACAGGCTGTGATGCACCTGCACTGGAGCGTCACAAGGCTCTGATGGTCCACCCCTAGAGCGTCACCATCCAAGGCAAAAACACGCCCTGACGCACCCACCTAGGGGCGTCACAGGCTGTGATGCACCTGCACTGGAGCGTCACAAGGCTCTGACGGTCCAGCCCCGGAGCGTCACAAGCCGAGGTGAAAACGAGCTCTGACGCACCCGCCTAGGGGCGTCACAGCACCTGACGGACTAACACTAGTGCGTCAGGGGAGGTGGGTTCACCTGCTCTGACGCACCCACCTAGGGGCGTTACAAGGCTGTGATGCGCCAAGCCAGGTGCATCACACGCCTTGACCCCCAACGGTCGGCAGCCAACGGTCGAACGCAGCATGACGATCCAAACTAGGTGCGTCACAGCACTGTGGCGGTCTATCGTGGGACCGTCACAGCCCACAGGCCCCACTTGCTGCACTCAGGGCTGTAACGCACCCAGCCAGGCGTGTTACACAGTGTGACGGTCACGGGAAGGACCGTCACACCCGCCCGAGGGCGAAATGGCGGGAAACGCCCAAAAATTCCAACTACGCCCCCATATCTCCATAGGAGAGGGGGAAATCAAAGGGGAAGACCCCTGGGGACCCCTAGCATGATTCTAGGCCATCAAAATGCCGAATCGTGGCTCAAATCCATAGATCGGGCGAAGTCTCCCCAAAACATGATTTTACCCTAACCCGCTCAAAAACACCCCTCTCGGCTCCCATTCGGCCTGCAAATCGCGGGGGATGACGGGATGAGCACAGGGATTCATCCCCCTACCTCAAAGGAGTGAATGCTCCGCCAAATCGTCGGCGAAACCCAGGAAAAAGCTTTTGCACACCGCACGCCCCGCCTCCCGCCGCAAAAAGGGCACCACCGGGACCGCCTTGTCACCGTCGCCACGCCGTTGCCGGAGAGAAGGAGGCCGCTTTTGACACCCATTTTATGCCGATAAGTTGAGTCGTTTCTATTACTCCCTTTTGTTGATACCTCGAGTTGCCCATCACTCGTTGGGGCTATTTTCTGGCATGTTTTGGGCCAGTTTTATGGGTTGCTCCCTCCTTGGTTAGGTCCAAGTTGATTCAGGGCTTAATGGGCCTTGGTTTTGGTTGATTGGGCTTTTCTGTAAGTTTCAATGTCCACGTGCATGTACGGTTCATCCATGACCGCTCAATCCATGTGCGGTTGACTACGGGCCGTCCATATATTTTGGAACATTTTGGCTAATTTTCTGAATTTCCACCGTCAAGCATTTATGCAGTCCTAACCTAGCCGTACAAAATGATGAACGAGCGGAAAGTGGCCGCTCATCGTCCAGTGTCCTGCGCTTGGTGGTTTTCCCAGATGATTATCCAATTAATTGAATTATCACCGACAAGGCTAGAACGGTTCGTCCTTGGCCGCTCTACTGTTGAACGGTCTCATATGAGCCGTTCTTCTATGAGAGTCCAACGGCGAACGTTTCGGTCAGTTCGAGGGATAATCTGGATTATTTCAGATTTATTTTGAATTTCCACCGACGTGGTTGAACGGTTCGGACATAGCCGCACATCCCGTTGAGCGGTCTATTGTAAGACCGTTCATCTGTTCGATTCCTGAATTTTAACAAATTTTATTCCTTTTATCCGTGGTTTTATCCCCAACTTCTTTCATCATTTTCTCCGTAGATAATCAAACATTTTAAGTACAGTTTCGACTGGATAAAAGATGATTCAGTTATCTACGATTTTTGTTTGATAATCTCGACCTGAAAATGACTCTAAGCTCTAATTTCGAGCTAGGCTTTCTAGGCTCTATAAATAGACCCTAAAGGCCAAGCTTGAAAAGGGGGGGAGATTTTGGTCGACGGCGAAGCCCTGCCGCATTCTTGAGCGACCTAGCACCAAGGAGGGAGGCTTTCTATGTCCATATAAGCCTCCGGTTCAGGGAGTAGTTTGGTTTTGAGTCCTTTCGTGTTTGATTGTTTTCGCCCTCCTTGTTATTGCATGCATTGCTTTTCACACTTTCTCCCACATTCTCCTTCATCTTCATTACCATGCACACACCTACCTACATTTTTTGACACCCTAGGGGTTTAAAATCCCCCAGGTATCCCCCTTTCCATTTGGTCACATTCATTCCTCATTATTTCGACATTTACTACACCATTCAGTTCTAATCTAGGTTGTTTCTTTCTTTCTTTACGTTGTTTTGCAGGTCAGCAATTCCTAGCATGAGGCCCATCCCCTCTGGCCAACTGGAGAGGGTGGAGGTTGGACCCCTTTGTGACTTCTGGCTTGGTGGTCTCAAGCGGTTCTCTTCTGTCCGTTCAAGGAGACGTGCGGTGCATCTTCGGCCATTCTTCTTCGTCTAGCGGTCGTTGTAGAGCCGTTCAACATCCAGGAGTGCCTCATCCCTCACCTTCTGCAGCACCCTTAGGTGGTCTATCGTAAGACCGTGCGTCCTATAGGCGGTTCTCCTTCAACCGCTCATCTTCTCAGTGCTGCAGCCAGGCGAGTGTCTCCCCTTCCATTCCAAAGCACGGCGTGTTCATCACGTTCGACGCTTTGGTGGCGATCATGGTCATTTTTTTTGTCCTCCTCTTACTATTTTTCACTTATTCATTGCATATCAATTTATTCATAACATATCTTCCTTTAAGTAAGAGGAGAAAATATATCTACACCCTTCTTTTTTGGCGATCACGGTGGGACCGTTCTTTAGAAGG
Organism: Amorphophallus konjac; assembly: GCA_022559845.1. Lineage (NCBI taxonomy): Eukaryota > Viridiplantae > Streptophyta > Magnoliopsida > Alismatales > Araceae > Amorphophallus > Amorphophallus konjac. Next base: position 177,428,754 of record CM040118.1, on the reverse strand, counting down.
GTGTAGATATATTTTCTCCTCTTACTTAAAGGAAGATATGTTATGAATAAATCGATATGCAATGAATAAGTGAAAAATAGTAAGAGGAGGACAAAAAAAATGACCGTGATCGCCACCAAAGTGCCGAACGTGATGAACACGCCGTGCTTTGGAAAGGAAGGGTAGACACTCGCCTGACTGCAGCACTGGGAAGATGAGCGGTTGAAGGAGAACCGCCTATAGGACGCACGATCTTACGATAGACCGCCTAAGGGTGCTGCAGAAGGTGCGGGATGAGGCACTCCTAGATGTTGAACGGCTCTATAACGACCGCCGGACGAAGAAGAACAGCCGAAGATGCACCGCACGTCTCCTTGAACGGACAGAAGAGAACCGCTCGAGACCACCAAGCCAGAAGTCACAAAGGGGTCCAACCTCCACCCTCTCCAGCCGGCCAGTGGGGATGGGCCTCGTGCTAGGAATTGCTGACCTGCAAAATAACGTAAAGAAACAAAGAAACAACCTAGATTAGAACTGAATGGTGTAGTAAATATCGAAATAATGAGGAATGAGCGTGACAAAATGGAAAGGGGGATACCTGGGGGATTTTAAACCCCTAGGGTGTCAAAAAACGTAGGTAGGTGTGTGCATGGTAATGAAGATGAAGGAGAACGTGGGAGAAAGTGTGAAAAGCAATGCATGCAATAACAAGGAGGGCGAAAACAATCAAACACGAAAGTACTCAAAATCAAACTACTCCCTGAACCGGAGGCTTGTATGGACGTAGAAAAGCCTCCCTCCTTGGTGCTAGGTCGCTCAAGAATGCAGCAGGGCTTCGCCGTCGACCAAAATCTCCCCCCCCCCCCTTTTCAAGCTTGGCCTTTAGGGTCTATTTATAGAGCCTAGAAAGCCTAGCTCGAAATTAGAGCTTAGAGTCATTTTCAGGTCGAGATTATCAAACAAAAATCGTAGATAATTGAATCATCTTTTATCAAGTCGAAAAGGCACTTAAAATGGTTGATTATCTGTGGAGAAAATGATGAAAGAAGTTGGGGATAAAATCACGGATAAAAGGGGTAAAATTTGTTTAAATTCAGGAATCGAACAGATGAACGGTCTTGCGATAGACCGCTCAATGGGATGTGTGGCTATGTCCGGACCGTTCAACCATGTCGGTGGAAATTCAAAATAAATCTGAAATAATCCAGATTATCCCTCGAACTGACCGAAACGTTCACCGTTGGACTCTCATAGAAGAACGGCTCATATGAGACCGTTCAACAGTAGAGCGGCCAAGGGCGAACCATTCTAGCCTTGTCAGTGATAATTCCATTAATTGGATAATCATCTGGGAAAACCACCAAGCGCAGGACTCTGGACGATGAGCGGCCACTTTTCGTCCGTTCATCATTTTGTACGGCTAGGTTAGGACCGCATAAATTCTTGACGGTGGAAATTCAAAAAATTAGCCAAAATGTTCCAAAATATATGGACGCCCCGTAGTCAACCGCACATGGATTGAGCGGTCATGGATGAACCGTACATGCACGTGGACGTTGAAACTTACAGAAAAGCCCAATCAACCAAAACCAAGGCCCATTAAGCCCTGAATCAACTTGGACCTAACCAAGGAGGGAGGCAACCCATAAAATTGTCCCAAAACATGCCAGAAAATAGCCCCAACGAGTGATGGACAACTCGAGGCATCAACAAAAGGGAGTAAGAGAAACGACTCAACTTATCGGCATAAAACGGGTGTCAATAGATGTCCCTCCTTAACGTCCTCTTTGCGGGGGAGGGAGCGGAGGTGAAGCGGAAGTGACATGGAACATGGAGATGAAGCGGAGATGCAACGGAGTGGACCAAAAAAGTGGGTGTTAAGGTAAAACGACACCCATTTTTACCAACAAGTGATAGGAATCTTCCGAAAAACTCTGAACCAAACACAAGGAATGATCAAACCAAAAGCGACACCAGTCTGGAGGAACTAAACTAAATGAAATAAACTGACAAGACCAACCTCATGGGGGACACAATCCCGCGGTCCAATGAGGAGGCCAAAAAAGCAGGCATCAAAAGTAAAGGAAACAAGCTAAAGCTCCAGACGGGGACCTTTCAATCAATCAATCCAAGCGAATCGACCAAAGATAACCTTCCAACTCATAGTGTAATTAGTCCCTCTTACTCAAACACTGAACGTACGGCTAACCATCACTGACGGGACATTCTTCAAGCAAACCATGGGTCATGAAAGCTCAAAAAGATGCGTATGATGCATGCTGGGCTAAAATAAAAGAAATCGTAAAAATAAATGCAAAGAAAGATTAAAATATAAAATACTCGAGAATAATATTGCTAAGCTGAGAAAGTTAGAGTCAAGATACTATCCGCAACCACGGCGTGTAGGATAGAACCATCCTCCCCGTGACATCCCAACCTAACGGCCTATCCGAAGATTAAATACGTGAACCTGGATCATCATCATTTTTGTTGAAGGGGAACATCAGATCTTGGATCACGTAAATAACCAACTGGTTCTCGAGATAATATAATATAGTATCACATAGTAATGCAATAAGGGATGCAAGGATAGAAAGCCATACATGACTTACCTATGCAGGTGAAAATGGCATGCTTTTTTTAGATTTTCATTTTCAGATTTTCTTTTGTATTTTCATGAATAAGACAAATGAGTATAAACATAGCAGAGATAACACAATGCTTAACTGAACGACAAACAACATGACATAACATGATGAATGGAAACAACACAACAACACGAACAAGCACATAGGCAAAGGCATAAACAGACAATACGTATGCATGAACATGGTGTGACAAGACAACAATCGGCGGGACAACACATGGTTGGGAAAAGAACATGACGGATCACACGGTTGGGACAACACATGGAACATGGAAGGACGACTATCAACATGTGCAAAACAACTAACAACATGGGGTGAGAAAAAACAACAAATGTGGGATGATACGGTGGGACATAAACACGAGACAAGGACACGGCGGGACAAAAGACATGAACAAATACGCACTTCAATCAAAACCCAAGATCAGAATGAAGCAGAACTACCAGGTTCATAATCGTGTGGCAAAGCCCTCTCATAAAGGTATGATCATTGCAAACAAAAGCTGAGAAGGACATGAGCTTCAGAACAGACCGAGAGTGGATCGAAGAAGGAAAGAACAGATCAAAGCTGTGGACAGGAGGCAGAGCACAAAGATATAGCAAGGAATGCTTGAAAACTTGCAACCTGTACACTTAGCAAACAGATTACATATCTGTCCTTAAAACAAATGCAAATGAATGAAAAAGACACGATTTTTTTTAGATTTTCAATCGTATTTCATTTTTCTAGATTTTTTTTTGAAGTATTTGATTTTTTAGGTTTTTGAAATATTTATTTTTTTTGAAGTATTTGATTTTTTTGGATTTGTTGACAATATTTGATTTTTTTTGGATTTTTTTGAAGTATTTGATTTTTTTTACTTTTGATAATATTTGATTTTTTTTGATTTTGACATAACAATCTGCAGCACCTAAAGACGGGCTTAAACTACTGACTAGGGATCGTCGTTCCTACCCCTTTCATTAAAGGCTTCCCTTAAGCAGGGCGTGCATGTGAGGGTGGCTTACCACAACTAACCACTTCTAAAGAACGGTGCCCCTACTAAGGCCATACCTGGGATACAACCCAGCCTAAGAGGGAGAAGCAGAAGAAAAATTAGAGACAAGCTTCGTGCAGGATGGGAGATATCAAGGCCCGAATTCCTTCTAGGGCACAACCCCTCAAAGAGTAGGTCTGTTGCGCCGGGGCTTTGTGTCTTTGATTTTTAGACCCATATTTACTAGGCACGCATGCGACCGGGCTCATGACGTCCCGCGGGGAACTGTACTACCACTCTTGCCATGCCTTTGATTCATAATTTTACATTGATTCAGTTTCTCATTTTGGTAGCCCTTATTGGCCAGATATTACGTGAAAGCTCACTTTTGAGGGTCAAGATAGCCCCTATTTGAGACCTCTCTCGTATTAGGGAGTGCCTAGGTTGGTCATCTCATCCATCCATCTCTTGCCCCTGTACGTGGCCGAGTAGAGAAAAGAAAAGACATTTGTGCATACCCAAAGTATGGCCAATGCAGCAACGGTGCGCCTCAGAGAGATCGGCTATGGCTTGCCGTGTAGTGTGTGAAAAATCCATACTCATAGGTCACCCTCAACAATCGGGAAAAGAACTAGACTCCCAGCGCGGAGCTATCACCAGCCTAAGATGCTGCAGAAGCGACTCATTTGACTAAGCAAACTAACTAAAGCCTAAGGCCACTCAACCATATTTTAAGGAACCAACATTATAAGCGCGTACAGAAATATAGAGTAATAGCAATGATAACATGTTTCGGCATAAAATCAAAGATACCTTCGCAAATCGATGGCGTGGAAACCGGCCTCCTGAAGCGATTTCGATCATCGAGCTTTGAGAAGCACGAACTTTATTTTCTATGCTTGTCAGGATAAAGGATGAAAGGAGAGCAAAGGATTGGATTCCTCGACATAGAGGAGTGGCAGACATCATACTGGATGAAGAAGGGATAAAAAAGGAAGAGAGACGAGGGCTAGAACTCCCTCGTTAAGGCACTGAGGTCCTGATAACAAGGAACCAAGTACAGAATAAATAAGGAATAACTGAGATCAAGGCAGGCTAAAGTCTTAAAAACAGCAAGAAAAAGGGTAAGAACCCTGAAAGGGTGAGGAGGAAAGAGTAGAAAGACAATGAAAAGATAGCTGTGAAGATAAGGAATAAGGAGAATGATCATCCGACGTGGTCGGAGAAGAAGAGTAGCGATCACCCGCCAGAGGCGGGGAACAAAATGTATGAACACCTGACGAGGTCGGAGAAAAAAAATGGAAACCAACCGACAAAGTCGGGGAAGGATCAGAAAAACCACCCGACAAGGTCGGGGAACGAGCGCCAGGAATCCCCAACAGGGTCGAGGGAAAGAGATGAGAAGTGAAATCTGGGCGTATCCGGGAAGAAAGAATAGAAGAGGCCCCTAGATCATGGGAAGAGGGGGGCATAGGCCGAGGCCTAGAATGATGAGGATAGGAAAAGATGGTGGAAATATGGTCAGGTGGTGGAAGGTACACCACCCAAGGATAAGACCTGAGTAACAGAAAAGATGAATGGATAGAAGAAGGGGAAGGGGAAGTGGACCCTCGAGTGCACAACTGACGGCCTTTAAACTTATGACGCCGCCTCTTCTTTGCCGAAATCTTCTTGAAACCACTCTGCCTGGTGCAGGCTCGGACCTTTAGGCTTCTTGTCTTGCAATACTTTTTCAGATAACGGGCCCACCTGGCAGACGGCCTGGCCCGACTGTGAACATGCAACTTCATCAGGGTGGCTGCCCCTAGACCCCCAGTGCTAACAATATGCAGACATTCTTGGGAAAACAACTTCTCAATTGAATGAATATCATCAAGCCATGGAGTTTTGTCTCTTGGTATTAGAACATAGAGGTTCGGCAACTCCACTGGGCAATCAGGCTTGAAGCATAACTCCCGTACTAGAAGAGCAGGACAAAGCTGAGGGAGATCAATGCGCGGCGTTGACATGGCCGGCATGCTAATAAATTGAGGGAAATTACACAGCAAGTGCAGAATGTCCTTGGAAAGTGCAGAAGATGCGACCAATTGCCCCTTGAATAGGGAATCCATCAGGCTCCGGGTGGCCGTATGTGTTAGCATAATCTGAGTAGAGAACCCCTCTCGGCCAGTGAACTGGACAGCAATCAAGCGAGGGGTAATAACAACATTAATGATGAACTTCCCGGTGAGCAAAGAGATTGATACCGGCCTCGCCTTTGAAGAAACTGGCACCAACACAAGGGAACTCTTCTATGCAACCGTTCTTGTAGTAAATGCAGGCTCATTACCCCTAAAATGGCCAGGAACCAGGACTCGGACCGGCATGCGACAGATGAAATCTTGAGGCTTGTAATGCATAATCAAAGCCTGGCTCGGCTCTTTATCTCCCTGGGGACTAGACCCGAGGGGCACCAAAGGTAGCGTGTACCTGCTTCGCGAAGTGGGAAGTGGCAGAAGGAGGTTAGAAGGAGGAGGTTTGAAGGGCGCGGGTGGCGTTAGTGCAAGTGATGGAGAAATACTGATGATGATGGGCATGGGTGGAGGTAAAGGCAAAAGTGGAGGTATGGGTTTAGGGTCGGCCCGCTCAGACTCAGAGGATGATGGCGAAAGAAGTGGCATCGGTGAAGGTGACGGAACAGGGATTATTACAAGGGTAGGAGACGAAGACAGTGGTGACGGTAATGGGGACAATGGAGAAGGTGATGATGGAGATGTGGCCAATGGAGGCAGCAAAGATGAGGGCGGAGAAGGTGGTGACGAAGGGGGTGATGGGGTTGATGGAGATGGTGAAGGGGAAGAGGATGGAGGTGAAGGTAGGGGTGGGGAAGAAGAAGGAGAGGAAGGTAATGGCATGGTGGAGAAAGTGGCGGGTTGTGGCACTCTTCGGCGTATCTTTACAACACGTCGAGTGGCATTGGGTACAAGAGTGGTGGCAGAAACGGAGGGCAGAAAAGAGGTTGCTCGAGCGGAGGCTAAGGTAGGTAAAGGTGGTGGAGGAGACGGGATGGAGGAAGAAGTGGGTAACGGAGCAGGTACCTTATCAACTGAAGAAACACCAGGGTGCCCCTGGTCTTGACGTGGAGACGGCTACCTAGGCGGCACGGCATGTTGCTGTTGCTGTTTGCTGCTGAGATCTGAAATAACTTGGCGCATGATAGCCCAATCAATTATCTTCTCATCTTCCAAACTGTAAACGAGTTCCCAGAACTCGGGGCAACTCTCGACCACAAGCCCCTGTTGACGATGTAATTCACAAAACTGGAGCAAATTCTTGACCGCGGGTCGGCAAGGCATAACTGGAGGGAGCTGCAACGCATGGGTGGCCGCCAAAGCCCTAAAAATGTCTGTAAAAGACTCCGGAAACGGGGGGTGAGAAGCATGCTTCGGGCATGGCAGATGCCGAGGGGTGTGAAAAGGTAGTGGGGATGGTAGCGGAGGTTGCGTAGGTAAGGGGGATTGCGTAGGCAAAGGCGGAGGCTTAGAATGATGTGGAGGCGTGGAGGGAGTGGGAATGTAATGAACGGCATCTACCCGTTCTGGGTGTAATGTTTCCTTGACCGGAGGTGGAGGGGTGTGGTGAGATGAAATAGCGGAGGGCTGACTTGTGGAGGGATGTAAGGTGGAGCACATGGAGATATAGGGGTGTGGGGGAGCGGAAGGCCGACTCGTGGAGGGATATGTAGTGGAGGGCTGACTTACGGGCGGAGGGAAAGTGTATGTAGAAGGTGACAGTGGAGGAGGCTCATGGTCAAAGGAAACTAAGAGTTGTTGGCTAACGAAGCGGGCTCGATTGTAAAGTTGTTACCAAGATGTGATATCGTTCAGGGATAAGATATATCTGAGCTTGGGCGTTGCGTTAGAAATAACCATCTTTATCTGCTCGCCCTCCGGAATACGCCTTGGGACTTGCGCGGCTAGGTGACGCCAGCGGTCGACAAACGTGGAGAATTCCTCACCGGGCTTCATCTTCTCTTGGGCCAGATCAACCATAGAATATCTGGGCCCCACCTGATCCTGGTACTGCTGAATAAATCTTGCTTGAACGGCTTGAAAATTCATCATCTGCTCTTGCGACAATGTGAAGAACCAATCCTTGGCCGAGCCCTCTAAAGATTGGCCAAACAAATAGGCCATCAAGCGTGGATCATGCTGGAACTGGGCCGACCCATATAAGAACTCCTTCAAATGGATATAGGGGTCACCAGCTCCACCATAGCGGCGATATGCGGGAATCTGTGAACGTGGTGGGAGTTGAAGGCCTTGAAAGGCAAACGGGATATCCAATGAAGTCTTAGGATTGATTCGGTGTTGTAATTCATCAAGCGGGCGTTAGGCCTGAGTGAACATCTCCTCGGTAGGAAGAATCCGAGAAGGGTATGAACCAGCCTGAGCAAGAGATGATGAATTTAGGCCAGAATAATGTTGATGGGCCGGGTAAGGGGATCCGGCCTGAGAAGAAGGAAAGCCCATTCCAGGAATGGAGGAATGCATGGGCCAGGAAGAATTATGTACGTAGGAACGAGGATGGATTGGACTAGCAACAGTACGGGCGGGATAAGAAGGTCCGTTTAAAGAATAGGGTCCAACGGAGGAATAAGGAGACAGGCTCGCATGGGAAGAGGAATCCACACGGGGGTAAGAAGATGGAGAAGTATAGGAATAAGGTACAGGAGAGAAGTGCTCCATGGGGAGAATGGAGACTCTATACAGTGAATTTCAAATGAATACAAGGAGGGTAATGAACCTAAGACAAATGCAGCTAAATGGGGACACACGAAGATGAACTAGACCTAATGAGCCTAATCTGTCAAAAAGATGCAAATGATGACGCTACGCAACATACAATGGAGGAGAAAGATGAGAAAAAAATCAACCAATTACCTAAACAAATTCCAAATGATGCGCGAAGATTTTTATAAGTTCACTTTTAGGACCTTAGTGGATTAATTAAAAATGTGAGTTCATTCAACCACAAGGTACCTAAATAGGGTGAGAATGGAGAACCGGCAGACTCTAAAGGACTCTCTCTCGCATGAATGGAGACCCTAGACTAGGGGGTAGTATGGTACAACCTGCCCGACGTACGTGTGGGAATCCACGGCTCACGGGGGCTTACGGAAGTCCTCGGCAAGGTCCCCTAGTCGGCTCCAAGGAGTATGGAGACGAGAGGAAACCCTACCTCGGTAGGAATGCGACTAACTATGAATGAAATGCATGAATCCTATGTCCACCGGAGTGCATGCAAGATCTAGCCTAGAAACTAGCAACCAATGACCAAAATAAACATGCGAGGATGAGAACAAATAGGCAGCAACAACATATAACCAGGGGAAGATCAATAAGTGGCACCAAGGAGAACAAAGACAATATAGATATGGAAATCAAAGCAACCTCGGGTGCACTGTGGCACCAAAAGGACGATCTGTGGGAGACCGCACAATAAGATAAACGGTCTGGGGTGGACCGCATAATCCAGTGAGGAACAAAATGACAGAATAACTGTAAAAGAATCACAGAGTACTGGAAATGAAGGACGACAGCGATGAAAAACGTACCAAGAAGGGCGATCTGTATACAGCCGCGTAAGCTCTGGAACGGATCCCCACAAATCGTGTACCTACAGTCAGAACACCCAGAAGCGTACATGTGCCAGAGCGATGGACGGCCAGGGACAGGCCATTCAGAAGTGGGGACGGTCGATAGAACGCCATCTATGACAGGACGCTGGCAGGAGAACTGGCGATGTTCGCAGGGAAGGACGGTGGATGATCAGCCGCCCAGAGGATGAACGGCTCTGTGAGAACCGCTCACGTTCCAGAAGGCAGAAAACGTAACTTAACCTGCAATCATTCCAAAAGGGGACTAACACAACGAAAGAGGGGTCAGCAAATCACAAGCACGATGGGCACTAGGTGTCCCACCGTGATCGGCAAAAAAGAAGGGTGTAGATATATTTTCTCCTCTTACTTAAAGGAAGATATGTTATGAATAAATCGATATGCAATGAATAAGTGAAAAATAGTAAGAGGAGGACAAAAAAAATGACCGTGATCGCCACCAAAGCGCCGAACGTGATGAACACGCCGTGCTTTGGAAAGGAAGGGGAGACACTCGCCTGGCTGCAGCACTGGGAAGATGAGCGGTTGAAGGAGAACCGCCTATAGGACGCATGATCTTACGATAGACCGCCTAAGGGTGCTGCAGAAGGTGCGGGATGAGGCACTCCTTGATGTTGAATGGCTCTATAACGACCGCCGGATGAAGAAGAACAGCCGAAGATGCACCGCACGTCTCCTTGAACGGACAGAAGAGAACCGCTCGAGACCACCAAGCCAGAAGTCGCAAAGGGGTCCAACCTCCACCCTCTCCAGCTGGCCAGAGGGGATGGGCCTCGTGCTAGGAATTGCTGACCTGCAAAACAACGTAAAGAAACAAAGAAACAACCTAGATTAGAACTGAATGGTGTAGTAAATGTCAAAATAATGAGGAATGAACGTGACAAAAAAGAAAGGGGGATACCTGGGGGATTTTAAACCCCTAGGGTGTCAAAAAACGTAGGTAGGTGTGTGCATGGTAATGAAGATGAAGGAGAACGTGGAAGAAAGTGTGAAAAGCAATGCATGCAATAACAAGGAGGGCAAAAATAATCAAACACGAAAGGACTCAAAACCAAACTACTTCCTGAACTGGAGGCTTGTGTGGACGTAGAAAGCCTCCCTCCTTGGTGCTAGGTCGCTCAAGAATGCGACAGGGCTTCGCCGTCAACCAAAATCTCCTCCCCCCCCTTTTCAAGCTTGGCCTTTAGGGTCTATTTATAGAGCCTAGAAAGCCTAGCTCGAAATTAGAGCTTAGAGTCATTTTCAGGTCGAGATTATCAAACAAAAATCGTAGATAACTGAATCATCTTTTATCCAGTCGAAACGGCACTTAAAATGGTTGATTATCCGCAGAGAAAATGATGAAAGAAGTTGGGGATAAAACCACAGATAAAAGGGATAAAATTTGTTGAAATTCAGGAATCGAACAGATGAATGGTCTTACGATAGACTGCTCAACGGGATGTGTGGCTATGCCCGGACCGTTCAACCACGTTGGTGGAAATTCAAAATAAATCTGAAATAATCCAGATTATCTCTCGAACTGACCGAAACGTTCGCCGTTGGACTCTCATAGAAGAACGGCTCATATGAGACCGTTCAACAGTAGAGCGGCCAAGGACGAACCGTTCTAGTCTTGTCGGTGATAATTCAATTAATTGGATAATCATCTGGGAAAACCACCAAGCGCAGGACTCTGGACGATGAGCAGCCACTTTCCGTCCGTTCATCATTTTGTACGGCTAGGTTAGGACCGCATAAATGCTTGACGGTGGAAATTCAGAAAATTAGCCAAAATGTTCCAAAATATATGGACGGCCCGTAGTCAACCGCACATGGATTGAGCGGTCATGGATGAACCGTACATGCACGTGGACGTTGAAACTTACAGAAAAGCCCAATCAACCAAAACCAAGGCCCATTAAGCCCTGAATCAACTTGGACCTAACCAATGAGGGAGGCAACCCATAAAATTGGCCCAAAACATGCCTGAAAATAGCCCCAATGAGTGATGGGCAACTCGAGGCATCAACAAAAGGGAGTAAGAGAAACGACTCAACTTATCGGCATAAAACGGGTGTCAACAGCTGCGTCTCGATCGCCCGGGGAAGAAGAATGACGCGGTGGGGAGGGCGCTCTCCAACGGTTAGGGAAGAAGAAGAAGAAGAAAAAGAAAAAGGTGAAAAGAAAAGAAAAAGGTTTGGTATTTATAGAAAATCCAAAAAATTGGAAAAATCCTAAAAATTAGAAAAATACACCTCCTCGATCCTCGTGACGTGTTGATCGCAACGGTACCACTCGCGGGTAGATGAACGACCCGGCTCACCCGCTACAGGGTTCCGTAGATGTTTCCAAGACACACACGTGGGAATCGGAAAACACGCAGAAAAAGCCGCGGAACACGTTCCGGGCCTCCGAACTGACCCGAATCGCACGGATCCAAACACGAAAGATGTCCATAACATAATTCCAGACACAAGGGAGCCAAGTTCACCGAAAATGCAGATCCCAGACCCAAGAAGAAGGATCCAAAAGGGTCCGGGACATCACAGACCCCTTCCCACCATTCTGGTTCTCGCGGTCTACTCCGACCTCCTCCGGCAAGCCCATTTATCTTTGATCTAAGAGGACTCATCCACGATCGCAACAGCTCTCGTCCCGCCCTCATCAGACCCCGGGAGCGTTCGTGGCAGCCACTTCTTCCATCAGCAGAAGTTCTAGGACATCCAGAGCCAGCTCCGACCAGCCCTGGTCCCGACCCCGCCTCGGCCACCGTCGGCATCAGAATAATCTTCAAAAATTTAGGCGTCTTCCTGGTCCAACCCAAGACATTTTGGTGCTAGTCCCATCATCATCTGAAGTCGATGGAGTCTGTGGTGGCGCCGTCATCGCCTTCCTATCCGGCTGTTCCAGAAGCTGCCAGAACCAGCGTAGCTTAACAATTCGACTTCATCTTAAGTTCCCCAACCCCGCCTGGCCGGCTTAAAGCCCCTCCCTGTGGGAGGTAGTGTTTGCTTGTAATCCTACAGTCCCCCACCCCTAGTCCATCCCCCTTTCAAGGGGCGTAGTGATTGTAACTTGTTATTTTCATGTTAGAGCTACACCAGCGCAGCATGCGGGGTATACCCACGCTTCCCCGCTCGCCTCGTCTCCGACCGAGATCGGCATCTTCATGCTGACCAGGTGAGTTTCGGGGCCCATCTTTTGTTGGTTTGATCATTGCTCAGCTTAGTATTATTTCTAGTTGCCCGTCGGACGGTGAGTGAGTGCCCGTTCCAACTTTCCATTCATCGAGTGACCACCGCGGAGCAAGGCGAGAGCAACCCCTTACATCCCATGCCCTTGGCATGCTGGCCACCTACGGAATTGGGCATCCCGGGCCCTTAGGGGTCCATCCTAAGCTAGCCTTACCCCGGAACATCAAGGTCCCACTTCGGACCCTCTCCACCATCACCGAGTCGCCTACGGGCACTAGTGCGTGCAACGCAAATGAGTTCGCTAAAGTGAGTCCGCTGCTCAAGTTGCTTGCTTGTGATTGTAGGTCCAAGGGAATCGGTCGAGTGGCTGCCACCCCCAAGGTGGTGTCACATCAAATTGGTATTAGAGCAAGTTTTAGACTTGTCTCTACTAAGTCTAGTCCTAGGGCGCATTTGCATTCATCAGCCGGTGCGTCATCATGGCTACCCCTCTTTGGTCAATTCCATACAACTCGGCCCTCCACAAGGGTCCGATCGACCCCCCCTTTGGCATAATACTATTTGAGGATCTCCTCTTTGATGGATCATGCCCTAGTTCCTACCTAAAGTGGGAGGCTACCATGGAAAAAGACTTTGATAGGACTATGGTATATGGACCCGCGAGAGTCCGTGTTGCCATGGGGCGACTTTGGGGTCAAGCAAAGGAAAAATGGCGGAACATTGTAGGCTTAAGGAATGTTAGGAGACAAGAGCCCATTCACTCATGGGAAGAGATGAAAACCGAACTTAGGAAGATTTTCGTTCCCCGACCTTCCCCCGCCTACTCGAAGAGCCATAGCCCGAGGAGCACTACCACTCCTCCTTTCTCACCCAACCCGCCTAAGGCCACTCATGTGGCTCAATCACCACAGATCTCTACCCACCTAACCCTCACCCCCACCAACTCTCCCCAAAACCAAGGGCGACCCACTTCCACCTCTCTACAACCGGCCGATCCCAAGGGCAAGAGACCCCTAACCAACCCGGTTCCCCCCATGAGGGCCACCCCCCCCAACCCACACTTCCTTATTCAACCCTCACCATTCAAACCCAAGTGGACCCCGTGTCTACCCCTCCACCTAGACCCATGACGGCCACAACCCCCCCACCCAAAATCCCTCACCAAACCTATACCCCACAAGCCCCCTTGGTCCCCACCACTACCCCTCCATCCTCCCCTAAAAGGGACGAACCCCCCAAAACCAATCAACCCAAACCTCCTCACCCAACCCACCTTCCACTTCCAACCCCAATCCTAACCCAACCTAGGCCTCCACTACTTCCACTCTCAACCCCAACCCAAGTCCGACCTCGCTCACCACCCCGGATGCGCCATGCGCGGGTTATCACCAAACCACCCACCATAGATCCTCCTACCCCATTGGCATTAGAAAAAATGGCCCACACACTCGGCCACGTGGGGAAAAATGCCCCTTTGGACCCTACCCCCACCATGGAGACCGCCCATGTCCAAGTTGAAGGAGAAGCCTCGCACGGTGGTCTTCACCCTACACCACCCTCTCTAGTTGGGGTCGAGCTCATCTTAGGAGAACCCCTTGTTAATAGGCTAAGGGAGATCCCAATTAGAGAGATAACGGCCCATGTTTACCTTCCTATGGTGCAAAACCTCCCCATAGTGCCCTTCTCCTATCGCACCACCATCCAATCATCCTACCAAGTAGAGACTTTAGAATATCTTCTTAAGGGCTTAGCATGGCAAATGGAGTTGATTGGCTTGTTGACCACAGTGGCCCACCGACTTAAGAACCTTGACCTCCTACACCTTTGTATCGGGTCTATCACCTCGGTTTGCACTATTGGGTGCCACACTAGCTATTGACACCCGTTTTATGACCAATGAGTTGTGTCATCTCATTATCTATTTTATGATGTCCCGAGTTATTCATCGCTTATTGGGCCATTTTTGGTCAGTTTCGAGCCTAATTTTATGGGTCATTCCCCTTGGTTGGACTTCGCTTCATTGATTTCTGGTTACTTCACCTTATTGCGCCTAGATAAAGGCTAATGAGGATTATGATATGGATTACGTTATGGATTTATTAGCCTTTATCTCTTTTTGCCACGTCCTCTCCCCTAGCAGTCTATCGTACGACCGCAAGGAGGATGTTGGCGGTCCATCTCTAGACCGCTAATGGGCAGAGAGTCCGGCTAGGTCTCTTTGATCTTATCTTCCTCTGGACGCATGTGCCTAGCAGTCTATCACACGACCGTTTCTTGGTGCTAGCTATCTATCGTAAGACTGCTAGTGGAACAGAGAGTCCTGCTCTGCCTGTTCTTCCTCTCCTCGGTCGTGGACGAACTAGAGTCCTTCATCCTTTGATTTCTCTCTCACTAGAGACTCCCAGAACCTTCTATTTGTTTCTATGGACTATTGGGAGTGTTATCTTCAAGGATTATCTAGTTTCAGGCCTATTTTCGAGTCAATATCCCTCCAACTCGAACCTTGGGTTTGAGGGCCTATAAATAGAGCCCTTGAGTTCATGGCTTGAGGAGGAGATTTCTAGAGTTCACCACGAAGTGCTGCTACGTTCTAGAGCAAGTACCAACCAGGGAGAAGCTGCTTCCATGTCTATAAGGCTTCTGGTTCAGGGAGTATCAAGCTCCTTTGCTCTAGTTTGAGTCTTTTTCTTAAGTTTGGTTTATTGTCCCTTTGCATGATCATGGCATCTTCACTCCTCTTCTTCCATGTTCTTTGCATCTCAATCACATTTTAAAACATCCCCCTATTCTTTTCCACACCCTATAGGGGTTAAAAAAACCAAACCCCCCAGGTATTCGCCCTTCCTTCATGCACTTTAACTTAATTACATTATAGATACTACACTTGTCCAAGGGCTAATTGGGTTGTTTTTCTTTGTTCTTACATTGTTTTGTAGGTTTACAGGGTTCACAGCTCGAGGCCCAACTGTTCTGGCCTGTCGGGAGAGGTGGAGATCCAAGTCTCAAGTTACTGCTCCGTGCGCGTTAGCGGCTCTATAGAAGATAGTTTTCAAGATTCAGATGATCTATCGTAAGACCGTTTATCGTTGGTTTGTGGTTCAATATTAGACTATTTTTCTGTTCGCAGTATCTAGGTTTCATCTTCCGTGGGTGGGTGTTTCATCCGGCTCTTTCCAAGGTACTTATCTTAGCTTTGCTATTTTAGTTACCTTGGTGGCGATCACAGTTCCTTAGTTGGGCATTTGTCTTCTTTTTCATGATCTTGCTCTCTATTTGTTTTCCTTTAGTTGCTCCACACCTATGGTGTGTGTTTAGTTTGTTTCTTTGCTCCACGCCCAGGCATGTGTTTTCTTTTTCCTCTTCTTATTTCTGTTAAGATGACATGCCTGCCCACATGCTTTACACTTCATGTTGGTTGCTTGAGTTGATGTTGCACTTATTCATAGTCCTACTTCCATCATCCATATTGTCTTGTTTATCATCATACCCACACACTTGAAGGAACAATTTAAAACTAACAGCTCCCATTTTTTGACGATCACGGTGGGACATCTAGTGCCAATCGTGCTGAGCATCTGTTTGACCTACTTCTATTTATTCATCCAAATTGCCCTTGTGTTTTCCTCGGATTTCCCATTTAATTTCATCCTATTTTCTGCTCTCTGGACTCTCTGGCGGTCTGTTGTTCGGCCGTTTCTGGCTTAAAAGCGATCTAGAAATAGACTATCTTATCTCTCTAACGATCTCATATTAGACCGTTTATCTAGTTGTAGGTATGCATCCCGAGGTTGTTATTATTTCTACAGCTTTGTTGTGTTTTTTACTCCTGGGTGCTATCATATCCCCTCCTCCGTTGTGGCATATTTTGTGGTATATACATATATCATTGTTTGCATAGTTGTTTGATAGTTCCTAGGCTAGAAATTGCATGCACCCCGGTGCACATAGTATCATTCATATTCATATCATAGTTGCATTTCCTACCTTGGTGTGTGAGCCACTCGCCTCCATACTCCTTGGGGTCGACTAGGTGATCACATCCGGGACCTCCATAAGTCCCCGCGAGCCGTGGATTCCCTCACGGATGCCAGGCCGATTATACCTTTGCCTACCTCGTGTTTAGGTTTCATAAGTGAGGGAGAGTTTACGTTTAGAGTCAACCAAGTCCCCCATACCCTTTCCTCTTAGGAACCTATTGTTGGAGAGAACATATTAAATTCAAATCATCAAGGTTCTAAAGGAAGAAACAAGTAGAATTTGTTCATCATTACAACTTGGTTGACTTTGAGTGCCTCTCATCCCTTTCTTTGTCTTCATAAATTTGGAGTCATTGTTTTAGTATCTCATTTGTGTTTGTTTGTGTTGTTTATTTTGTGTCAAGGTATTCCATTGCATGTGGAGTTGCTTCCGGTCCTTAGAATCATCTTCTAGGAGCAATTCCTTCTTCACCTCTTATTCCAATCCTCTCTTTGAGTCTGCCATGTCTTCTTATGATCTTCCCCGTTCTCATGAGGAATCCCTTCCTCAAGGCCTCTTGGCGGACCCACCTAGGGTCACCCAATTTCAATCAGGAGAAGGGATCGTCTCTCCTCCATCTACTACCTCCATAGAGGGCGCCCAGCCCTCCCTTGCTTCCAACAATCCTATGGGCCATATCTTGCAAATTATGGCCCAATTAGATCCGGCCCAACATCAGACCCTCTATCAAACCTTGCAGGGGTCCAATGCCCCATCTCCCACGATTGCACAAGGTCTATCCAATGTCTCTGTCTCTGGACCCGGGGTCTCACCCACTCTAATTGATCTTACTCCGGTCCAGGCCAGGACCCTCCAGTCCTCCAATATAGAAGCAGGCCAGTCCTCCGGCTCGGCCCATCAAATTCTTGATAAAGGGAAGTCTATTCTTCCCTCATTCACCCAGGCCGAGTCCTATAGGCCCATCCCTTCGGTGCCTCACATTCTTGTCGGCCCATCCGATTTTTCTCACCCTCAGCAAGGGGCAGCCCCAGTCCATGCCAATTTGGGTCATCCTTCGGCCCAATATCCTTCTTATAGGCCTCCTCCTCCTTCGGTCTATCTTTTGGCTCCCTGCTTTGAGCCCACTCCTCTTACTTTGCCCGCACCATCTCGGGAACAAGAGCTCCTTGATAAATGGGCCGCCATGCAACAACTTGATTTTCTTCAAAAGCGGGTTGGCCCTCAATCTTTGGCGGATATTCCAGTTTCTAGCTTCCACAACATCCAGTTCCCTCCCCAGTCCAAGTTCCCTACATACCGCAAATACGACGGGAATAGCAATCCCTTCATTCATGTGAGGGACTTTATGTATGAATCGGCACAGTTCCAATATGATGATCGCCTTATGGCGTATTTATTCCACCGATCTCTAGACGGAGTTGCATTGGAATGGTTTTATACTTTACCGCTAGAGGATGCTGAGAGTTTCAAAGTTGTCAAGTTAAAGTTCATTCTGAGGTTTCAGAACCGGGTCGGCCCGGAATATTCATTTACAGATCTTGTGGCCGAGAAAATGAAGGCAAATGAAGACTTTGCCACTGACGTCGACATATGGAGGAAAATGGCCGCCCGGGTGCTGAGTCACATTCCGGAG
This sequence comes from Amorphophallus konjac, assembly GCA_022559845.1. Lineage (NCBI taxonomy): Eukaryota > Viridiplantae > Streptophyta > Magnoliopsida > Alismatales > Araceae > Amorphophallus > Amorphophallus konjac. The sequence goes on along the minus strand of CM040118.1, from coordinate 177,410,705 downwards.
GAAGAGAAAGTCAAGTTGCTCATATCAAATGCTACCCCTACCTTCCGTAACATCCTAGCCATGAATGGCATTTCAAACATGCACCAACTATATAGCCGGGCGAGATTCATATAAACATAATTCAAGGACTCCCCCATCCACTCTCTTTTTGAAGCCCAAAAACCCAAATATCACAAGAAGCCTCAGGCCTGTCACTGAGGGAGTCCAAACAAATGAGTAGGTGCAAGCCATTGCATTCCCCTTCCAATCCGCGCCATTCCGCTTTCCACAGAACCCCCATAATCTCCAATTCTCCACCCCACAGAATGCCCAACCCACTTTTCCTACTCCATAAAACTCTCACTTCGCCACTCCACAAAACATGTTCCCTGCTCCACAACAACATTCACAACCTTCACAATACCATAATGTCCCCCCACCCAACGGCTACACTAACACCAAGCGCCCGACTCCGAAGAGAGCCCAAAACCCTGCTTTGCCCGAGTCCCTCACGGACATTTTCCTGGCTCTCATGTCAATTAATGCTATTCAACTTCCTCCAGAAAGGCCTAATTGGAACCCGGCCATCGATCAGACAAAACATTGCATGTTCCATAGGCAGCCTGGCCATACTATTGAGGGCTATTTTCAGTTCAGAGATTTGGTATATGACCTTCATGAAGGGCAGCGTATAGATTGGGCCGAGATGCACAAGGCCATTATAGAAATAAAAGAGAAGAGAAGGTAGCCGCCGAGGCAGCAAGTGCAGCAGCAACAAGCATCGCCGCCACAGCAGCAGTCGCAGCAGTAACAACAGCCTGTTTAAGACTTGGGGATCCATCAGAACCCCATGCCGAATCATCCCCCCGCTCCACAGCCACAACCGTCGGCAACGGCCCAAGTTAACCTCATCCAACCCCCGGCTCCGGACGCCAGGTGGTCTTATGATGATGACGCGTCAGTACAACGGCTCATGGCCCCCCACCATAACCACCGTGTCCTTTCTCCCACTGTCATTCTCCCACTTAACCATCAAACCCCGCCATCCTCTGCATCCATTAAACCCCTCATCCTACCATCCGCTTCCCCCGTTAACCCGTCTATCCCTACTCCACCACCAACACCTACATTCACCACCACCACACCTCTAGCCAACCATTCTCCCATCATCCTCCTTCCATCTACCTATACCCCATCACCGATACCCGCACCAATTATCACCCCACCTTCATCAAACCCTTCGCCCATCATCTCGCTTTCCCCCACGCCGCTCATTCACCCCACCGGGCCCGTTAAGCCGCTTATCTTGAGCCCATCTGATGCCGTGCCGGCCCACAACCTAGCCCTTCGAAGCGGGCATTTGTTTCACAGAAATTATCCTTCCACTGGTGCGTCCGCACCCAATCCCCAGTTCCCTCAATAGGCTGTTGATCAAGAGGAGGAAGACCCGCTCCCTGGGACACAATATGATTTATTGATAGGGACATCCCCAGCCACTCCATCTTTTTCAAGGCTCCAGTTGCTCGCCATCGGTGCATCATCATCTCTATCACTTAATTTTGAGCAGTAGCATGTAATTTTAATTTTATTTGAGTCATAGATGTGTAATATTTCTTTATTTGAGTCAATTAATAGGTTAATGCGTCAGTTTGATAGTCAATTGGGCCCAACTAGTGCGCTAGGCCCAGGGTCGCCCCTCCCTTGGACTTGTCTTGTCATTAGTGCATTTGGTCAAGGTTAGTTTGGTCATATGGAATTATGTAAGCCTATAAATAGGCCCCCACTCCCCTCATATGTAACAACTTTTGATGAATCATTTGAATACAAGAAAATCTCAAGTCTTTCTCTCCTCCACCAAAATTTCTCTTCACCCTCTCTCTCTCATTATCTCTCTCTCTCTAAGGGGTTCGCCCCATTCTCTCTCTCCTCCCCCTCCCAACCACTTTCTCTCACTTCCCCTCCCCTAATAACTCTCTCCCAAGTCCCCACACCCCTCCATTACTCCACCCCAACCCCAAGAGATTCTCCACCAATCCTCACCCCACCTCCCAACCAACAACCACCCATTCCCCTTCCCCAAGCACCCCTCTCATCCCCCAAGGGAGAATTCCCCACTCCCCAAGCACCCTTCCCTTCCCCAACACAACCCTTCCCATCCCCAAAGCCCCCATTAACACCCCATTAGTCTATTTTCAAACCTAGGAGAGAGATCTCTCCTTCCCTCTCCCCCACCCATCCCAAATTCGCAACTCCTCTCACACCCACTGCAAACTCCATCACCTAACCCCGTTTTCCCCCTCTCCTAGCCTGGATAGACCCCCCTAACAGTCAGGGGTCGCCGCCACACCCATCCTCTCCATTTGCCCCTCTCATCTACACCATTTCCACCCTATCTTCTTTAACCTGCAGTTCTCAGTCAGCAAGCAACAGAGGAGTGCCCAGTTGTAGAGCCAGCCACATCTCCATCGAGCATTTCTGAGTGGCAAGCCTTACATTGCTGGAAAGCTCTTCGAAGCATCTTTCTAGGTGTGGTGGTCTCGCCGACATCCGACTTTGGGACTGTCTACAGGAGCCGATCTCCCCAGACTGTGCAGTTACTCCCAGGCAGTCAGCCAGAAGCCAATTGCAGAGTCTCCCTCGGCCAACCTCCTGAAGATCTGGCAGCGGGGCTTGGCTGAGATCTTCTACAACGAGTCACCTTCCAATAACAAGAAGCGGCTCCCCGTTTGGCATCCAGAGCTGTGTTTTCTCATTTTTCTTCCCGAGGTGTGCAGTTCTGTCCCCTCTGGGACTGAACCGACCCCTGTCCACTGTTCGGGCTCTCCCAATCTGCTCCGACATCCTCTTGTTGTGACCCCTCTATGTTGATGATGTTGACACTTGCTTTATTTCATTGGCAACACCATTGTTTTGATTGATTGGCAACTATTTTTTGATTTGATGAAATTGCTCTATCAGATTGACTATGTGTTCTTTGCATTTAATACACTGCTGTCTGCATTTCTTACTCTCATGAGTCTATACACTGGAAACTCTCATGTTGATTGAGTCTACACATTCATCACTTACCTTTCGCTCAAGATGAAGTCCACACACTGCATCTCAATTGAAGGTTAAGGGTGTACAGCGTCAACGCATCATGTTACAGCGTCAACGCACTTCATTGGATGTGTGTACAGCGTCAACTCGCTAAGTGTGTATAGCGTCAACGCATGAAGTCTGGACATCAGTCTTAATATTCTAAGTCTGTACAGCCATTGGCCTTGAACCTCAAAGTCTGTACATCGGTCTGTCAGCAAGTCTGAACATCGTCCGTCTTTGTTAGCGTCTCAGGCATTGGGCTAAGTCTGTACAGCATTCAATGTCTAGAGCTTCATGAAGTCTGTACATCAGACTGTTACAGCAAGTCTGTACATTGTCTGTCTTCCTCAGCGTCGTGATATTTGAAGTCTATACATCCATCAGGAGCATCAAGTCTACACATCGCTTCGCTCCATCAAGTCTGTACATCCACAGTGTTACTCAAAGTCTGGACATTGGTCTTCAAACTCAAAGTCTGGACATTGGTCTTCAAACTCGAAGTCTGCACATTGTCTTTGAAACCAAAGTCTCTACAATGGTCTTCACACTTGAAGTCCATACATTCGATGTGCAGAGTTGATGTCAATAATGTGTCTTTGCTTTTCAAGTCTACACATTGGCCTCCTTGCATAAAGTATATACACTGGACTATTTGGCAAGTCTATACATCGGCCCTTGTCCTCGATGTCTATACAGCCCTTTAGTTTGCTCAAGTCCATACATTGGCTTCAAGACTTTCAAGTCTATACACTGAAGTCTTCACATTCGTTTGCATTGCATGAGGTCCATACAGTGGGTAAAGTCTGTACGTTGCATTCTGCCTTCACAAGTCTATACAACGAAGTATATATACTGCAATGTACATACTCAAATCTTATGACTTAATTCTTGATTGCTGAAGGGAACATGGTCGACGCTGGGAGCTTAAAGCGTCCACGCATCAGTTGACGAAGCCTTTACGATATCTTCCACTGCGTCAACGCCACAAGCAAGCAGCGTCGACGCAGCAGTTGAAGAAGCATTCAGCTTCACAGGCTATTCCACTGCGTCAACGCCACAAGCAAGCAGCGTCGATGCAGCAGCTAAAGAGATGAGGCTAATGGCTACTGGAATGCATCACTGCGTTAACGCCATTGATTGACAGCATCGACGCAGCAAGTCAGATTGCTGACATTGAGCACGTGAACGGAGAACTCTATACATCGGACTGAAGAAGCTAATGAGGGGCACATGATCCCAGGTACCTGGCTCGTGATCCGAGAAGGACAAGGTATCCAGATGAGGACACGTGTACTGACACTCCATTGCATGCTGCCACGTGGTCCAAATTGCTGGGCGGGAAACGTCGAGAGCACACGCCTGCTGCTGCTGTTGCTATATAAACAAGTCTTCTTCCACAAAAGAAGACTGATCGAAGGAGAAGAAGAAAAAGTCTATACACTCAGCAGCAGTGAGCCTTCGATCCACAGAGAGAAAAGAAAGAAGAAGAAGATACAGAGAAGAAGAAGAAGAAATAGAGAAGAAGAAGAAAAAGAGAGAGGAAAAGATCGAGAGAGATTGAGTTCAGAGAGAGAGCTGATTGAGAGTGAGAGTGAGAGATTTTGTATCTCAGTCTCGTGGTTCAAAATCAGAGCTGAGCTTTGCTCTTTAAGAGCTACATTGCTTTTGGGTTTTTATTTTTCGTTTTGATTCTATCTTTCATTTCCGAATGCTGTTTCTTCAAGCTGTGTGTCAGCGGTCTTGCAGTGGTGGTCTCCACTGGACGGGTTAAGCTGTATTTCCCCAGCGGTTGCAGAGGATCAGATGCTCTGGTCGGCAAGCTGTAGTGCCCAGCGAAGCTGTGTATCAGCGGGTTGTTGGGCCAAGCTGTAAAGCCCAGCGGACGCAAGCTGTGCTGCGCAGCAGGAAGCCATACTCGGTTGAGTGTGGGGTGGACGTAGGTCGTTGACCGAACCACCTAAAAATCATGTGTGCATTGTGTTTGTGTGATTGCTTGTGAACTGTGTGTGCTGGTATTCTTTGCTTAGCTTTATTGATTCTATCGCTCATACTTATGTCTAGCTTTCGATATAAGATATGGTGAATGGCTTTCATGGATCGACCTGTTGCTTAGCATTCTTCCTTTAGTTTAACTGATGTTTGCCTAAATTCCGCTTTAGAACATATAGTAGTTTTAAATTAGGCAAGTTGATCTATTCAACCCCCTCTACATCCACACTTAGTGGAGATAGACTGCGTCCATCTAACCCAACACCTCTGGCATCCCCGCGGGTCTCGTTTCAAAGAGAACTCGACAACGATTTCAATGATTCCAGCCACGCTTGAATCGGAGTTTGGGAGCACCCGTGGTGACCACTTCTTCCTGCTGCATTGGCACTGAGATAGTCAGAACCAGAGAATAGAGTCTCTGCTCATGGCCCCGCCCCGACCAACGCCGGCCACCAGAATTCCTACGAAAATTCAGACATCCTCCTGGGCGAACCCAGGAACATTTTCTACTGGTCTCATCGACAACGGAGCTCGGGAGCGGTCGCAGTGACAGCAACACCACCTGTCTGTCCCCTATTCCAGAGAGCACGCAAAACCAACATCCGGCGTCCGTTTAGTTTTTAGTTCTGCTTTTCCCCTCCCCGCCTGGCCGGCTGAGCACCCCTCCCTGCGTGGAGGTATATTTTGGTTGTAATCCAATTTCCCACCCCTAGTCCAACCCCCTTGCAAGGGGCGTAGTGCATGTATTAGCAGGTCGCCATCCAATGCTACACCAACGCGGCGTGCGGGTGCATGCCCACGCCTCCCCCCTCGCCCTCGTTTTCGGCCGGGATTGGTGTTCTCACACCGATCAGGTGAGCTCTGGGACACATCCCTCGCTTGTTTACTTTTGCTTAGTTAGTATTGTCTTTAGATCCGTCGGACGGTAAGTGAGCGCTCGATCCAAATTTTCCCTCTAATTGAGTGGCCACCGCGGAGTGAGGTGAGATCGACCCTACAACCCACGCCTTTGGTGTTCTGGCCAACCACAAAATTGGGTATCCTAGCCCTTAGGGGGTCAGTCATAGCGAAGCCAAGCCTTGGAACGTCAAGGTCCCACTTTGGACCCTCCCACCATCGCCAATTTGCCCACGGGTAATAGTGACCGCTACGCGAGTGAGCCCGCCCAAGTAAATTCATCGTCAAAGTTGTTTGATTGCGAGTCATAGGTCCAAGGTGCTTTGACCTTGTGACTACCACCCCCAAGGTGGTGTCACATCATTTATTACATCACCTGGACAGAGTACCTGCAAAGATCTCCGTGCTGGAGTTGATTAAAAGGTCTACCCTTCATCAAGATGCACTCAGAAATTTTCTACAGAAGGTGATCGTAAATGAAGACATGGCAGTAGATAGCCTGCCGACAGCTCTGGCTATAATCTCTAAAGGGCCGGCAATCACTTTTTCCGAAACTGAACTGGCACCGCCGGAAGCCCGACAAATGTCGCTATGCATTTCTATAACTTTGAACAAAGTCAGCATAGATGCGGCACTAGTGGATACAGGGGCATCTATTAATGTCTGCCCTCTCAGCACCTTGAGAGCCTGCAACTTATCAGAAGATCTGTGGTGAGGACACCAGAGCTAGCCGTCGTTATCAGACACGTAACATGACTCAAGCGACGCCGACCTCCTTGTGGCTGGGTGATAGCATGGAGTCCCCACCTGGGTATTGAGTTTCTTTATGTTTATTACGAGTGTATTGGTGTGTATTTATTTGAGTATTTATGAGTGTAATGGGTCAATGTTGTAAAATGGGTTACACTTCTAAATTGGGCCTCCAAACTTTTAGGAGCCCAATTGGGCCTCTCTCTCTCTTGTGGGATTCTACACATGTGGGCCCAAAAGGCTGGTTCAAGGCCCAAGATGGACTTCTAGAAGACTTGGACGATTGGACCAAGGAGACAAAGGTAGAGGATGCCCCCTCCTTATCGCCCATGCTTGTCCCCCACCTACCCTTAATGGGGGGTGTTCCCTCCTTGTCCCCTATGCTTGTCCCCCACCTACCCTTGACCAATGTTAGGGGATGTCCTTTGGTCTAGATCTAGGGTTTTAATATTTATAGTCTCTTGTTGTATTTTGGTTGAACTAATGAAAATTTGAAGAGAATATTGCTTGGTGTGCACTCCCCTCTCCCTCTTGAGTATTCTTGGTGTTCTTCCTCCTCCCACTCCGAACTCTCTCTAGATCTGATCCCAAATCTTCTATCTCCCTCACATTTCTTCTACTTCCCTTCTTCCTCTATCATCTATGATCGTTCACCGCCACCACCGCCATCGTTCGTGCTGCCGTTGAGCCACCACAAGCCGGCCTTCTTCTTGCTGCCCCAAGCTCGGAGTTGTGGGACAACAGCGCGGTAAAGGGGCTGGTACGGGAGATCTGACTGTTGGATAGCGATAAAATTTTGAGGGTAGGTTCCTACCATCATTGGGCAATCTCAGTTCAATTTTTGCCACAATCAGAGACCGTTTAGGCCTCCTCCCAGCCCTCTATCCACCATAAAAATCTCGAGTCCTTATTCATGCATTTGGTCCTCGGTCAAAGCTCTTGATCAGGGAGGTTAGGTTCTATCCAGTCTGTTCTGTATTTCGGGACAGTGTGCTCAATCAACGTGTAGTCACTCCTATTTTTAATCCAACCATTGGATGAAGCTGTGATTCTAGTGGTCTTGCAGTGGTGGTCTCCACTGGACGGGTTAAGCTGTATTTCCCCAGCTGTTGCAGAGGATCAGATCCTCTGGTCGGCAAGATGTAGTGTCTAGCGAAGCTGTGTATCAGCGGGTTGTTGGGCCAAGCTGTAAAGCCCAGCGGACGCAAGCTGTGCTGCGCAGCAGGAAGCCATACTCGGTTGAGTGTGGGGTGGACGTAGGTCGTTGACCGAACCGCCTAAAAATCATGTGTGCATTGTGTTTGTGTGATTGCTTGTGAACTGTGTGTGCTGGTATTCTTTGCTTAGCTTTATTGATTCTATCGCTCATACTTATGTCTAGCTTTCGATATAAGATATGGTGAATGGCTTTCATGGATCGACCTGTTGCTTAGCATTCTTCCTTTAGTTTAACTGATGTTTGCCTAAATTCCACTTTAGAACATATAGTAGTTTTAAATTAGGCAAGTTGATCTATTCACCCCCCTCTAGATCCACACTTAGTGGAGATAGACTGCGTCCATCTAACCCAACACTTGGTATCAGAGCCTAACTCTTCTGCAGGGACTCATCGCCCGAAGAGAATAGGCAGAGATGGATGTTCGAGGGATGACTGCCGAAGGTCACTCAACAACGAAGCCCCCATTCTTTGACGGATCAATCTACGCATATTGGAAGAACCGTATGCAAGTGTTCCTCTGGGCTAAGGATTATGAGATTTGGAAGATTGTCAGCAAGGGACCTTATGAGCTGTCCCCGAATGAAGATGTATGGACCAAGGAGGAGATCAGAAGGTCCACGCTGAATTGGAGTGCTATTAATGCTATCCAGTGCGCTCTGCAACCTACAGAATTCTCTCGTGTATCTACTTGCAAATCAGCTAAGGAGATGTGGGATGCGCTGGAAGTAATTCATGAAGGTACATCTCAAGTAAGAGAGCAGAAGGCCAATCTTCTTGTATCTGAGTTTGAAGCCTTCAAGATGAAGCAGAACGAGTCCATCAGCGAAATGTACGCTCGACTGACTGTCATAACCAATGGCCTCAGAGGTTTTGGAAAACCTCAGGCAGAGTATGATGTAGTGAGGAAAATTATGCGCTCCCTGACTCCCAATTGGCACACCAAAGCAACAGTGATGGAGGAGTCAAGGGACCTGCGTAATACTAAAGCTGATGAGCTGATTGGCTCACTAATGGCATATGAGATAAACATGTCAAGGATAGATGAAGCCGAGAGGAAGAAGAAGCCGATAGCGCTGAAGGCTAGTTCCAGCAAATCAACAAAATCTAGCTCCAGCAGCTCTTCATCATCAGAGGAGAGCCTAAATGAAGATGAAGATGTGACTCGATCTGAGATAGCCATGATGACTAGAGAGTTCAGGCGATTTCTCAGAAAGGGAGCAGGACGGTTCGGCCAGAAGAAATACAGTGGTGGCCGAAAGGATAAAAGGTATAAATCTAAACCTGCAAAGAAAGATGAAGCTAATGTCTGTTATCAATGCAGGAAACCAGGGCATCTGAAAATTGACTGTCCAGACAATCAGAAACATAAGGACAGGTCAAAGAAGAAAACCAAGAAGGGAAGAGCTATGATCACCACATGGAGTGATGAAGATGAAGGCTCTTTCAGCAACAGCTCAGATAGTGAAGCCGAATCTGAATAGCCCATTTGCCTTATGGCAACAAGCTCCGAAGATAGAGAGGAAGACACAGATGAGGTAATCACTAGATTTGAAAACTTCACAATTGCTGATTGGGTAGATGCTTATCATGACATAGCTGATAGAGCTGATGATATTAGAAAAAAGAATAGGCATCTTAGAAGAAAAATCAATTCCATGCAAAATGATAAAACACTAACTGATAAAATTGCATGTTTGGAATCTGAGATTGATAAATTGAAACTCACATGCTCTGAAAAAGATGACATCAAAAATGAGTTAAAAGCTTCTAAGGAAGAGAATCTAAGGCTTGAAAATAAAATTGATGAATGGAAGCTGAAGATTCAGAAATGTGAAAGTGAAGTCAAAATTATCTCTGAAAAATATGAAGCTGTCCTCAATGTCAACAATGAGCTGAAAAGAGCTATTGATGAACTTCAGAAAGACAATGAGGATAGAATGAAAACCATTGAGAAAATGACCCAAGGAACAGATAACTTAAATGCTTTGTTAGGGTCAAAGGTTAATTTCAGAAAAGAGGGCCTAGGATTCAATTCTAGTGCAACAAAAACATTCGGAATGAAAACAATTTCATTTGTTGCTCAAAAGGAAAAGGGACCTCTAATTAGCATGAACTCAACAAATTTAATGAACAAAATTGCTAATCTGAAAAAGACCAGTGCTGAGGAGAAGGGTAAACAAAAACTCAGTGAGCCTAGTAGAGCTAGCACATCTAAGCAGAATCCTAGGGCTTAGACTCAAGTTAGGGGTCAACCTACACAGTCCAGTAAACCCCAGGTCAAGGTAACCCAGTCTCCACCAACACCTCCACCTCTTAAGAAGACCCAATACAAACCTGTGTATAGGTCAGCAGGGTCCAAAGTACAGGGGAGACAGGGTGCTGCTAGGAGTCAACCCAATTATTCTTATCAACCCAAAGCTCAGACCCACTACAATGCACAGCCAACCTACTTCAATAGGTCAAATTGGTCTAGAACTCAGGGTAGGTTTACAGGTCTTGCATTCCAGGGTGCTCAAAACCAAAGACCTTACAGTGGAAATTGGGTCAATGGGTATGGTTACTGGACATCTAGAAATCAATATTTTCATAGCCAGCCCAGGAACTACTATGGCCAAAATTTTGTGGACATACCCTGGCCAAGGCACGGGCACAGAAATAACAATACTGTCAATAAACATGCTGCTGCCAATAAGAAAAAGAACAATAAGAAGAAAAGGAACAACAACAGAAGAAAATCTGTAGGATCCACTGAATAAAACACATTTAAACAAATGTGGATTCCGAAACATTTGCTTTCCTGTTTTGCTTCTAGTTCATTTACATTGGAGCCCAATCAGTCTTGGGTTCCAAACTTCTCTACCTAATTGTGTATGCAGGTATGCCTGGCAGCCAAGAACAACTTGTGGTACATGGATAGCGGCTGCTCCAGGCATATGACAGGAGATAAGGCCAAATTTTGCATACTGACTGAGAAAGTAGAAGGCCTTGTCACCTTTGGAAGTAACACAAAGGGTAGGATTATCGGATCAGGTAAGGTAGGTAAGTGTTCTACCGGCTACATTGATGTTGTTATGCTGGTTGAAGGGTTAGCCTATAATCTACTTAGCATTAGCCAGTTATGTGATAAAGGTTACAATGTTTTATTCAATTCTCAATGCTGCAAGGTGTTTGAACCTGATTCTGATATTGTCAAATTTTCTGGGAAAAGAATAAATAATACTTACATGATAAATTTAGATGAAATTCAACACACTAACCTTTGCCTTACTGCCAGTGAAGAAGTACAAAATGGACAACCTCAAGGAAATAGCTACTCCAATGGGTACATCAACCAGTTTGGATGAAGACTCTAAAGGTAAACCTGTGGACCAAAGGCTATACAGAGGTATGATCGGATCTCTTCTCTATCTTACAGCATCTAGGCTTGATATACAATTTGCTGTGTGTTTATGCTCTAGATTTCAGGCCAGTCCTAAAGAAAATCACTTTAAAGCTGTGAAAAGAATTTTTAGGTATTTACTAGGCACCCAAGAACTAGGTCTCTGGTATCCTGCTAAGTGTGAGTTAGAGCTTCTAGCCTACACTGATGCAGACTATGCTGGGTGTCGAGTAGATAGAAAAAGTACTAGTGGCTACTGTCAATTCCTTGGTGGCTGTCTAGTGTCTTGGGCATCTAAGAAGTAACACATTGTAGCATTATCCACAGCTGAAGCTGAGTATGTTGCAGCATGTAATTGTGCAGCCCAAGTACTTTGGATTAAGCACCCACTGGCTGATTATCAGATAAATCTGGGATGCATTCCACTTTTATGTGATAATACTAGTGCTATATGCCTTGCTAAAAATCCTGTTCACCATTCTAGGACTAAGCATATAGAGATAAAACATCATTTTCTTAGAGATGCTGTAAATAAAATGGAGATTGAAATGAATTTCATAGAAACTGAAAAATAAATTGCTGATATTTTTACTAAGCCTCTTGGGAATGAAAAATTTAAGTTTCTTAGAAGAGAACTTGACTTATGTAAATTTCAGCATGATGAATGATTGTTTAATTACTGTGAATAAAATCTCTGATGTGGACTTATTTTTGATTGCTTGGATAAATCATGTGGATGTTAATGTGGATGTAGAATTGTCCTGTATTGCATATATTCAGGGGGAGATTGTCGAGTCTTTGCATGTCCTTGCATATCATTCATTCATGACCTATGCATAAACTCTCTCTCAATTATTCTTGCCATGTTGCATGCATATAGACAGGGGGAGTATTACTAGAAATTTAGAGTGGTTTCAACTTTCTTGAAGTCATTCAACCTTTAACTCTGAATACTTGTCTCTGACATTATGGCAATTTGTTGGTCAGTTCTGATTTCTAAGCAGTAGAAAATGGACTTTTTCATTTATAAGAATTTGAACTGTTCAAAGACTGATGTAATGGTTTAAATCTTATAATGGTTAGAGTTTAAAGATTGCAATCAGTATATAAGTAAGTTGAAAATTGATAAAACTCTCAACCTCTTTCTTATTTCATGTCAGACAAAGCTAATCATATCTGAAATCTGAAAACTCATCTGAAATCATGTTAGAGAGGTTAAGTATGTGTATTGTTCTTGAACAAGTCATTCTGAAACATAAAAAGGACAGCTAAGAAAGCTATTGAAAACATTGAAAATCATTGAAAATTAGCATTGGCAGAGCAATGACTGATAAATCACTAAGAAACTGAGTGATCCATCAAAGAAGTGGACAACATTCATGTCATGAAGTGTATCAGCTATCTCTATTTAAAATGTTCAAAACAGCAGGCTGCTTTCACTGAGTACCTGGGGGTAACTTGCGTCTGATAAACGTGTACCCTCACACAAAAAGGTGTAACTCAGTTATATTGAACTTGATCATAGGTAGAATGGTCCATCTTGTTGAGTATCTAGGGGTATTGGCGTCTTATAAACATATACCCTTACGCAGAAAGACTTGTGGTACCTGAATGCTCAATATAATCTAATATAGATAATGCTACTTCTTCAAAAGAAAAGTTCATGAGTGTCAATTTGTTTAGTTTCAATACATGACTTGATTTCTCTAAATATTTTTATGAGACTATGAAAGTAAGATATTACGAAACTGAATCTTTCATGCAAATATGATTCTGGTTTATATTTTATCATGCACAGTGAACTTATCTATTGCTTGTAGTGCATGAACTCTAAATTTTATCATTTTTAAACCAGAACTCTTTCTGACAGCAGTTTCTAATTTCATATGACTGAAGACTCTATGCTTTAGAATGCTTATTCATGAACTACCTGTTCAGAATGCCAGTCAGTTCCTCTCTTGATTCCTCCATTGTCTTTAATTTTTCCCTTTTCTTTGTTGATGGCAAAGGGGGAGAATATTGTTTAGGGGGAGAATACATATCTGTCTGAATTCTGAAGTCAATTCTGAATTCATTCCAAGGGAGAGTTTGAGACAGTGAGTTGCATGCCTTCATAGCATCTGCATGTCAATCTGCACAACACATCATGTCTTTCATCAAACATATATCTATATGACAGGATGTTGCTCTTCTACTTCATATGGGGTTGCCATCATAAAAAAGGGGGAGATTGTTGTGACCCCTCTATGTTGATGATGTTGACACTTGCTTTATTTCATTGGCAACACCATTATTTTGATTGATTGGCAACTATTTTTTGATTTGATGAAATTGCTCTAGCAGATTGACTATGTGTTCATTGCATTTAATACACTGCTGTCTGCATTTCTTACTCTCATGAGTCTATACACTGGAAACTCTCATGTCGATTGAGTCTACACATTCATCACTTACCTTTCGCTCAAGATGAAGTCCACACACTACATCTCAATTGAAGGTTAAGGGTGTACAGCATCAACGCATCATGTTACAGCGTCAACGCACTTCATTGGATGTGTGTACAGCGTCAACTCGCTAAGTGTGTACAGCGTCAACGCATGAAGTCTGGACATCAGTCTTAATATTCTAAGTCTGTACAGCCGTTGGCCTTGAACCTCAAAGTCTGTACATCGGTATGTCAGCAAGTCTGAACATCGTCCGTCTTTGTTAGCGTCTCAGGCATTGGGCTAAGTCTGTACAGCATTCAATGTCTAGAGCTTCATTATGTCTGTACATCAGACTGTTACAGCAAGTCTGTACATTGTCTATCTTCCTCAGCGTCGTGATATTTGAAGTCTATACATCCATCAGGAGCATCAAGTCTACACATCACTTCGCTCCATCAAGTCTGTACATCCACAGTGTTACTCAAAGTCTGGACATTGGTCTTCAACCTCAAAGTCTGGACATTGGTCTTCAAACTCGAAGTCTGCACATTGTCTTCGAAACCAAAGTCTCTACAATGGTCTTCACACTTGAAGTCCATACATTCGATGTGCAGAGTTGATGTCAATACTGTGTCTTTGCTTTTCAAGTCTACACATTGGCCTCCTTGCATAAAGTATATACACTGGACTATTTGGCAAGTCTATACATCGGCCCTTGTCTTCGATGTCTATACAGCCCTTTAGTTTACTCAAGTCCATACATTGGCTTCAAGACTTTCAAGTCTATACACTGAAGTCTTCACATTCGTTTGCATTGCATGAGGTCCATATAGTGGGTAAAGTCTGTACGTTGCATTCTGCCTTCAGAAGTCTATACAACGAAGTATATACACTACAATGTACATACTCAAATCTTATGACTTCATTCTTGATTGCTGAAGGGAACAGGGTCGACGCTGGGAGCTTAAAGCGTCCACGCATCAGTTGACGAAGCCTTCACGATATCTTCCACTGCGTCAACGCCACAAGCAAGCAGCGTCGACGCAGCAGTTGAAGAAGCATTCAGCTTCACAGGCTATTCCACTGCGTCAACGCCACAATTGAGTAGCGTCGACGCAGCAGCTAAAGAGACGAGGCTAATGGCTATTAGAATGCATCACTGCGTTAACGCCATTGATTGACAACGTCGACGCAGCAAGTCAGATTGCTGACATTGAGCACGTGAACGGAGAACTCTATACATCGGTCTGAAGAAGCTAATGAGGGGCACATGATCCCAGGTACCTGGCTCGCGATCCGAGAAGGACAAGGTATCCAGATGAGGACATGTGTACTGACACTCCATTGCATGCTGCCACGTGGTCCAAATTGCTGGGCGAGAAATGTGGAGAGCACACGCCTGCTGCTGCTGTTGCTATATAAACAAGTCTTCTTCCACAAAAGAAGACTGATCGAAGGAGAAGAAGAAAAAGTCTATACACTCAGCAGTAGTGAGCCTTCGATCCACAGAGAGAAAAGAAAGAAGAAGAAGATACAGAGAAGAAGAAGAAGGAATAGAGAAGAAGAAGAAAAAGAGAGAGGAAAAGATCGAGAGAGATTGAGTTGAGAGAGAGAGCTGATTGAGAGTGAGAGTGAGAGATTTTGTATCTCAGTCTCGTGGTTCAAAACCAGAGCTCAGCTTTGCTCTTTAAGAGCTACATTGCTTTTGGGTTTTTATTTTTTGTTTTGATTCTGTCTTTCATTTCCGAATGCTGTTTCTTCAAGCTGTGTGTCAGCGGTCTTGCAGTGGTGGTCTCCATTGGACGGGTTAAGCTGTATTTCCTCAGCGGTTGCAGAGGATCAGATCCTCTGGTCGGCAAGCTGTAGTGCCCAGCGAAGCTGTGTATCAGCGGGTTGTTGGGCCAAGCTGTAAAGCCCAGCAGACGCAAGCTGTGCTGCGCAGCAGGAAGCCATACTCGGTTGAGTGTGGGGTGGACGTAGGTCGTTGACCGAACCACCTAAAAATCATGTGTGCATTGTGTTTGTGTGATTGCTTGTGAACTGTGTGTGCTGGTATTCTTTGCTTAGCTTTATTGATTCTATCGCTCATACTTATGTCTAGCTTTCGATATAAGATATGGTGAATGGCTTTCATGGATCGACCTGTTGCTTAGCATTCTTCCTTTAGTTTAACTGATGTTTGCCTAAATTCCGCTTTAGAACATATAGTAGTTTTAAATTAGGCAAGTTGATCTATTCAACCCCCTCTACATCCACACTTAGTGGAGAAAGACTGCGTCCATCGAACCCAACACCTCTGGCATCCCCGCGGGTCTCGTTTCAAAGAGGACTCGACAACGATTTCAATGATTCCAGCCACGCTTGAATCGGAGTTTGGGAGCACCCGTGGTGACCACTTCTTCCTGCTGCATTGGCACTGAGATAGTCAGAACCAGAGAATAGAGTCTCTGCTCATGGCCCCGCCCCGACCAACGCCGGCCACCAGAATTCCTACGAAAATTCAGACATCCTCCTGGGTGAACCCAGGAACATTTTCCACTGGTCTCGTCGACAACGGAGCTCGGGAGCGGCCGCAGTGACAACAACACCACCTGTCTGTCCCCTATTCCAGAGAGCACGCAAAACCAACATCCGGCGTCCGTTTAGTTTCTAGTTCTGCTTTTCCCCTCCCCGCCTGGCCGGTTGAGCACCCCTCCCTGCGTGGAGGTATATTTTGGTTGTAATCCAATTTCCCACCCCTAGTCCAACCCCCTTGCAAGGGGCGTAGTGCATGTATTAGCAGGTCACCATCCAAAGCTACACCAACGCGGCGTGCGGGTGCATGCCCACGCCTCCCCCCTCGCCCTCGTCTTCGGCCGGGATTGGTGTTCTCACACCGATCAGGTGAGCTCTGGGACACATCCCTCGCTTGTTTACTTTTGCTTAGTTAGTATTGTCTTTAGATCCGTCGGACGGTAAGTGAGCGCTCGATCCAAATTTTCCCTCTAATTGAGTGGCCACCGCGGAGTGAGGTGAGATCGACCCTACAACCCACGCCTTTGGCGTCCTGGCCAACCACAAAATTGGGTATCCCAGCCCTTAGGGGGTCAGTCATAGCGAAGCCAAGCCTTGGAACGTCAAGGTCCCACTTTGGACCCTCCCACCATCGCCAATTTGCCCACGGGTAATAGTGACCGCTACGCGAGTGAGCCCGCCCAAGTAAATTCATCGTCAAAGTTGTTTGATTGCGAGTCATAGGTCCAAGGTGCTTTGACCTTGTGACTACCACCCCCAAGGTGGTGTCACATCATTTATTACATCACCTGGACAGAGTACCTGCAAAGATCTCCGTGCTGGAGTTGATTAAAAGGTCTACCCTTCATCAAGATGCACTCAGAAATTTTCTACAGAAGGTGATCGTAAATGAAGACATGGCAGTAGATAGCCTGCCGACAGCTCTGGCTATAATCTCTAAAGGGCCGGCAATCACTTTTTCCGAAACTGAACTGGCACCACCGGAAGCCCGACAATTGTCGCTATGCATTTCTATAACTTTGAACAAAGTCAGCATAGATGCGGCACTAGTGGATACAGGGCATCTATTAATGTCTGCCCTCTCAGCACCTTGAGAGCCTGCAATGTAGCAGAAGATCTGTGGTGAGGACACCAGAGCTAGCCGTCGTTATCAGACACGTAACATGACTCAAGTGACGCCGACCTCCTTGTGGCTGGGTGATCGCATGGAGTCCCCACCTGGGTATTGAGTTTCTTTATGTTTATTACGAGTGTATTGGTGTGTATTTATTTGAGTATTTATGAGTGTAATGGGTCAATGTTGTAAAATGGGTTACACTTCATGTAAGAAGCCCAATTTCTAAATTGGGCCTCCAAACTTTTAGGAGCCCAATTGGGCCTCTCTCTCCCTTGTGGGATTCTACACATGTGGGCCCAAAAGGCTGGTTCAAGGCCCAAGATGGACTTCTAGAAGACTTGGACCATTGGACCAAGGAGACAAAGGTAGAGGATGCCCCCTCCTTATCCCCCATGCTTGTCCCCCACCTACCCTTAATGGGGGGTGTTCCCTCCTTGTCCCCCACCTACCCTTGACCAATGTTAGGGGATGTCCTTTGGTCTAGATCTAGGGTTTTAATATTTATAGTCTCTTGTTGTATTTTGGTTGAACTAATGAAAATTTGAAGAGAATATTGGTTGGTGTGCACTCCCCTCTCCCTCTTGAGTGTTCTTGGTGTTCTTCCTCCTCCCACTCCCAACTCTCTCTAGATCTGATCCCAAATCTTCTATCTCCCTCACATTTCTTCTACTTCCCTTCTTCCTCTATCATCTATGATCGTTCACCGCCACCACCGCCATCGTTCGTGCTGCCGTTGAGCCGCCACAAGCCGGCCTTCTTCTTGCTGCCCCAAGCTTAGAGTTGTGGGACAACAGCGTGGTAAAGGGGCTGGTACGGGAGATCTGACTGTTGGATAGCGATAAAATTTTGAGGGTTGGGTCCTACCATCATTGGGCAATCTCAGTTCAATTTTTGCCACAATCAGAGACCGTTTAGGCCTCCTCCCAGCTCTCTATCCACCATAAAAATCTCGAGTCCTTATTCATGCATTTGGTCCTCGGTCAAAGCTCTTGATCAGGGAGGTTAGGTTCTATCCAGTCTGTTCTGTATTTCGGGACAGTGTGCTCAATCAACGTGTAGTCACTCCTATTTTTAATCCAACCGTTGGATGAAGCTGTGATTCTAGTATGTCGTAGGATTTTGAGTCCTCATTCCAATGGTCCTTTTGTGTCTCGATCCAACGTCGGGGCTGGTCGTGGAGGCCGATCTCGCCAGGGTGCGCAAAGCTGCCCGGGTCTGTTCCGAGGTTGGCCTGTTGAAAGGGGTCAACAGAAAAAGCCAGCAAAAATATGTCGGAGAGTATTCAGCCGCCGCCGCTCCAGGAGATCGTTCGAGAACCTGCTGCCGTTGTCTCGGTTGGCCACCGCTTCCAGAAGCCTCCCGGAGGACGTGGCTCTTTTGTACGTCTGTGGTTGCTATCCTGTCGACCAGCAAATCGTCGAGCCGGAACCGCCGCACGGGACCCGCCAACCCAAGTTAGGTGCCCCTCGGAGTCGATGTGTAGCCTGTTACCTCCCTGCGTGGAGGGGGCCTGTAGTTCATTGCTGTAATTAGTTTTAACTCTTGTACCGGGAGTCACCGTCTTGGCCGGAACGTCTTCCCCACGCCCCGAGCGTGGAGGTACACTCGTCGCCCCTCTTTAGTCGCTTGCTTTCCTAGTATAGGCTCTTGATGTCGCTGCTCGTGAGCATGTTAGGCCCCTAGATTGTTCAAATTAGTCACCGCTGTGAGTTGTGAGTGCGAGACCCATCCCGTGACTCGATCCGAGCACGAGAGTGAGCCGACCACCCGAGACTCATTGCCGATTTCTCAACCGTGCATGTAGCACCCCTGACAATTAGAGGAATAAAAAAAATCCTAAATAAACTAAAACTAAGTAATTATACGCTTAATGGGCTTGACACACATTTGTATTTTAACAGCCAAAAAAAATGAATCGCCATATAAAACTAGTCATTTAGTTAATTGTATAAAAAATAAAACCTTAACCAAAAAATTCCGATTCATGTATGATAATTGGGTTACAAATACCACTTTAATACAACCCCTAGATATATATACACTTAATAGGCCTTAAAACATAAGTTATATTTTATTTTTCCATTAATACCATTTTATAGAAACCTAAAATAAAAGCATGATACTCGAAGGCTTTTACCCACAGACCAAACCATATATACATATTAAAGCCCACTTCTTCTGTAAACCAACTACCCATGAGCCCATGTATACAACCAAACCCTCATGCTAAGCCCATTTAATACACATATATATATATTGGCCCCTACCCATAAACAAACCACGCGAGTTTCTCACAAAGCCAACCCTTAGGTGCATGCTCGAACGTGCTTTGTGTTATCTTTAGGGTTGTGAAAACCAAAATGGGCAGGCGGCGGTCTTATTAGTAGGAGATTAACCAAATGGAGTAATGCACGGAATGATCATAAAATATTGCTCCCATTTGCTCACCACCCCTGTTAGAAGATCACTTCTCTATAAAAACCTCTCCCCATCAAACATAGTAACCACAATTGCTGCTACTACTGCGTTCGAGCCCTCTCGTCCACGCGCATCGTCGTCCTGCTACTGCCGTTGCCGAACGAGGGCGACGTCTGCATCCTCTTCCTCCTTGCTGGCTGTTACGAGAAGGCAGCACCTTCTCCATCCACTTCTTGATCTTCCTGCTTGCTGTTGCGTAAAGGGGCATCATCTTCCCCTACTTCTTCATCATTTGTTGCATCCATCTGCTTCCTGCTGTGAAGAAAGTGGCATCCCACTGCTTCCCCTTCTTCTTATTCATCTTCCTATACCACGTTCTGAACATCGGAAATGTAGGTTTTCTCAATAATTGAAGCCCAAAAATAGTAGTAATTAATTTTACAAGTTTAAAACTCATATTTTGTTATCATCATTTTGCTTAAGTTTAATCTACTGTTTAATTATCTTAACAAATTAAATAATCTCATCACGTTAAAAAAAAATTTATAACCAAGTAATCACACACCAAAAATTCTGGATAAATATACTTTTAAAATTCTCATGATTACTCCTAAATTTTTATGCCTTATATGGTGTATTTACTATAAGCTTAAACAAGTTAAATGATTTAATGCATACGATCATGTTAGTCAGGCGAATTCTAAAGATCTATGTAACATGTTAGTTTTAGTTTTTTGTCTTTTGACGACTCGTTTCTAATCACCGGAGCGTCATTTGGCTATGAAATTTTATGGGTATATTGTGGGGGAGGTCACCGAGGTAGTGAGAGTGGTTGTACTATTTTTCGTGCCCCCTATCTCAAGATCCCCCATCTCTCAACAAATTTTTTTTTTAACATTCGGTTAGGTCATGTTTTTCGAGCCCGTCATTTCGATATATAGAACGCGTGATTCCGACGTGTGTACGTCGAGAACCGGAGGTTTGAAGAAGTTAGAATTTATATTTTTGAAATGACGCCATTGAGAATGTCGTTGATTCATTTTGATGACATTTTACAATGTCGTCATATCTTTAATATATATATATATATATATATATATGTATATATTTGTAATTATATCTTTGAAAATTCATATCTATTAAGATATGTAACAAAAAATTATAAAAAATATATATTTAGAATCCTTATATTTTTCTCCTACTTATCATATATTTTATTTCTCTAAAATTTTTATTATAAATGAATGTGTCTTTGAATGTATGTTTTAAAATTGTTCAATTAAATAGATATTGACGTGAATTCTTGTTAAATAAATTAAGTTAAAAATCATAGAATTAACGTCCCTCCAAGTGGACCCTAATTAATAAATGACACTACACACGGACGTCAATCAAATAAGTTTATTTAATTATAGTTAATTATAGAATTAAATGGACGTGAATTCTATAATTAACGCATTCATGTTCTCACTGTTTTCTTCCGGTTTTGACCCATATCTCGGGTCTTTTGGCACTCTCATCTCACGTCCGTAGATAGAGTCCATATTTCATGATTGGTTCACGTATACACCTCAACTCTCGGTGACATACAAGCCCTCCATTGGACATTCCGTTCCTTCGAACTGGCAAGTTAGTCATTGGGACCTCCGTAAGTCTCCTCGTAGCCTTGGATTCCCTCAAGGCCGACTGAGCTGGTTGTACCTTAAACACCTTGTACCTTTTATTGCCACACCATGTGGTAACCCGGTCCTCTCATGGTGCCATCTCGGTCCATGAGAGAATACTCTTAGCCAGTTGAAAGGTGATATTTGACTAGGCGGTGTCTTGGATTGGGTCCCTTGTAGTTGGGGTCAAACTTTCAGCTCGATTCATGTCTCTTGATTGGTGACGGGTTTAGTCATCCACTCAAGTTATCACGGCTACCTCGTTAAGGTACCAATTCTACCCAGGTTATCGACATGTTATGGTTCTCGTTGGTTTTGACACTGTCCATCTAATGTTCTTCCTTGAATTCTGTGGAACCTATCTGATGAGGACATCACCAACACTTTCATATGATCGAGGATCCCGATGCTCGCCACCTATGCTACATCTTGTTCGCCACTTTATTCCGAGTCATATGATGTATTTTTCATTTTCTTATTATGTAATTTTCCTTTTATTTGAGTCAAGTCCCTAGGTTAAGGTGTCATCTATCTAGGTTAATTGGCATTAGAGTGGTTAATGAGTCAGTTGGGCCCAATTATATGGGCTAGGCCCAGGGGCGCCCCCTTCCCCTTGGTTTAGTGTTAGAAGTCCAAAAGTTAGGGACCTAAGTTAAATTG
The DNA here is from genome assembly GCA_022559845.1 of Amorphophallus konjac. Lineage (NCBI taxonomy): Eukaryota > Viridiplantae > Streptophyta > Magnoliopsida > Alismatales > Araceae > Amorphophallus > Amorphophallus konjac. The sequence goes on along the minus strand of CM040118.1, from coordinate 177,388,612 downwards.
TGGGATTCTTATAAATAGGACCCCAATCCCTCATTTGTAAGGTAATGAAGTATTGAGAAAAGTTTATCCACAAGAATTGTCTCCTCTCTCTCTCTCTCTCTCTCTCTCTCTCTAAAGGGGGCGAACCCCTCTCTCTCTCCTCCCCTCTCTCTCCAAATTTCGAAATTCACTCTCTCTCCTCCCTATTCACCTCTAATTAAGACCCCTCCCCCTTCCCCATACCTCCCATTTAATCCCCCTCCAACTCCTAGGTGGAAGCCCCTTCTCCTAGGCACCTCTCCCTCCTCCCAAGCAACCTTTCCCCTTCCCCATACAACCCTTCATTTTCCCAAGATAGAATCCCCTCTCCCAAGTAACCTTTCCCCTCCCCATGGCAACTCCTCCCCTTCCCAAGGCCACATTAACCAACCCCACATTAAACTCAGTTCAAATTTCCCTCTCCCTCCAAGCCACTTGCGCCCCCCCTCTCTCTCTCTCACCCTCCACCCTTGGCCGCAACCCCCTCCCCCTCCACCTGCTAGCTGCGACCCAGCCCTCTTCTCCAGCCTCTCCACCACCTCTATCCACCTCCATCCAAGCCCCACAGCCATTAGCCCTCTCCCCATTGCAGCCCCTTCACCCCTCCCACCACTATCAACTTCATTCACCAACCTACTCTATCCAGTTCGCAGGCAGCAGAAGAAGCTCCACTTGCAGAGATTTCCCCGGTGTTGTCCGATGTTATCTGGAGGTGCATCATACATTGCCGGAACGGTCTTCCAGTCTTCTTCGCAAGCAAGGTGGAATCGTATCATTCCGACTTCCCTACAGATCGTGGTGCCCATTCTCGTCCAACTGCACAACCGGGACCAGAACCTGGACCAGAGCTGTAGTGCAGAAGCTACCACGGCCACACCCCTCAACTTCTGAAGGCGCCACTTGGCCGAGAGCTGATACTACAAGACATCTACCATCACCAATAAGCAGCATCCCGTTCGGCATCAGGAAAAGCAGTTTCCAATTTTTCTCTCCCAGGTGCGCAGAACAGGCCATCAAGGTCTTGTCCTGACCCGCCCTCACTCAACGGACCTCTCCTCGCCACCCCGACGTCGTCTGGTGCCCATCTTAGTTGCTGCTCGGAGAAGACTCATCCACGGTCGTCCTTGACTTGGTCCTGCCACGTTTGGACTTCCGGAGCTGCCGTGGTGACTAGATCCATATGCCGCTACACCCAGGGAGCAGTCCGAGTCTGATCGCAGGGACCCTGTTCCAGAGCCCGTCCCGGCCGGTGTCGACTTCGGAAGCGCCAACAAAAATTCACAGACGTACCTGGGTCTGTCAGTGACGTTTTGGCGCCAGTCTCGTCCAATTCTGAGTTCGGAGGAGTGCACGGCGGCGACCACTCCGCCCCCCTGTTCTGCTGTTCCAGACCGGGACAGAATCGGTAAGGTGCTACATCGGCGCGATCTACGCTAATCTCCCCTCCCCGCCTGGCCGGCTTAGCGCCCCTCCCTGCGTGGAGGTAGTGTTTGCTTGTACCCTACTCTCCCCACCCCAAGTTCCCCCTCTTGCGTGAGGAGTAGTGCATGTATTAGCAGATCATCGGCCGAAGCTCCATCGGCGCGGCGTGCGGGTAACCCACGCTTCCCCGCTCGCCCTCGTCTCCGGCTGGGATCGGCGTCTTCACGCCGATCATGTGAGCTCCTGGTTGCGCTCCTCTTGGTTAGCACTTCTTGCTTAACTAGTATTGCTTCTTAGTTCCGTCGGTGGCGAGGGAGTGCCCGATCCAAAATCAATAAAATCGAGTGTCCACCGCGGGGTGAGTTGTGAGAGAGCCACTACATCCCACGCCCTTGGCGTGCTGGCCGCCCACGGAATTAGGCATCCTAGGCCCTTAGGGGTTCATCCCAAGCTAGTCAAATCCCCGGAAAGGCGAGGTCCATCCTCGGACCCTTACCACGATCGCCGGTCCACCTACGGACCCTGGTGTGCGCGACGCGGGTGAATCCGCTTGAGTGGGTCCGCCGTTCGGTTCGATTGCTTACAAATTTAAAGTCCGAGGGATCGTATCACATCAAATGGTATCAGAGCATCATCATCCTTAGGCGTGTCACATCAAATGGTATCAGAGCAAGTTCACAACTTGTCTCTCTACAAGTTGGTCCTAGGGCGCACTCGCATTTAGAGTCAGTATTGGGCCACCCAGTGCATCATCATGTACACTCCACATTGGTTAAGTCCCCTCAACACGGCCTCCCACAAGAGTCCGATTGACCCCCTCCTCATGGACATCATCCTAGAAGGGGAGCTTAGTTTTGACGGATCTAGTCCTAATGCCTACCTAAAGTGGGAGACTACCATGGATAAACACTTTGATAGGACTAGGACTTATGAACACGCTAGAGTCCGCAGGGCCACAGGGTGGCTTCGGGGACAAGCCAAGAAGGAGTGGGATCGCGTAGTGGGCTTAAGAAGGATTTGGAGGCAAGAACCCATAGGATCATGGGAAGAGATGAAGATTGAGCTTAGGAAGATCTACGCTTCCCGACCTTCCCACTCCAACCTTGAGAACTATAACCCGAGGAGCACTCCCACTCCTCCTTTCTCTCCCAGTCAACCCAAGACCACCCTTAAGACCCAAACTCCACCACCCAAAAGACCCTTAGATTCATTGGAAGAGATAAGGATTGAGATAAGGAAGATCTTCACTCCCCGACCTTCCCACTCCTACCTTGAGAACCATAACCCGAGGAGCACTCCCACTCCTCCTTTCTCCCCCAGTCAACCCAAGGCCACCGTTAGGGTCCAAACTTCACCACCCCGGGTACACCATGCCCCAACTTTCATCACCCCATCCCCAAAAGACCTTTCCATTCCCTTGGAGAGTAAGACCCCCACACCCCAAAGGGATAAGATTGTAATCGAGGAACATGAGGCCTCCCCAGATTGGGAAGAAGAATACGAGTCACAATGTCATGAGTTAGGCCAAGAAGATCCCATCCCATGTGGAAGAAGCATCATGGCTCACTCCACCCTCACCATTCAAACCCACATGGACCCCATGTCCACCCCTCCACCTAGGCCCGTGACAGCCACCATTCCCCAACACCTTCCGCTTCCAACTCCTATCCTACCTAAACCTAGCCCTCCACTACTTCCACTCCCAACCCCAACCCAAGTCCGGCCTCACTCACCACCCTGGGTACACCATACCCCAACCTTTATCATCCTGCCCTCAAAGGACCCACTCACCTCCTTGGTAGAGGAACCCATACCCGACCCCATGGTAGTGAACACTCCGGACCAAATCCCCGCCATGGAGACCACCCATGTCCAAAAAGAAGAAGAACCCACACATGGTGGTCTTCACCTTACACCACCCTCTCTAGATGGGACCGAGATCATCTTAGGAGAACCCCTTATTAATTGGCTAAAGGAGAGCCCAATTAGAGAGATCACAGCCCATGTTTTCTCCCCCATGGAGCGAAACTTTCCCATAGTTCCCTTCTCCTCCTATCACACTACCATCTGATGCGGGACGAGACCACGGACACGACAAGCTCGCCATCGTCCCTTAACGAGGGAAGCATCGGACGTGCGCGGTTGAGAAACCGGCAAGAGCTAGGGTGGTCGGCTCTCTCTTTCGTGCCCGGATCGGGTCACGGGACGGTAACGCTCTCTCTCGCAGCAGTGGTGATAAAAATAGAAAGCGAACTAATTACCCTATCATGCTCTCTAGCAGTGGCATAAATAAGCATATATGAAATTAAGCAAAATGCCAAGTAAGGGAGCGAATGCGATACCTCCACGCGCTCGGTGTGGGGATGACGGACCCGACCGAAAACTCGTACTCCCAAGAAACTTAACACACAATAACTACAGCAATGGGAACATGCCCACTCCACGCAGGGAGGTAAAGGGCTATACAAATGGGCCCGGGAGGACTGAATTCGGGTTGACGGGCAGCTTCTTGTGTTGATTCGGCTACACGCGTGTTCACGACCGTGGGGCCCACGTGCTGTCCGGAGGGGCCGTGTGGGACCCGGTGGTACCGCTGTAGTGGAGACACTTGGAGAAGCGCTCCCCGGGCTGGCGGCACGCTGGTTCGCCGGCCGGAGGCCGGGCGGCTCCGTTCGGCACCGGTCGGAAAAACCAATTGGAAATCTGCCGGTTCTGTATTTCAGCGCGCGCTCCGGCGAGAACGGACGCTGCGATCAGCACCGGTATCGGAATGCGACGAGATCAGAGCCGTTGGAAAGCTGCTTCGAAGTACTACAATCAAGTGGCAGTAATAAAAATTCACCAGATTTGTACTTTGTGTTGGCGAATTTTATATGCTACTATTGTACAGTAACCGAAGACTCAGATCTGCAGAGAACTTTCCTTTTGATTGCCTTTGACCGTGAAGTAGATGTCCGAATTTGAAGATGTATTCTTCAAAAAGATTGTAGGAAATCGAACAAGGAAACCAGGACTATTTTTGGATCTTGCTTTGGAGGTAATGGTGATTTGTTATGATTTTGGAAGTGGAGGGTGGTCGGATCTGGGATCTAACTAAAAACACTATATCAGAGGATGAACACGAATTTCTAAAAATAGATAGAAGGCCGATAAAAAATTAAGAAAATTTGTGGAGGTAGGGGGTGATGGACAGAACTCCTAGTAAAATTGGGAGGGTTTAAAAAATCAAATAGATGGTCGGAGGGGGAGAACTCAAAGGTTCTATCACTGTAGATAGAAACCTGGCAGATCTTGGATGACAGGTTGGACGAAAATGTAAAAATACTAAAAGATGGGATTTTGGCATGAAAATTTAGATGGATCTTGGGATGCAAGGGCGGAACACACCATAAAAAATTCAGATCAATCCATGCTCGTGGATGAGACAGAAAATTCATGGAAGCGTCTGTGGTCGGACGAAGATAGAACTGCAGAGGCGGCTCGATGGCGGCACGAACGGCGGCGGCGGCGGCACAGACGATCACCGGAGGTTGAGAGGAGATGATAGAAGGTAGAATCACTCTAGAACTTGAGGTTGGAGGAGAGGAACCAGAGGGAGAGGGGCTGGGGTGCAAGAAGCTCCTTGGATTTCACAAATTTTTTTGATTTTTCATTGAATTTCACATGAAAATACAAGCTTATATATGGTTTACATCAAATGCAATGTGAACCCTTAGATCTAGGGAAGAGGATTGAAGGGCTGGGATTGCATTCTAATAACACACAAAAAAATATTAAACTAAGGCAAGTTGAATGGGGCGCCCCTTGACCATGTAGTAGAAGGTTGAATGGGGTAGGTGGGATGGGTGTAGAATGTTGACATTCTTAACCCTTTGTCTACCCATGTGGCATATGACTAGTCCAACCTTCTAGATGTCCAGCTAGGATGGTTGACCAGCCCCACAAGGTGACATGGACCAATGGGAAAGGGATGAGGGCCCCCTTGCTGGTCCTACTGTATAATTGCGTAAAAACCCACACAATCTACGGGAGTGACGCATTGGCCGATAAAGCCGTACAATTGCGCGTATACTTTCCCGTGGATATAAACACAAACTAAAAGGACATAAATGTAATAAAAAGGTACAAGCTCGGTGTCGATTCCCATCAACTCTCCTTGGGTGGGAGGAACTCGACACCGTCGAGTAGGGGTAGGGATGCTCGAGTACCCCGGCGGATCCGTCACCGTGCCAAGTAGCACGGGTATGCTCCGCTCCAAGTGATCGTCACCTGCTCATTCCATATATACTCGATATGCGAACTGCTATGGGCTAAAGGTGGTCACTCCGAAGGGGCACTCTCAAAAGGGAAGAAAACAGCTCAAAGACTCACTAGGAATCACCGCTGAGTCCCTATAGGTGACTGATCCGGGTATAGATGTGGAACCGATCCCATACTCATCAAGTGAGTCCACTCGCCTCTTACTCATAAGAGACCGACAACGAGCTTGCACAAGACTCATGCAGACTTACCATGCAATACACACAACAATCGACTCGAAACACACCACACAAACAAACCACACAAGAAAAACACACCGACTCATATATGACCCTAGACTAAGATGGTGACACAAGCCCACTAGGTGGCGGCATCCTGGGCGGCTGGTGAGCCATCCAACTCTCCCCCCAAGGCATAGTACTCATCGGCTAGTGCGTCATCGGCCTCATAATTGACACACTCAAGCTCGGGAGGTGCGGGCTCTCTAACACCTAAGGCTAGGGTGGCGCGAGCGGGACACTCGCTGGCAAAGTGGCCAAATCCATGACAGTGGAAACACTGCACTCTCGACCGACTACTCTCTCCTATAAAAGGGGCCTTACCCTTATCATCCCGTCGGGTAGGGGGTGTAGGCAGCAAAGGGGGAGATGTAGGTGCCTTGGACAATAGTGGAGGGGGTGCTGGTGCCAGAGGACGGGCTATAGGAGCCGGGGAATGGGCAACGGGTGCCGGTGGTTGGGGTGGGAATAGATCCCGAGGTGGAGGAGGACAAGGCCGTGGAGCAAAGTGCTCCTGACGGGTGGGCTCCTGAGATCGAGCCATGGGAGGCCGCTGATGTGGGCCTATGGAGTGACGGGGCTCGGTACTAGGGAGAGGGGTGGGGCCCAACCGATGGCTAGACTCGAACTCTCCCTCAAATTGCTCCATCTCGAGAGCAACCTGGTATACCTCTTCCAACGTCTTGGCATTGCGGCGGAAAAGCTCATACTGGTAGTGTGGCCGCAAACCACGTCGAAAGCGGGACACGGGCATGGTACTCTCTTCCGTGACACCACATTGTAGAAAGTACTCATCAAACTCCGTGATGTATTCGGAGACGGACCGGTCTCCCTGGCTAAGACTTTGCCATCTATCGATGAGTCGCTGGCGGTATGTGGGAGGAAGGTACTTTTGCCGAAGCTTATTCTTCATCTCGGCCCATGTGTCGATCGGGAGTTCTAGCCGCTGAAGTAGTAGGCTCTCCACATTCTTCCAATAGGTTTGTGCCTGCCCCATGAGTTTCATGGTGGCGAATCGGACCCTTCGACGCTCCGACATATCATACCACTCAAAGTAACGGTCCATGCCGAACTCCCAATCTAGGTAGACTTTCGGATCCAAAGACCCGTAAAAAGCGGGAGGGTCCGCTCGCACGGTCTTAAGGACCCGGTCATCATCCTCATCTCGTTGTGGCTGAAAACCACGACGGCGTTGACCATATCCCTCATAGGCATTGTCGGAACCATAGTCCTCGAGACCAAGGTCACGGTGCGGTAGTTGGGGAACCCGAGGAAGGGCGGGTGGAGGAGCTTGTGGTGGCTAGTTTTGGGCCGCGGGAGCGGCCTGGACTTGGGCCATGGGAGCGCGTTGGACTTGGGCCACCGCGGGAGGAGGTGCGGGTGGGCCTTGGGCTGCCCCTGGAGGGTCCCCGTGTGACATCCTATCTAACCGCCCAACGAGGTCTTGGACCGACCTGTCGGAGGTCTCCAAGCGCCCCTCCATGGCTCTAAGGCGACCATCCATATTATCGGAGAAAGTCCGAAAGTTAGCATCGGATTGGTCCAACCTAGTCATAATGGCCATCATCGCCTCTTGTAGGGAGTGGAAGTCTCCCGAGGTATCCCGTGGGTTGGCCATAGGTGGTGGTGGGGGTGAGTACTGAGTACCCCGATGAGTGGGCATGCAAACACACCGACTAGAAGATGCCGACTAAAGCAAAACACACTAATGCAAAATGATGCGCCTAGACTTAACCAAAACGTGGTACGCGGCGAAGGTAATCGACCCGAAGGTCACTCGCGCAAGTGTGCGGCCTTCCCGATAGGCGTAGCCTAATGTTCGGACAACACCTTTTGATATACCGAGTAAAGGGATGCAATGCAAAAAGATACTTTTTTTTTTGTTTTAAAACAATGATGACCCTAAACACGACTAAGACGTAAATGACTAATGAATGACACTTTTTTTTTATTTGGACACCCTAGACTCAAACTCGCACTAATACCAAATTGATGCGGGACAAGACCACGGACACGACAAGCTCGTGATCGTCCCTTAACGAGGGAAGCGTCGGACGTGCGCGGTTGAGAAACCGGCAAGAGCTAGGGTGGTCGGCTCTCTCTTTCGTGCCCGGATCGGGTCACAGGACGGTAACACTCTCTCTCGCAGCAGCGGTGATATAAATAGAAAGCGAGCTAATTACCCTATCATGCTCTCTAGCAGTGGCATAAACAAGCATATATGAAATTAAGTAAAATGCCAAGTAAGGGAGCGAATGCGATACCTCCACGCGCTCGGCGTGGGGACGACGGACCCGGCCAAAAACTCGTAGTCCCGGGAAACTTAACACACAATAACTACAGAAATGGGAACATGCCCACTCCACGCAGGGAGGTAAAGGGCTATACAAATGGCCCCGGGAGGACCAAATTTGGGTTGACGGGCAGCTTCGTGTGTTGATTCGGCTACACGCGTGTTCACGACCGTGGGGCCCACGTGCTGTCCAGAGGGGCCGTGTGGGACCCGGTGGTACCGCTGTAGTGGAGACACTTAGAGAAGCGCTCCCCGGGCTGGCGGCATGCTGGTTCGCCGGCCGTAGGCCGGGCGGCTCCGTTCGGCACCGGTCGGAAAAACCGATCGGAAATCTGCCAGTTCTGTATTTCAGCGCGCGCTCCGGCGAGAACGGACGCTGCGATCAGCACCGGTGTCTGAATGTGACGAGATCAGAGCCGTTGGAAAGCTGCTTCGAAGTGCTACAATCTAGTGGCATTCATAAAAATTCACCAGATTTGTACTTTGTGTTGGCGAATTTTATATGCTGCTATTGTACAGTAACCGAAGACTCAGATCTGTAGAGAACTTTCCTGTTGATTGCCTTTCACCGTGAAGTAGATGTCCGAATTTGAAGATGTGTTCTTCAGAAAGATTGTAGGACATCGAACAAGGAAACCAGGACTATTTTTGGATATGGCGTTGGAGGTAATGGTGATTTGTTATGATTTTGGAAGTGGAGGGTGGTCGGATCTGGGATCTGACTAAAAACACTGTATCAGAGGAAGAACACGAATTTCTAAAAATAGATAGAAGGCTGATAAAAAATTAAGAAAATTTTTTGAGGTAGGGGGTGATGGACAGAACTCCAAGTAAAATTGGGAGGGTTTGGAAAAATCAACAAGATGGTCGGAGGGGGAGAACTCAGAGGTTCTGTCACTGTAGATAGAAACCTGGCTGATCTGGGATGACAGGTTGGACGAAAATGTAAAAATACTAAAAGATGGAATTTTGGCGTGAAAATTTAGGTGGATCCTGGGATGTAAGGGCTGAACACACCATAAACAATTCAGATCAATCCATGCTCGTGGCTGAGACAGACACTTCGTGGAAGCATCTGTGGTCGGACGAAGATAGAACTGCAGAGGCGGCTCGATGGCGGCACGAACGGCGGCGGCGGCGGCACAGACGATCACCGGAGGTTGAGAGGAGATGATAGAAGGTAGAATCACTCTAGAACTTGAGGTTGGAGGAGAGGAACCAGAGGGAGAGGGGCTGGGGCGCAAGAAGCTCCTTGGATTTCATAAAATTTTCTGATTTTTCATTGAATTTCACATGAAAATACAAGCTTATATATGGTTTACATCAAATGCAATGTGGACCCTTAGATCTAGGGAAGAGGATTGAAGGGCTGGGATTGCATTCTAATAACACACAAAAAATATTAAACTAAGGCAAGTGGAATGGGGCGCCCCTTGACCATGTAGTAGAAGGTTGAATGGGGTAGGTGGGATGGGTGTAGAATGTTGACATTCTTAACCCTTTGTCTACCCATGTGGCATATGACTAGTCCAACCTTCTAGATGTCCACCTAGGATGGTTGACCAGCCCCACAAGGTGACATGGACCAATGGGAAAGGGCTGAGGGCCCCCTTGCTGGTCCTACTGCATAATTGCATAAAAACCCACACAATCTACGGGAGTGACGCATTGGCCGATAAAGCCGTACAATTACGCGTATACTTTCCCGTGGATATAAACACAAACTAAAAGGACATAAATGTAATAAAAAGGTACAGGCTCGGTGTCGATTCCCATCACCATCCAATCCTCCTACCAAATAGAAACTTTAGGAGACCTCCTTCACGGCCTAGCATGGCAAGTGGAGCTGACTGGTATGTTGACCACGGTGATTGACCGACCTAAGAGCCTTGACCTCCTACACCTATGTGTCGGGTCCATCTCCTCAATCTACACTGTGGGTTGCTACACTAGTGACCTTCTTTTACTCCTCCCTACACCCGATGAGCCCGATGCTCTCCACAAACTTGAGTTGCTTATCTCAGGTAGAACAACCAACCCTCCATTCATGGCCGACCATTCCACCGAAAACTTTGGCTCGATCACTTTACTAGAGGAGGAGAATCCGCCATCAAGGGGTTGTGAGGACCAAAAGGACCTAGAGTTCCTCTCCTTAGGTGACCCTTACCATGACCCCTTCGATCCCTTCCTATACCCACCCACCTTACTCACCACCAACCTGTCCCTACCCCATCCAACCTTATTGGACCAAGCCCACTCCATTTTCCTAGACCCCTTTGACCCCTATGAGTGGAAAATACCGCACCAAGCCATACACATAGAAGGAGCCATTTGGATGGGAATGCATGTGCCACTACATTTTGCATCATTTGGTAGGGCTAGTAAGCCCAGTCATCTCATACATATCACTCACACTGTAGGCCCAATGCATGACTGGCTCACATTTGGATGTGCTGGTCCTCCCACATTCGTCATAACTCTTAAGCATGAAAGGAGCATACATGGATGTCCGGGTCCCCCGGTAATTATCACAATCATGCACGATAGATCCACCTATGGTGTCCCCGGCCCCCCCGAGTCCATAAGAGTCTTCATCACATCTATGCATGATAGGTCTATGTACGGTTGCCCCGGTCCACCTTTGCATGCTATCCACTTTCACACCCACTCACCGCATTATGATGCATGGCATGAGCATACACGCAAGCAATTCTTGACGAGCGGTGAGGTTCACAAAGAGCAGACAAGAGCTCGCGAGCGCCGCTTGGAATTCCAAGTAGGTAATCTGGTGATGATGACATTGGAGTGGCTCTACCCTAGGGTCACCTCCAATTCGAGGGCACGTAGACTTGGACCTTCCCAATTTCCGAGTGACTTTGACAACCCGGCTATCAGGTTGGACTTACTAATGGGTTTTGGGATTCACCCCATTTTCTACGTGGCGGATCCGGCACCCTATATGGGCACTGCGGAGGATCCTAGTGAGTGCCTCGAGCCTTTATCTTCCTTTGAGAGGGACACCCTCGGAGAGCCACCAAAAATCAGCCTGAGAGTCCGACGTGTGCACACGGAGGCAATACTAGGCAGGCAGGGTTCCATCGCCAGCAAGAGGGTGCGCCTGAGCCACCTCGAGAGGATGAAGGACCGTACCCTGGTCGCGGACGCAGGGTTGAGTTTGGAGGTTGAGGTTCACTCTGAGCTGTTTGAGAGGACCACTTCCCCGGTGGGCCCATACTCGAAGGAGTCGAGTTTTCCGCACCCCGGGGGTATGATGAGGACATCACTAACACTTTCATATGATCGAGGATCCCGATGCTCGCCACCTATGCTACATCTTGTTCGCCACTTTATTCCGAGTCATATGATGTATTTTTCATTTTCTTATTATGTAATTTTCCTTTTATTTGAGTCAAGTCCCTAGGTTAAGGTGTCATCTACCTAGGTTAATTGGCATTAGAGTGGTTAATGAGTCAGTTGGGCCCAATTATATGGGCTAGGCCCAGGGGCGCCCCCTTCCCCTTGGTTTAGTGTTAGAAGTCCAAAAGTTAGGGACCTAAGTTAAATTGTGGGATTCCTATAAATAGGACCCCAATCCCTCATTTGTAAGGTAATGAAGTATTGAGAAAAGTTTATGCACAAGAATTGTCTCCTCTCTCTCTCTCTCTCTCTAAAGGGGGCGAACCCCTCTCTCTCTCCTCCCCTCTCTCTCCAAATTTCAAAATTCACTCTCTCTCCTCCCTATTCACCTCTAATTAAGACCCCTCCTCCTTCCCCATACCTCCCATTTAATCCCCCTCCAACCCCTAGGTGGAAGCCCCTTCTCCTAGGCACCTCTCCCTCCTCCCAAGCAACATTTCCCCTTCCCCATACAACCCTTCATTTTCCCAAGAGAGAATCCCCTCTCCCAAGTAACCTTTCCCCTCCCCAAGGCAACTCCTCCCCTTCCCAAGGCCACATTAACAAACCCCACATTAAACTCAGTTCAAATTTCCCTCTCCCTCCAAGCCACTTGCGCCCCCCCTCTCTCTCTCTCACCCTCCACCCTTGGCCGTAACCCCCTCCCCCTCCACCTGCTAGCTGCGACCCAGCCCTCTTCTCCAGCTTCTCCACCACCTCTATCCACCTCCATCCAAGCCCCACAGCCATTAGCCCTCTCCCCATTGCAGCCCCTTCACCTTTCCCACCACTATCAACTTCATTCACCAACCTACTCTATCCAGTTCGCAGGCAGCAGAAGAAGCTCCACTTGCAGAGATTGCTCCGGTGCTGTCCGATGTCATCTGGAGGTGCACCATACATTGCCGGAAAGGTCTTCCAGTCTTCTTCGCAAGCAAGGTGAATCGTCTCATTCTGACATCCCTACAGATCGTGGTGCCCATTCTCGTCCGACTGCGCAACTGGGACCAGAACCTGGACCAGAGCTGCAGTGCAGAAGCTACCACGGCCACACCCCTCAACTTCTGAAGGCGCCACTTGGCCGAGAGCTGCTACTACAAGACATCTACCATCACCAACAAGCAGCATCCCGTTCGGTATCAGGAAGAGCAGTTTCCAATTTTTATCTCCCAGGTGCGCAGAACAGGCCATCAAGGTCTTATCCTGACCCCCCCTCATTCAACGGACCTCTCCTCGCCACCCCGACATTGTCTGGTGCCCATCTTAGTTTCTACTCGGAGAAGACTCGTCCACGGTCATCCTCGACTTGGTCCTACCACGTTTGGACTTCAGGAGCTGCCATGGTGACTAGATCCATCTGCTGCTACACCCAGGGAGCAGTCCGAGTCTGATCACAGGGACCCTGTTCCAGAGCCCATCCCGGACGGTGTTGACTTCGGAAGCGTTAACAAAAATTCACAGACGTACCTGGGTCTGTCAGTGACGTTTTGGCGCCAGTCTCGTCCAATTCTGAGTTCGGAGGAGTGCACGGCGGTGACCACTCCGACCCCCTGTTCTGCTGTTCCAGACCGGGACAGAATCGGCAAGGTGCTACATCGGCGCGATCCACGCTAATCTCCCCTCCCCGCCTGGCCGGCTTAGCGCCCCTCCCTGCGTGAAGGTAGTGTTTGCTTGTACCCTACTCTCCCCACCCCATGTTCCCCCTCCTGCGTGAGGAGTAGTGTATGTATTAGCAGGTCATCGGCCGAAGCTTCATCGGCGCGGCGTGCGGGTAACCCACGCTTCCCCGCTCGCCCTCGTCTCCGGCTGGGATCGGCGTCTTCACACCGATCAGGTGAGCACTTGGTTGCGCTCCTCTTGGTTAGCACTTCTTGCTTAACTAGTATTGCTTCTTAGTTCCGTCGGTGGCGAGGGAGTGCCCGATTCAAAATCAATAAAATCAAGTGTCCACCGCGGGGTGAGTTGTGAGAGAGCCACTACATCCCACGCCCTTGGCGTGCTGGCCACCCACGGAATTGGGCATCCTAGGCCCTTAGGGGTTCATCCCAAGCTAGTCAAATCCCCGGAAAGGCGAGGTCCATCCTCGGACCCTCACCACGATCGCCGGTCCACCTACGGACCCGGGTGTGCGCGACGCGGGTGAATCCGCTTGAGTGGGTCCGCCGTTCGGTTCGATTGCTTGCAAATTTAAAGTCCGAGGGGTCGTATCACATCAAATGGTATCAGAGCATCATCATCCTTAGGCGTGTCACATCACTATCCACGAATCTACCTTGATATCCTACATGTTAGGGTGCTAGGCCCGGATACAGAGGGGGGCTCAATGTATCCCTCTAGAAAATATAGCCCAAATTAAAACTCTAAAGCTCAGATATGCGGAATAAAGACTAATGAGCTTTCCAAGATGAAATGATAAGGCAACAAATGAACAAACAGTTGGACTGCACCAATGCAGCCACCTGAACAACCAAAAACGAAGGCAGAGCTAAACAACCCAAACACACCTAGCAGAATACAATGCTCAAAAATAACTCTCTAGATAATGCAACTAGCCAAGCATGCACAACCTGTGAATGGGAGGTAGAAGATATGGAGCTAACGCAAGGCAAACCACTGCACAAATAATTTCAAGGTGGTTCGGTCCTCCAGACCTACATCCACCCCTCACTCCCAACCGGAGTGAGGCTTCACTAGCCAATGCTAGAACCAAGCAGACTTAGTCTGCGAACAGTTGCTGACACACAGCTTGACCAGGGGAACAAACTCCCCTCTTCCTCCCAACCGGAGGGACACCCCAAGTGACTCCCAGTCACTTGGAAACCAGAGGTCGAAGACCTCTCTTCCTCCAGACCAGGAGGGACCCAACCAGTGACTTCCAGTCACCAGCAAACCAGAGGTCGAAGACCTCTCTTCCTCCAACCGGAGGGACCCCTGGACTTGCAAGCCACAAGCCCAGAACCGGAGACAAGTCTCCCTTCTCCTGAATCCACAGGAGGAACCCGATCCCCAGCAGGGCAATCGGAAGAACAAGACTAACAAAAGAAACAAAAGAAAAAATACAGAAACATAAAAAGCACAGCAACAAAAGCTGGAAATGAAACACAATAGTCGTTCTGGATTTGATCCATGAACAGACTGAACTGATATGCAATAGACTCTCTCCTCCTCTTTTTTTCTTCCTCTTCTTTCTGCTTCTCTCTCTTCTCTCTTTCTTCTCACTTCTCACGAACACTATCTCTCTCTCTATCTCTCTTTCTTTCTCTTCTGCTCTCCTTTTCTCTCACGCTGTTCTCTCCTTCTTCTCTTCAACTCTTTTTCTTCTTCTTTTCTTTTTCTGGATCGAAAGGCTTTCTGCTCTCCAGGCTTCTTCTTCGATCGGTCTTCTACAGAGGATGAAGGCTCATATATATATAGCAGCAGCAGGCACACTGGGCGCGTGTGGCTTCAACATTTCCTGCCCTAGAAGTTCAGACCACGTGGCAGCATCCTGGTATCTCATCCATCCTTGGATCACGAGCCAGGCACCTCGGATCACGTGCCCTGTGAAACTCAAGTCTGCTGCGTTAACTCCATCAGTTTGCTGCGTTGACGCATTGATACGTTCCAGTGAGCAAACAGCCTAGCCTTTTTAACTGCTGCGTCGACGCTTCCAACCCATGGCGTTGACGCATTGATGCGTTCCAGTGAGCAACCAACCTAGCCTTTTTAACTGTTGCGTCGATGCTGCTCCACTGCTGCGTTGACGCGTAGGTGATCCAGTGATCAGGTCTTCAGCAGATATATGTGCTGCGTTGACGCTCTCAGCATGCTGCGTTGACGCTGGCAATGTACTCCAGAGGCTGCAATAAGGGATACTTGAACTGCTGCGTCCACGCTGCTTGATCAATGCGTTGACGCACCAGAATAATCTAGGAGCTTCCTTCTTGATTGTTTGAACTGCTGTGTCCACGTGTCAGCATTTCAGCTTCTTGGATCATGTGCCAAGTCTTGATGGCCTGAATCATCTACAGACAGACAGAGGTAAATGAACTTAGTTCAGACGAATGTATATACTTAAGCAGAGCCGCCAGTCTATGGTCTTGAACAGTGCAGCGAGTGTAGAGACTTGGTAAAACAAGGTCCAGTGTATAGACTTCAGTTAAGTTCAGGCCTCTAACAACGAGTGTATAGACTTGGGCCTAACAATTGAATGTATAGAGTTGAAACCTAACAACCCAATGTGTAGACTTGAAGCTTGGAAGGATGTACACACTTAACCTTTGAGGAACGATGTATAGACTCTGAACGTGAAGCCAGGCTGTATAGACTTTAAATCCTAAAGGCAGTGTATGGACATCACGACGTGTAGACTTGGAAACGTGAAAGCTACAGTGATGGAGTGTACACACTTGACCAATTCAAAGGCAAATCGAGTGTACAGACTCTGAGTCCAAACCCAACGGCTGTACAGACTTAGAATGTGAAGACTGATGTACAGACTTCATTAATCAACCAGGCTGCACAGTCCACTGTATAGACTTTGCCACAGTCTAATGTATAGACTTGAAGAAACTGAACTGAAGAGTCGACGCATCAGCTCAAGGAGTTGACGCACTACTGTGTGGACAGAGACAAATATGACTGGAGAGTCGACGCATCAGCACAATGCGTTGACGCACTGCTGTGGAGACCGTGCAGACAGAGTTTAGACAGAATTAAATAGAGCATGTTATCTGACAGCCATATGGACTCCATTCACTTACATGATAAACATGAATTAATCGAGCATATAAAAGACACAGCAAGATGACTCACAGTGATTAACTCACATCAAAAGTCAATCATCAAAACCACCATTAAAACCATCATCAAAACCACATGGGCACAACACTACATGAGTTTGTTCTTGGAATTCCATGGCTATCACTAAAGTTGTTGTCTAGATATTACATGTAACAATGTCCGCACATATAGGGCCCGATCTGGTCCTGGGAGGAGCACCCGAAAGTACTTGTGCCCATGGGAGTTATATTGATCACGGTGTGGCATTGCACTGAAGTACTTGCTTGAATCTACGACACCCCACTATCCCTCTCTCTCTCGCGTGCTTGACTTGATTGACTTGACACGACTTGCGTGGCCCGGAATGGGCAAAGTACTTGCTTGTTAATAGCCATTACCTCATGACATGAAAAAACTGTATTGATATACTTGGTACTCGTTCAAATACTTGAAACCTTGAATACTTGAAATTCCCTATCTTGGATCAACAGTACATGTTATTTCCTCTCGTTATCATGTTCAATTCCGTATCGTTCTATTTTACATGATTGACATGCTAGACTTGCATTTTCATTTGGAAGAGGTAATTACTTAAACCAATTGCTAGTTCTTGAGATATAATTCCTACTGAACGTTCGCTCATCAAGTTCTTTTCCCCAAACCTTTCAGGTAATACGGACCCTGACTCAGACTCGGATGGGCAGGAGCAAGAGTGACGAGCGTAGAATCTGCAAGCATCATGCTACTACACCTTATCGTGTCGAGTGGTCCTGAGTTTATTCTTGGAGTCTTGTCGTTAGAACTTATGTTATTTCAAGAGTTGTAACATTTAAGGCTTGTGGGCCTGATTAGTAATGTTAAGTCTTGGAGTTATGTGACTTTGTTTAATGGTTAAGTTGTTATCAATGGTATCAGTACTTGGTTATGTTTTAAAATTCTTGTCTTATTGCGCACTCTGTTATGATGTTGAAATTCTACTTGCTCTGATTGATATGATTGATATAAACTCGTCACGTTCTCCCCGGGTTCCTTCCGCGCTCGGGGCGTGACAGTTTTTGTAGTATCAGAGCCTAGGATTTCAAGTTCTAGGAAACCCAAGTCCAAGGTTAGGTCTATCCCTAAACTGTGAGGATGGGTAGCACCATGGGTAAAGTCCTTGTAGGGCTTCCGACTACAAATTTCAACATGAAACTAATTAAGGTTAACTACTTGTAGGACTATGGCTGTTGAACGCGCACAATGGCGTGAGATGCAACGAACTGTTTAGGTCCTGACCTAGGCCTTACAACAAGTGGCTCAAGGTGGGGCACACCATGGAGCTGGCGACCTCCATCGGAGTTTTAGAAATCTCAACCCTCCAAAGTTCGTAGGTTCATCAAATCCCGAGGATGCGGAGAATTGGATAAAGGAGATCGAGCGAATCTTCCGCGTCATGTAATGCACGGATGGTGAAAAGGTGCTTCTGGCCACGTTCCAACTGTAATGGGACGTCCGTGCTTGGTGGGAGTCCGTTGAGGCCACCTTGCTCGAAGATCATGTTACTTTGGCCGACTTTGTCAACCACTGCAATAGCAAGTATTTCTCCGACCGTGTTCAGGAGAAAAAGGCCGCGGAATTTACTGCCTTGAAGCAACGATCCCTGTCGGTGGCCGACTACGAGGCCCAGTTCTCCAGGTTATCTAGATATGCACCACACTTAGTATGCACTGAGAAGATGAAGGCAAGAAGGTTCTTGAATGGGTTACGACCCTAATATATCACTCAGCTCGCTCCCTTGGATACTCAAGTGTACTCAGAGATGGTGCGTCGTTCCCAGCTGCTAGAAGATGCTACAGAGTTATCTGACAAAATCCGTGGTAAGGATAAAAGGGAGAATGTCACAAGCCCCAACACTTTTAAACCGTCTTTCAAGAAGCGGGCCAATAATGGAGGTGAACCCTCCAAGGAGAAGAAATTCAAGAAGGGTAATAACAAACCTTTCTCCATCACGGCACCGCCAAAGGAGAATTGTAAATATTGCGACAAGCCGGGTCATCAGGCTGCGAAATGCTGGAGAAGGCTCGGAGCATGCCTTCGTTGTGGGAGTAAGGAACACCGTATTCTCGACTGTCCAATGATGAACGAGCAAAGTGAGCCGGAGACAAAGGAAGAGAAGCGTCCGGCAAAGAAGCAAGGACGTTTACAAGCTCTCCAAGAGACGGAACCAACCGAGGGTGGGTTGGTGGAAGGTATTTTGTCTGTCTACTCTAAATCTGCTCAAGTATTGTTTGATACTGGCGCCACACATTCTTTTGTTTCAAAGAAATTTGCTGCTTCATTCTCTATGGAACCTGAATGGATAAACTTGGTGATTTCTACCCCGTTAGGGAATGAGTCTGATGTCACTTTCCATTACCCAAACTGCAAGATTATAGTTAAAGGCCACAACTTACCTACAGATTTAATATGCTTAGACTTGAAGGAGTACGATGTAATTTTAGGGGCCGATTGGCTATCCACCCATCGGGTAACTGTAGACTGCCGAAATGGAAAAGTAACTTTTGTGGATTACTCGGAGTTAACTTACGTTACTCCCCGGAAGAGATAACCAGTCATCTCTGCTCTTCGAGCCCATAAACTTATCAACAAAGGATGTGAGGCATTCTTAGCATTTGTAACTGCCACGGAGGCTAAGGTAGCTAGACTAGAAGACATTCAAGTGGTTCAAGAGTTTCTCGATATTTTCCCTGAAGACTTGTCTGGTTTGCCACCAGAGAGAGAAGTCTCATTCACTATAGACCTTGTTCCGAGTGCCGGACCTGTTTCCAAAGCACCCTACAGAATGTCCCCCACAGAATTGAAGGAATTGAAGGAGCAACTTATGGAGCTATTGAAGAAAGGATTTATTAGACCAAGTACTTCCCCATGGGGAGCACCGGTGTTGTTCGTCAAGAAGAAGGATGGATCGATGAGGCTGTGCATCGATTATCGGCAGCTGAACCACCTCACTATCAAGAATAAATACCCACTGCCGAGGATTGATGAACTCTTCGATCAGATTTCTGGAGCAAAGTATTTCTTAAAAATTGATCTTCGATCAGGTTATCACCGATTGAGGATCAAGGATGAGGATATTCACAAAAATGCATTCCGAAGCAGGTACGGGCATTATGAATTTACTATTATACCTTTTGGACTAACAAATGCCCCTGCAGGTTTTATGCAGCTTATGAATAGCATCTTTAGACCGCATCTGGACAAATTTATTGTGGTTTTTATCGATGATATCCTGATATATTCAAAGTCTGAAGAGGAGCATGAAGTGCATTTGAGGATAGCATTGCAGATATTGAGGGATAATCAATTATATGCCAAATTTAGCAAATGCGAGTTTTGACTGGAAGAAGTGTCCTTCTTAGGACACGTAATTTCAAAGGATGGAATCTCAGTGAACCCCGCAAAGGTCGAAGCGGTAAAGAACTGGGAACAACCGACAAATGTAACAGAAATTAGGAGCTTCCTTGGTCTTGCTGGTTATTACCGGCATTTTATTAAAAACTTCTCGAAGATTGTAGTACCACTCCCCAGGCTGACCCGCAAGGAAGTGCCATATGAGTGGAATGAGGAATGTGAACGAAGCTTCCAAACATTGAAGGACCATTTGACCACTGCTCCGGTCTTGGCCCTTCCTATTGAAGGAGAGAAGTCCGAGGTATATACCGATGCTTCCGGTATTGGCCTCGGTTGTGTATTAATGCAACAGGGAAGAGTTATTGCATACTCTTCTAGGTAGTTGAAGAAGCATGAAGAAAACTACCCGGTGCATGACTTGGAGTTGGCCGCGGTAGTATTTGCACTAAAGATCTGGAGACACTATCTCTACGGAGAATAATTCACAGTATTCTCCGATCATAAGAGCCTCAAATATCTATTCTCTCAGAAGGAGATTAATATGAGACAACGTCGATGGCTGAAATATTTAAAAGACTTTGATTTCACTATTTAGTATCACCCCGGTAAAGGGAATTTGGTAGCTGATGCCTTGAGTCGAAAGCCGAGAGCCCTTATAGCCAGCTGTATGATACGGGAATGGAAACTATTAGAGGAATTCTCCATATTAAATATAAGCACGGACCAGAAAGACGGGTGTATTACTCTCTCTCACATGAGTGTGCATCCGGACTTGCTATCCGAAATCAAGAAGTTACAAGACGAAGATCCTGGAATGATTAAAATCAGGGAGAAACTTGATCAAAGAACCGGGTTCAAGCTGGCAGTTGATGGAAGACTAATGTTTCAGGAAAGGACATGTGTCCCGGACTGTCCTGAATTGAAAAGGAAAATTCTAGATGAAGCTCACCGCTCTAGGTATACCATTCATCCTGGAGCAACTAAGATGTACAAAGATTTAAAAAGAACTTTCTGGTGGCCGAACATGAAGAGGGAGGCTAGCGGAGAAGCAACTACTAGGGCCAGATATGGTAAGAAACACAACAGAAAAGGTTGAACTTATCCGAGAGAGACTCAAAGTAGCACAATCTAGACAGAAATCTTATGCAGATAATAGAAGAAGGGAATTAGAGTTCCAAGTTGGAGACCATGTTTACCTCAAGGTCTCACCCGGTCGAGGAATAAGAAGGTTCGGAGTTAAAGGTAAGCTTACACCGAGATTCATTGGTCCATTCGAAATATTGGAAAGAGTAGGCGAGGTAGCCTATCGTCTTGCTTTGCCTCCTCAATTGTCGGAAGTGCACAACGTATTCCACGTTTCTATGCTGAAGAAGTACGTGCACGACCCTTTCCACGTCATCAATCATAATGACTTGGTGATTCAGAAGGACCTCACTTATAAACAGAAGCCTATGAAGATTCTCGATCGAGAAGTTTGAGTTTTGAGAAACAAGACCATTCCCATGGTAAAAGTGCAGTGGAACAAATGCTTGGAACAAGAAGCTACATGCGAAACTGAAGAATCTATGCGAAGAAGATATCCAGAATTATTCTAGTCTGTAAGCGTCCTATACTCTCCATGTCTCCATTCATGCAGTTGAATTTGGGGACCAAATTCTTTTAAGTGGGGGAGGGTGTAGCACCCCTGACAATTAGAGGAATAAAAAATTTCCTAAATATATTAAAACTAAATAATTATACGCTTAATGGGCTTGACACACATTTGTATTTTAACAGCCAAAAAAAAAATGAATCGTCATATAAAACTAGCCATTTAGTTAATTGTATAAAAAATAAAACCTTAACCAAAATATTCCGATTCATGTATGATAATTGGGTTACAAATACCACTTTAATACAACCCCTAGATATATATACACTTAATAGGCCTTAAAACATAAGTTATATTTTATTTTTCCATTAATACCATTTTATAGAAACCTAAAATAAAAGCATGATACTCGAAGGCTTTCACCCATAGACCAAACCATATATATATATTAAAGCCCACTTCTTCTATAAACCAACTACCCATGAGCCCATGTATACACCCAAACCCTCATGCTAAGCCCATTTAATACACATGTATATATATTTGCCCCTACCCATAAACAAACCACGTGAGTTTCTCATAAAGCCAACCCTTAGGTGCATGCTCGGACGTGCTTTGTGTTATCTTTAGGGTTGTGAAAACCAAAATGGGCAGGCGGCGGTCTTATTAGCAGGAGATTAACCAAATGGAGTAATGCCCGGAATGATCGTAAAATCTTGCTCCCATTTACTCACCACCGCCGTTAGAAGATCACTTCTCTATAAAAACCTCTCCCCATCGAACATAGTAACCACAATTGCTGCTGCTGCTGCGTTCGAGCCCTCTCCTCCGCGTGCATCGTCGTCCTGCTACTGCCGTTGCCGAACGAGGGCGACGTCTGCATCCTCTTCCTCCTTGCTGGCTGTTACGAGAAGGCAGCACCTTCTCCATCCACTTCTTGATCTTCCTGCTTGCTGTTGCGTAAAGGGGCATCGTCTTCCCCTACTTCTTCATCATTTGCTGCATCCATCTGCTTCTTGCTGTGAAGAAAGCGGCATCCCACTACTTCCCCTTCTTCTTATTCATCTTCCTATACCACGTTCTGCACATCGGAAAGGTAGGTTTTCTCAATAATTGAAGCCCAAAGATAGTAGTAATTAATTTTACATGTTTAAAACTCATATTTTGTTATCATCATTTTGCTTAAGTTTAATCTACTGTTTAATTATTTTAATAAATTAAATAATCTCATCACGTTAAAAAAAAATTTTATAACCAAGTAATCACACACCAAAAATTCTGGATAAATATACTTTTAAAATTCTCATGATTACTCCTAAATTTTTATGCCTTATATGGTGTATTTACTATAAGCTTAAACAAGTTAAATGATTTAATGTATACGATCACGTTAGTCAGGCGAATTCTAAAGATCTCTGTAACATGTTAGTTTTAGTTTTTTGTCTTTTGACGACTCGTTTCTAATCACCGGAGCGTCCATTAGCTATGAAATTTTATGGGTATAATCTTGGGGAGGTGACCGAGGTAGTGAGAGTGGTTGTACCATTTTTCTTGCCCCCTATCTCAAGATCCCCCATCTCTCAACGAATTTTTTTTTTGAACATCCAGTTAGGTCAAGTTTTTCGAGTCCGTCATTTCGATATATAGAACGCGTGATTCCGACGTGTGTACGTCGAGAACCGGAGGTTTGAAGAAGTTAGAATTTATATTTTTGAAATGACGCCATTGAGAATGTCGTTGATTCATTTTGACGACATTTTGCAATGTCGTCATATCTTTAATATATATATATATATATATATATATATATATATATATATATATATATGTGTGTGTGTGTGTGTGTGTGTGTGTGTGTGTGTGTGTGTATATTTGTAATTATATCTTTGAAAATTCATATCTATTAAGATATGTAACAGAAAATTATAAAAAATATATATTTAGAATCCTTATATTTTTCTCCTAATTATCATTTATTTTATTTCTCTAAAATTTTTATTATAAATAAATGTGTCTTTGAATGTATGTTTTGAAATTATTCAATTAAATAGATATTGACGTGAAGTCTTGTTATATAAATTAAGTTAAAAATCATATAATTAACGTCCCTCCAAGTGGACGCTAATTAATAAATGACACTACACATGGACGTCAATTAAATAAGTTTATTTAATTATAGTTAATTATAGAATTAGATAGACGTGAATTCTATAATTAACACATTCATGTTCTCACTGTTTTCTTCCGGTTTTGACCCATACCTCGGGTCTTTTGGCACTCTCATCTCACGTCCGTAGATGGAGTCGTTGTTTCATGATTGGTTCACGTATACACCTTAACTCTCGGTGACATACAAGCCCTCCATTGGACATTCCGTTCCTTCGGACTGGCAAGTTAGTCATTGGGACCTCCGTAAGTCTCCTCGTAGCCTTGAATTCCCTCAAGGCCGACTGAGCTGGTTGTACCTTAAACACCTTGTACCTTTTATTGCCACACCATGTGGTAACCCGGTCCTCTCATGGTGCCATCTCGGTCCATGAGAGAATACTCTTAGCCAGTGGAAAGGTGATATTTCACTAGGCCGTGTCTTGGATTGGGTCCCTTATAGTTGGGGTCAATCTTTCAGCTTGATTCATGTCCCTTGATTAGTGACGGGTTTAGTCATCCACTCAAGTTATCACGGCTACCTCGTTAAGGTACCAATTCTACCCAGGTTATCGACATGTTATGGTTCTCGTTGGTTTTGACACTGTCCATCTAATGTTCTTCCTTGAATTCTGTGGAACCTATCCACGAATCTACCTTGATATCCTACATGAGTTTGTTCTTGGAATTCCATGGCTATCACTAAAGTGGTTGTCTAGATATTACATGTAACAATGTTCGCGCATATAGGGTCCGATCTGGTCCTGGGAGGAGCACCCGAAAGTACTTGTGCCCATGGGAGTTATATTGATCACGGTGTGGCATTGCACCGAAGTACTTGCTTGAATCTACGACACCCCACTATCCCTCTCTCTCTCGCGTGCTTGACTTGATTGACTTGACACGACTTGCGTGGCCCGGAATGGGTAAAGTACTTGCTTGTAATAGCCATTACCTCATGACATGAAAAAACTGTATTGATATACTTGGTAGTCGTTCAAATACTTGAAACCTTGAATACTTGAAATTCCCTATCTTGGATCAACAGTACATGTTATTTCCTCTCGTTATCATGTTCAATTCCGTATCGTTCTATTTTACATGATTGACATGCTAGACTTGCATTTTCATTTGGAAGAGGTAATTACTTAAACCAATTGCTAGTTCTTGAGATATAATTCCTACTGAGCGTTCGCTCATCAAGTTCTTTTCCTCAAACCTTTCAGGTAATACGGACCCTGACTCGGACTCGGATGGTCAGGAGCAAGAGTGACGAGCGTAGAATCTGCAAGCATCATGCTACTACACCTTATCGTGTCGAGTCGTCCTAAGTTTATTCTTGGAGTCTTGTCGTTAGAACTTATGTTAGTTCAAGAGCTGTAACATTTAAGGCTTGTGGGCCTGATTAGTAATGTTAAGTTTTGGAGTTATGTGACTTTGTTTAATGTTTAAGTTGTTATCACTAGTATCAGTACTTGGTTATGTTTTAAAATTCTTGTCTTATTGCGCACTCTGTTATGATGTTGAAATTCTACTTGCTCTGATTGATATGATTGATATAAACTCATCACGTTCTCCCCGGGTTCCTTCCGCGCTCGGTGCGTGACAATTTTTGATATAAACTTGTTGGGGCAAGCACAGACTTACTGGAGCAATGTAGAGAGCTTGCTCTTTCAGCGTCATGAGCCTCAGGTAGGTTCTTGGGATGAGATGAAGGACAAGCTTAGGCATAAGTACCTTCCTGCCATGTACCGTCAGCAACTTATTGATAGGTGGCAGAGTCTCACCCAAGGGGACCGATCCGTGTCAGACTACATCGCGGAGTTTGACGAGTACTTTTTGTAATGTGGCGTTACGGAGGAGAGCACCATGCCAGTATCGTGCTTCCGTCATGGTTTGCGGCCCCACTACCAATATGAATTATTTCGCCGCAATGTTACCACCTTGGAAGACGCATACCATGTTGCTCTAGAGTTGGAGCAGTTCAAGGTGGAGTTCACTCTTGTCCAGCGCCCGGGGTTCACTTATCAGCATGGGACCGACCCTCGTACCACGCCTGCCTCCTATAGCCGGTTTCCGGTGGCCCGTCTCTCGGAACCCCCTCGGCAGGACCTCACTGCTCCTAGGCTCCGCACTTTCCCTCCGAGGGATCCTCCCCCTCGCCCGCAAGCACCCGTTCCCGCCCCTCGACCTTATCAGCCCGCCGTACCAGCTCAGCCTCCTATTCCCACACCCCCAGTCCGTCAAGAGGACAAGGGTAAGGGGCCATTGATTGGTGGCACATCTCATGGCATCGGGACACGAGACGATTGCTATAGTTATGGTGGAGTTGGTCACTTTGCCAACAAGTGTCCCACTCGGGAAACACTTGTTATTGCCGACACGCCGACCCGTGACCCCACCCCCGAGTTGGTGCCAGTCAGTTATGAGCCGGATCAAGAATTGGCTAAGGAATCCTTAATCCAAATTAAATTAATCTTGATTATTAGCCTCTCCAAAAATTTAAGTGGAAGAATGTACTAGCTAAATACAAGCACTTTCTCTCTAGCAGAGTCTGCCATTGACAAAATGTTCATAAAGAATTTTATCTTCACTCCATCTTTCAAGTCTATGGAGTCCAAAAGATTATCAATCTCTTGATCTTTCACTTTCATGACACTCCGGTCTCCAAAAGCATTATCAGCACAATCTTTCAAACATGGATGCAGGTACACTGCACTACCAACAGCAATTCTCTTAAACATCTCATATTTCCCGAACTCTCCTAGAAGTTTTTTCTGTTTGGGACTCAGACACAATAGCATAGGGAAATCAATGTGTCCTGGCAACTCATCCAAGAAATCACCTTTGTAGTAATGCAAGACATCTCCGGTCATCTCCCGAAGGTCCTTTATGATAGAAATTCTCATTTTACAATGATCATCATTTTGCAATGTTTTTTCCACTATATCAAAGAAAGCTACCTCTGCATCAACTTTCAGGTGCCACCTGATATAGATGCTCTACTCAGGATACGTCTCATGGCATCTCGTGATGAGTCCATGTTTAGGAACTTACGACGCACTAGATTCACTATATTAAAAACTTCTTTGACATGATTCTGAAAGAGTGTCCCTGAAAGAACCACCTTACGGGGAGTTTGCACCTTTTCTAGCGTAGAAAGAATATTTGTGTCTTCGTTTCTGAGAGTATGGCCTTCATCGAAAATGAGAAGGCTAGAGACCTTTAGTAACCTCTCCTGACATGCAGCCCCTATCTCGTCTCTTACATTGCAGATAATTCTAGAAAACTGCTTATAGGCCAAGAAAAGAATACTCCTATTCTCCTCCCATTTTTGAAGAACATCAAGCTGCTGACATCTATTGTCAGCCTTAACAGAGTAGAAGTCATACAGAGAAAGTTCATCTACTTATCAATGATGGAACTCTCTTCCACGTTGGTAGAATTCTTTTAGGAAGAATGATTAACGGCCTTGCAGAAGGATATTTAGCCAAAAAAACTCCGAATAAAGCTAATGAGCATGAACGTCTTTCCTGACCCTGGTGCATGTGCCAGAATGTAGCCTCCAGGATTATCACCCACTATCTAGGTTTCTCACCAAGAAATTGAAGCCCTCTATCTGATGTGGCTTCATTTGTTACAGGTGCCTTGGGTGCAGAGAAAGTTCACAGGAAACTACATTCTCTTAAGACAATTTATTAGGTCCCAGGAATTGCATTTTCTCATCAGCATCCTTGGATTTCCGTGATCTAGAAATTTACGTCCTTCTTGTTTGAGAGCCCCGGCCAGATTCAAAAGCAAGATTACAATTTATTAACTCAGGGAATACAAATAATTTTTGAAGTTGGAGTACAGCCATTATGCAATCCTAACAATTCCTTTATGAATAAGTTGACCCAGGTGCATCTAAACTTGAACTCAGCCATTATACAAATGTAAACAAGCCGAGTAGCATTAAGCTTAAACTTGGCTCATTTACTTAATAAATGAGGCAATCTCAAGTAATTTGTCAAGCATTAGAGCACATTGTTATAATTTAAACCCGCAAACCCCTTGATGGACTAAAATATAGTGCCTTTATATTAGTGAAGTTCTCTCCACTCAACACCTTAAATTTTGAGTTTGATGGTATAATTTAATAAGTTTTAATATTAACTGTAAGTAAAGACCTCTGATACTACTTGTCTATCTATCTTATTATGATTATGATTAAATTAACTCTATCTCTTTTCTTCATGGTCAAGCTAGAAAGTAGACATTGATGTTCTATTGAGACGGATATTTTGTCTGTTCTAATTAAGATTTCATAAATTAATTAAAATCTAATTAATAAATTAATTTACATGCTTTATTTGCCCCTCCCATCACCCTAACAATAAATCTAATTAAGATTACATAAATTAAAATAAAATGAAACAACATATAAAAATAAAATCAAATTATTACTTATTGTTTATTCGCAAAAAAACACTGATTCTTTCGTTCCCGTCCTCTCGACCGATTATCCTGCCATGAATAAAAAATATATTAAATAAAATAAAATTAATTTAATTTATCTAATTCACACAGCGAGGGTGAGAGAGGGCAAGAGCAGGGAGGGGGAGGGAGGCCAACGGGAGAGGGAGAGAGGGCGGGAGCAGGGAGGGGGAGGGGGGCCAACGGTGCGTGTGTCTATGTCTATGTGTACGTGTGTGCGTGTGTGCGTGTGTCTGTGAGTGGGAGGGGGGCCAATTGGAGAGGGAGAGAGGGCGAGGGAGGGGGAGGGGGGTGGCCAACACAGAGAGGGAGAGGGACAGGACCGTGAGAGGGGGAGTGAGAACGGGAGAGGGAGAGGGAGGGGGTCGACCACCCCCAGCCGGTGCCTCCTCTACCGAGTGAGCGCCTCCTCTGCCGAGTGTGTGCGTGAGAGGGAGTGATGGAGCGGGAGAGGGAGAGGGAGTGAGGGAGACTAAGAGGGGGAGAGGGAGAGGGAGTGAGGGAGACTAAGAGGGGGAGAGGGAGAGGGAGAGGGAGAGTGTTACAGAGAGAGGGAGAGGGAGAGGGATCGAGAGGGTTACCTACAGAAGTGAGGATGGCGACGGTGAGTTTTGGCTGGCGATCGAGGATGAGGATGGTGATGGCGAGGATGACCACGGCCGGCGGGGATGGGGAGGATGACGATGGCGGCAGCGGCGGTGACGGCTCCGGCGGCGACGACGGTAGGGAGACGGACGAAAGAGAGAATGAGAGGGAGAGTGGGGGGAAGTGAGTGATAGGGAGTGGCGGGGACGGGGCCGATTTGGGCGGGGGATTTTCAGACGCCATTTTAGACGAAACATATTTCCATCTCAAATTTTAAGAATATTTTAGACGGACTAATTTCCGTCTAAATATAAGTCTCATATTGAAACAGATAGTGCGACAGATAAGTATCTATCTGAAATAGCAATGGCATTTCAGACAGAAACTATCTGTCTAAATTTCAGACGGATATTGCAACTCAAATTATTCTGTCTGAAATTTCCGTCGCTAACAGCGCCATTTCTTGTAGTGACGGGTTGGCCTCCAGCTTCCAGTCCCCAGCAACATAGGCCAACACACCCTCCCGGGTCGGCCTCCAGTAACTTCAGCAACATGGGCCAACATACCCCCGTAGGCCGGCCTCCAGCCTTCACTCTCCCGTAACATAGGGCAATGCACTCTCACGAGTCGTCCTCCAGCTTCCAGCTTCCAGTCCTCTAGGTCAACACCACTTTGTGAGTTGTCCTCCAGCTTCCAGTCTCCAGCCATTCACGTCAACATGCCTCATTCAGGCAGGCCTCTAGCACCCAACCTTCAATATCCAGCTTCCAGTATGCAATTCCCAATACTCGGCTTCCAATATACAGCCTCCAGTATCCAATGTCTAATACCCAGCTCTAAAATCCAGCTTCCAATATCCAGTTTCTAGTACCTAGTTCCAGTACCCAACCTCCAACATCCAGTTCAAGTACCCCAATTTCCAGTATCCAGCTCCAGTACCCCGCTTCCAGCCTCCAGTTCAATCTCTAGTTCCAATGTCCATATTCCAGCATCTAGTTCCCATATCCAATTGCCAGTATCCTGCTCCCAGGATCCAGTCCCCAGTCCCCAGTATCCAGTCTCTAACCTCCAGCTTTAGTTCCCAGCAATGGGCCAGCACACCTCATAGGGGTAGGCCTCCAGTCCTAGCTCCCAGGATCCAAATCTTATCTTCCAGTCCCAGCATCCAATTTCCAGTCGCCAGTTTCTGGTCTCCCGTCCCAATATTTAAGTCCTAGTCCCAGTTTCAAGTCTCCAGCTCCAATACCTGTTGGCACTCAAAATGTGATGAACGGCGATCGAGCCGCAAAGACGAATGACACGGCCTACTGAAGCACAGAAGCTGATGAAGAACAACCTGCTGAAGACTTCTCAAGCTGTCAGAGCCTCGAGTCACCTGGAATGAGCACCGGGGACTTTGCCTTGGGAGAGTCAAGATGAATCCACAACCAACCGGTAGTGCGACCAAGCCTGCCTAATGATCCGGCATCGACTCCGTCGTGCCGCTACCCTACACCCGTCGCCCGACCAAGGACGACGGTCTACCCGGTGGCTCGCCACCTGAATGAAGACTCTCCTGAGAAGGAAGAACGCCATCGGCCCTTCATAACAAAGGACCAAAGGCTCTGGCAGCAGGAGGTCCCGATCACCCGACACGGGTTTGACTTCTCGCTATATTGGGTCCGTTAATGGCCGAATGATCACCAGTCAAGGCGGAATTGTTCCGGATGTCGTACCATCCCGCAAGGAAGCTCCAGGCACAAGCCAAGCCAATCTGGAAGCACAAATCACAATGCTGAAGGCCGTATCAACGGAAAACCCGCGTGCTCGAGCTGAACACACACGAAGTTCCGATTAAGGCCATTCATCATGCCGAGAGCCTCGTCAACGCCCGCCAAGGTTTTCCAAGGACCATGGTGAGAGGAAGAGTCGATGGGAGCTTCCGGAATCATCCCCGGACCCATCGGCTAGCCTGCGTCGAGCAAACAAGCTAAAACGGCACACAAAGGGTCACCGGCACCCCTTAATCTGGCGCCATAAAATCCGACGCGCTAAAAGCAATTGGGGGACATTTCTCCCGGCGCCATTGAATCTGGCGCGCCCTCCGTGGCGCCGGATTATCTGGTTGCTATAAAGGCAACCCTCATTCGACCAATTAAAGGGAGTGAACATTCAGGTAGGAAAAAAAGACAGTCAGAGAGAAGAAGAATCCAGAGGAAAGGCCTGAGGGTTTTTGGTGTGGGAAAAACCTCCCGTCTGAGCGTCTCCACGGCCGCCACCTCTCTCCGCACGAACCTCCCAGTGCAGGAGAAGAAGATCATCTGCTTCTCTGTCTATTTAGGTGGGTCGTTATAATTTCCCCATCGATCCCCCTCTGTTCGGGTTTCTCCTCCGATACAATGTAAGCGAGAAGGGGGGAAGGAAGGCGATGATACGAGCCTTGTTTCCTCTCCCCTTTCTCACCATCTTTATGATTCTCCACCTCTCCCTCTGTAATTTCTTTCCTCTTTATTAATGAAAATGGTGACCGCGCGACAATGCCGGCACCGGAATGATAATTTGTACATTTTCTTTTCTTTCGTTCATGGAATGAATGGATATGTCAATGAGCCGAGGGGCCTAATGTTCTTATCCTTCCTCAGTATCGTTCCTTTTTTTATTGCGTTTTCTCTTTACGGTCGGTGAAACGGCACCGTGCAATAGTGCCGGCGCCGGGGAGGATGATGTGCACATGTGCACATTTCTCCAGTGATCTGTGCACGGAACGAATGGACGTGAGCGTGCCCGGTGCCATGGTGACCTCTCCCGTATGCTTCATCTTCTTTCTGTATGTGCGTTCACTGGATTTACTTCCCCGGCGCCGATTATGCCCTACTACGCCATGGGCTACAGCAACTACTCCCCTCCCCCAGGGTTTCTCTTCCGTTCGAACGCCAAAGGTTTTCACTGCCGGAGGCGCATACATATGTGCGTTTCTCCGTTCGATCTTGGGCTGTCTTCTCACCTTCCCTCCTACTCTCGATCATGAACAGGAGGGGATGAGGCCATCCCCATACTCCTCCTCTTCACCTTCTAAGCTCCTCCTGGTGAATGCTTCGTTGACTTGTTAACATTTACATGCGCAGATATAATGCATACCTACAGACATTAACATTAGTCTGCTAACTATAAGTTTTCTCACCGCGTTGTCTTACCATCTCGTTAGTGAGGTTTGGTGACCCGGGGAGGGGGACATTCCCCAACTTCTCATCCTAATCATTCGGTCTACAGGAGTTCGTTCGCCAATAATGAATCTCTGAAGACCAATGAGTGTGTAGTAATTGGGTTAATCCCAACATTTCAAATCCACAGCCCCTAGCGGGCCTTTTGGTGGCCGTGAGACGAGTGCCCCTCGTAGGCTGGCCCTCGGGGTTTTTCCCATCTCTATCGGTCGTCCCGACTTAGACGTGGTATCGACTCGGGTCACGTGCCCCTCGTAGGCTAGCCCTTGGGGTCTTCGTTCCCGCTATGAGTCGCGCTATCTGTCTACTTTCCACCCACAGACTCGGTGCCCCTAGTAGGCTAGCCCTCGGGGTTCTCCTATCTGTTCAGGTTTGCCAACCGCCGTTGTGCCCCCCAGCCCGTAAGGGTTTACTTCGCCACGTGAGTACTCCCCGCTTCTCCCTGACGATCCTCCAGGATGGGGAGATGCTGACGAAATTTTGGCTCGAACGAGTTTGACTCGGATCGATCGCCGCGCTCGAGTACGAACCTCGCGCGAGCCTGTGACTTGACTTTCGGACGGCCCGGGACCGATCCGATGAATGACTGATTCAATAAACTCCCAAAATCCTCCAAAACGTGTTAATAAGTCCAAAAATAAATCAATAAAACCACGGTTTCCATGAAACAGGGCTAAATTGGCGCCATTGACACTCGGCGCGCCTTGAAACGGCGCGCCCTATTCCGGTGCGCCAGAAGGGGGGGCACGCCGTTTTCAGGCCAACCCTTATACCTACGGCTGGTGGTGCCGTTTTAAGCCTTTACCCACGCATCCCGCACAGTTTTAAGCTCTATGCTTACGCATACCGCGCCGATTTCATTCTGAATCGCGTCGTCGTGTCGTTTCAACCCTCTCCTCGCCTCCGGGGTGATTTCCAATGCTAATAATAGAATTAAATAAACCATGTAATCAATAAATTGAATAAATTGGTTTGTTTGAACCTGAATTAGCTAACTTCATAGTTTCATCATCATGTTTTAGTCTAAGCACTCATGCCGCATCGATGTATGCTTGAGTGCGCGAGTCCTTGGTATATCAAATGACATTAGCCGAAAGCCGGGCTACGCCCGATAGGAAGCTCTTGCCATGCGTGATGATGGTCTCCAGACCCATGTCCTCTGCCACGTATCGAGGGTTTCGCCTTAATAAACCGTGCATGGTAGACTATAATATCTTGCATAATCATCTGCATCCTTCGCATTCTTTATTCTTGCCTCGACAGCCCTCTATCTCGGTAATTAATCAAAGGTTTTCCCTCCACGCGGGGGATGTAATTAACGCCATAGCCTTTATGGTATGGCGTACTGTTGGTCCCGACCGAATCTCACTCTCGCCCGACATGGGTCAAAATGAACGCACAATAAACTCGTCACTTACGTGACTGGCACGCCTGCGCCGTCAATCAGTCAGTTAATTATCGATTAATTAATTGGTTGATCGACGCGTAAAATAAACCAAATAAACCTACCAAATAATAAAACCAAACCAAATCAAAAGAAGGAGAAATCCCATCGTCCGAAGCAGTCTTGGCACGCCCGGTGGGACATGTATAATAAAATACCTCGGGTAAAATAAACCACGAAGCAGTCTTGGCACGCCCAGTGGGACATGTATAATAAAATACCTCGGGTAAAATAAACCACGACATAGTCTTGGCACGCCCGGTGGGACCAGTGTCACCTTTCATCTCTTTGCCGAGATACTTGGGCTTCGAGGCCCTCTCAAAGGTTGCTGATCGTTGCTTTGTTTGTCTATTTAGGCGAACGATGACGATGACAACTGGACTGACGGGTGTCGGCTTCGGCCCGTCAATTGTTGCTGGTCATGCGCAAGGGTACCTGGCGGTGCCCATGGTGTTCGGCAACTTTCCTATTGCTGTTGGCTTCCCCAACTTCTTGGGGTTAGCCTTTGTGGATATGCTGGAAGTGGAACCCTCGGAGCCCATTGAGGGAGCTACAAAGAAGATGGAGCCTCTGAAGGCTCGATGCTGCCACGACTCACTCAATAGTCCAACTCAGGTCGCCAGCTGCCTGGTGCATCACACTGTTCTTGGGGCCCGCCCCGATGCTGCCAACAAAAACTCCGGAGGTCGCCAGCGCAAGCAACGCCGGAGGAGCACTGCTGTGGTTACCGAATCTTTGTCTCAGTCCGGTAAATCCATGATGGTCGGCGGTGTGTGCGTCTTCCTCAATGGACGTGACGCACGAATAGTCTCAGACCGGGTCATCCCTACCGTCCCTGTCCGCAACTCATACCAAGCCCTCGCTGGAAGAAGGGCGGAAAGAGAAGAAGCTGGCCACTATGGCCAAGAGAAGCTGGCCCCAAGGCCAAGAAAGTTCAAGCAGGCGTGGGTCCCCAAGAGGGTTCGACCTATTCAGCAAGCCGCACCACTTCACCGCCGTCCTGCACGCGACAAAGTTGAAGTCAGGAAGGAAAGGGGCCTGGCCCCGACAGAAGAAGAGGTGGTTGCGGACCTTCCTCACCACGAAAGCTTCCGGGCCTGCGCCCGCCAAGCCAACGTTCCTACTGTGGGATGAAGATTTCAGCAACCTGCCGACCGGGCTTGGCTTGCCTATATCCCACTCGCAGGAGGTCGACAACTGTCCCCCGTGCTGCATCAAGAACGGGGTCGAGAAGAGATGACCAACATGGTCAAAAACTATTTCCGAGGGCTGGGCAACCCCTCGCTTGGACAGTAGTGGCTGATGCAAGTAGCCGCAGCCAATGAAGACTACTGCCCATCAACGACAGTCGAAGAAGATGCAGGTGAAAGGATGATGGTGTCGTCAGTTGCCGACAATGGCTATGATGACGGCTTTGAGATCGAAGCCGATGAAGCCGCCCCTAGGCGGGAAGAAACAAGAAGAATTTCTATGTTCGAGAGGTTGACCTTTCCGGATCAGGATAAAAGGAGGGTTCATCGACAGAGAAGAAAGATGCAGGTCTTCACCTGCAATATGGCTGGCACATTCAGTCGATATGGGGCACTTCCCAAAGACCCCCGCGAGTTGGCTCAATTGGCCGAGAGGCCGGGGCTGAATACTCGAAGAACAGAAGCCGCAAGGGAGCTTCTGGCGGCCGCTAAAGGAAAATGACCCCTGGTCTGCCACCAATGGAATGATGAAGCTGCTATTTTAACCGCCAATGTAGTGACGGCGGAAGAAGACGATGACGTCTTCCTCGACATCCTACCCGAGGGTACGTCTGGGGAAGTAACAGAGGCTATCCCCAGCACTGCAACTATGGACCCGTCGGAACTGATGCTACTTCAAAGATACCGGCAAGAGATAGACTTGCTGAAGAAACAGCTGATGGAGAAGACTGAACAGTCATCAGCTTCCAAGCCACCTGAAGTCCAGGGCGAATCATCACGGGGAGCGGTCCGTCATGTCGACCCTCCGCCGCTCTACACCATGCCTCAGTTGTCAGAACCGAGCATGGCGACAACTCAACAGCGGCCACCATAGTCGCAGCCGCTAATGCTGCCGGTGCTCCCTCAAGTGCACCAGACACTGCTGCGTCCTCCACAGGCGACCACTCTGGTCACCCCGTACCTGCAGCCGATAGACTTCTATCCGGAGCCAGTTGACCCCATGGTCATAAACCGGATGATGGTGGAAAGGATGATCGAGCTGAAGCTCGCAGAAAGGCGTGAAGGCAACTACGTCACATTTGAGGCCTATCAGGTGTCATACCCGCAACATCATGCTGCCAAGCGACTTCCCCCAGGGATCAACAAGCCGCCCAAGTTCGACAACTTCAATGGGAAGGGATCCCCGAAGAAACACGTCGCATATTATATGACCGTCATGGGTGATCTAGCCACCGATGAGTCATACTTACTGAAGTTTTTTGGGTCCTCGCTGACAGGGCTCGCATTTGAATTGTACTCCAGCCTCCCGGCCGGGTCGATTAGCAACTGGTCGGATATGTAGAGGAAGTTCAGGGAAAGATTCCATGTTACAGAGAGGGAGGTCACAGTGGCCGAACTCTACTCAACAAAGCAAAGGGCAGATGAGACAGCCCTCGACTATATTAAAAGGTGGAGGAACCTCGGAATGAGGTGCAAGTGGCCCCCACATCAAGAGGATGTTGTACAAATATGTAAACAGAACCTCAGGAGGGAGGTTCTGGAAAAGATGATTGGAATGGAAATACGGCCGTTTGACCGATTGAACAATGTCGTGGCCGAGGTGGAAGCCTTTCTGGCAAGGCCCGCCCCTACATCAACTGCCAGCACAACCCAGAAGGGCAAGGCGGTGGAGCGACGCCCGGTGCCTAAAGAGGCGAACGCTCTTGACATCAAGGCGTTCGAACAACAGAAAGATAAAGGCAAGAAGGCGGTTGTCCCATAACCTGTAAAAGCCCCAGACGGCAAGAAAGGTCCCTCGCTACGGGACAAGATGAAGAAAGCCTACTCATTTCCAAAGGACAAGACCAGGATTCTGTTCGATTGGGTAACGGAGTATGGCATGGTCACCCTGCCAGAGCCAAAGAGGCCGGAGGACCTGAAGAGAAAAGATAGCCCAAGATTCTGTCCCTACCACCAGATGCTGGGGCATCCAATCAAAGACTGTTATGTTTTCAAGGACATCATCAAAGGGATGGTGAAGAAAAATGAACTAGAGTTGGGAGAGTACAAAGTGGACCCTCCTCAACCACATGAAGCCCCTCTGAGGAGGGTAGGAATTAACATGATCTCCCTATACCAGGCATTGCCCGAGGAGATCTCTGAAGTAAGTACGCATAGCACCTATGAAACTCATTTCTTGGAGCCCGTGAAAGAACAACAGGGATGGCAGCAGGTCCCTACGAAGCGTAAAAAGAAGAGGGCACCCCGCCCGAAAGTGGGGGCACATGTCCGCGGCGTCACACCGCAACCTGCTCCACCGGTGGCAGCACCTGTGTGGACCACTCCACCTGCAGTCATCAGAATGCCTACACGCAATCGGAGGAGACAAACTGCGCTGCCGGTGGTCAAGGAAACAAGTTCTGGGATCCGCGGACTACAAGACATTATTGAAGGGCTAGACGAGTACGTGCAGCCCGAATTGAAGCCTTTGCTGGTGCGGGACCATGTCCCATGGTAAGAACTGGAGCAGCTCTCGCTCGAGCAAAAGGAAGAAGCTGATGCAGCATCCGATAAGGAGGGCAGTCTATTCTGGGGGCAGGCGCCTGCTGAAGCAAAGAAAAAGAAGAAACAAAAGAAGAAGAAGAAAAGAGAGGCCGCTAAGGCCGATGAAGCGTAGGTTGTCTCCTGCAATACTCTATCAGCACTCTTCAACCTGCCCGGAGAGGAGGAAGAAGAGGAAATCTACTTCACACCCCCTATCGGGGGAGGGAAGGCCGAAGCCGCAACTACTGCACATGCAACCCGGTCAGGCCGAAAATGGGGACGCCAGCCGCCGCCCAACCATAACATCATATTCAGGGGAGAGTAGCCCTACAAGACACCTCCCCCAGAGGTCAAGGGAGTCCAGATCCCTCCTCCGCTAGGCCTATATAACAAGAGTGGGGGCAAGGCAGTCCCCTCCTTTCTTTAATTCATGAAGATGTCCAAGGGAAAGTAGTCGTGCCAGGAGGCTAACCCTGCACTCGGGGATGTTCACCCGCAGTCGGCACAGTCTGTCGAAGCTTCGAATACAGATGGAGTTTGCCCTGCAGCAGCTGATGAAGAACAGCAAGGATCCGGTGCTAACCAAAGAGGCTCCGATTCTGAGGCAGATGAAGCGGGTCCGTCAAGGGCCGCAACTCAGGACTCTCCCAAGCCCAGGTGGGCAGAAGAGATGAAGCTTTCCAATGTCCGAGCTGGGAGCCGAATAATGAAGCTACTCAAGAAGCTCCCTGCTAGATTTACAATCTGGGAGATCCTCTCTTTGAGTGAAGAGACCTGACAGGCGATCATCATTGCTCTGCAGATGCCTGCCTATTTTTAGACCTGCTTGGCTGAAGCAATGCCAGAAGCCAGCATGACCTTCACTCCAGAGGATATGCTGCTACCCACCATCAGCCACAACAGGCCGCTATACATGAAGGGGCACCAGAACGGGAGGGAGCTGAACATGATTCTGGTCGATCCTGGTGCAGCTATCAATATTCTTCCCTACAGAATCTACGAGAGGCACCACTTCAACGTGCGTCTTGAGAAGGTTGGGGATATGCGTATCGCCGGCTTCAATCAAAAATGTGAAGTGTCGATGGGGGTGGCGGAGTTCACACTTACCCTGGAAGATTTTACTACGATGGTGCAGTTCCATGTCATCGACTCCCGCACCTCGTACAAGGCATTGCTCGGCCGCCCATGGCTGCATGAAAATATGGTGGTGCCCTCTACGCTCCACCAATGTCTCAAATATAGTCTCCAGGGGAAGGAGGAGAGGATATTTGCTGACCTCCACCCGTTCGAGGTATTTGAATGTCACTTGGCGGACGCCAACCTATATGCGGGGCCTTCTCAGAAGACCTCTGAAGCCAAAACCCCTGCAGGGGCGTCAAAAAATGCATCCGGCGATAATTGGTATCCACCACCGCCGCGCGGATATGTCAAGCCCAAGGTGGTCTCTCATATCACCTTATCCAGGGAAGTGGGTAGAATAGCACCCCCAGCTTTGTACCCCGAACCTAATGAAGTGCAGGTCGATCGGCAGCACAACCACATTGGAGTCCCGGACGGCCTCACCAAGCCGATTCCCTGCCGCGATGACCCCACTGTCGAGCCTTTCAAAACTTGGGAGGTGGCGTAGGTAGATGGACCTAGCAGCTTGTTCTATACGGCTGAAGAGCACCCTACTCGGGAAGACACAAACGGTTGCCTCCCCGAAGATATAGGCAATCCGTCAGTTCCCGTCAAGGGTCTGGCATTCACAACCGGTCGGATGGTCAGGATATTCCAGGATCAGCACATCCCCTCCAACCAGTCTCATTGAAATCAGGAAGCTTTCTAGAAAATGTGGTATCCCACAAGTCTGGATAAGGAAATGAGACTCGTCTCTCACCACCCATGGTTGGGCTTCACCCTGGAAGAATATTATTACAGTGGGTGATACGAGGTGGACACCATCTCCGCCTTCTACCCTGCTGAAGATAGCCCACTGGGGGCAGCTTTTGATGAATACCCAGTGGAAGCTGAATATGCTAAGTTGGCTCAATCCGGAAATCAAGAAGCGGAGACCGTCATTCCTTGCCGATGCTGGGAGCAGGTCTATCCC
Organism: Amorphophallus konjac; assembly: GCA_022559845.1. Classification (NCBI taxonomy): domain Eukaryota; kingdom Viridiplantae; phylum Streptophyta; class Magnoliopsida; order Alismatales; family Araceae; genus Amorphophallus; species Amorphophallus konjac. Next base: position 177,349,548 of record CM040118.1, on the reverse strand, counting down.
TAAGAGGCGGCCCTTCAAGCCAAATTTGATACGGCTAGCAGCAGCGAAGCTGAAGATGTTGAAGAAGCAGGGACCCCTCCCTCCAGTAGAGTCCTACTGATAATGACCTCAGCACCTCCCCTACCAATCGGGGAAGACTCAGCCGACTCTGATCGAGAGGTATATGTTGCCAAGAAAGGGAATGCCACTTCCATTGAAGATACAACTGCCCTAGAAGGCGAGACCTCCTCACCTTCTACTACAAAATTAGGATGTTGTTCCTGCCCAGCAACAAGCAACCACCAATCTATCATGGCTGCAACCCCATCTACAAGGGCTGAAGCTGCTCTCTCGCCCTTGGAAACTGCAATGGCGGTGGATATGCTGAGAGAACAATCTGCACAGCCGCTATTAAATGAAGCAGAGGACCTTCTGGAGACTCTGATGATGTCAAATGAGGAGATCGAGGTCCTTGACCCCGAAGATGGTATTCCAGACTTCGTTGACCTCCAGCCGGCACCTCCGGAGATAGAAGACGGAGGCCAAGCTACAGTCGACGAGCTGATAGAAGTCAACCTGGGGAGCGAGGAAGACCCTAAGCCCACCTTCCTCAGCGCCCAGCTATCCCCAGAAGAACGGGATCTATATATCCAGTTGCTGCAAGAGTACCGGGACTGCTTTGCCTGGACTTACAAAGAAATGCCAGAACTGAGCCCTGCAGTTTCGCAACATGAGCTGGCGATCAGCCCTGAAGCCGAGCCGGTGAAGCAACCACCGCGGCGCATGAGGCCGGAGCTCATCACTCAAATTTGTACAGAGGTCGACAAGCTCATTGACAAGGGATTTGTCGAAGAAAATTAGTACACCACGTGGCTGGCAAATATCATCCCCGTGAAGAAGAAGAATGGACAAATCCGGATATGTGTTGACTTCCGAGATCTAAATAAAGCCTGTCCCAAGGATGACTTTCCGGTGCCAATAACGGAAGTCATGATTGATGCTACAACTGGCCATGAGGCTTTGTCATTCATGGATGGGTCATCCAGTTACAACCAGATATGGATCGCGGAACATGACCAGGTCCACACTGCCTTCTGAACCCCTAAAGGCATCTATCACTACAAGAGGATGCCGTTCGGACCAAAGAATGCTGGCGTAACTTATCAGCACGCAATGACCAAAATATTTGATGAGTTTCTCTACCACAAGGTCGAGTGCTACATAGATGATCTGGTGGTCAAAACCAGAAGAAAAGAAGACCATCTGCAGGACCTCCGAATCATTTTTCAGAGGTTGAGGCAGTATGAATTAAAGATGAACCCTATGAAATGCGCGTTCGAAGTATCGAGCGGAAAATTCTTGGGTTTCATTGTCAGATATTGGGGAATCGAGATAGACCCCGCCAAGATCAAAGCAATTCAGGAGCTACCTGCACCAAGGACCCTCTCCGAGCTGAGATCACTGCAGGGCCGCTTGGCTTATATCCGGCGGTTCATTTCCAATTTTTCAGGGCGATGACAGCCTTTTCACAAATTGATGATGAAGGATGTTCCCTTTTACTGGGATGAAGATTGTCAGACAGCCTTTGACAAGCTGAAAGACTATCTGATGACTCCACTAGTGCTGGGCGCACCGGTGAAAGGTCGGCCGTTGATATTATATACAGCGGCCACACACAACTCTCTGGGGGCAATGCTGGCCCAGAATAATGAAGCAGGGAAAGAACAAGCCCTCTACTACCTCAGTCGGAGACTGGTCAGGACTGAGGAGAAATATACATATATTGAGAAGACCTATCTGGCACTGGTTTTTGCAGTCAAAAAGCTTCGACACTATATGTTGTCACATGAAATCAGCCTGGTGTCCAAAGAGGATCCGTTGAAATATATTATGTCCCAGCCGGCACTCAAAGGTCGCTTGGGCAAATGGGCGGTGATACTTATGGAGTTTGATATCTCCTTTGTGCCGCGAAAGGCTATCAAGGGCCAAGCTATTGCAGACTTCTTCACCGAGCACCCGGTACCGGGAGACTACCCCCTGGAACCGGAGCTTCCTGAAGATGAAACCCTGGAAGCCGCTCAAGTACAGCCCTCCTTGTGACAGCTATATTTTGATGACGCTTCCAGAATCGACACCTCGGCCACTTGGTCAGCCAGGGTCAGAGTAGGAGCAGGCATAGTCCTGAAATCTCCGGAAGGAGAAGTTGTGCACACATCTTGCTCGATAAACAAGCCGTGCACGAACAATGAAGCAGAGTATGAAGCCCTGATAATCGGGTTGCAGATCGTACTATCCATGGGGATTCAGATGCTGGAAGCATTCAGAGACTCCATGCTAGTTATAAAACATCTAGAAGGAGAGTTTGATGCGCGGAAGCAAGAGCTCCTCCCCTACCATCAGCTGGCAACCCGCCTGATGTCAAGATTCTACTTCATCAGCATCAAGCATGTCAACCGAGGACAGAATGCTCAGGCAGACGCCCTCGCTAAATTGGCAAGTTCTTTGGAAATTCTGCCATATACAAGCCTGAACATAACCGTGATCAACCACCGGCAGGTCCCCAGTGTGACAGAGGTCTTGGCCGATGAACAAGAGAATGTGGTGGCAGCCGTCGAAGAGGTTCAACAGCCCGATTGGCGGGAACATCTCCTACGATGGTTCCAACACCAGCAATTCCCAAAGGAGAAAGAACAGAGAATGAAACTCTTGAGGATTAAAGACTCTTACGAGATGAGAAATGGAACCCTGTTCCGAATAATGGCGGATGCCCGAAGAAAAGTTCTACTTCGTTACTTGTCTTCAGCAGAAGTTGGGCAGGTGATGCAAGAAGTCCATGTGGGTTCAGCTGGAGCGCACCAAGCCGGCCCGAAAATGAAAATCGAGATAAAGAAGTTGGGTTACTATTGGCCCACTATGTTTGATGACTATTGCAAGTTTGCCAAGGCTTGTCAGAAATGTCAAGAGCACGCCAATGTGTCAAGAAGACAGCCAGTGCCGCTACACCCCACCATACCAAGCTGGCCGTTTGCTCAATAAGGCACGGACGTGGTAGGGCCACTGCCAGCATCTTCATCAGGGTGCAAATACATCTTAGCAGCTATAGATTATTTCTCCAGATGGGCAGAGGCGGTAGCTGATGGAGGCATCACCCACGACTCCCTTTGGCTCGGGTCCACTTCTTCACATTCGGGAGCTAGTTGAGTTTGGGCCTCACTCTATTAAGGCCCCTTATCCATTTTGTAGTTTTCCTTTGAGTCATTTTGATGTATTTCCATTTTATTTGAGTCATTTCCCTAAGTCTAGCACTTATTTTCCTATGTTTGGTATCATCATGATGTCTAATGTAAGCTATTGGGCCCCATTCGTTGGACTAGGCCCATTAGCACTCCCAACCCCCTTGGTTATTTGTAGTTGTTTATTTTGTCAGGGACTTATTGTAAAGAGTGGGTTGCCTATATATAGGACCCCACTCCCCTCATTTGAAGTTAATGAATGATTACATCCTTTTGATTTAAACTTGCCATTTGAGTTCAAATTGGAGTGATTCCTCTAGTTTTTGGGTGAGAGACCCTAGGGGAGAGATTCCCCACCCATTCCCCTCTTAATCTCTCTATTTCACCCCTCTTTCTCTCTCCTCCAACCCCAAATCCGAATTTCCTTCTCTCTCCTCCCTCCTCCCATCCACTTCCAACCTCCAACCACCTCCTTTAATGCCCTCCACTTCCCCATGGCCTCCATTACTCCACTCCCTAGTTCCTAGGTAGAAGTCTCCCCATTCCAACACCTTCCTCCACCTTCCAACCAAATCTACCCCATTCCAATGCAAGCACTCCACTTCCCAACATAATCACCCACCTTCCAAGACCTTTTGAATTTGAAATCCACCCTTCCCTCCACTCACTTGTGCCCCCCTCACCTTCTCCTCTCACCCACCTTCCCCAAATTCGTAGCTCTTCCTCCTCCACCTGCTAGCACTTGCTTCCAGCCATTCTCCACCTCATTCCCCATCACCATTAGCTCCCTTCTCCACCCCACAAGAGCCCCCACCCTCCCTTAGGTCATTCCTACCATTTCCCTCCACCAAAGAAGCCATATCTCCCTCTCATTTCTTCTAGTAGGTTGGAGCTGTGCAGATCTACAGAACAGCCCTTGTTGCAGCGTCAACCACAGATTCATCCTAGTTCTTCAGAAGGCGTGGCCTACCTTTCTGGAAAGGCCTTCCAGTCTACTTCGCAGGCGAGGTGGAATCAACACGATCGGAGCTCGGAGCTGCCAGATAGAGCCATTCTCCCAACAGTGCGCAGAGAGGTCTTCATCCTAGACCAGAGCGTGGAAGATCCTTCTGCCACGACAAACCCCAGTGGATTCAGGCTGAAGCCCCTTCATCAAAGTTCTTCCTCTACCGGTCGTCTTTCAGGATCAAGAAACAGAACCCCGTTCGGCCACTGGAGAAAGAAGTTACGAATTTTCTCCCCCGATCTATCTAGTTCTGTTTTCTGCTGTCTACTCCGACCAGTACCCACTCTTCTGGGTGCCCCGGCCATCCTCGACCTCTGAATGCATCTCCGTCATCTCCTGCTGAAAGCTACCTCGACCACGAAGATGATGCCACTGGTTTCGTGCTGATCGGAGCTCGGGAGGGCGCTCAGTCACTTCTGCAACTTGCTGTTACAGTCCAGACAGTACCTGCGGCCAGACAGAGGAGGCTACTTCCTGTTGCTGGTGCAGCCACCTCCGACCGTCTAAGCTTCCCCAAAAATTCTGGAGTCCACCTCATCTAGTCAGGAAGCTTCAGGAGCTGGTTTCGATCAATTTGGAGTCCGGACAAGCCCGGCATAGCCATCACAGCGACCCCCTGTCCAGAATTCCAGATTGAAGCTGCAACTTCCCTAGTTCTCATTTCTCTTCGTTTCGGTCCACCAACCCCTCCCCGCTTGGCCGGCTGAAGGCCCCACCCTGCGTGGTGGTAGTGTTTGAATGTATCATATTAACCCCTACCCCAAGGTCCCCCCTCCTGCGAGAGGAGTAGTTTTGTAAGTGGTTTGGCAGGTCAAGCGACACCGCCGCGGCGTGTGGGGAACCACCGCCTCCCCGCTCGCCCTCGTCTCCGACCGGGACCGGTTTCTTCAAACCGGTCGAGTAAGTGTCTCTTCCTTGCTCACCTAGTGTAGCTCTCTCAATATTTGATTCATGCATCGCTGAATTCGTGAGGAGCGCCCGATCCTCAAGTCCATGACTTAGAGTGATCGCCGTGGGTTAGTGTGACCCGGTGCCCGAGTGCACTTTGTCGGCCCCAATCGAATTGGGCAACCAACCTTGGGGAATCAATTCTTGGCCTTGCTGGCCCTCTACCAGCAAGGGTCCATTCTCATAAGTCACCCTTGGTATCACATAGTCACCCCGGGAATAGAGTGCAACGAAGAGAGCGGTGGCCCATTAAGGCCCATTTGGATGCTTAGATGTGCTTGTTTGACTAAGTCCGAGGTTGTGTCACATCAGTAGCACTAAGAGAAGTAACGGGAGAACTGGTCGCAAGATTCTTCCGGTAGAATATAATATTCCGGTTCGGGATTCCCAACCGCATCATCTCTGACAACAGCAGCCATTTCAGAAACCAAAAGGTTTATCGGCTAGCTGATAAATACAAGATTGACTGGAGGATGTCGTCCCCCTACAACCCTCAAGCCAATGGACTTACATAAGCTTTCAACAAGACGCTCTGCATGTTGCTGGCAAAGACCGTCAAGTCCAATAAGAAGGACTGGGAAGAAAAGATGTACGAAGCGCTTTGGGACTATCGTACCATCTATAAAACCCCAACTGGCTGTTTGCCATTCTCCCTCGTATACGGGTCAGAGGTTGTGGTGCCGATTGAATTGGAAGTCCCCTCGCTGCGAGTCGCTATCCAACATGGACTAGTCAGTAGTTAACAAACTAATGCAGAAAGAAGATTGGAAGAGCTTGCCGAGCTCGAAGGAAAGTGTCTTCGTGCGCAACAAAACATTCAACTCTACCAAGCTTGCATGGCCCGTGCTTTCGATAAGCTGGTCAAAGGTCAAGAATTCAAGAAAGGAGACCTGGTAATGGTCAAAAGGAGAGAAGTGATGGCTTCCAACCCCAAGGGGAAGTTGGTTGAAAATTGGGTCGGACCGTATATCATCCGCCAAGTATATGAAGGGCGTGCCTACGTCCTGGTAGACCACAAAGGAGTCGTCCAGTTCTCTCCCCTCAATGGAAAGCATATAAAGCTGTACCACCGGCATTCTCTAAATAATCAGGATACCCTTACCTTAGTCTAGTGGCACTCCGCCCTGATCAAGCTACCCTTACCATGGTCTAGTGGCACTCCGCCCTGATCGAGCTACCCTTACCTTGGTCTAGTGGCACTCCGCCCTGGCCGAGCTACCGTCACCTCGATCCAATGGCACTCCGCCCTGATCGAGCTACCTTCATCTTGGTCTAGTGGCACTCCGCCCTAATCGAGCTACCCTTACCTTGGTCTAGTGGCACTCCACCCTGATCGAGCTACCCTTACCTTAGTCTAGTGGCACTCCGCCCTGATCGACCTACCCTTACCTTGGTCTAGTGGCACTCCGTCCTGATCGAGCTACCCTTACCTTGGTCTAGTGGCACTCCGCCCTAATCGAGCTACCCTTACCTTGGTCTAGTGGCACTCCGCCCTGGCCGAGCTCCCGTCACCTCGGTCCAATGGCACTCCGCCCTGATCGAGCTACCTTCATCTTGGTCTAGTGGCACTCTGCCCTGATCGAGCCACCTTCATCTTGGTCTAGTGGCACTCCGCCCTGGCCGATCTACCCTTACCTTGGTCTAGTGGCCCTCCGCCCTGGCCGAGCTACCCTTACTTTGGTCTAGTGGCACTCCGCCCTGATCGAGCTACCTTCACCTTGGCCTAGTAGCACTCCGCCCTGGCCGAGCTACCTATATCTTGGTCTAGTGGCACTCTGCCCTGATCAAGCTACCTTCACCTTGGTCTAGTGGCGCTCCGCCCTGGCCGAGCTATCCTTACCTTGGTCTAGTGGCCCTCCGCCCTGGCCGAGCTACCCTTACTTTGGTCTAGTGGCACTCCGCCCTGATCGAACTACCTTCACCTTGGTCTAGTGGCACTCCGCCCTGGCCGAGCTACCTTCATCTTGGTCTAGTGGCGCTCCGCCCTGATCGAGCTACCCATACCTTGGTCTAGTGGCACTCCGCCCGAACCGAGCTACCCATACCTTGTTCTAGTGGCACTCTGCCCTAACCGAGCTCGCATAAAATAAACAACATCGCCAATGCAGACCTTACGTCCGAATCGACGAAAATCTATCCCTTGCGTTGGCATTGTCTCTTTGCTGACGAATATACCCTTTTCCTCGGCACAAGACTTCGTGTCCTAGATGACCCTTCTACAACATTGCCATTGTGGGCATTACGCCCGAATCGGTGAAAATCTATCCCTTGCGTCAGCATTGTCTCCTTGCTGACGAATATACCCTTTTCCTCGGCGCAAGACTTCGTGTCCTAGCCAACCCTTCTACAGCATTGCCATTGCGGGCCTTACGCCCGAATCGGCACAAATATATCCCTTGCGTCAGCATTGTCTCCTTGCTGACGAATAAACCCTTTTCCTCGGTGCAAGACTTCGTGTCCTAGCCGACCCTCTCAACGTCCTTCTGTTACATGAGTCAAAAAAAGGGGGGGAAAGAAAAATGGGGTTAAAAATAGAGATACCCCGCCGACCTTGTTCCTAAACTAGGACAAGGGTAAAAATGGCTATAACCCGGCTGTGGCGAAAACCCGAAAGGGCGTTGCAGGCAAAATCGGGTACCCCGCCACGTGAAAACCCGAGAGGGCACGTGGGCAAAAGCAAGAGAGGGCTGGCTTATATGAAAACCTGAAAGGGCGAGCAAGTAAGTAAAGTGGTAATTTAAAGGTTCCTCTTTGATTCTCCTCCTATTGAAATTCCCAAGGGACAACCATCAAAAGTCTCACCGGAGATCCCCTAACAAACCCGCATTCGACCCTCATCATCATCGACGAGATCGGTCGATCTCTACTTTTAACTCGGACCTTTTGTCCCTGTTAATGAACATACCTTTGCTTCGACATGTAACTCATGTCGATGAACAAACCCGTGTTCGACCCTCGTAATCATCGGCGAGATCGGTCAATCTCTACCTTTAACTCGGACCTTTCGTCCTTGTTAATGAATATACCTTTGCTTCGACATGTAACCCGTGTTCGACCCTCGTCATCATCGGCGAGATCGGTCGATCTCTACCTTTAACTCGGACCTTTCGTCCCTGTTAATGAATATACCTTTGCTTCGACATATAACCCGTGTCGATGAACAAATCCGTATTAGACCCTCGTCATCATCGGTAAGATAGGTCAACCTCTATCCCTTAACTTGGACCTTTCCTCCCTGTTAAGAACTATATAGCCTTGCTTCAGCATTTAACCAATGTCGACGAACTAAACCAGGGTCCGACCCTTGTCATCATCGACAAGGCCGGTCGGCATTCTAGCAGACAAAGCTCTCCCGTGTTCCGGATTCTCCACGCAGTACAAAAAAAGAGAAAAGAAAAATGGGGTTAAAAATAGAGACACCCTGCCGGCCATGTTCCTAAACTACAATAAGGGCAAAAATGGTTATAACCCGGCTGTGGCGAAAACCTGAAGGGGCGCTGCAGGCAAAATCGGGTACCCCGCCACGTGAAAACCCGAAAGGGCGCGTGGGCAAAAGCAAGAGGGGGCTGACTTCGGCGAAAACTCGAAAGGGCGCTTGAGTCAATAATGTGATAAAAAATTGATAAAAAAAAGAAGAATGGAATGAAATGATGATGTAGTAACGAGGTTACCCTTGTTCGTCATTCCACTTCCACCTACCTTTTCGACCCTTGTCACCATCGATAAGATCGGTCGCTACCTTTCGATCCTTGTCACCGTCGGCAAGACCGGCTACCTTTTCGACTCTTGTCACCATCGGCAAGATCAGTCGCTACCCTTTTCGGTCCTTGTCACCATCGGCAAGACTGGCTACCTTTTCGACCCTTGTCACCATCGGCAAGATCGGTCGCTAACCTTTCGGTTCTTGTCACCATCGGTAAGATCGGCTACCCTTCCAGTCCTTGTCACCATCGGCAAGACCGGCTACCTTTTCGATGTTGTGCCCCTGTGATCATTTGAGTCTTCCCGTGGTTTGGGTCATTCGACATTGTCTTGTGGTCATTTGAGTTATTGGATATTCTTGGTTTTGATAATAGCTAAACATTATAAGTCATTATTGTTTTAACTCTCATATGACTGACATACGTGATGTTTTGTTCATGACAGATATGCCAATGAATTGCCAAGGAATGAAGTGGAGATGGCAAATGTGAAAGCTCAATGTTGCGCCCTCGCACGAGGATCGACCTCCGCAGTCAGGTCGCAGAGCCCCCGAAATAAAATTTTGATTATAGGAGCAATATAATCAACAGAAATCTTCAAGACTGTCAAGGGTGATGCCACAGACATGAACGGGCTGCTAAAGGAGTCAAGTGATGGAGCTAAAGTAGTTAACGGACCGACCCGGGAAAGCCTAGGGTCTGCCCAGCTGGCGGTCGACCGCCAGCACAGGGGCGGTCGACCGCCCCAGCTAGCAACCCCCAGATTGCAACTCTTTTAGTAGCGGTCGACCGCCAGCCCAGTAGCGGTCGACCGAAATTTCCAGGAACCACCCGTTTGCAAGTTTCTCAGTAGCGGTCGACCGTCAGAAGCTGCAGGTCGACCGCCAGCCCCGAGCCTTCAATGTTGACTTTATTTTCCACTTCGAGAAGAGCCCCTTTCCTTGTATTTGTTTAACCCCAAAGTCACCCAATCTTCCATAGATTGTGGATCTGGTCTGGGGGATGTCTAAGGACCATTCAAATGTTATAAAACACATGCAAGAGGGTTAGAAACCCTAGTTGATCATTTGTGAATCCAAGGGAGATCAAAGGAGGCTACAAGGGTGAGAGGAGTTCGAGTACTGTAGCCGTGAACAGTACTCCAGGAAGAAGTTCTTCATCAAATCCTCAAGTGATTCAAGCTACTTGAAGAGGAGATCAAGCCCAAGCCAAGAGAAGATAAAGCTGCATCCTTCATCCTCTTCATCATCTCAAGGGTGATCTAAACTACATCCTCAAACCTCTTCATCAACTCAAGAAGATCAAAAGGAATATCCAAGCTACATCTATAGTCTTCCTCATCAACTAGAAGAGATTCAAGGAAGATCATCTCTCAAGGAAGAAGACACCATCGAAGCATCAGATTCAAGCTCCTGCAACTCAGACAAGATCTTTCTACTTTGAGCATATTCTATATCTTGTTTGAGTGATTTCGTATTTGTTCTCTTTTCATTTCTTTCAAATAATTGAAACTGAAGATCGTCCCTACCGGTGGTTAGTAGGAAGGCAATCAGAAGTTGTTTAATCTGCGGTGTTGACGTCCCTACCGGTGGTTAGTAGGAAGGCAATCGGTGGTCTTTTCGATTTGCGGTTCAGTGCGTGGCACTAGTGGAGCCTCACCGGATTTGGTGAGGGGTGGACGTAGGACTGGGGATTCAGTCCGAACCACCTTAAAATTCTTTGTGTTGTGGTTTGATTGTGTGATTGATTTATTTTAGATACATGCTTAGGTTCAATATCCATATTGTGAAATTATATTTCTAAGCAAATCATTTTATACGTCGCTAAGCTAGTTGTATTCCGCTGTAATTATTTTTAACTAGCTATATAGAGGGTTGCATTACGAAAAGAGGGGTAGATCTATTCACCCCTCTCCTCTAGATCCGTTGTCCACTACTCAACATTCGACCATTGTCACCATCGGCAAGATCGGTCGCTACCTTTCGGTTCTTGTCACCATCGGCAAGACCAGCTACCCTTCCGGTCCTTGTCACCATCGGCAAGACCGGCTACCTTTTCGACTCTTGTCACCATCGACAAGATCGGTCGCTACCTTTTGGTCCTTGTCACCATCGACAAGATCGGCCACCTTTTCGACCCTTGTCACCATCGGCACAATCGGTCGCTACCTTTCGGTCCTTGTCACCATCGGCAAGACCGGCCACCTTTTCGACCCTTGTCAACATCAGTAAGATCGATCGCTACCCTTTTGGTCCTTGTCACCATCGGCAAGACCGGCTACCTTTTCGACCCTTGTCACCATCGGTAAGATCGGTCGCTACCCTTTCGGTCCTTGTCACCGTCGGCAAGATTGGCCACCTTTTCTACCCTTGTCACCATCAGCAAGATCGGTCGCTACCTTTCGGTCCTTGTCACCGTCGGTAAGATCGGCTACCTTTTCGACCCTTATCACCATCGGCAAGATCGGTCGCTACCTTTCGGTCCTTGTCACCATCGGCAAGACCGGCCACCTTTTCGACCCTTGTCACCATCAGCAAGATCGATCGCTACCTTTCGGTCCTTGTCACCATCGGCAAGACCGGCTACCTTTTCTACCCTTGTCACCATCGGCAAGATCGATCGCTACCCTTTCGGTTCTTGTCACCATCGGCAAGACCGGCTACCCTTCCGGCCCTTGTCACCATCGGTAAGATCGGCCAACCTTTTCGACCCTCGTCACCATCAGCAAGATCGGTCGGCTACCCTCCAACCCTCGTCACCATCGGCGAGCCCCGATCAACTATCCCTTAAACTTGGACCTTCCGTCCTCGTTAATGGGCAAACTACTATTGCTTCGACATTTAACCCTTGCCGATGAATAAAACTCGCTCTCAGCTTTCGTCACCATCGGTGAAATTTATAAGGCATATTCGCCTACTCTACCTATATCCCACCTTGGCCAAAGTTTGGCTTCGGGAACAGCTACGCTGCGGTGGAGCGAACACCTCACCCCTTCGCTGAAGGCGTGAGCGCTCTCCTACGCTAGTAACTTGTATCCCTGGACTAAGCTAATCGACTGAAGGGAGAAAGTAAAGAAAAGAAAGAAAGAAGTCGTGATTGGGGCGACAAATAAAGATATTTCAATAATTTGAAGTGTCAGAACAACATCTTTGCCCGGGGCATTCCCCGAGGTGCATAAGCTCTGAAGATAAAAATGAGCAAAATTTGATACAAAAAGAGAAGCAAGGGAAAGCTATTCCAAAGGGCGCCGGAAAATGTCTTCCAATTCCAAGAGGCCCAGGGAAGGATATTGAGTCAGCTCTTGCAATCGAGACTCGGTAACTGTCAGCTGTGATAATTTTTCATCCAGAGAGGGAATATAGAGGGGCTAAGGAGAAGGGGATTCACTCCCTGAAGGGCTGGAGGGAGGAGATGAACCAGAGGAAGAGGGGAGAGGGGCGCACCCTCCAAGAGGCTCAAGCCAATTTCTGAATTTTCTTCACATTAATTCCCTAAATGTGGAAATACATGATATATATATGAAACACAAAATGACCTATACTAACCTCAGATCTAGGGTTAGGGAGGGGCTAACTAAGGATAGCACTAATTAGTTCTAATATAATTTTTACAAAAAATAAAAATAATCCAAAAAGGGGGGCACCCCCTTGACCATGAGGGCAAGGTAGGTGGCATCTTTGGACTTTTTAACCCCTTTGTCTCCCATGTGTCCAATTGACCTTCTAGATGCCACCTAGGACTTTGACCAGCCCCACATGGATGAGGTGGTGTCACTTGGACCAATGAGGAAGGAGTGAGGGCCCCCTTGCTGGTCCTACTGACAATTTGCACAAAAACCCAAAGAATCCAAGGGAATGACACATTGGCTTATAAAGCCTTACAATTGCGTACATAGTTTCTCGAGGATATAAAAGAAAATAAAAAGGACACAAGTGCAAAAATAAAAGTCAGTGCTCGACGTCGATTCCCATCAATATGTGAGTTTCTCTGATCGATCTTGGGCTATCTTCTCACCTTCCCTCCTGCTCTCGATCATGAACAGGAGGGGATGAGGCCATCCCCATACTCCTCCTCTTCACCTTCTAAGCTCCTCCTGGTGAATGCTTCGTTGACTTGTTAACATTTACATGCGCAAATATAATGCATACCTACAGACATTAACATTAGTCTGCTAACTATAAGTTTTCTCACCGCGATGTCTTACCATCTCGTTAGTGAGGTTTGGTGACCCGGGGAGGGAGACATTCCCCAACTTCTCATCCTAATCACTCGGTCTACAGAAGTTCGTTCGCCAATAATGAATCTCTAAAGACCAATGAGTGCGCAGTAATTAGGTTAATCCCAACATTTCAAATCCACAGCCCTTAGCATGCCTTGTGGTGGCCGTGAGACGGGTGCCCCTCGTAGGCTGGCCCACGGGGTTTTTCCCCTCTCTATCGGTCGTCCCGACTTAGACGTGGTACCAACTCGGGTCACGTGCCCCTCGTAGGCTAGCACTTGGGGTCTTCGTTCCAGCTATGAGTCACACTATCCATCTACTTTCCACCCATGGACTTGGTGCCCCTAGTTGGCTAGCCCTCGGGGTTCTCCTATCCGTTCGGGTTTGCCGGCCGCCGTTGTGCCACCCGGCCCGTAGGGGTTTACTCTGCCACGTGAGTACTCCCCGCTTCTCCCCGACGATCCTCCAGGATGGAGAGATGCTGACGAAATTTTGGCTCGAACGAGTTTGACTCGGATCGATCGCCGCGCTCGAGTACGAACCTCACGCGAGCCTGTGACTTGACTTCCGGATGGCCCGGGACCGATCCGACGAATGACTGACTCAATAAACTCCCAAAATCCTCCAAAACATGTTAATAAGTCCAAAAATAAATCAATAAAACCACGGTTTCCATGAAACAGGGCTAAATCGGCACCATTGACAATCGGCGTGCCTTAATACAGCGCACCTTGAAACGGCGCGCCCTATTCTGGCGCGCCAGAAGGGGGGGCCACCGTTTTCAGGTCAACCCTTACCTACGGCTGGTGGCGCCATTTTAAGCCTTTACCCATGCTTCCCGCGCCGTTTTAAGCTCTATGCTTACGCGTACCGCGTTGGTTTCATTCTGAATCGCGTCGTCGGGTCGTTTCAACCCTCTCCTCGCCTCCGGGGTGATTTCCAATGCTAATAATAGAATTAAATAAACCCTGTAATCAATAAATTGAATAAATTGGTTTGTCTGAACCTGAATTAGCTAACTTCATAGTTTCATCATCATGTTTTCGTCTAAGCATTCATGCCGCATCGATGTATGCTTGAGTGCGCGAGTCCTTGGTATATCAAATGACATTAGCCAAAAGTCGGGCTACTCCCGACAGGAAGCTCTTGACATGCGTGATGATGGTCTCCAGACCCATGTCCTCCGCCACGTATCGAGGGTTCCGCCTTAATAAACCGTGCATGGTAGATTATAATATCTTGCATGATCATCTGCATCCTTCGCATTCTTTATTCCGGCCTCGACAGTCCTCTATCTCAACAATTAATCAAAAATTTTCCCTCCTCATGGGGGATGTAATTAACGCCATAGCCTTTATGGTATGGCAGACTACTGGTCCCGACCGAATCTCACTCTCGCCCGACATGGGTCAGAATGAGCGTACAATAAACTCGTCACTTACGTGACTGGCACGCCTACGCCGTCAATCAGTCAGTTAATTACCAGTTAATTAATTGGTTGATCGACGCGTAAAATAAACCAAATAAACCTACCAAATAATAAAACTAAACCAAATCAAAAGAAGGAGAAATCCCATCGTCTGAAGCAGTCTTGGCACGCCCGGTGGGACGTGTATAATAAAATACCTCGGGTAAAATAAACCACGAAACAGTACCCAGCTCCCAGCCTACAGTTTCCAGTTCTCAGTCCCAATACCCAGTCTCTAGTCCCAGTATCTAGTATCCAGATCCCAGTCTCTAGTCCCAGTATCCAGTTTTTGAGGTCCAAGCTCCCAGTCTCCAATTTCGATGCCCAGTCTCCAGTCTCAATATCTAGTATCCAAATCCCAGTCTGCATATCCAGTCCCAATTTCTAGCTCCCAGCTCCCAATTTCCAGTCCTAGTACCTAGTCTCTAGTCCTAGTATCTAGTATTCAAACCCAAGTCCTCAGCTTCAACACCCAGCTTCTAGCCTCCAGTTCCCACTTTCTAGTCCCAGTACCCAGTCTCCAACCCCAGTATCCAGTATCTATGTCCCAGTCTCCAGCCCCAATATCCAATTTTTAGCTTCCAATTTCTAGCCTCTAACTTCTAGCTTCCAGCAATAGACCAACACGCCTAAGCCAGGCAGGTCTCCAGTCTAAGTGTCTAGGTTTCCAGCCTCCAACTTCCAGTTGCCAACAATGGGCTACTACGCCTTATAGGCAGATCAACAACAACAACCACATGAACAAATCAAGATACCTTAGAGACTAGTATGCCTCGGAGGCCGGTGCACAACAACCCCAGACCAACACACCCCCAAGGGTCGGTCTATCACACTCTCTGATCATTACACCACAATGGTCAGCCAGCGACAATACCTTCAGTAGCACCTTAGTGATCAGCCGATCATGGCTCCCAGTCAATATACCTCAGTGACCAGCCAAGCGGGGTTCCCAATTGATACACCTCGGCGGTCAACCAGCACACTAACAGGTACCATCCACTACCCTGCGATGGTTATATGTCTAACATCATTTGTGGTTGTTGTACTCTTTAAGGGTCAGGAAATCTCAACTACGGCTATTACACCATGACGGTTAGCCGGCAACATCAACATTTGGTCATACACCGCAAGGGTCGGCCGAATATGATTTCAAGCCAACACACCTCTCTGGGGGCAAATCCAACAACTTCAGACCAAAACGCCTCGCCGAGGCAGGTCTCCAGCAACCCCAGACTAAGACGCCTCATCGAGACAAGTCTCCAGCAACCGCAGACCAAGACGCCTCACCCAGGAAAGTCTCCAGCAACGTCAGGCCGGCATGTTTCCCCGAGGCAAGTCTCCAGCAACATCAAGCCAAGATACCTTGTCGAGGCTTATCCCTAGCAACACCAGGCCAACATGCCTCTCCGAGTATCACCTCCAGCAGCATCAGACCAACACACCTAGTCATGCTAGGTCTTCATCGACAATGGACTAGTATGCCTTGTCGAGGCAAGTCCACAACACAACTCCAGCTACAACGCCTCAGAGGTGTGACCAGCCCGTCCCATAGGACGGTCAACGCCAAGCATGGCCAATGTGCTCCTACGGGTGGTCCATGAATAATGCCAGCACCCTGTGAAAAAATCAATCACCACAGCAGTGGTAGACCGCTAGCGACCAACCATAGGCTTCACTACAAAGCCTCAGTCAAAGCGGCAACCTTCTCGTCACCAACTAGTGATCCCAGAAGCGGAGGGATAGGTGGCCCTCCAATTCCCAAGATTGGAAAGTCACGGACCCCCTACGCAGCATCATCGGCTACGGTCACGATCACAAGGGAACAGGCCAAGGAGTGAAAAATACTCATAGCACTCCTTGACATAGAAAAGGTGGAAAACCTAAGAAAATATAAATCTCAGTCCATAAGTCTACCTCCAGGGGCAAGACATGGCTCCCGCCACTGCAACCTTAAATGATAAAAGGGAGCCATAAGTGGTCTCCCACTACTTGCCAGCCACCCTACGAGGCGCGATGGGCTCGACGGTCCTGGCTTCTTCCGAGCCGCCCCTCCTCAAAAAACCCACAAAGCCCGTTGCGTGAGACAGGGCCCCCAAACATAGACATCAAAGCCAGAAGCAATGTTACGCTAGGCTCCCCTGACCTCTTTTCGCCATCGACATTGGCGTCCAACCCAATCACACCGTCAACCACCAAAATGGCCACCTATATGGAGAGTTCGGCGTCCATACCAGACTACTTCCGTAATGCGGCCCCCTGTGCACCTCTGCCACAAGCCCAACACGCGAGATAAATGGGAATGGAATTCCCAAGATGCGGATAACGGGCTACAACTTCAAGCACCTTGCGTGTATCCAATAGACGCCATCTCCACCAGCTCCACGCCCTCAATGGCTATGGCAAGCTGCCCACTTGGCTTTGGCAAGCTGCCCGCTAACAACCCAGATCTCTCCAGAATCCAGCTCTACAACTTCCCGGGCTCAATGGTCTTCTTCAAACATGCCGCTGTCGCACGGAAGATAGCAACAAGAGCATCAACCCCCAGAACAAGTAACTCCTACCATGCCAATAAGACCGGGAGAAATAAAACCTGCAAGGAGCAAGGGCCGTGCGCCATCATCTTCGCCTCCGACGCACACCCCGTGGGGGGCATTTGTTGTACCCAGATATTTTTCCAGCAAAAATAACCAGAAATAAGGGCTCAGAAAATCCCCCGAATGCCTTTAAGGCGTTATTCACCTAGCCCCTTCTACGTCATACCGGGCCCAACCAAGGATCCTAACCAGCTAGCTGTGAGCCACGGTGACATCAACAATCAATCGGGGCCACCCCTGATCACCCAGTTTGCGGGTTTACCCGCCTTCAATCAAGCCTCCCGAACCAATCCAGGAGCGCCCTGACCACCCAGCAATGAGGCCGGGGTTCTCCTCAAAATGCCTCCCTCCAGCCTTCAAAAGTCCAAGGAAGACTTTTCCCAGCCAACTACGGGCCCCGAGGGCCCTTACAACACCTACACGACCCGTGCTCGCATATCGAGAATTTTCACGAGCACCTGGTGGGTGTGCATGTTCCAGGCACTCTACAGCTAGCCGAAGGCCAACCCACGGCTTGAACACCCTAGCCATATCCTACAGCAAACCTCCAACAAGTTGGGGCCACCCCCGACCCTCAGACATACAGCGTTGAGCCGTTTATCTTCAGCACCCGGGGTAACCCGGGACTCCCAACAACCCATCGCGTAACGCGGTGCATGACGGAAGGTAGAGAACAACTCCTGGCCCACCTTCTATGAGTGGCTTGACACCGGTGACTCCAACAGTCGAATCCCACCCGGGTCCACCGGGTTCTAGACGAAGCTTGGGCAAACACCGAGTTCAGCCATCTTGGGTCCAGATTCAAAGCCAACTCCAGTGCCTCTCCCATAGCACCTATGGGTCAACCCAGCCCACAGGGGATTCCTCTTCGAGTCCTCTTCGTAAAGAGCCTAGGCTCGTCATCATTCGCACCCAGGTCAGGCTGGGGTGGCCGTTTTCATCCGACCACATAGGCCAGTGTCGCCAGACGCCCGACAGGATGTGATTTCCATTGTGAATTCTTTCTTGATGATCCTATTGAGAACAACTACCAACCTCTACCCCTCAGACATTCTACATTGAGTCCTCTTCGCAACGAGGGCTCACCCGCCCCGATCCGACATCGGAGTTGATTGTGGCGCCCATTCTCGTCGGGCTGCGCAACTCACCCAGACAGGCCCGATCTGAGGATGATCTCCATGTTGCGGGAGTTCTCCTTGCGCCTTGCTTTTAATTAGGGCCTCACCTTTGATGTCATCATACTAATTCGAGTCCTCTTCG
Organism: Amorphophallus konjac; assembly: GCA_022559845.1. NCBI lineage: Eukaryota > Viridiplantae > Streptophyta > Magnoliopsida > Alismatales > Araceae > Amorphophallus > Amorphophallus konjac. The sequence goes on along the minus strand of CM040118.1, from coordinate 177,331,140 downwards.
CAACGAGAGCTTACCTACTCTGATCCGACATCGGACCTGATCGCGGCGCCCATTCTCTCCAGCACGAGCAGGCTGCGACCCACCTGCCCGCAGACCATTGTCGACGCGACCGCACCCTCCAGAAAAAAGAAGAAAAAATCAATTTCTCTCTCCAAAAAAATCTCTATTTTTCTCTCATGGGAAAAAACCCCTGCTTTAGTCCGCGTAAACCCCCCAAAGGGGGAAGGTTTACGCGGACCAAATTGACCCCCAGTTTGGTCCGCGTAAACCTCCCAAGGGGAGGGGTTTACGCAGACCAAACCCGGACCTCAGGTTGGTCCGCCTAAACCCCAACCAATAACAAAAAAAAAAGTTTTTTCTAATGAAAAAACCCCAGCTTTAGTCCCCGTGAACCCCCCAAGGGGAGGGGTTTACGAGGGCCAAACCCAGCCCCCAGGTTGGTCTACGCAGACCAAACCCAACCCCCATGTTGGTCCGCGTAAACCCCCAAGGGGAGGGGTTTACGTGGACCAAACCGGGACCCCAGGTTGGTCCGCCTAGACCCCAGCCAGAAAGAAAAAAAAGATTTTTCTTCAATAAAAAAAACACAGTTTTACTCCGCATAAACCCTCCCGGGGGAGGGGTTTAGGCAGTTCAAACCCAGCCCCCCCAAGTTGGTCCGCCTAAACCCCTCCTCCCCCACTCTGTAAACAAAAAAAAATATTTTTCCAGGGGTTTACGCGGACCAAGTTCTACCCTTAACTTGGTCCGCCTAAACCCCCCCTGACCCTTCGTATTCCTCTATAAAATCCCCCTTGGAAGCTCAAGGGGCAAGCATGAACATGCATGGAGCTCGTCCCCGGGACTACCAATGGTGCATGAAGGATTTGGCTGGCTGGTCTTGTGTTTGCTAGGCCCACACCGAGGGCATGTCGCATGATCGTCCCTCATATGGCGTTTAGGCAAAACACAAACCTCCTCAAAAGCGGACCCTACTTTGATGAACACACCATGTTTGGACGTCGTTTGACAATCGCATGTTGCCCGGATGATGCTTTGCATAAAAGCACCTGACTCGGGCCCTACCTCGATATTCGTGCATAATCGTCGAATGTTGCTTAATGAAAGCACTCGACCCAATCCCTGCATCGACGACCGTGCACTACCGAGGGTTGCTTGGGGAAAGCACCTTGTCTGGTCCCTGCCTCAGTGATCATGTGTCACCCAGATGTCACCCCGATAAGCGTGCCCTGAATGTGATTGCCCAAATAATGAGCACACTTCACGAGCCTTGACGTAAGATGAAGTGTCAAGCCCCTGCCTCTATCAATGGGCCCCGAGCGTGACCATCGAGGTCTCACGGTGCCAATTTTCTTCAGTCACAATAGTGCCCCCGGCACCCGATTGCCCAGCTACTCCAGTCATATCGGGGTCCCCGGCACCCGACTGCCAACTACTCCAGTCACATCGGGACCCCCAGGACCCGATCACTCAACCACTCAAGTCACAACGGTGCACCCAACTACCCACCTACCTCAGTCACAACGGTGCCCCCGACACTCGACTGTCAGCTACTCCAATAATATCGGGGTCCCCGACACCTGACTGTCAATTACTGCAGTCACATCGAGACCCGCGGTACCCGATCGCTCAACCACTCAAGTCACAACGATGCCCGTGGCACCCGACTACCCAGCTACCTCAGTCACAAAGGTTCTCCCGGCACCCGACATCCCAGCCACCCCAGTCTTAACGGTGCCCACGGCACCCTACCGCCCAGCCCCAGCGACGCCCGGCTATGTCAGCACTGGTGGCACTCAGGCTCTCCAGTCCCAGTGGTGTTCATGGCACCTGACCGCTCTAGCGGCAATGTCCAGGGGCACCCAACTCTCTCAATTCCAATGGCGCATGGTCGCCCCAGTCACAGCGGTTCTCGGGGCACCCGACTACTCCAGTCCCTACCGTGCCGATGGCACCCAACTATTCCAGTCATAGTGCTGCCTATGGCCACAAAAACTTCAGTCACAACTATACCTAAGGCACCCGACAATTCCAAGCTCAACGGCTTTTGGTCGCTCCCGTCAGGGCGATACTCACGCCGTTCGACTGCTCCAGTCTCAACAGCACTAGGCCGACACTGTCCCAACAGCGCCCGGCCGCTTCAGCCGTAATTGGTTCCTGCGCCATTCGGTCGCCTCGGCCCTAGCGATGCCCAACTGCTCCAACACAACGGTGCCCACGACACCCCTACTTCCCCGATCTTGACACTGTCTCATATCGGGAATGCATTGTGACGTCCCTCGGGCGGCATCCTGCTGAGTCACAGCTCCTTTGACGGACACTATGTATGAATGCAGAACTACCCGCACAATAATGCAATGACCTGGGAACCATCATAAATGACAGAATTATCCCGTGGCATGCAGTCATTTGTAATCCGACTCTCATGCCCCATATAAATGCCTTTCATGGCATATAGTTATGTAGCCTAGTCAGGGAACGGATCCCCATCCTCACTGGAACCAGACTCTCTGCCTTAGTTATCCCTGTTGTGTTGCCGTTGCCCTGTCACTGTTGCATGGATTAAGCCCTCCCGACGTCGCAGCTCCCAGGGTCACTGACTCTTTTCTTCGGCAGTAGAAACAAAGGTGTTCGGGCTCCGCCCGATGTAAAATAAACACTAATTGCTTGCAATCGGTGGGGAAGACGTCCACTACACGATCCCCCACAATCGTTTACACTCGTACCAGCAGAACCTCCTTCCCTCCATGTGGCACTGATGGGGGCATCCCTTGCCCATCCACATTTTTCGAGGCTCAGATTGATCGTCTGCATGTGCCATTGTGTTCATCATGTGTTTATGAGTCTAGTCATGTAATTTTTATATTTTATTTGAGTCATAAACTATGTAATTTTCCCTTTATTTGAGTCTGGTACCTAGGTTTGAGAGTTATTTACCTAAGTTAAGTGTCATTAGATTGTCTAGGCTGGATAATGGGCCCAATTCAATGGGCTAGGCCCATGGGCGCCCCCACCTGGATAGAGCTAGTCAATTGTTGGTTTGTCAGGGTCAGTCTCGTCATATGAAAAGTCTTGAGTCTATAAATACCCCCCCTCCCCTCTCTCATTTGTAACCTTGGATGATCAAATATATTGTAAGTTTTAGTTATTTCTTTGGAGTGGATTCTCCAACCCTCTCTCTCTCTCTCTCTCTCTCCAAGAGGGGTTGTGGACGTCAAAAAAATGATAATGATCATGCGGCATGCACGTCTTAGCACTCGAGAGCAAGTCAAAGACAGAAGGGCTGAATAAACCCTATGCCTCCTCCAAGCAGGACGAATACCTACCCAGTGCTCTACCACCCAACAAAGAAGCCCCTCGGGCTGAAGGGATGACCCTGGCTCTCCGGTCGGCATTGCCAAAGGCCGAATCAGAAGAAGCTCGGGTGCTCGGACACGGGTTTGGCTTATGCCGGAAAGCACACAAAGCCCAGGACCGGGACTCGAAAACTTCAAACTAAACACCTCGGAGCAAGAGCATTGCAGCTGAAGTTCTTCAGGAGCACAACTGTTCGCCTGAATGGCCGCGAAGCTGAGATGAAGTCTAAACTAGCGCGGCCTGCACTTAAACCGGCACGCCCTTGCTTGGGCCTTAAACCGGCACGCCCTTGCATGGTCCTTAAACTGGCGCGCCCTTGCATGGTCCTTAAACCGGCGCGCCCCCTCATCCTTTGCTGATCGGGCGTGCCCCTATTCACTTGGTGATACAGCGCGCTAATTGCATTTGGGTTTAAACCGGCGCGCCCCTGGCCGCCCCGGGTTAACCCCATTCTGTCCCATCTGTCAACCGATACTCTGTTCTCCTATCGGATTCAGGTGCAGGTTCAAGGGGGCATAGCATTCAATGCTACCAAGCTCTGCCTCCACATCCGTTCGACAACACAGAAGCGGCAACGGCGAAGCAGGCCCCGGCAAATCCGCGAATGTCCCGTCTTCGGACGAATGCCAGTGTACTCCACGAACCAGCAGAAGCCAGCGCAATGGGTTATCTCCCGATGTCATTGCAGACATGGCAGAGGTGGCGGGAATCCTCTCCCCCACTGTCCATTCTATAAAAGGCATGCTCCACTGGAGAAGCAGAAGAGGAGAGGCTCGAACCCCCGGAGGGGGACTAAAGAAAGAAGAGAAGGCCACCCGAAGAGAAGGAAACTCCATCCATCCATGTCGGAGAGGTGAGGGAAAGAGTGAAAGACTGAGGGTGAGAGCGAGAGGTGAGCACGGAGGGGGAAGAGCTTGTGCTCTATTTCCCCCCATCCATGTATCTCTTTCCCTTTTCTCCCTCTGCAATGTATTTCTCTTCTTTTGAGATGAAATCTCTTGGGTTTGAGCCGTTTTCCCCCTTTGGTGGATGAATAAACAGATGGCCCTCTTGGCAAACATGATTCTTTCTCTTTCTTCTTTTTTCCCTATTTCATCTTCTACTCATCTAGGGCCCTTCGAAGCTTGCTTCTCCATAGCGTGGCCTTCGAAGGAGTCCGTCAGGGGATGAACATTCACGGCCTCGTGGCATACATTTGTCCCGCTTCATGAAACCATCACCCGTGAGCTGTGGGAGCTCTTGAAGGCTAGTCCTATAGCTTTTCCACACTCACATCTGGGTTATCGGACCGCCGTGAGGTCTGCATTTTGAGGTTCACCCCGGAGTATTTCGCTTGGTGTTTTTCTATTTTTCTCTAGCAAGCTTCAGTCCGGGGGAGGTGCTGCCCGATTTTTGCCAGGGCCAAGAACAAGAGGAACAAAGAACAAGAACACATAAGAACGAATAAATGAAGCTTCTTCAGACTAAATCAACCCCACTCAGAAAGCCCCCTCCTGAAGTCAAACTGAACCTCTGAACAAACCAGGCTCCTTCATGTCTGAAACCCTGGGCCCTTGAGTTCCTGCAACAAACTCTTCTAATAAAACAACACTCGAATCTTCATGCTAATGCACCTTAATAAACAATAAAAACACTTAATCTTATTCTTCTCCACAAACTTAACCCACCAATCGAACGAACGAACCAATCATCAAAGCAATCTGCAAAAGAAAAGAAAGAACAAAAGAAGCAAACAGAAAACCTCTTTGGAGCTAACCCGGCGCGGGCTAATCCGGCGCGCTACCCCCCCGCGCCGATTTAGCCCCACACTCAAAATGACTTTCAAAATCATGGGATGAATAGTGCACACCCCCTTACTATTCACCTTGTTAATCCGGCGCGCCATTCTTCTTGAACCTAATCCGGTGCGCCCCCCTGTGCATCCACCTAATTCGGTGCGCCACTCTTCTTGAACCTAATCCGACGCGCCCCCCCTGGGCATCCACCTAATCCGGCGCGCCCCCCACGGGTGCATCTAACCGGCGCGCTCCCTGCTCACCCTTAATCCGGCACGCCCTTTCTCCTCTTGCCTTGTTAACCGGCGTGCCTAAAAGAAAAGAAGTGATTAACAAAAATAAAAGAAAATACTTGAAACTAATGAATAGAAAAAATGAAACACCCGTAGGTGAATAAGTAATATTGCCCCTGTCATAATCAAAATTTTCTTCCGGGGGCGCTGCCCCCTTGACCCTCGCGACCTGACCGCGCAGGTCGATCTGCGTGCGAGAGCGCATGTTGGCGAGTTCGGGCTACACATTTAACAATTCGCTTCCCTGGATTGTGCGTGAAGAGAAAAGCAACGATGCCCCATGGTATCAGATGTGGACCTCAAAATCCCCAACATGGTCATGGTCTAATACCGTCTCGGGCCAATAGTCCATCAACTTGACCCACTTCTATCGGGATCCAATCCCGCAATCCCATTAAGCTTGTCGTACTCGCGGCAGACATCCGTACGGTTTATCGTCATCTTCGATGCTTCAAATGCGGACTCTCATCCGAACAATGAATGGTCCGTCAGTGACCGACATATCTATATATCGGGATCTAATCCCGGTATTGAGTTAAACTTGCCGTACTCGCGGCAGACATTCATACGATTTTGTCGTCGTCATCGATGCTTCAAATGAAGGCTCTCGTCCGAACAATGAATGGTCTGTTAGTGACCGACATATATATAGGGATCTAATCCCGCACCCACATTAAACTTACCGTACCTACGGCAGACATCCGTATGGCTTTGTCGTTGTCCTCGATGCTTCAAATGCGGACTCTCGTCCGAACGACGAATGGTCCGTTAGTGACCGACATATATACCGGGATCTAATCCCACGCTTGCATTAAACTTGCCGTAGTCACGGCAAACATTTGTATGGGTTTATTTCCGTTTACGTCGCGCCTTCAATACGGATCTTTGTCCAAACGTAAAGTGGTCCATGAATGACCAACAAAATCTGAATGGAACGAGACGGCTCTCGTCTTCCCCGAACCCTATGTGTGGGAATATCAATAAGACCTTCGTGAGTCACGTTTGGACCTCGGGTTCACCCCAACCATGGTCATTGCATGACCCACATCCTCGGCCTATAGCCAACTATCTCTGTACACGTCTTTGTTTTGGAATCTAGTCCCGGGACACTTTCCCGCTGCCCTTTGGCACCGAAAATATTAACGATGCTCACGCAAGCCTCGTTTGGACGGCGGGAGGTGCCCCCGGAATGGTCCTGACTTGATCTCACACCGGGCCAATAAACTCGCTGATTCCCGACCACTCTAACCGAGATTCAACCGAATGTCTCCTATCCCTTTGAACAATAAATTTGATGTACCCGGCATACATATGCTCTGATTTTCCCCGTGACGATCACGATTTTCTGAAGCCGGACGCTCGTCCGAATATCAAAATGGTCCCTTGAGTGACCGACATATTTCGAATGCTTGCCTTCCTAGACATCGGGCTTTCCGACTGATTCGAGACTGCTATCGGCTTGTTTCTCTTGATATAGCTTCCTGGCCATGAGGCCCTGACTCCCGGTGATTAATCAAGGGTGTTCCCTTCTCCGAGGGGATGTAAATGACGCCGTGACCTTTACGGCATGGCGGGTTTTGGTCCCGACACGAACTACACAATCATCTGATTAGTCAGATCGAGCGCACAATAAATCGTCACCTTGGTGACTGGCACGCCCACGCACTTAATAAACCCAATAAACAAATAAACAACGATCTTAATAAAAAGTGCGTCCACAAGTCTGGCACGCCCGATGGGACTCAAACCACCCTTCATCTCTTCGCCGGGATTCGGGGCCTCATGGTCTCCTAATAAACGATGTTTGCCTGCTTTGATGAATTGCAGGTGTTATCTTCGCCAACCCTGAGAGGAGAAAAGCTGGACTAGGTGCAATTATCTTTGTGGCCTCAAGGACGCTACTCCGAGGCATATGCAGTTTCCCGGAATCATGGAGGCTGCCAAGAAAGAGAAGAGAAAGAGAGAAGAAGGGAGGGGAAGTCAAACCCCCCCCCCCTTCTCCCTAAAAAAAAAACAAATAAAGAAGAAAAGAATAAAATAAAGGAGCAAAAAGAGAAGAGAGAGAATTGGCGAGAGAGGGTCGTACGACCATATCCGTCGAGGCCCGTGTTGAAAAAGGATTACCACTATGGGATTTATGCGGTGGAGCGAACCACTTATCCTCTCCCTGAGGGGGTGAGCACTCTCCTGGGCACCCACCTCGGTCTATTACACAAAAGAAAAGAGAAGAGAAGAAAAGAAAGGACAAGAAGAAAAGTTGGCAAGCGTTGCCGATCAAGAGAATAAGAAGAAGGACGGCATCCCGCCCGGCTCTAGGAGGGTCCAAGTCCATGGTGCAATGCCCTGGCCCGTTCCACCTTCCTGCTGCCCCTATCTGGTATAAGACGGCCCCTCGAGTGACTGCTCGAAGATCCAATAAGCTGCAACTCTAGCTTGAGGAACTCCTCCCCGCTGTAGGGAATGCTTTATAGCAATGAGGCCGAGCACGACCACGAATCTAGAAGAGAGCATTCATCCACCCCTTCATAGGGGTGTAAGAAATAAAAGAATACACCCCGACTCAGGGGCATTTGAAGAAGCAACATACCCCACCACGGGGGCTTGGAAGCCGTAAAGAGTGCACCCCAGCTTACGGGGATCTGAAGAAGAATTACACCCCACCTTGGGGGCATCAGAAGCAGCAATACACCCCACCTTGGGAGCATCAAAAGCAGCAATACACCCCACCTTGGGTGCACAAGAAGCAAACATCTCCCAGTGTGTCGGGGTAGAAAGAGAAGAATTCACCCCGTTCTAGGGCATAAGCGAAAGATACACCCCGCTTAGGGGGCACATGAATGGAATACACCCCGACTTGGGGGCATGTGAGAAGAATCTACCCCGACTTGGGGGGCATAAGAAGAAACAGAGTTGCACCCCGGCCCGGGGGCACATGAAGAGGATCCACCCCGACTCGGGGGCACATAAAGCAAAAGTTATGTGCATTTGAAGAAGAAACTACACCCGCTCCGGGGATATATGAAAAGACACACACCCCGCCTTGAGGGGTAGAAGAAGCAGAATACACTCCGCCCAGGGTACACAAGAAGTAAAGCACACCTCGACTCGGGGGACATATGAGACAAAGAATACACCCCGGTTTAGGGGTATTTGAGGGAGAAATATACTCTGATATGGGGGCATATGAAACAAAAATACACCCTGACTTAGGGGAATACAAAGAGAAATATACCCCACCCTAGGGCAGAAGAAGCAGAAGAATCCACCCCAGGTTAGGGGCATTCGAAGAAGAACTACACCCCGCCATGGGGGCATGAGAAGCAAGGAATGTACCCCGCCACGGGAAGCATAAGAAGCATAAGTTACACCCCGTCTGGGGGCATAAAAGCCATAAAAGATACACCCCGCTCAGGGGCACATGAAGAGAATCCACCCTGACTCGGGGGCACATAATGCAAAAGTTACACCCCGGCTTTGGGGGGCACGTGAAAAGAATCTACCCCGACCTAGGGGCATAAGAAGAAACAGAGTTGCACCCCAGCTCAGGGGTATTCGAGGAAGAAATATACCCCAATATGGGGGCACAGAAGCAAAGAAGCAGAATCCACCCCGACCTGGGGGCATAAGAAGCATGAAGTTACACCCCGACTCGGGGGTACGTAAAGAAGAAACCCATCCTGCCTTGGGTGCACAAGAAACGAAGAGCTCTAGGGGCGTTTGAAGAAGAAACATACACCCCGCCTGGGGGCATAGAAGCCATAAAAGAATACACCCCGGCCTGGGGCCACGTGAAGAGAAATATACCCCGCCACGGGGGCATAGAAGCCAAAAGAATACACCCCTGCCTAGGGGCACAAAAGCAAAGAGACCTACCTCCCGACCTAGGGGGCAGATGAAGAAAAGCTACACTCCAACCTGGGAGCACGTTAAAAGAATACACCCCAGTCCAGGGGCATCAATGAGAAAGGAAGAGTAGAACAAAAAGAACAGTCATGAAGTGGACGTGGTCTTTGAACCCGCCTCTTCACAATAAAAAGAAGAGCATAAAAGAAAAGAACAGTCATCAGGCATACGTGGTCTCTCCACTTGCCTCCCCGCCTTAAAGAAGAAGAGAAGAAAAGAAAGTAAGCCTTGAGGCAGACATGGTCTTTCACCTTCTACCTCTAGCCATCCAACAAATAGACTTCTCATGGGGTTGGTGTCATGACTTTTCATCTAAGCCAACAAAACCTTTCACCGACGAGGCGTTAAACTGACAAAACCTTTTGCCGACGGGGCGTTAAATCGACAAAACCTTCCGCCGACGGGGCGTTAAACCGACCAAACCTTTCGCCGACGAGGCATTAAACCAACAAAACCTTCCACCGACGGGGTGTTAAACCGACTAAACCATTCGCCGATGGGGCGTTAAACCGACAAAACCTTTCACCGACGGGGCGTTAAACCGACAAAACCTTCTGCCGACAAGGCGTTAAACTGACAAAACCTTCCGCCGACGGGGTGTTAAACCGACAAAACCTTCCGCCGACGGGGCGTTAAACTGACAAAACCTTCCACCGACGGGGCGTTAAACTGATAAAACCTTCTGCCGACGGGGCGTTAAACCGACAAAACCTTTCACCGACGGGGCGTTAAACTGACAAAACCTTCCGCCGATGGGGCGTTAAACCGACAAAACCATTCGCCGACGGGGCGTTAAACCAACAAAACCTTCCGCCGACGGGGCGTTAAATCGACAAAACCTTTCGCCTACGAGGCATTAAACTGACTAAACCTTTCGCCTATGGGGCGTTAAACCGACAAAACCTTCCGCCGACGGGGCGTTAAACTGACTAAACCTTCCGCCGACGGGGCGTTAAGCCGACAAGATCTTCTGCCAACGGGGCGCTAAACCGACCAGATACTCAGCCATCGAGGCTTCAATCCGATAGATACTCAGCCATCGCGGCTTCAGGCTGACAGATATCCCACCATCGACCTCTGAGCCGACAGCTACTCTACCATCGACCTATGAGTTGACAGCTATCCAGTATCGGCCTCCGGGTCGATAGCTACTCAATTATCGGCCCTTGAGTCGATAGCTATTCACTTATCAGCCTCTGAGCCCACAGCTATCCAATCATCGACCCCTGAGCCAACAGCTACTTCACTTATCGGCCTCCGAGCCAACAGCTTTCTGTTTATCGGCCTCTGAGCCGACAACTTCCCTCATCGGCTCCTGGCCGACAGCTACCCCATCATCGGCTTCTACCCCGATAGCTTTCTATTCATCGGCCTCCGAGCCGATTGCTTCTAATCATCGGCTCCTGGCCGACAGCTACCCCATCATCGGCTTTTAGGCCGACAGCTTTCTATTCATCGGCCTCCGAGCCGACAGCTTCTAATCATCGGCCCTTGAGCCAACAGCTACCCCACTATTGGCTCCCAGCTAATAGCTTCCCATTCAAAGAATCAACCCTTTCACTTTGGTTCGGATCCTCCCCCGGCCAAAGAATCAAAAAATAATCCTTTCACTTTGGTTCAGGTCCCTCCCCGGCCAGAGAATCGAGAGTCAACCTTCCACTTTGGCTCGAATCCTATTCCCGGCCAGAGAATTAAAGAATCAACATTTCACTTTGGTTCGGATCCTTTCCCGTCCAGAGAATTAAATAATCAACCTTTCAATCTGGTTCGGATCCCTCCCCGGCCAGAGAACAAAAGAAGAAATCCTTTCACTTTGGTTCGGATCCTTCCCCGGCCAGAGAATCAAAGAATCAACCCTTTCACTTTGGTTTGGGTCCTTCCCCGGCCAGAGAATTAAAGAAATCTTTTCACTCTGGTTTGGATCTTTCACTGACTAGAGAACAAAAAGGGACCCCTCTTTTCGGCTCTCGCAGCCCGCTTCCCATATTTTGGCTTCTATAGCCTGCTCTCTCAATTTTGGGTCTTACAGCCCGCTTCCCAATTTTGGCTCTCGATGCCTGCTCCTCCAACCTTCGGCCTTTGTAGCCTGCTTCCCTAATGCCCCTCGGCTTTTCTGGCCTACTTCCCAGCATCTTCTGACCCTTATGGCCCGCTCCCCTAATGTCCTTTGGCTTCTATAGCCCACTTCCTCAATTTCCTTTCGGCCCCTTTCGGTCTGCTTTCCAAATACCTCTACCATCACTACGCTTATATGTAACACCTATATGTTCTTACGTAAAAAAAAAGAGAAGAAAGAAAAAAAAAGAGACAAAAAAATGCTTGGTTGCCCTGCTTGCATGCTTGCCTATAATATAAAATAACGCACCTCCTTGGAATTTTCTAGGACCGTGTTTCCTTGCTAAATAATATCGCCTAGACTCCAGATGCACGTTCGTCACGGCATAAGCTCAAAGGGAACCCAATTATGGCGAGTGCACACGTCAAGGGGAAGAGTCATGGCTAAACTGCTAAGCCCAACTCACAAAAAAAACATGAGGCAACACTCCCACACTTCACGCTTAATGTGTTCAATGGTCTTCGACTATAGGGATTAGCGCTCTACGAATGCTTGAATTTCTACACTCGCGTGAATGGTAATCGTGAGAAAAAAACTGCCTACCCCCACTAAAAAAAGAGAGAGAGAAAAAATGAGACAAAAAGAGAGGAGCGTGAATCTGAGTAGCCAGGAATCTCCATTGAGACATATGAGGAGACTCGCGCGAAAAGGTGAATCAAATTTAATAAGGATGAAGCCTAATAGCCGGGAATCCCCATTGAGACACATGAGGAGACTCGCGTCAAACGGTGGAATCCGCAATATAATTATATTAAGGACAAAGCCTAGTAGCCGGGAATCCCCATTGAGACACATGAGGAGACTCACGCCGAACGGTGAAATCTGCTACCAAAATAAACATATGGGGGCTGTGCGAAGATATCGAAATCGAAAGCTGAAACCTATGTGTAGGCGCTAGAGTAACCGTCGAGTGTTACTTAGAAAACCTGCATATCCCTATGTTTAGGGCCTTTTGTTCACATGTTTGCTCCTCCACACCACAGAGAATTTCCTCGGGTGAAATGCGTGAATTTAAGCTATGCATGCAAGACATGCGATATCCTCTTGACAGGTGCACCACCCCTTAGTCGTGCCTCGTGGCCCGCACCACGTTTGCGAATTATGGGCGATGTCCCTATCCCATCCCCTATAGAGGGAGCTGCCTTATTTATTCTTATGTTATGCCTGCTGATGAATGCCTGCATGCTTGAATAAAGAAATGAATAATAATAATAATAAATAAACTCAATTTCGGCTATCGCAGCCTGCTTTTCCAGTTCTGGCTCGTATAGCTCAATCTTGGCCCTCACGGCCTAATTCCTACCCTTGCGGCCTGCTAATCTCCCAACTTTAGCTTTTATAGTCCGCTTCCTCAATTTGGGCTCGAATAGCCTGCTCCCCAATTTTTACTTTTTTTAGCCAGCTTCCCGATTGCGGCTCTCGTAGTCCGCTTCCTCAATTTGGGCTCTCATAGCCTGCTCCCCAATTTTGGCTTTTATAGCCAGCCTCCCGATTGCGGCTCTTGTAGTCCACTTCCCCGATTTTAGCCTTCGCGGCCTACTTCTGCAACATAAACTCCGGCCCTCGTGGCCCACTTTCCCGGGTTTGGATTTCACAGTCGGTACTCCCGGCGCATTAAAGAACATCAAATCCTTTCACTTTGGTTTAGGCATGTCGCCCAGCTAGAGAACAAACATACCCCTTTCACTCTGGATCGGACCTTCTGTCCGACTAGAGAACAAAAAGATCCTTTCACTCTAGATCGGACCCTCCGTCCGGTTAGAGAACAAAAAGATCCTTTCACTTTGGCTCGGACCTGCCATCCAGTCGGAGAACAAAAAGATTCTCTCCACTCTAGATCGGACCTTCCGTCCGGCTAGAGAATAAAAAGATCCTTTCACTTTGGCTCGAGCCTGCCGTCCAACCGGAGACTAAAAAGATTTTATCCACTCTAGATCGGACCTTCCAACCGGCTAGAGAACTAAAAAGATTCTCTCCACTCTAGATCGGACCTTTTACTCGGCTAGAGAACAAAAGATTCTCTCCAGTCTTGATCAGACCTTCCGTCTAGCTAGAGAATAAAAATATCATTTCACTTTGGCTCGGACCTACCGTCTAGCCGAAGAACAAAAAGAATTCTCTCCACTCTGGCTCGGACCTTCCGTCCAGCTAAGGAATTAAAAGACCCTTCATACAGCTGGTACCCCCAGTGCATTAAAGAACGAAACAACCTTTCACCCTGGCCCGAGCCTGCCATTCGGGTAAGGAATCATCCCCTTTTCCTTACGCTAACACTAGCCCATGTCAGCAACTTGACCACCTCTACGTCCCTTCGGGCGATGAATATCCTTTTCAGAATCAACAAACTCTTCTCTCCGTCTCTTCGGGTGACGAATATCCCTTTTGATTTGGACCTCCCGTCCAGGCCATAGAATCAACAAGTCCTTCTCTCCGTCCCTCCGGATGACGAACACCCTTGTTGAATCAACAAACTCTCCTCCCCGTCCCTTTGGGCGACGAATCCCTTTCAATTTGGACCCATCGTCCAGACCGGTAAAGGAATACACCCTCCTCTCTGCCCTCGTGGCTCACTTCCCAATTGTTGGCTCCTACGCCGACAGCTTTCAATTATCGGCCCCCGAGCCGACAACTTTCAATTATCGGCCCTTGAGCTGACAGCTTTCAATTATCGGCCCCTGAGCCGACAGCATTCAATTATCGGCCCCTGAGCCGACGGCTTTCAACTATTGGCCCCCGAGCCGACAGCTTTCCATTATCGGCCCCTGGGCCGACAGCTTTCAATTATCGGCCTCCTAGCCGATAGCTTTCAATTATCAGCCCCAGAGCCGACAGATTTCAATTATCAGCCCCTGGGCCGAAAGCTTTTAATTATCGGCCCCTGGGTCGACAGCTTTCAATTATCGGCCCCTGGACCGACAACTTTCGATTATCGGCCTCCGAGCCGACAGCTTTCAATCATCGGCCCTCGAGCCGACAACTATGTCATTATCGGCGTCTAGCCGACAACTCTCTCACTATCGGCATCCGAGCCGACAGCTTTCAGATTTATCGGCGTCCGTGGTGACAGCTTCCTAATTACCGACATCCAGGCTGATAGCTTCTGACTATTGGCATCCGAGCCAACAGCTCTTCACTATCGGCATCCACGCCGGTAGCTACCCAAAGTTGTTCAAAAAGGAAGAGAAGAAAAAAATAAGAAGAGAAGAAAAAAAAGAAGGGAAAGAAAAGAAGAAGAAAAAAAAGAAGAAGAGAAGAAGAAAGAAAAAGAAAAAATAGAGAAGAAAAGAAAGAAAAAAGAAGATAACAAAAAAATCATCACCGAAGCCTCCGAGGGATGTCGACTCGTCAAGTCCCGCCGGAGATCAAAATATTTTCAGTCCCACCGACGCATAAAACGTGTGGTCCAGACCTTTTGCCTGGTTCCATGAATGAAAAATACCCTTGCTTTGGCACTAACACGGTCAATGAATAAACCACGTCGGTCCCCGACTCCCCGTCGGCATCGATGAATAAACTTGTGGTCCGGACCTTTCGTCTGGTTCCATGAACAAAAAGACCCTTGCTTTGGCACTAACCCCGTGTCAATGAATAAACCACGTTGGTCCCCGACTCCCCATCGGCATCGATGAATAAACCAGTGGCCTAGACCCTCCGTTTGAAGCCATGAACAAAAAGACCCTTGCTTTGGCACTAACCCCGTGTCAATGAACAAACCACGCCAGCACCCGGCACTCAGTCGGCACCAGCAAATTAACCCTTCACTTTGAGTGTTCCGCCCAAACGCATAAAATCCATTCTGCTTCATCAGAGCCCTCTCAAAAGCCTTCGGCTTGGACCTCCCGTCCGAGTCGATGAATGAACAACTTTTCTAAACCCAGCACGAGTCACCAACCCCCCCTCGGGATTGGCCACATCCAAGTCGTTTTAGGCCTCTTACCTAGGACGACGCATAAGCCCTGACTTCTTGCTTCGGTATTAACCCCATACCGATGACTAAACCCCCACTGAGCTATCTCGGCCCACGTGCGTACGTGGTGAAGCGGTTCCCTCATCCCTTCACTGAAGGAGTGAGCGCTTTCCTGCGAATTTGCACCGGACCAACATTCCGCCAGCCCGAAAGAACAAACATCCTCTCAAAAGAACTCTACACTCGCGGGTCCCGCGTACTCGTCCCTCGCTTGTGCCGCCGGTGAGCAGGGGGCATTTGTGGACGTCAAAAAAAATGATAATGATCATGCGGCATGCACGTCTCAGCACTCGAGAGCAAGTCAAAGACGGAAGGGCCGAATAAACCCTATGCCTCCTCCAAGCAGGACGAATACCTACCCGGTGCTCTGCCACCCAACAAAGAAGTCCCTCGGGCTGAAGGGATGACCCTGGCTCTCCAGTCGGCATTGCCAAAGGCCAAATCAGAAGAAGCTCGGGAGCTCGGACACGGGTTTGCCTTATGCCGGAAAGCACGCAAAGCCCAGGACCGAGACACAAAAACTTCAAACTAAACACCTCGGAGCAAGAGCATTGCAGCTGAAGTTCTTCGGGAGCACAACTGTTCGCCTGAATGGCCGCGAAGCCGAGACGAAGTCTAAACCGGCGTGGCCGGCACTTAAACCGGCGCGCCCTTGCTTGGGCCTTAAACCGGTGCGCCATTGCATGGTCCTTAAACCGGCGCGCCCTTGCATGGTCCTTAAATCGGCGCGCCCCCTCTTCCTTTGCAGATCGGGCGTGCCCCTATGCACTTGGTGATACAGCGCGCTAATTGCATTTGGGTTTAAACCGGCGCGCCCCTGGCCGCGCCGGTTTAACCCCATTCTGTCCCATCTATCAACCGATACTCTGTTCTCCTATCGGATTCAGGTGCAGGTTCAAGGGGGCATAGCATTCAATGCTACCAAGCTCTACCTCCACATCCGTTCGACAGCACAGAAGCGGCAACGGCGAAGAAGGCCCCGGCAAATCCGTGAATGTCCCGTCTTCGGACGAATGCCAATGTACTCCACGAACCAGTAGAAGCCAGTGCAATGGGTTATCTCCCGATGTCATTGCAGACGTGGCAGAGGTGGTGGGAATCCTCTCCCCCACTGTCCATTCTATAAAAGGCATGCTCCACTGGAGAAGCAGAAGAGGAGAGGCTCGAACCCCCGGAGGGTGACTAAAGAAAGAAGAGAAGGCCACCCGAAGAGAAGGAAACTCCATCCATCCATGCCGGAGAGGTGAGGGAAAGAGTGAGGGTGAGAGCGAGAGGTGAGCATGGAGGGGGAAGAGCTTGTGCTCTATTTCTCCCCGTCCATGTATCTCTTTCCCTTTTCTCCCTCTACAATGTATTTCTCTTCTTTTGAGATGAAATCTCTTGGGTTTGAGCCATTTTCCCCCTTTGGTGGATGAATAAACAGAAGGCCCTCTTGGCAAACATGATTCTTTGTCTTTCTTCTTCTTTCCCTATTTCATGTTCTACTCATCTAGGGCCCTTCGAAGCTTGCTTCTCCATAGCGTGGCCTTCGAAGGAGTCCGTCAGGGGATGAACATTCACGGCCTCGTGGCATACATTTGTCCCGCTTCATGAAACCATCACCCGTGAGCTGTGGGAGCTCTTGAAGGCTAGTCCTCGAGCTTTTCAACACTCACATCTGGGTTATCGGACCACCGTGAGGTCTGCATTTTGAGGTTCACCCCGGAGTAATCCACTTGGTGTTCTTCTATTTTTCTATGGCAAGCTTCAGTCCGGGGGAGGTGCTACCCGATTTTTGCCAGGGCCAAGAACAAGATGAACAAAGAACAAGAACACATAAGAACGAATAAATGAAGTTTCTTCAGACTAAATCAACCCCACTCAGAAAGCCCCCTCCTGAAGTCAAACTGAACCTCTGAACAAACCAGACTCTTTCATGTCTGAAACCTTGGGCCCTTGAGTTCCTACAACAAACTCTTCTAATAAAACAGCACTCGAATCTTCATGCTAATCCACCTTAATAAATAATTAAAACACTTAATCTTCGTCTTCTCTACAAACTTAAACCACCAATCGAACGAACGAACCAATCATCAAAGCAATCTGCAAAAGAAAAGAAAGAACAAAAGAAGCAAACAGAAAACCTCTTTGGAGCTAACCCGGCGCGGGCTAATCTGGTGCGCTACCCCCCCGCGCCGATTTAGCCCCACACTCAAAATGACTTTCAAAATCATGGGATGAATAGTGCGCACCTCCTTACTATTCACCGTGTTAATCCGACGCGCCATTTTTCTTGAACCAAATCCGGCCCGCCCCCCTGTGCATCCACCTAATCCGGTGCACCATTCTTCTGGAACCTAATCCGACGCGCCCCCCTGTGCATCCACCTAATCCGGCGTGCCCCCCATGGGTGCATCTAACCGGCGCGCTCCTTGCTCACACTTAATCCGGCGCACCCTTTCTCCTCTTGCCTTGTTAACCGGCGTGCCTAAAAGAAAAGAAGTGATTAACAAAAATAAAAGAAAATACGTGAAACTAATGAATAGAAAAAATGAAACACCCGTAGGTGAATAAGTAAAATTGCCCCTGCCATAATCAAAATTTTCTTCTGGGGGCGCTGCCCCCTTGACCCTCGCGACCTGACCGCGCAGGTTGATCCGCGTGCGAGGGCGCATGTTGGCGAGTTCGGGCTTTACATTTAACAATTCGCTTCCCCGGACTGTGCGTGAAGAGAAAAGCAACGATGCCCCATGGTATCAAACGTGGACCTCGGAATCCCCGACATGGTCATGGTCTTAAACCATCTCGGGCCAATAGTCCATCAACTTGACCCACTTCTATCGTGATCCAATCCCGCAATCCCATTAAGCTTGCCGTACTCGCGACAGACATCCGTACGGTTTATCGTCGTCTTCGATGCTTCAAATGCGGACTCTCCTCTGAACAATGAATGGTCCGTTAGTGACCGACATATATACCGAGATCTAATCCCACGCTTGCATTAAACTTGCCGTACTCACGGCAAACATTTGTACGGGTTTATTTCCGTTTACGTCGCGCCTTCAATACGGATCATTGTCCGAACGTAAAGTGGTCCATGAATGATCGACAAAATCTGAATGGAACGAGACGGCTCTCATCTTCCCTGAACCCTATGTGTGGGAATATCAATAAGACCTTCGTGAGTCACGTTTGGACCTCGGGTTCGCCCCAACCATGGTCATTGCCTGACCCACATCCTAGGCCTATAGCCAACTACATCTGTACACGTCTTTATTTTGGAATCTAGTCCCGGGACACTTTCCCACTGCCCTTCGGCGCCGGAAATATTTATGATGCCCACGCAAGCCTCGTTTGGACCGCGGGAGGCGCCCCCGGAATGGTCCTGACTGGATCTCGCACCGGGCCAATAAACTCGCTGATTCCTGACCACTCTAACCGGGATTCAATCGAATGTCTCCTATCCCTTTGAACAATAAATTTTCCGTACCCCGGCATACATATGCTTCGGTTTTCCCTGTGACGATCATGATTTTCTGAAGCCGGATGCTCGTCCGAATACCAAAATGGTCCCTTGAGTGACCGAAATATTTCGAATGCTTGCCTCCCTAGACATCGGGCTTTCCGACTGATTCGACACCGCTATCGGCTTGTTTCTCTTGATATAGCATCCTAGCCATGAGGCCCTGACTCCTGGCGATTAATCAAGGGTGTTCCCTTCTCCGAGGGGATGTAAATGACGCCGTGACCTTTACGGCGCGACGTGTTTTGGTCCCGACACGAACTACACAATCGTCTGATTAGTCAGATCGAGCGCACAATAAATCATCACCTTGGTGACTGGCACGCCCACGCACTTAATAAACCTAATAAATAAATAAACAACGATCTTAATAAAAAGTGCGTCCACGGGGGTTCACCCCTTTCTCTCTCCTCCCCCTCCCACCTACTTTCTCTCTCTCCTCCCCTCATTCAATAGTCACCACAACTTCCCACAACACCTCTTTACTCCACCCCTAGCCCAAAGGGAGAACCCACCAATTTCCAAGCCACCCTCCAACCCCCAACCACCCACTACCCTTTTCCAAGCACCCTTCCATCTCTCCAAGGCTGAAGGAGTTCAAACCCTAGGCCAAATTTGAATCTCCCTCCCTTGATGGCTGCCCCTCACCCCTCTCCAACACCCCCTTCCTACCCTGGTCGCCCTCCCCATTTCCCCTTGCTTCCCTTGGCCATCCCACCCTCATACACACAACCCTACACCATCAGCCTATTCCCAGCTCGCAGGCAGCAGAGTACCAGCAACTTTCTGAGGCTGCCACGTCATCACCAAAAAAATTCAGAGGGCGTACCATATACCGGCGGAATCGTCGTCCAATCTACTTTGCAATGGAGGTGGTCCCGCCTCCGTCTAAGTTTGTGGCTGCCCGGAGGAGTCTTCACCGCCGGACTACGCAATTCCTCTCTGGCAGACACCCAACTACAGCTTGCAGAGGCTACCACGACCAATACCTTAAAGATATTGGAGTGGAATTTGGCTGAAGACTTCTACTATGAGTCCCCTTTCATCTCCAAGAAGCGGAGCGTCGTTTGAGGCCCAAAGCACAGAGTTCCAAATTTCCTACCCCGAGTGCGCAGGTCAGTCCAAGTGGAGATAGATTCGACCTCCTTCCACTCTTCTGGCCCTCGTGGTCTGCTCTGACCTCTGTCGGTGGCCCCGTGGGTGCCCGTTCGAATAGAACTCAACCACGAACGCAACAGTTCCAGTCTCGTCATCAACTGAGCATGGAAGTGATCGTGACAGCCTTCCCTTCCAACAACAGCGGTCCAGACCCTGCCAGGAGCAGAGTGCAGCAATCCTGATCCTGACCCTGCCCCGACCGTCATCGTCATCAAAAAATTCTCCAATAATTCTGACGTCCTCCTGGGCCAACCCAAGAGATTTTGGCGCTGGTTTTGTCAACAAAGGAGTTTGGGAGAGCTCGTGGCAGCACTGATAGTGACTGCCTATGCGGCTATTCCTAAAGCTGGCAGAACCGGGGAGCTCGGCAATTCGGCTTCTAGCTTAGTTTTTCTCCCACCCCGCCTGGTCGGCTGACCGACCCTCCCTGCGTGGAGGTAGTTTTAGATGTAATTTTAATAAATCCCTGCCCCGAGATCCCCCTCTTGTGAGAGGTGTAGTGGTGTAACATTTTAATTTTCAGGTCAAAGCTACACCGACGCGGCGTGCGGGTCATACCCACGCCTCCCCGCTCGCCCTCGTCTCCGACCGGGATCGGTGTATTCATGCCGATCAGGTGAGCTTCTGGTCACTTCTCTTTGCTGGTATTCCTTGCTTAATTAGTATTGTCTCTTAGCTCCATCGGACGGTGAGAGAGTGCCCGGTCCAAAATTGCCATCAAATTGAGCGACCACCGCGAAGCGAGTTGTGAGAGAGACCCTACAACCCACGCCCTTGGTGTGCTGGCCGCCCATGAAATTGGGCATCCCGGGCCCTTAGGGGTTCAGCCTCAAGCTTTCCAAATCTCCCAGAGCATCAAGGTCCCACCCCGGACCCTCTCCATCATCACCTGGTTGCCCACGGGCACATGTGTGCGTTACGCGGGTGAGTCCGCTTAAGTGATATCGCCGGGTACGTTGGGTTGCTTGCGAGTCATAGGTCTAAGGATCATTGGCCTAGTGGCTATCACCCCCAAGGTGGTGTCACATCAAATTGGTATCAGTGCAAGTTCACAACTTGTCTCTCCACAAGTTGGTCCTAGGACGCATATGCATTTCGAGTCACCGATACCTCCCCTTGTCCACTAGAATGGCCATTTCACACCCGTCATACCCATCCCCATCACCTTTCCCAAAGGGCCCAAATCCTCATGGAAGCTCCGCTGCCAACAAAGTGGGCGGCATCAACTCCGTCATAAAAGCCCTACCTAATGTCTTTGATCGGCTAGAAGACATCAAGTTCCGACTCGATCGACTTGAGAGAAATGGGCCTACACCAAGAATGGATGAGAGTTACCCCCGAAAAAATCCGGATGACAACCTCTTGGTGCTTTTGAAAATCAAAACCCCCACCTTTGAGGGATCCTACAACCCAAGCCTCTATCTAGATTGGGAATTTTCGATGGGCCAATACTTTGATTGGCCCCTTGGCCGAAGAGAGGAAAGTGAGACTAGCCAAAATGCACCTCTCCAAGCAAGCCAAAACTCATTGGCTAATGGTCGAGGGTTTAAGGAGGATCCGTGGGCAAGCCCCGATTAACACTTGGGAAGAAATGAAGGCCGAACTTAGAAAGGTCTACACACCACAACCCTCCCCCTCTGGATCACCTCCACGGCATCTCCACAGCATTCCCGAGCCTCCTCTATCTACAGCCGGAGCAGAGGGGGAACAAGGAGAGAGAACGGGAGAGAGTGAGAAACACGGCCGCCGACCAAACCACGACTCTCTATGCTACTCCAGGCGGCAACTGACAGGCGAACCCCGATCTCACCAAGTCGGGCATTATCGATCTGTCAACCTAACACAAGCTCCAAAGCTGAAGCCTACCAAAACAGGCAAAAAGCCTATAAAAGACCTATACCAATAAAGGCACGAATATACACAACTAGATCATTGTGTACGCCACACGAGACTGGACCTTGAGTACAGCCACACACAGGCTACTCGGAAACCAACGATGTAAACACAGGTCACGAGACACAAGAATCACTAGAGTCATGCGTCAAGTGACAAGAGCACCTCCTCACTAGAAGAACAGTCATATGCGTCCACTGACATCTTACACTGCTCTGAAGAGATAAAAGGTGTGACTGGGGTACATTGAAGTCCTAGATAAAGTAGTAAGCAATAGTATTTCATTTATCAAGTTTGCTAAAGTAGCAAGAAATAAAATTACTTTTTAATTAACAGTTTAAATTAACAGAGTCCAGTCCAAATAAAGGCAAGTACAGGCCAACAGAAATTAAAACGTACACTGGATGTCGGGGGAAGCCTGACACAGAGAACACTGGCAAAGCTGGCAACAACGGACTGACGCACCGTGTCACGAACCACCAGGAAGAAGAAGTCCAGACCTGAAAAGTAGGGGTGAGCCTCGTGTCACTGGCTCAGTAGGGGTCACGTGGATCCCCACTGGAAACAACGTAGTAACACGGAACAACAGCGCTAAACAGGAAAGACAGGAGCAACAGCAGTAGTAACTACAACAGTAAAGCTGTAAAAAGTAGGAGTAAGCGAAAGAAAGAACAACTAAAGAGAGAGAGAAGAGCCATACTAACCAGAAAACATGATCACTTACCAAACCACGACTCTCTATGCTACTCCAAGCGGCAACAGAAAGGCGAACCCCGATCTCAGCAAGTCGGGCGTTATCGATCCATCAACCTAACACATGCTCCAAAACCGAAGCCTACCAAAATAGGCAAAAAGCCTATAAAAGACCTATACCAATAAAGGCACAAATATACACAACTAGTGATGCAACACAGAACTCCAAAGTCCCAGATTTTCTTTTCTTTTCATCATCATTTTTTTTATTTCTTTTCATCATCATGCCCGGGTGAGGGACGCCGCTGACGAGGACTGGCTGGGCGGGGCTGTAGGTGGTGGACGGTGGCGGCGGGCTGCCCACCCTTCAATGGTGACTCTGCATGGTGGGACGACGAGCAATGGCAGGGTCAGGGAAAGGAAGACGATGGCGATGGCTTCTCGTGCTATTCGATGATGGCCGGGTGGGGGACGCTGTTGACGAGGACTGGCTGGGCGGGGCTCCTGGAGACGATGGCAGCGTGTTGGCCGCGGCGGACTGCTCGCTAGGAGTCGGTGGGGGTTCGCTCGCGCGGCTGCGATCCTGGGCAGAAGGGTCCAGAAGGTGGTGGCTGGCGGTCATGTTCTGGGTTTTAAGAGGCGGAGGGGAGGTGGAGATGCACGCCTGGGGGGGTCTGCTGGATGGAATGTGAGGAGTGATTGAAGGTGGTAGGGTGGGAAGATGTTGATGTGGGATTCTTGTGGACAACATTTACGGGATAGGAGGAAGAAACGGGGCTCTGTTTTCTTCTTCCCGCCGTGGCTATTTAGGGTGTGGTCTAGCCTAGAAGCTTTGGCCATGGGGCAGGTGGGGAAGAGGGTTTGGGACGTGGGGAATGGGAGGGGTATGGACCTGAAGTTGCTACCGTAACTGGAGAAGGGTTGGACGAGGGAATGGGGCGGTGGTAAGAGTGCTCTGTTTTCTGAGCTCTGTGGGCTGTGGCGACAATGGTGGAGGCTTGGGAGTGGTAGTGGAAGGGGGGAGAGGGACTTCACGTGGGAGATTCGTGTGTAGGTGGGCTGTGCCTTTTCTGGAGAAGATACTTATAGGGGAAGTAGTGGTAGCAAGGGGTGGGAGGAGATGGTGAAGGCAGAGGGAGAGAGAGGCAAGGTGGTGATCGGTAGCAGCGGAGTAGCCAGAGATGAAGGAGGAAGTGCGGTTCGGGCTTCTCACCCGATCCCATCTCGGGGCTGATGCAGCCGAACTCTTCCTTCGACTCGGTGCTATAGATGACGGTGGTGGAGGGAGGATGGAGGGAAGGAGGTGGATGGTGGGTAGGAAGGGGCTTCTCACCCCGGGGCATCTCACCCCATCTTCTTCTCGAAGAAGAGAACAAGATACAAGGCTTCACACCTCACGATGGATGGTTTCCAAAAATTCTAATCACTTTATTGCTTCTTAAAGAGAGGTTACATAACACATTTATAGACTTCAAAAGAAAATCAAAAGACACTCATTAAACTTCAACTAACACCTAACACCTAAGACTCATTACAACTCTCTTGGGAAGACTAAAAGACACAAAATAAAAAAAAGACTCTTACATGATTATTGTAGACATAAACATGATCCATTAGGCTTAAACATGTGGCCCGATTAACAAAACACGACCATAAATACTAATTCACAACTCTTGTTTTTGTTGGAGCCATTTTCCGATCCCATCAAACCCCGCCACTTGGAGAAGGTTCGACCTCGAACCTTGATTCTCGAATCTGCAGGACCCCGATTTGTTGGGACAAACCGGATGACTTGCTCTGATACCAATTGTTGTGACACAGAACTCCAAAGTCCCAAATTTTCTTTTCTTTTCATCATCATTTTTTTTATTTCTTTTCATCATCATGCCCGGGTGAGGGACGCCGCTGACGAGGACTGGCTGGGTGGGGCTGTAGGTGGTGGACGGTGGCGACGGGCTGCCCACCCTTCAATGGTGACTCTGCATGGTGGGACGACGAGCAATGGCAGGGTCAGGGAAAGGAAGATGATGGCGATGGCTTCTCGTGCTATTCGATGATGGCCGGGTGGGGGACGCCGCTGACGAGGACTGGCTGGGCGAGGCTCCTGGAGACGATGGCAGCGTGTTGGCTGCGGCGGACTGCTCGCTAGGAGTCGGTGGGGGTTCGCTCGTGCGGCTGCGATCCTGGGCAGAAGGGTCCAGAAGGTGGTGGCTGGCAGTCATGTTCTGGGTTTTAAGAGGCGGAGGGGAGGTGGAGATGCATGCCTGGGGGGGTCTGCTGGATGGAATGTGAGGAGTGATTGAAGGTGGTAGGGTGGGAAGATGTTGATGTAGGATTCTTGTGGACAACATTGACGGGATAGGAGGAAGAAATGGGGCTCTGTTTTCTTCTTCCCGCCGTGGCTATTTGGGGTGTGGTCTAGCCTAGAAGCTTTGGCCATGGGGCAGGTGGGGAAGAGGGTTTGGGATGTGGGGAATGGGAGGGGTATGGACCTGAAGTTGCTACTGTAATTGGAGAAGGGTTGGACGAGGGAATGGGGCGGTGGTAAGAGTGCTCTATTTTCTGAGCTCTGTGGGCTGTGGCGACCATGGTGGAGGCTTGGGAGTGGCAGTGGAAGGGGGGAGAGGGACTTCACGTGGGAGATTCGTGTGTAGGTGGGCTGTGCCTTTTCTGGAGAAGATACTTATAGGGGAAGTGGTTGTAGCAAGGGGTGGGAGGAGATGGTGAAGGCAGAGGGAGAGAGAGGCAAGGTGGTGATCGGCAGCAGCGGAGTAGCCAGAGATGAAGGAGGAAGTGCGGTTGGGGCTTCTCACCCAATCCCATCTCGGGGCTGATGCAGTCGAACTCTTCCTTCGACTCGGTGCTATAGATGACGGTGGTGGAGGGAGGATGGAGGGAAGGAGGTGGACGGTGGGTAGGAAGGGGCTTCTCACCCCGGGGCATCTCACCCCATCTCCTTCTCGAAGAAGAGAACAAGATACAAGGCTTCACACCTCACGATGGATGGTTTCCAAAAATTCTAATCACTTCATTGCTTCTTAAAGAGAGGTTACATAACACATTTATAGACTTCAAAAGAAAATCAAAAGACACTCATTAAACCTCAACTAACACCTAAGACTCATTATAACTCTCTTGGGAAGACTAAAAGACACAAAATAAAAAAAAAGACTCTGACATGATTATTGTAGACATAAACATGATCCATTAGGCTTAAACATGTGGCCCGATTAACAAAACACGACCATAAATACTAATTCACAACTCCTTTTTTTGTTGGAGCCATTTTCCGATCCCGTCAACTAGATCGTTGTGTATGCCACACGAGACTGGACCTCAAGTACAGCCACACACAGGCTACTCGGAAACCAACGACATAAACACACATCATGAGACACGAGAATCACTAGAATCATGCATCAAGTGACAGGAGCACCTCCTCATTAGAAGAATAGCCAGATGCGTCCACTAACGTCTTACACTGCGCCACGAGTATCTCCCACACATCTGGAACGACGGTAACTGACATACTCACAAAACCAAGTACGAGGAAGGACCGTACCATGTTGTGCCTCTTAGGTACAAACATATTGTGCTATGTTGTTTTGATGATAGCAACACAGTGAGTGCTTTATGAGATTGTGTTTTGATGATAGCAACATAACTTGTTTTGTGGAGAATGCATGTGTATGACTGATATATTGGTTGTGCATGTGCGTTGCCTTTCTGTCTACATGTAGTTTGATGACTAGCAAGTCTATACACTGCAGGGTAAAGCATTTCAGAGTCTTTACATCATTTATGCATGTGAACAGTTCGTGGACAAAGTCTGCACATCGTCCTAGATTGCATTAGCAAGTCCATACATCATCAGGGCTCTTCATGCATGTGCATAGTCTATACATTGTGCATCTCGTTGTCAAGTCTGCACATTCATGAAGTCTGTACAGCTATCCACTTGAAGCATTTCTCAAAGTCCATTCAATGCATCTTCTTAGCGTCTTTGTTAGCGTCTAAGGCTTTGAGCAAAGTCTATACAGACCCCACTGTCTCATTCAGCGTCTTAGGCTTGCCAAGTCCATACATCGGACTGTTCATGCTTTCATCGTGAAGTCTGTACATTGCATGACTTCCACCAAGTCTATACATTCGTAGGTGGCAAGTCTGTACATTGGCTTCACATTTGCTTCGAAGTCTGTACATTGAACTAATAGGTAAAGTCTGTACATCGTTACTTGCCAAAGTCTGTACATTGGCATTTGTTTCTATGTTGTAACTCCAAGTCTGCACATTGGAGTCTTTACCTACGATCAACTTTGAAAGTCTGTACATTGGGAGCTTTACCGACGTTGCCTTGCCAAAGTCTACACACTGTGAATCTTCAAGTCTGTACAGACTTCGCCTTGTTTCAAGTCTGTACATCGTCCAGCTCTTTGGCAAAGTCTACACATCTTAAAGTTTGTACATCCGTTAGGCTTGCTCATGCACTGTTCTTCTGAAGTCTATACATCGGTTATTCAGCAGCAGAATGCTCAAGTCCATACATTGGCTGCATCATATGCAGTGAAGTCTGCACATTGCTGAATGCTCTTCAAGTGTGTACATTACTTGGTTAAGTCTATACGATGCCTCATATGCAGTGAAGTCTGCACATTGCTGAATGCTCTTCAAAGTCTGCACACTGGTAAAGTCTATACAGACTGTGTTTGCCCAAGTATGTACATCGTTCTCCAAGTCTGTACATTGGTCATGCATTCAAGTCTTTCACAAGTCTGTACATCAGACGCGCATGCTCGCCTGTCCCTCCGGATGCTCTCCTGGGACCGAGTATGCTCTCCAGTGACTGTTAATGCTCCGATTGGCCAGCGTCTCTCTTGATCAAGTCTATACACTCATTCACTGTTCATGCATTCACAGTGAAGTCTGTACATTTGTTTGGCTATGCATCACTATCCACCAAGTCTATACATTGGTAGAGTCTGTACATCAGACGTGCATGCTCGCCTGTCCCCCCGGATGCTCTCTTGGGACCGAGTATGCCCTCCAGTGACTGCTAATGCTTCCCTAACTTTGAGGATGCTCCCTTGGAGCAGTGATTGCTCCCTAGAGACAGCATGTGCTCCACATGCTCCCCTGACGCTGGTGATGCTGTCCAGATGCCATAGATGCTCCCCTGAGACTTCATATGCTCCCGTGCGAGAACACACAAGTCTCTCGGTATTTAAAAGAATTGTATTACATGCATTCCCTTTCACTAAGTCTGTACAATGCATGCGCTTTCACAAGTCTATACAATGCATTTCATTTTACAAAGTGTCGACACCAAGTTGATAATCCGATACTCTGTCTGACAGGTGCTGGTGCGGACACCCGAGCAGCTGATCGGCACGATACGCCGAGCCACCAGTACCGCACGCGGAGCACGACACGAGCCACCTCAGCGTCCATCTGGCTCGGAGACAGCCTGGAGACTCCGCCTTGAGCCTCCCCATTTATTATATTTAGTTAGACTCTATGTGTGTTTAATTTGTGTTTATTTCGTTGCATTCGGTTTGCCATTTTGATTGTAATAGGGGCTTAGGTGCAATTCGGACCCCGTGGGCCCCACGGGCCCCCCCAGGCCCCACCCCATTGGGCCACCTCAGCCTAGGGTCCCACGTGGAGTTAGTCAACATGCCACATGGGGCATCTAGAAGTTTGAATGGTCAATTGTCCACATGGGGGACAAGGGACCAAAATAGTCAACATTTCCAACCAACACCCCACCTACCATGTCAAGCTTGTTCCCCCCTAGTCAATAGGCTGTCCCCCCCTTATTTTTTTATTGTAATTTTTGTGGAATGATCACATGGCATCCCAGCCCTCCATCTCACACCCCTAGATCCAACGGTGGAGGATGGATTAGATGGGTGACCTATATATGCTTGTATTTTCTCATTTTCTAGAATTAATGCATTTGAATTGGAAGAAAATCCCCTTGAGCAAGGCCTAGGCCGCCCCTCTCTCCCCCCTTGCAGCTGTGAAGGTTGCCTCTGGAGGTGTGACTCCTCCCCTATCAGTTCCGGTCATCCACGCCGCCGCCACGAGCCGCCACCGCACCGCCATCGTCTTCATCGGAGTTCTGCCCGTGCAGTACCACATCAGCTTCCATGAAATTCAGCCATCAACCACGAGCTCTGATCGACCTGGGGATTTTACTGGCGGTTCCATAGATGTCAAGGATATCCCAAACAAATTGGTCTGTCATTCAGACCCCGTTCCATATTTTTAGATTTTCGTCCACTCTTCCCTTTCAGTTCTGCCAGTAGTCTGTCCAGATTCATCTCCGCCCTGAGTTTTAGGTCTTAGGTCCACTTTTTGATTTTCTTTGGTTCGCCCAATTTTACTAGATCTTCCTTCCACCAACCCCTTCATCCACAATTTTTATAAATTTCTAGTTCATCCATTTCATATTTTCCACAAATCATTCTCAGATCCACCTGAAGTTCTGTCCACCCGTTCCCAGATCCGACCACCAGACACTCCACAAATCCTATCAACTCACCACTACCTCCAAATCCAATTCTAAAAATTTTCCCCGCTTCGTGGTTTGATTATCTACAACTTTGAAGAAGAGCTTGAAGTCTGAATCTCACTGTAAGTAGGCGGTCAACGGCCGTTTATAGGGAACTGATGTGCTGAACTGAGAGTTCTGGAACTGTGTAGTAGAGAATTGAAAATTAGTTAAGTTCCAGGTCCGCGTAGGTTCAGAGGAATCTACTGGCCCTAGGTTGGAGGATTTTGAGTCCTCTTTCCAACGGCGCTGGTTTCGTCGCATTCCGGCGACGGGGCTGATCGCAGCAGTTGATTTCGCCGGAGCGCGCGCCTGAAAATAGCAAGCAAAAATCCGTGGGCAGCATTCCACAAGCTTGGAGATCGGAGTTGTTCGGCCACCGATCGGCGTTCCCGGCCGACCGCCTTCCGTGGAGGCGTGCCACCAGGGGTCCCCATCATAGTGGGACCCACTCCTACAGATCCGGAGGCCAGCGCCACCCGTGGGCCCCACGGGCCCGCAGAACCCGCCGTTCGGAAAGCACGAAAACGCAGAGTTCGGCACCGCCGGGCGACATCAAGATGCTGCCCGTCAACCCAATTCGCGTGATTCCCGGGCCCCGCATGTGACCTTTTACCTCCCTGCGTGGAGTGGGTCAAATTATTGTACTGCTGTAAAATTGTGTTAACCGAGGGTCCGTGATTGGCCGGGGTTATCTTCGCCATGCCGGGTGCGTGGAGGTAATGGTCCGAACCTCTTGGCGTTCATTTGCTTAGCTAGTATACGGTCTTTTGCCGCTACCGAGAGTGTAGGTACTAGCCCGTGTGTCCATGTCACCGCTGTGAGAGTGAGAGTGACCCGTCCCGTGACTCGATCCGAGTCCGGAAGTGAGTCTGACTACCTTGAACTCTGCCGGTTCCTTAACCGCGCACGATCCACGCTTTCCCTCGCATGGGACGCCGAGTGAGTTTGCACTTCTGTTAGCGACGTGTAGCCTATGGGAGCTCTCCGTGTCGGGCCTAATGTCTCTCCCATCATGTGTTGCTGGTCGTGTCCACGTCTAGAGTCCGAGGTCCATACCACGTAGAGTCGGTCCCCGTGTCCGTCCCGCATCAGGTGCTCTGCTCGTGAAGCTTAATGAAGGGCACGTGATCCGAGGCTGGAAGGGCAGACAGGATCGTGACACGTGTGCTGAAGCACTGTGCTGAAATGCTGTCACGTGGACTGAGGTTTCTTGGCGGGAGATGTGGAGAGCACACGACCGCCCTAATCTACTGATGCTATATAAGGGAGTCTCCTTTGTCTGAAGGAGACTGATCGTGATCGAGTTGGCAAGAGGTGAAGTCCATATAGAGAGCCACGATCCAGACAGAGAGTGAAAGAAGAAGAGAAAGAAGAGAAAGGAAGAGATAGAGAGCTTGAGCAGAGAGTGAGAGATTAGCATAAGAAGAAGAGAAAGAAGAGAAAGAGAGAAAGAAAGAGAGACAGTGAGATCGAGAGAAGAAGAGTGAAGTCTAAAGATTTATTTACTGGACCGTGGATCAAATCCAGGCCAGTCTGCTCTGTTGAGAGCTATATTGTATATTTCATTTATAGCTTTCTGATTGCTGTCTTGTTCTGTTTTCATTTTCCATTTTATCCCTTCTTCAAGCTGTTAGTCAGCGGATGCAGTGGAGGTCTCCACTGGACAGGTAAAGTTGTAATCCTCAGCTGGCGAGACTTGGTCTCGGACGGGTTAAGCTGTAATCCCCAGCGGGTTCAAGCTGTGAGTCAGCGATGGCTAAGCTGTATTGCCCAGCGGAAGCAAGCTGTGATGCTCAGTGGATGGCAAGCTGTGAGGCCCAGCTGATGTATGGCAAGCTATGATGCCCAGCTGTTCAAGCTGTGAGTCAGCAGGAAGCCACACTCGGGTTGAGTGTGGGGTGGATGTAGGTCTGCTGGACCGAATCACCTAAAAACCCCTTGTACAGTGGTTTGATGTTTCTATCTGTTTGCTTCCGCTAGATGATTGCATAGGGGCGCTCCATGTATTTGATCATAGGTTCAGTAGATGAGTGTCTAATTTGTCTTGTTAGCATTCCAGTTATTGAGTGAGCGAAATCTTGTTTGAGTGAAATTCTATTTGGGTGAAGGTTTTTAAAGGGCTATATTCATTCACCCCCCCCCCCTCTGAATACATAGCACCGAACCCAACACTTGGTATTAAAGCGGGTCTCTGATCTATCAGATCTAACAATCTGCAGAGGATCCTGCTAGTTTTGGTGCATTTCAGAGTGGATATCTTGTGCTCGTTGTTTTGTTTCACTGTCTTAGTACTTTACTTCGCTTATTTGATTTTGCTGCATTTCCTATCATTTGTCTTATTGCGCTGAATCTGTCTGCCACTTGTTCAAATGGGTCATCCTCCGGTGTATGACGGTTCTAACTTTGATAGTTGGCTAGGAGGCCTATGTGTGTACGTAGACTCCATAGATCCTAAACTATGGAGGCTACTATCTAAAGGCCCACACAAACTGCCTCATGATGAGACCAAGTGGTCTAAAGAGGACAGTATAAAGAACCGTGACAATATCATAATCCTTAACATCTTAAGAGCTGCAATCAATACTGATATGTACCCTTTTGCTCTCAGGTGCACATCTGGAAAGGAGATATATGACGGACTCGTTTCTGCGCATAACCAACAAGGTGATAGCTCCTTGATGGCCAACCGGGATGATGAAGATGAGACCTCATCTCAGGTAAGCTCTGAATCAGATGGATACTCTTTCGATGAATTGATAGAGATGTATGAAAATTTGTTAGAAGTATTCAAGAAATTGAAATCTGAGAATAAAAAGTTGAAAAAGAAATGTGATAGAATAAATCTAAAAGATGTTATGAAAAGTGAGAATAAGAACTCTAAAAGGGGGATAAGCTATAATTCTGATGTCAAGAAAATCACTAGAAACCAGCTATACACTACCTTTGTGCATAGTTCTGATGTAGCTGGTACCTCAAGTCAATCCCCAAAACAAAATAAGAATGAGAAATCATCTTCAAAATCTGTCTTTCAGTTCAAAGCTCGGAAAATTAAAAAGCAAACAAAATCTGTTGAGAATAATCAGAAATTGAAAAGAAAGAGTCAAACAAAGAAGGCTAAGAATATTTCTGGTTGTACTCTGAAACTTGTTAGCTCTGCTGAATGTAATGGGTCAATGCAAAATGCTCATGCTTCATGTAATCATTCACATGCATCTAGTCAATCTGTTAGTAATCATGTCATCAGGAAATCACAAGTGTCATGTCACTATTGTGGCAAGATAGGACATGTAATGGATGATTGCAGATTGTTGATTGAAGATGAGCATGCTAGTGAAGTAATGCATTCTAGGAATTCATCCGACAGAAACCATGCCATTAAGAAATCTGTTGCATATTGTTACTACTGTGGTAGGCGTGGTCATCTAATGAATGCATGCTTTAAAATGAAAGAAGACAATAATGTGAACTCTAGATTTTTCACACATGCTCATGGCCCATATAGATATGAATCTACTTCAGGCCAGCATATTATTTGTTTCACTTGCAAAAAGCCTGGGTATAAGGCAAATGAATGCTGGTCAGGATATCATTGGGGGAACAACAACTCGAGAAGTAAGCACCTGAGGTGCTATGAGTGTGGGAAGCATGGCCATATAGTCAAGAACTGTTGGCATGCTCAGGTAAGTCATGTTAATGACAAAGCCATTAAATTCTCTGCAAAACGACCTATGAATTTTTCATGCTTTAACTGTGGTAAAATAGGTCACAAATCTGTTGAATGTTGGGTGAAGAAGAATAAGAAACAGAATGTCCATGTAAACAACAGAACAACTCATGCTCAATCTCATAGGTCTCATGCTTCTTTTGATAAGCATCATAGGACCAGAAAATATGTTGGTTCATGTCATTATTGTGGAAATTTTGGACATTCTATGTCTGATTGCTCTCTAATGGAATTTGATGATAATATTGCTAAGAAATTATTTAGAACACCTGATAGGGGTAATTCAGGATCCAAGACCTCTTGGGTTCCTGCAGGATCAACTTGATTTTATCTTGCAGGTGTGCCTTGGTGGGAGAAATAAAAGGGGTTTATGATCCAAGGCACTCAACAGAAAACCCCAGTATTTTATATTTCAGGTCGGTTCTGAACTTTGCTTTAAATTCATTAACTGAAATTGTTGAACTGTCTGCTTGATTTATGATGATCTCTTCATGTCTAGCTGATCAGTCTGCATTCCAGACTCAGCTATTGAATTCAATTCTGCATATCTGATGCTCTTCTCTTGCTATATGTTGAACTGAATTTGAATGCTTCTTTAGTGTATTCAGTTGATGCACTATATAGACTTTGTGTAAATGCATGTGTTTTATGTCAGTGCAATGCATGCTTGTTGTTGAATGCATACTTGGACTGAGTGTGAATGGTTCATTTAGTGTACACAGTCAATGCATGTGTCTTATGTCTGTATACATCATTTGCATGACTGTCATTGATGTTGTTCAATGCATGTAGGACTGCTTTATGTTGCATTGTCCTTATTAACCCTGGTATATCAAATGGTATGTTACTAAAAGGCAGGGAAATCTGTCCAGAGGTTTCTACCATGTGTGAGATGGTCTTTGAGACCAGATTCTCCGCCTAGTACCATGGGTCCTGTCTTCATGTAGAACAGTGCACTGCATCATATTTTTAAAAAAAAATCTGAAAAAGGATAAAAATGTTCATGACTTGGATGCATAAACTTGAATTGATTGCATACTTGTCTCATGTATCCTCGGTGCATAGTCTGCATGTAGAACAGCCTAGTGCATAGCATAATCTTTGCATCATGATATCAGGGGGAGCTGAGAGTTTTTTTTTTCAATTCATTGAATCCTTGCTACTTCTCACTGTCCCCATTTAGTTCTTTCATATCCTTTGACATCAGATGCTCCTGGAACTCAATGCCTATTGCTATCTTTTCCCTAACCTTCACTGAACAACAGTTCTGTTTCTTGTTTAGTACAGTGAGTTGTGATTATTGCAATTGTTCTTTTATAAGAATCACTCTTACAAATTGAAAGGAACTAAAGGTTTAACCTTTATAAATTAGAGAGTTAAGTGTCTGCACTTCAGAATTTGAGATAAAAGAAAACTTTTATAGCTCTTAATCTTTGTCTCATGGCTAAAATAGAAAGTTTTTTTGTAATGCCTAAATGTGTTGAACTGGAAATGTCTAGAACAGGTGAATAAGAGTATGTAATGATTTTTTTTAACAATCACTCTAAAAGAAATAAGGGCAGCAGTAAATAAGATCTTCATGTAAAAGAACTGAACATAGTGACAGAGCAATGGCTGATTGCACTGAGAAACTGTGAACTCCTCCAAAGAAGCAGGAGAACTCACATGTCATGAGGTGCTTCAGAATATCTCTGTTCATAGGGTCAAATCTATAGGGGGAGTCCTCACCAAGTAACTGAGGGTACTGGCCTCTAATCAAGGTGTGCCCTTAATGTCAAAGGTGAAGATTGTTCCTTGTAGGCCTTGACTTGAAGTAGATTTTGTAGTTTACGCCTAGTAACTGGGAGTACCTGCCTCTAATCAAGGTGTACACCTAATGTCAATAGCATAAATGCCACAGGTCTATTCACTTAGTTCAGTTTCTGAAAATTCAAAAGTGAAATACAAACTGCTGTAACCCTTTGAAAATCAAAAGTCAATGAGTGAAAATTATTTTTATTAATACATATTCAAGTTGCCTTTCCTGAAATTCCTTGTTTAATCACAAAAGGGTATTATTTTTGACTTATCTATTAATACCATGTGCCCTAGATTCATTGCTATAAATGGAGTCTATAAACTCTTTTTCAGGGGTCAGGTGTTTTACTCTAGATTTATCACTGTTAAACCTGAATTTTTGTCAAAACTGTACGTTGCTGATTCTTATACTTTAACTGTTGTTTATAATCAGGCTTACTTTCTGAACCAATGATTCAGCTATTGTCAAGTGACCCTCCTACCTTCTCTACCTTTTTTTATGATGTGACACAAATAATGCAGCAAGCAAAAGACCTTTGGACTTTATTCGCAACAATCAACAAGGTTGAGAGCAACTTGAGAGTCGCCGTTACACCGCACACACCCGTTTCCCGCGGTGACTCGATGATGCCGAGCCGAGGTAGTGGAGAAAGCCCCTGGCTGGTTAGAGGACCAGCACCACTAAAGTTAACCCTCCCGAAGATAGGAAGCCCACAAACAAGGGCAGCCGGGTGCCTTGGGGGCACTAGGACACTCCTCTCACTAAGGCCACGGTGACCACACAAGGGTGGTGGTTCCGAGATCGGGCACTCTCTCACCAACCAGCGAATAAGTTTTGCAGATATTAAATGAACAAGAATAAGGAGCAATGGTAGAGCTCACCTGGTTGGTTTGAAGAAACCAACCCCGAACGGAGACGAGGGCGAGCGGGGAAGTGTGGTTCCCCGCACACTGCGCCGATGAAGCTTGAGCTGTTTATTACAAATAATACTCCTCACACAGGAGGGTTGGACTAGGGCTGGGGAAGTAAAGTTTACATGCAAACACTACCTCCACGCAGGGAGGGGTGCTAAGCCGGCCAGGCGGGAGGGGAAACTCGCCGAAATCGTGGGAGAGGAAGCCGATGTTGAATCTGCTCGCTTGCTGTGAGAAGCGATAGGAAGCCGCTGTTGCAACCGTAGCTCCTACTTAGGAATTTTGATGATGACGAGACCAAAGGGAAATTCTTTGTAACAGGAACCAGGACACCTCTGAATTTTATTGAATTCTTCTGATGTCGTCGCTGGCCATGGCGGGGGTTCGAATAGGGCGATGGAACTTGGGGTTGACAGCTTCTGTTCTAATACAGCAGGTTGCAGAGATTGCTCCGGTGGACCCCGGACTCCGAATCATGAACCGTCAGGGTTGCAGGAACCGTGGACAATCCCTCTATGCTGCAAAACTGACGGGGAAGCCGTCCGATGTCGGGGTGGACTGGGGGACGCCGATGAATGAGAGCTGGTCGCTGCAGACTGGGAAAGGCAGACCCGCGTGACTGAAGGGGGAAAATCGGAACGTTGGGTCCCGGATGCCGACTGTGGTTCCGCTTCCTGCTTATGGTCGGAGACAGGTGGAGTAAGAACTTTGAAGAAGGGCCCTTGGTCGGAATCCTTCACTGTTAGTCGCGGTGCAGCGACGAACCGGGTTGCAGAGTCTGGCCGCAGCAGCTACCAGATACAAACAGTGTCTTGCAGAAGTTGTCTCGGCCGCTCCCGGATGCCAAATCTCGAACCGTCAGAAGTGCTGGATCCGTGGACGAGCCCTCTTCGCAGAAAAACTGGTGGGGAAGCCGTCTGAGGTCGGGGTGGACTGGGGGATGCCGATGAGTGGGGGCAGGCCACTGCCGACTGTGGGAGGCAGACCCGACCAGTCGAGGAAGAAAGACCAAAACTCTGACCTCCGGATGCCAAATGCACTCCCGCTTCTTGATCCAGAAAGAGGACTGGTGGAAGAAGATATTTTTAGAAGAATTCGCGGCTTGAATCTTCCACCGTCGGCCGTGGTGTAGCTTTGAACAGGGTTCAGGAACTCTGCTAATGGAGCTCTGCGCAGTCGGGGGAGATTGGCTCTCCCGGACAGCCCCTAACTCGGAACGGGATGGGATCACCTCGCCTGCGAAGATGACTGGACACCCTTTCCAGAAAGGTAAGGTACGCCCTCAGATGTCGCCGTGTGAACTCGGGGGAGCTTCTGCAAGACGGTCCTTCTTCTGCCACCTGCAGACGTGTCCAAACGAAGGGGATGGTGGTGGGGTTAGGTTAAGGGGGACTGGAGTTTGGTAATGGAGGGAAGGGTGGTGGTGATAGCAGATGGGGGAGGGTTCTGTGGGGGTGAAGAGAGGGGTGGAGCAGGTAGTATGGAGGTGCAGGAGAGTGGAGGGGAGAGAGGGCCGAAGCTTGGAGAAGGGGGGGTGGAGGGGTCGGCCAAGGCAAGGGGGTGGGTGTAGATGGTGAGGGGTGGTGCACAACTTGTGGTGGGGTGGGGGTTGGGATGGTCAAGGGATATGAATGAGGGTGTGGGGGAGTGGGAAGGTTGCTTGGGGAAGAGGGATGGGTGTCTTGGAGGTGGGGAAGGTGTATGGGGAATAGGAAGGGTTGCTTGGGAAGTGGAAGAAATTGATGAGTATTAAGTGGCCTAGGGGAGGTGAGGGGGTGGAGGGTGAGGTGGCAGCTGAGGTGGCAGGGGAAGGGGGAGGTGAAAGGGCAAGTTCGCCGAAGGGAGAGAGAGAGAAGGGGGGAAGAGAGAGAGAGGGGTTCGCCCCCTAGAGAGACGGAGAGAGAATGAGAGAGCTAGAGAGAGAGAGGGGCACACTTATGCTCAAATATTCAAATGTTCATTAACCTTCAAAAGAGGGATTGGGGTCCTATTTATAGGAAACCCACTTTTACATATAAGTCCCTGACTCTTGACACACTAATAGATAACCAAGGGATAGGGGGGGTGCGCCCATGGGCCTAGCCCAAGGAAGTAGGCCCAATAGTAAGCACCATAGCCTAATGAGACTCAACTTAGGGAAATGACTTAATAACCTAGGTACAAGACTCGAATAAAAGGCAAATTACATGAAAATGACTCAAAATAAAGATAACAAGTGCACAAAGATGATCCTCAAGGTGCTGCAGTGAGCGGTGAAGTGATGGAGCTCAGGCCTGGATCTCAGCGGAGGGGGAGGGAGGTCCCGAGCCAGAGGGAATCGTGAGTGATGCCCTCATCAATTCCCCCGGGCCGCGAAGAGCTCGACTCTGTCGAGTAGGGGTTCTCCCTGCTGTGATACTGCTCCAAGAGGTCGGGGTCCAACCGCTGGAGGTCCTCCCGACTCACCCATGCGTCATCTGAAGGGGGCCGTCCCTTCCACCTGACCAGGTATCGCTCATACGCCTTGCTCCGTGTATTGGTGACATGTTCATCTAATATCCGCTCCACTTTGTCACGCTGGTTTCTCAAGCTGGGTGGAGCTCTCTGAGGTGTGGGGGCGCTCTCAAGGGGTGGAGTAGGCTGGAGTTCCTCACTGGGTGTCACCGTGGGGCCCTTGTAGGGTACCAGGTCAGCCACATTGAATGTGGGACTTACTCCGTATTCTTCAGGGAGGTCTAACACATAAGCATTGGTGCCAAGTCGTCTCAGCACCTGGAAGGGGCCAGCTCCACGAGACCTCAACTTTGATGTATTCCCAGGGAATAGCCTCTCAGTTCTCACCATCACAAAATCGCCTACTTGGAATTCTTGGTGGCGGTGGTGGGAATCAGCTGACCTCTTGTAAATCTCATTGCTCTTGTTGATGTTTTTGCGAATATCCTCATGCAACTCTCTAAGGTGTTGTGCAAAAGACTCAGCAGTGATGGACACCCTAGCATGCGGGGGTAGGGGAATGAGATCTGTTGGCTTCCTAGGCTTGTAACCATGCACAGCTTCGAAGGGACTCATGCCTATGGACCTATTGGTGGAATTATTATATGCAAACTCAGCTTGAGGTAGGATGAGATCCCAATTTCCAGGGCGGTCCTCAACAAGGCACCGCAAGAGGTTCCCTAGGCTCCGATTGACGACTTCGGTCTGGCCATCGGTTTGA
Organism: Amorphophallus konjac; assembly: GCA_022559845.1. Classification (NCBI taxonomy): domain Eukaryota; kingdom Viridiplantae; phylum Streptophyta; class Magnoliopsida; order Alismatales; family Araceae; genus Amorphophallus; species Amorphophallus konjac. The sequence continues at coordinate 177,292,298 of CM040118.1, read as the reverse complement.
GGGTGATAGGCCGTGGAAAACTTAAGCAGGGTCCCCATTAGATGCCAGAGGGTCTTCCAAAAGTAACTGGTGAATTTGACGTCCCTATCTGAAATGATGGTCTTGGGCAGGCCATGGAGGCGGACCACCTCATCAAAGAACAGGCGGGCTACGTGGGAGGCATCTGAAGTCTTAGAGCAAGGGATAAAATGAGCCATTTTTGAGAACCTATCCACCACGACATAGATGGAATCATGCTTCCTCTGGGTCCTAGGCAGGCCTAAGACAAAGTCCAAACTCAAATCTTGCCATGGTCGGTCTGGGACAGGGAGAGGGGTGTATAGGCCAGTATTCTGCTTTACTTGCTTGGCTGTAGCACAAGTACGACACTGCCCCACAATTTTGGCTACATCCCTTTTGAGACTTGGCTAGTAGAACTGTCCCTCAACCAATGCAATGGTTTTATGAACCCCAAAGTGTCCCGCCAGACCTCCTGCATGTAACTCCCAGACTAACAAATCCCGCAGTGAGGTTTGAGGTATGCACAGCTTATGGCCTCTAAAAATGAACCCATCCTCTAGGATAAAACTTTGGTGCTCCTGGAGTGGTTGGGTGGTCAAGAGGGTATGGACATGCCCAAAGTCAGGACAATTCGGATATTCTTCCTTGATCCTTTTAAACCCTATGACCTCCGCCCGAATGGTAGCTAGCAAGGAGATTCTCCTACTGAGCGCATCCGCGGCACGATTCTCGCTTCCAGCCTTATGTTTGATCACAAAAGTGTAGGACTGGATGTACTCGACCCATCGGGCATGTCGGGCATTCAGTTTCTGCTGGGAGTTGAGGTATTTTAGGGCCTCATGATCAGAAAATATGACAAATTCTTTAGGCAAGAGATAGTGTCTCCAATGTCGGAGGGATTGTACCACGGCATAAAATTCCTTGTCGTAGGTGGAGTATCTCATCCTGTCATCACACAACTTCTCACTAAAGTAGGCCACTGGGTGTCCTTCCTGGCTAAGGATCCCGCCAATTCCTACCCCAGAGGCATCACAAGTCACCTCAAAAACTTTGGAGAAATCAGGGAGGCATAAGACAGGGGCTTGGGTCATTCTCTCTTTGAGCTCTTGAAAGGCCCTAGATGCTGACTTGGTCCACACAAAGGTCCCCTTTTTGAGGCAGTCGGTGATAGGGGCTGTGACGGTGCTGAACCCACGGATGAACCTACGGTAAAAGGTGGCTAACCCATGAAAGCTCCGGACTTCATGGAGAGTGCGGGGCTCTGGCCAATCGAGGATGGCTTGGACCTTTTCAGGGTTCATGGATACCCCGTCGGTGGAGACAACATACCCAAGGAAGGTAATGGACTTTGTCATGAAGTGACATTTTCCCAAGTTGGCAAAGAGACTCTCCTTCCTAAGGGTGGTACAGACTTGCCTAAGATGACTGAGGTGGGCTTCCTTGGACTGGCTGTAGATGAGGATATCATCAAAATAGACTACCAGGAAGACTCCAATATAGGGCCTAAGGACCTCGGTCATAAGGCGCATAAATGTGCTTGGGGCGTTAGAGAGCCCAAAAGGCATCACCAGCCATTCATAGAGTCCATCTTTGGTTTTGAAGGCTATTTTCCATTCGTCCCCGAGCCTTATCCTTACTTGGTGGTAGCCACTCTTAAGGTCTATCTTTGAAAAAATGGTGGCTCCAGCTAGCATGTCTAGCATATCGTCAAGTCTAGGTATGGGGAACCTATATTTGACGGTAATCTTGTTGATGGCTCTGCTATAAATACACATTCACCATGTCCCATCTTTCTTTGGTGTGAGGAGGGCTGGGACAGCACAAGGACTTTTACTAAGATGAAGGAAGCCTTTTCTAATGAGTTCCTCCACTTGTCTCCTCAGTTCAGCATGTTCAGTGGGGTTGAGGCGATAGTGGGGAAGGTTTGGGAGGGTGGCCCCTGGGACAAGGTCAATAGCATGTTGGACATCCCTCATGGGTGGCAGTTGATCAGGGAGCTCCTCGGGGAACACGTCCTTGAATTCTTCTAGGAGAGGGTGTATTTCCACGGGATGAGGGTTGGAGGGGGTGGATTCCCCTAGGCATATGACCACAGCGTATATGGGTGTTCCGAGAGCTACCTCTTCCTCGAGTTCTTGTTTAGTGATGAGGTGTAGGCCTTGGGTGGGACTCTCATGGGTGGACAGTTGGCTTGTTGGTTGGGTTGGGGGTGATGGGACCCCTGGGTTTTGAGGTGGTGTGGGGAGAATTCCCTTGGAGGGTGGGTCCTTTCGGGGTGGGGAAGGGTTGAGGCGAATGGTCTTCCCCTTGTGTTCAAAGGTGCACATGTTTGTTTTCCCATAGATGGTAGCATTAACATCATATATCCAAGGTCTCCCTAGCAGGATGCTTCCTACAGCCATAGGTATGATGTCACACCATATTTGCTCTTGGTAGGATGAGAAGGTGATGGGGATAAGACAACATGTGTTGACGGGTAGGGAATGGTTGTTTATCCATGAGACACGATATGGTTTGGGGTGGGGTGTTGGGGTAAGTCCTAGGAGCTTGACGGTGTCCGGGGACACGGCATTGACACAACTTCCGTTGTCTAGGATAACCTTCCTAACATGGTCCCCGATTTTGATGAAGGTGTGAAAAATGGAAGTCATCCTCCAATCATTCTCTTGAGGTTGGGTAAGGGTGCACCTTATTACTCCTAAGTGGGTGGAGTGGGGATCATCTTCTACACCTTCCTCAAAGAATTGCTCCTCGTATTCCTCTTCCCACTCTAAAGTAGCCTCGTGTTCCTCAATAGTATTCTCATGGGTTTCTTGGGATGTGGTAGGTCCGCCCTCAATAACAAGGCTCGACATCCCCTTGGAAGGGCATTGGGAGGCTATGTGGCCATAACCATGGCACTGAAAACATTTGATCGTACTACTCCCTGGGGTCTTCCCTTTGGAGGCTTCCTCCCTTCGGGGAGGAGGGTTGAGTGGAGTGGTCTTTGTGGGGGTGGGAGTGGTTGGTTGGGGGTAGGGCCGAGTGGGGGTTCCCCCACTGGGAGGAGGTGTTCTTAACAGAGGAGGCAGGTTGGGACGGGGTCCCGGGCCCTTGGGGGGGCAAACCTTGGGTTCCTAGAGAATCGCTCTACATCACGGGCTATTTGATAGGCAATCTCCAAGCTATGCACTTCCCTCATAAAAAGCTCCCGTTTGATGTGGGGAAGGAGACCATTCCTAAACCGGGATAAAGTGACGGCTGGGTCTTCGACCACACCACACCTTAGGAGATATGAGTCAAATTTCTCAATATACTCTTCCATGGTCTTTCCCTCTTGGGTAAGGCTTTGCCATTCATCAAGGAGAAGTTGGCTATAGGAGATGGGAAGATATTTATTCCTAAGTTGATCTTTCATGTCTATCCAAGTGTCAATGGGTTCCTCACGCCTGATCCTCCTTTGGCTTTCTACCTTTAGCCAATAGGTCTTGGCTAGTTTAAGAAGGTGCATCTTGGCCAACCTAACCTTTCTCTCCTCGGACATGGGGTACCAATCAAAGTATTGGTCCATGCCATGCTCCCATTCTTTATAGGTACTAGGGTTATGAGACCCATCAAAATTAGGAGCTTCCACTTTGATCATTCTTAGTAGGAAGTCATCCGGATCCTCACGTGGTCGCCTCTCATGGTATCGAGGTTGTGGGGCTCTCTCTTGCTCACGATACCACTCATCATCTAGATCTTCCCTCTCATGTTCAATCCGCGGAGGAGGAGCCCTTGGGGCATGGTTCCTAGGTGGGGCCCTAGCTTCTTCTAATCTCTCTAATCGGGTGGAAATTCCATTCATTTGCTCCGTGAGGATTTGGATGGCAGCCTCAAGTCGATCCATAGGAGTTTGGGGAGCTTCCCTAGGGATGTTTTGGTTGCCTTGGAAATTGGGATCCATAGGTGGATCGGAAGTAGAAGGATCGGTCTGGTATATGGTACCCCTACGGGTGGACATGCACAAAGATAAGGTGACCGGTATGGGATGGCAATGCAATTGTCCTAGGACCTAGGCTTGTAGAGACAAGTCTAAAACTTGCTCTGATACCACTTGATGTGACACAAATAATGCAGCAAGCAAAAGACCTTTGGACTTTATTCGCAACAATCAACAAGGTTGAGAGCAACTTGAGAGTCGCCGTTACACCGCACACACCCGTTTCCCGCGGTGACTCGATGATGCCGAGCCGAGGTAGTGGAGAAAGCCCCTGGCTGGTTAGAGGACCAGCACCACTAAAGTTAACCCTCCCGAAGATAGGAAGCCCACAAACAAGGGCAGCCGGGTGCCTTGGGGGCACTAGGACACTCCTCTCACTAAGGCCACGGTGACCACACAAGGGTGGTGGTTCCGGGATCGGGCACTCTCTCACCAACCAGCGAATAAGTTTTGCAGATATTAAATGAACAAGAATAAGGAGCAAGGGTAGAGCTCACCTGGTTGGTTTGAAGAAACCAACCCCGAACGGAGACGAGGGCGAGCGGGGAAGTGTGGTTCCCCGCACACTGCGCCGATGAAGCTTGAGCTGTTTATTACAAACACTACTCCTCACACAGGAGGGTTGGACTAGGGCTGGGGAAGTAAAGTTTACATGCAAACACTACCTCCACGCAGGGAGGGGCGCTAAGCCGGCCAGGCGGGAGGGGAAACTCGCCGAAATCGTGGGAGAGGAAGCCGATGTTGAATCTGCTCGCTTGCTGTGAGAAGCAATAGGAAGCCGCTATTGCAACTGTAGCTCCTACTCAGGAATTTTGCTGACGACGAGACCAGGGGGAAATTCTTTGTAACAGGAACCAGGACACCTCTGAATTTTATTGAATTCTTCTGATGTCGTCGCTGGCCACGGCGGGGGTTCGAATAGGGCGATGGAACTTGGGGTTGACAGCTTCTGTTCTGATGCAGCAGGTTGCAGAGATTGCTCCGGTAGCCCCCGGACTCCGAATCATGAACCGTCAGGGTTGCAGGAACCGTGGACAATCCCTCTGTTCTGCTAAACTGACGGGGAAGCCGTCCGATGTCGGGGTGGACTGGGGGACACCGATGAATGGGAGCTGGTCGCTATAGACTGGGAAAGGCAGACCCGCGTGACTGAACGGGAAAAATCGGAACGTTGGCTCCCGGATGCCGACTGTGGTTCCGCTTCCTGCTTCTGGTCGGAGACAGGTGGAGGAAGAACTTTGAATAAGGGCCCTTGGTCGGAATCCTTCACTGTTAGTCGCGGTACAGCGACGAACCGGGTTGCAGAGTCTGGCCGCAGCAGCTACCAGATACAAACAGTGGCTTGCAGAAGTTGTCCCGGCAGCTCCCGGATGCCAAATCTCGAACCGTCAAAAGTGCTGGATCCGTGGACGAGCCCTCTTCACGGAAAAACTGGTGGGGAAGCCGTCTGAGGTCGGGGTGGACTGGGGGATGCCGATGAGTGGGGGCAGGCCACTGCCGACTGTGGGAGGCAGACCCGACCAGTCGAGGAAGAAAGACCAAAACTCTGACCTCTGGATGCCAAATGCACTCCCGCTTCTTTATCCAGAAAGAGGACTGGTGGAAGAAGATATTTGTAGAAGAACTCGCGGCTTGAATCTTCCACCGTCGGCCGTGGTGTAGCTTTGAAAAGGGTTCAGGAACTCTACTGACGGAGCTCTGCGCAGTCGAGGGAGATTGGCTCTCCCGGACAGCCCCGAACTCGAAACGGGATGGGATCACCTCGCCTGCGAAGATGACTGGACGCCCTTTCCAGAAAGGTAAGGTACGCCCTCAGATGTCGTCGTGTGAACTCTGGGGAGCTTCTGCAAGACGGTCCTTCTTCTGCCACCTGCAGACGTGTCCAAACGAAGGGGATGGTGGTGGGGTTAGGTTAAGGGGGACTGGAGTTTGGTAATGGAGGGAAGGGTGGTGGTGATAGCAGATGGGGGAGGGTTGTGTGGGGGTGAAGAGAGGGGCGGAGCAGGTAGTATGGAGGTGCAGGAGAGTGGAGGGGAGAGAGGGCCGAAGCTTGGAGAAGGGGGGGTGGAGGGGTCGGCCAAGGCAAGGGGGTGGGTGTAGATGGTGAGGGGTGGTGCGCAACTTGTGGTGGGGTGGGGGTTGGGATGGTCAAGGGATATGAATGAGGGTGTGGGGGAGTGGGAAGGTTGCTTGGGGAAGAGGGATGGGTGTCTTGGAGGTGGGGAAGGTGTATGGGGAATAGGAAGGGTTGCTTGGGAAGTGGAGAAATTGATGAGTATTAAGTGGCCTAGGGGAGGTGAGGGGTGGAGGGTGAGGTGGCAGCTGAGGTGGCAGGGGAAGGGGGAGGTGAAAGGGCAAGTTCGCCGAAGGGAGAGAGAGAGAAGGGGGGAAGAGAGAGAGAGGGGTTCGCCCCCTAGAGAGACGGAGAGAGAATGAGAGAGCTAGAGAGAGAGAGGGGCGCACTTATGCTCAAATATTCAAATGTTCATTAACCTTCAAAAGAGGGATTGGGGTCCTATTTATAGGAAATCCACTTTTACATATAAGTCCCTGACTCTTGACACACTAATAGATAACCAAGGGATAGGGGGGGTGCGCCCATGGGCCTAGCCCAAGGAAGTAGCCCCAATAGTAAGCACCATAGCCTAATGAGACTCAACTTAGGGAAATGACTTAATAACCTAGGTACAAGACTCGAATAAAAGGCAAATTACATGAATATGACTCAAAATAAAGATAACAAGTGCACAAAGATGATCCTCAAGGTGCTGCAGTGAGCGGTGAAGTGATGGAGCTCAGGCCTGGATCTCAGCGGAGGGGGAGGGAGGTCCCGAGCCAGAGGGAATCGTGAGTGATGCCCTCATCAGTTTATATGTTCATATTCCTTCTCAAAGGGGGAGCAATTATTTAAGGGGAGAACCAATTCAGGGGGAGTCATACATTCAGGGGGAGAATGAGGTGATCTAAGAGTTTATTGCATGCATACTGCCATGTTGCACTCTTGTTCATACTGTTTTTCTCTTTTTGATTATGTCAAAGGGGGAGAAAATTTGGTGTGTGACTCACTGTCACATTGTGTTGCCATCATCAAATAGGGGGAGAATGTTGTGCCTCTTAGGCACAAACATATTGTGCTATGTTGTTTTGATGATAGCAACACAGTGAGTGCTTTATGAGATTGTGTTTTGATGATAGCAACATAACTTGTTTTGTGGAGAATGCATGTGTATGACTGATATATTGGTTGTGCATGTGCGTTGCCTTTCTGTCTACATGTAGTTTGATGACTAGCAAGTCTATACACTGCATGGTAAAGCATTTCAGAGTCTTTACATCGTTCATGCATGTGCACAGTTCGTGGACAAAGTCTGCACATCGCCCTAGATTGCATTAGCAAGTCCATACATCATCAGGGCTCTTCATGCATGTGCATAGTCTATACATTGTGCATCTCGTTGTCAAGTCTGCACATTCATGAAGTCTGTACAGCCATCCACTTGAAGCATTTCTCAAAGTCCATTCAATGCATCTTCTTAGCGTCTCTGTTAGCGTCTAAGGCTTTGAGCAAAGTCTATACAGACCCCACCGTCTCATTCAGCATCTTAGGCTTGCCAAGTCCATACATCGGACTGCTCATGCTTTCATCGTGAAGTCTGTACATTGCATGACTTCCACCAAGTCTATACATTGGTAGGTGGCAAGTCTGTACATTGGCTTCACATTTGCTTCGAAGTCTGTACATTGAACTAATAGGTAAAGTCTGTACATCATTACTTGCCAAAGTATGTACATTGGCATCTGTTCCTACGTTGCAACTCCAAGTCTGCACATTGGAGTGTTTACCTACGATCAACTTTGAAAGTCTGTACATTGGGAGCTTTACCGATGTTGCCTTACCAAAGTCTACACACTGTGAATCTTCAAGTCTGTGCAGACTTCGCCTTGTTTCAAGTCTGTACATCATCCAACTCTTTGGCAAAGTCCACACATATTAAAGTCTGTACATCCGTTAGGCTTGCTCATGCACTGTTCTTCTGAAGTCTATACATCGGTTATTTAGTAGCAGACTGCTCAAGTCCATACATTGGCTGCATCATATGCATTGAAGTCTGCACATTGCAGAATGCTCTTCAAGTGTGTACATTGCTTGGTTAAGTCTATACGCTGCCTCATATGCAGTGAAGTCTGCACATTGCTGAATGCTCTTCAAAGTCTGCACACTGGTAAAGTCTATACAGACTGTGTTTGCCCAAGTATGTACATCGTTCTCCAAGTCTGTACATTGGTCATGCATTCAAGTCTTTCACAAGTCTGTACATCAGACGCGCATGCTCGCCTGTCCCTCCGGATGCTCTCCTGGGACCGAGTATGCTCTCCAGTGACTGTTAATGCTCCGATTGGCCAGCGTCTCTCTTGATCAAGTCTATACACTCATTCACTGTTCATGCATTCACAGTGAAGTCTGTACATCCGTTTGGCTATGCATCATTATCCACCAAGTCTATACATTGGTAGAGTCTGTACATCAGACGTGCATGCTCGCCTGTCCCCCCGGATGCTCTCCTGGGACCGAGTATGCCCTCCAGTGACTGCTAATGCTTCCCTAACTTTGAGGATGCTCCCTTGGAGCAGCGATTGCTCCCCAGAGACAGCATGTGCTCTACATGCTCCCCTAACGCTGGTGATGCTGTCCAGAGGCCATAGATGCTCCCCTGAGACTCCATATGCTCTCGTGCGAGAACGCACTAGTCTCTAGGTATTTAAAAGAATTGTATTACATGCATTCCCTTTCACTAAGTCTGTACAATGCATGCGCTTTCACAAGTCTATACAATACATTTCATTTTACAAAGTGTCGACACCAAGTTGATAATCCGATACTCTGTCTGATAGGTGCTCTGCTCGTGAAGCTTAATGAAGGGCACGAGATCCGAGGCTAGAAGGGCAGACAGGATCGTGACACGTGTGCTGAAGCATTGTGCTAAAATGCTGCCACGTGGACTGAGGTTTCTTGGCGGGAGATGTGGAGAGCACATGACCGCCCTAATCTGCTGATGCTATATAAGGGAGTCTCCTTTGTCTGAAGGAGACTGATCGTGATCGAGTTGGCAAACGGTGAAGTCCATACAGAGAGCCACGATCCAGACAGAGAGTGAAAGAAGAAGAGAAAGAAGAAGAGAAAGAAGAGAAAGGAAGAGATAGAGAGCTCGAGCAGAGAGTGAGAGATTAGCAGAAGAAGAAGAGAAAGAAGAGAAAGAGAGACAGTGAGATCGAGAGAAGAAGAGTGAAGTCTGAAGATTTGTTTACTGGACCGTGGATCAAATCCAGGCCAGTCTGCTCTGTTGAGAGCTATATTGTATATTTCATTTACAGCTTTCCGATTGTTGTCTTGTTCTATTTTCGTTTTCCATTTTATCCCTTCTTCAAGCTGTTAGTCAGCGGATGCAGTGGAGGTCTCCACTGGACAGGTAAAGCTATAATCCTCAGCTGGCGAGACTTGGTCTCGGACGGGTTAAGCTGTAATCCCCAGCGGGTTCAAGCTGTGAGTCAGCGATGGCTAAGCTGTATTGCCCAACGGAAGCAAGATGTGATGCTCAGCGGATGGCAAGCTGTGAGGCCCAGATGATGTATGGCAAGCTGTGATGCCCAGCTGTTCAAGCTGTTAGTCAGCAGGAAGCCACACTCGGGTTGAGTGTGGGGTGGATGTAGGTCTGCTGGACCGAACCACCTAAAAACCCCTTGTGCAGTGGTTTGATGTTTCTATCTGTTTGCTTCCGCTAGATGATTGCATAGGGGCACTCCATGTATTTGATCATAGGTTCAGTAGATGAGTGTCTAATTTGTCTTGTTAGCATTCCAGTTATTGAGTGAGTGAAATCTTGTTTGAGCGAAATTCTATTTGGGTGAAGGTTTTTAAAGGGCTATATTCATTCAACCCCCCTCTGAATACATAGCACCGAACCCAACATACCAAGTACAAGGAGCAACGGTACCATAGAACTAGGAACAAGGTACCCCAGTAACGAGTGACTAGTCAAGGTCACGCCCGTCGGCGTTCGTCCAACCGCCCTTGACCACGTGTGCACACACAAGCTCAATGCCTTGAGCCAGGCCTCTAGATAGTTTTCTCCCCCAGTAGGACGCTACTTTAAGGCAAGGAGTCCACGAGAACTAGCTTACAAACAGTCTGTCGGAACTGCCCCGCCACCACTCCTAGGTGGGCCGACATACTGGAACGCGTGAGTCGTCAGGCTACGACTAGTGGAGGCTAACAAGACACGACTCCAAAACATCAATGTTGAAGTACAGACAGGCTAGCACGCACTGTCACACGTACTACGAAGCACCAGACACAGGGTAGCATACCAGACTGCCACCAGACTTAGGACAGACAACTAGACTTACAAACACAATGATCCTTGAGTCAGAAGACTCGGGGTCAAAATCGTCGTACATAGCGGCAACAAGCCGCCAATCAGTCTAATCCGAAGCCAAATCACGATAAAACATCGATAAAGGAAACGGTACAGGATCACCCAATCCATGCCTTTGCTTAACACAAATCACGGAGACCGGAGGGATCACTAAGACCTCAAAGCACTTGGACCTGTAAACCGAGGTAAGACGATACCTCAAGGCGTCCAAAACTCATGTATCGATCCATACGGGACCATCGAGACAACCACAAGGTCATATGTCCACCACAGGGTCACACCAGTTTGACCAGACACCAATCATGACTCTGAAATAGCACGAAACACCATGGGATACAATGGCACTCCTCGGCCACCTCACAACATGGTCATCGCCCTTATAGGACATCCAAGATTTCCACGGGACAATGGGCAAACCACAAGGTAAGGCCAAGACAAATGGAGGCCAAATATCTGGAAAACAACACTCTTGGGCATAAGCGGTCTATCTCTTGGCCGCTAGACGACATAAGCGGTCAATTGAAGGGCCGCTACGCTACCCATAGAACATAGACTGAGGTGGTCACATAATAAACCGCGAGATGATTGTAGCAGTCATAGACACGGCCGCTAAACCCAGTCAACTCCCAACCGACATACCTAGTCAAACCACCAAACGGTCTATAGTAGAACCGTCACATGGAGCATAGCGGTCTACTAATGGGCCGCCAAAGACTCCAACTCGAACCGACTTAAAACATTGACTTCGGTCAAATAGGAGGTAGCGGTCTATCGAAGAGCCGCTACAACAAATAGGCTGTGGCGACCCGAGATCCGGATACCGGGAAGGCCCGGAAACCCGAAACTCGAACCGTCACCCACGAGCCGGAAGGGCTCGGAAGTGCTAAAAAGGAGTGTGGAGGTACTAAGAAATAGGAAATAAAGCAGGATATTTCAGCAATTAACAGAAATAAATAAAAAACTACAATAGAGTCCAGTCCAACAGAAAATACAATCTAAAGCAGTAAAACGTACCACATGCCAAGTGAACACTCGGCCCGGCAAGCTGGCAACTAAGAACCTCCGTGCAGCACCCTCGAACCCCAAGGAAGAACCGACGCACCTGAAACGCAGGGGTGAGCCTCCTGTCACTGGCCCAGTAGGGATCCCGTAGAACCCCAACTGAGAAACAACGGCGGCACGGAAAGAAGTAACTACGAAAGCAGGAAAGTAACTACGGTGGCCGGTAAAACCTCGGCTCTACAGCTACTCCTACTGTACCAAAAAACACGACCTAGTCTCCCGCCGGGGGACAACCAATCCACGCACCCGACCACCCGATTCCACGATCGGGGACCACCAGAGACGAACCGCCCTAGCCACGCTACTAGAAAAACACCACGATACCTCCGTAGCGGAGGCCTGCCCTCACAAAAGGGCCCGAGCCAAAACCACACGGTCACAGAACACGGTCACGACCTCACCGTCGTGAACATAACGCTGTCTGCGGAAAGGCCCTCGATGACGCTCACCGGAAACCCCAGCCTCGACTCCGGGAACACTCCCGAAACCACTCACGAAGTCCCGTCTCGCAGATGGAAACAGAACCCGGTACACGACAACTCACGTCACGTGACAGGAGCACCACCCACTAGAAGAACGACCGGATGCATCCCCTGACGTCTTACACCGCGTCACAAGTGTTCAGCTACAACGCCCCAGGCGGAGACTCAGACACACTCAGTAACCAGTACCATAGAACAAGGACTAGTTGGGGTCGCGCCTGCCGGCGCCGTCCGACGCCCCCAACCTCGTGTGCACACTCAGACCATACGCTCTAGGCCTGTCCTCTAGCTAGTAATTCCCCTCAAGCCCGGACTCGGCTGTACGTGGGGGCCCTACGGTAACCAGCCTACTCACCGTCTCTCTTGGGTCAGCCACTCCACCACTCCCAGGTGGGTCAGCACACGCGTGCCGTAAGATGGCCACAACTAGTGGACGTGTCACAGAACGTGAACACTGGAAACCACGCACGCACCCATTGCGAGTAACACGGAGTAACAGGTGGCTCATAGCCACCCGACTCTGGACGGCCCACTAGACCTACTAAACCCAACGACCTTTGAGTCACAAGACTCGGGGTCAAGACCGTTGCACATGACAGCACTGAGCCGTCAATCTGGCCTAATCCCTAGGTCCAAAACAACGATAGGAAGACTCACAAGGTAGTTCACCACAACCGAGACCCATTCCTCGAGAAGGGAACTAAGAAACCTCCAGCCCCAGGCTGGGAGACTAGACTCACCGTCCAAGGCCACACGCTTGGCCCACTCGGAAGGCACCTTCTAGAGAAGCAACGACTTGCGGGGAAACCTCACCGCACTCACACCGATACACGGTGACTCGATCTAGCAGGAACACGGAAGCCCGGAACACCTGGGGTCACCCGGACCCACCAAGCACATGGGCACGCTAATCGAGGTAAATGGAACCTTCAGACACCCCAAAACACGGTAACGAAACCCCACGGGGTGTTCAGGACACACACGGCCCAAGGGGAGCACGATTAGTCGTAGACTGCCCGCCCTGGGCAGCCCGGCAGGCCACCCCAAGAACGCGCTATCTTTGCATAGCGCGTTCAAACAGAACGCGCCATCCAGGCATAGCACGTTCACCCTGAACGCGCTACAGGTCCATATCGCGACCAGACCATGTCGCGCTATGATCCTATAGCGCGACACTTCAGAACGCGCTGGGACCCTATAGCGCGATAGGAATCACCTAACTGTTCATCTTCTCCGATGAACGCGCCCTATCGGGGCGGCGCGACCCTCAAGAACGCGCTACCTGAGACTAGCGTGTTCTCAGTCCGCGCCCGAAAATGGCATAAATTGCAGAAAAACCCATTCCACGCCCCGTTCACCCCCAGGTGAAGGGAAAACAAAAGGGGAAACCTCCCCCAAGCCCCTAGGCATGCATCTAAACCCCAGGAACGGCCAAAAACACCGTAAAACGGGAGATCTGGCTCACACCCCAAAAACATGAGTTTTCCCCCAAATACCTTGAATAAGCCCGCTCGGCTCACCACGGCCTACAAAACTCACGGGAAATAAAGTACGAGGGTTGAGTGTCCATCTCTCTATCTCCACCGAAGATTCGACGCACCGTGGACGCCGATTCACGAAGAAAATGCCGTTGAAGCCTCGCCGTTCCACGAACCCACGGCCGAGCTTCACCGCGCCTCCACCGCCTCTATCCTCACCCATCCTCGCCCGTGCCTCCCCCGCGCCATCCCCACCTTGCCCACGCTCCACCCCGTCGGCCGCCGGAGAGAAAGGGAGAGAGGAGAGAGCGTGAGAAGAGAGAGGGAGAGAAGAGAGAAATGAGAGGGGAGAGAGAGAAAAGGGTTATATATATAGGAAAATCCAGAAATTCCAGAAAATACAAAAAATAGGAAAATCACGTTTTCGCGATCCTCGGAACGCACCGATCGCAATGGTACCACACTCACCTAGGTGAACGGCCCGGTTCACCCGCAACGAGGTTCCGAAGGAATTACCGAAACACACACTAGGAATCGGAAAACACACGCGGAAAAGCCGCGGAACGCTTCCGGGCCTCCGAAACAACTCCAGATCGCGTCGATCCGAACATGAAAGATGTCCGAAACGAAATTTCAGACACAACGGAGTTGGACACTTCGAGAAACAAGATCCGAGACCCACGAACAAGGATCCGAAAAATCCGGGACATTACATAGGCGGTCTAAGTTTAGGCCGCCAACCTAAACCGACTTAAACATACTGAACCGACATAACCGGCGCCTAGCGGTCTAACCATGAACCACCACAGCTAGCCTTGCGATCTATCGTAAGGCCGCTTGGCCAAACCGACATGCCACCAAAGTCTAACTGTATACTAATGAGCCGCTGGACAGAGCTTAGCGGTCCAATATTGGGCCGCTAGTCAAGAGAAACGGTCTATCGCGTGATCGCGAAGACCCAAACAGACATACTGTTAAACCGATAACCCACACAGCTTAGCGGTCCACCATAGGGCTGCCAGAGGTAAGAAATGGTCTCTGAAATGACCGCGAAGGTGATACGGCGGGAGAAATAGGGGAATGTCTGATCTCCGTCGATCCATGCCCCAATCGCGTCTAAATGACGGGGAAACAACCCTAAATATTATAAAAGCCTTCCACAGACCGGAAGGGATCATTTTGACACCAAAAACATAAGAAATGGGTGATTCTACCGAATCGACCCAAATTGAGTCATGTGGGTTCCCGGGCTCGTACTGGTCCCAAATGACCACCAATCGTGACAAAATCAGTGGGGATGGGATGCAGACATGCCAGAGATTGAAATAAAACTAACTAGGCTAGAAACCGTCACCTGAAACGGCGAACGCGTCTCACACCCCACAAAGTATGCTTTACCCAAAACAAAACTAAACCTACTCGTTCTCGCACCGGATAGCTCCAAATCGTGAGAGAACGTAAAACAGGAGTAGGGCGTCCATCTCCCTACCTCCACCGGAGGTCTCGTGTGCCGAAACAACTAAACCGCATCGAAAACTGTCTCACGAGCCCATCACGCCGGCTTTGAATCCACCGAATGGGATCGCGCCAACCACGCTCCGATCCTTGCACCAGCACTCTCTGGATCACCTCCACGGCATCTCCACAGCATTCCCGAGCCTTCTCCGTCTGCAGTCGAAGCAGAGGGGGAACAAGGAGAGAGAACGGAAGAGAGAGAGACGTACGCGTGAATGAGGAGAGAGGAAGGAGAGAAAAGAATAAAAAGGAAAAGGAAAATAGAATTTTCCTAATTTTTGAAATTTCTGATTTTTGGTCTGAAAATGGACTAATTCAAAAAAATACGGAAAAATAGTCCAAACGAACCTCAGAAAGAATGCAACGCAACTGTAGCATCCTCGAGTCGATGAATTGAATAATAAACTCACCACGGGGTTCCGTAACAAGTACGAGAGAAAAACTCACGCGGATCGTAAAACACAACTCAGGACCCACAAAAGTGATCCGAAACTCTCCGATAAGGATCCGAAAGACTCAGGATCTTACAGTCCTCCCCCTCTTATAGGAATTTCATCCTCAAAATTAAAGGATCTAGTAAGAAGAAGCAGGGAAGAACAAACCCAAACATTGGCTACGCTCTCCAAGCATCAGCTAACACAACACCTAGAACACAGCAACACAAATCTTGAAAAACACAATTCAGAGGAATACTGCCAGACCATAATCACAGGCACAAGCTCTGTATCTTAAGGAAAATCGATCCACAGAACGAGCACAGCACTCAAGTGAACACAAGTCCGACACTTTCGAAACAAGGCAACATCGCTTACGTCTCGCAGGGAAAGAGATGCGACCTATGTCACGAAAACAGCTATCGAAAAACACGACAGACACAACAAGCATCAGCTTAAACAAGGGAACATAGTCCTCTCAGCTGACAACTCAACCACATTGGCTTCCGCGTCGAGAATAACAAATCTGGCACGTAGAACGCCAATGACAGCACTGGACAACGAGCATAATCAAGTCAGTCCTCACTCAGACATTACATCGGATTCGAGTCGCATGCTAACTCCATCATGACGGAAGAGTACAGCAAAACCAACTGACAAGACCTCGGTCCACACAATGCCAAATCAGACTTACAAGGAACTCCTCCCAAGCTGAACACAACCACCAACGAACAACAACAACAGCACCTGCAGAATCTCGGCTCAGTACTGAACACAGAACCACGGGACACAACTGCAAGCTAGGTCACATCAAGGCACAATTACAGCTGAACACATGACTAAAAATGTACTAGTCATGTTACGAACAGCTCATCAATAAGGACCCACAACAACAACGACAACAATCTTGGAAAATGCATCTCAAGGACCACGATCACGTCCCGAGAGCACAACATCCAAGAAAAGTTACAGAGGAAGGAAAGGGTACTCAACTAGCAATTACGCCGACAGATTCCCCCTGATCCTCACACATGCCAGTGCCAACAACCATAATGTATCCAGCAACGGCACAGCAACCAACAACATCAAGGCATACATGGCCAAGACGTCAAACATATGGAGGAAACAACTTCTCAGCCAATCAGAATCTTCCAACTTCACGATCCTGAACCATGGGTTGTTAGCCCACACGCTTCCGTTGCACGCTCAGGACACGCACACAGGCATCAAGAACAACTCGGCATCCGCATCTCAGTACACACTCAGCACCATCGCAATTCATGAAATCGCAATATACCATGCCTCGAGTATCGATCCTGTTAATAGCCGATCACAGGTCGCCAAAGTGCATACCATGAAGAGCACCAGCTTCAGCACAAAGCACAAAGGAATGCTAATCTTAGTTTATCCTCACGTCCTGAAAGGATTACTGAACCTTTAAAGCACAACAACTGCCAAACACAGCACATCGAACACAGTGCACAATGGCTCCCAAACACAAAATCTGGGTCCAAAGCCAAGCAACCGACAAATAAGAGCAAATCAGGTTCAGAATTAACACTGTTCACACTTAAGCAGACACAGGACAAAGGCTTCACCAAGATAGCACTTTCAAGGCGTACCTTGAAAAGATGCCACCAAACAAGGTGAGAAGAATCAAGCTCGAATAACAGCAGCTCACTAGGAACGAAAATCCTAGGTTCGCTCGAGCATTCTTCCAAACAAGGCATCTAATCGACCACCTCGACACAAGCTTACAATCTCAGGGGCTGAACAAGTCTCAAACTGGGACAACCAAAGCAACATGAGAATGTGCATGGCCATCGCACCAACGAGAAAGTCACCAGCCACCAGAACAAATTACAAAAACATCTCGAACACCGCACCACAGATTCACGCCGATCGACGAAATCTGCCAAGTACAGCATAACCGAGACAGACACCATAACAAAAGAAAAGCACTCTGCCACATCCTAACGAGAGCGAAACCATCTCGCACAGTGCCAACACAGCATGCACAAGACCACACGCGGAAACAAAACGACAAATAATCACAAAACCGTTGCCAAAGCTAACGCCAACTGCCGGATGTACTGGACCTTAAGGACTCTGAATACTGCAATATCTCGAATTCCTATGTACCACATCCAATCACTGCTCTGATACCATCTGTGACGACCCAGGGTCCGAATACCGGGTAAACCCGATAACACTTGGATCATGCGAGGCCTCCCAAGAGCGGTAAAGCTCCGAAGGGATAAAAGGTGTGACTGGTGTACATTGAAGTCCTAGATAAAGCAGTAAGCAATAATATTTCATTGATCAGGTTTGCTAAAGTAGCAAGAAATAAAATTACTTTTTCAATTAACAGTTTAAATTAATAGAGTCCAGTCCAAATAAAGGCAAGTAGAGGCCAACAGAAATTAAAACGTACACTAGATGTCGGGGGACG
The DNA here is from genome assembly GCA_022559845.1 of Amorphophallus konjac. Taxonomy (NCBI): domain Eukaryota; kingdom Viridiplantae; phylum Streptophyta; class Magnoliopsida; order Alismatales; family Araceae; genus Amorphophallus; species Amorphophallus konjac. Next base: position 177,274,480 of record CM040118.1, on the reverse strand, counting down.
CCCGACGCAGAGAAAGCTGGCAAACTTGGCAACAACGGACTGACACACCGCGTCATGAACCACCAGGAAGAAGAACACCTGAAAAGCAAGGGTGAGTCTCGTGTCACTGGCTCAGTAGAGGTCATGCGGATCCCCACTGGAAATAACACAGTAACATAGAACAACAGCGCTAAACAGGAAAGCAGGAAAAAAAAGAGCAATAACAGTACTAACTACAACAGTAAAGCTGTAAAACACAGGAGTAAGCGAAAGAAAGAACAACTAAAGAGAGAGATAATAGCCGTACTAACCAGAAAACACGGCCGTCGACCAAACCACGACTCTCTATGCTACTCCAAGCTACAACAGACAGGCGAACCCCGATCTCACCAAGTCAGGCATTATCGATCCATCAACCTAACACACGCTCCAGAGCTGAAGCCTACCAAAAAAGGCAAAAAGTCTATAAAAGACCTATACCAATAAAGGCACGAATATACACAACTAGATCATTGTGTACGCCACATGAGACTGGACCTCGAGTACAGCCACACACAGGCTACTCGGAAACCAACGATGTCAACACACGTCACGAGACTGTAGACACGTCAAAATTGATACTATGTTGATCAAATCTCATGTCACCATGTTAACGCCCCAAAGTGAACTTCAATATTTCTATAATATAAAGTTTTTCTCTTTTGAGTGGGTTTTTATGTTATTTCTTGCATTTTTGGTGATTAAGGACTTGAAGAGGGGCGTGATTTAAATAGCGACCTAATCTAGGGCGTGTTCTCAAGAAAGGACGGCTGGTGTTAAGGGCGTCGATTTCTGGTATTTTACGAGTCCCACCACGATTGAAAAATCAAGAATTAACGTCCTTCCTTAGGGTGTGTTTTCAATTAACGCCTTTTCTTCAGGCGTCGTCTCATAATTTTCAGAAAAAGAAAGTTTTTATTACTAAAATTGAATTCAAGAGTTGACGCCTTTGTCCCAGTCGTGTTTTTAAGTAACGCCTTAGGGCAGGTCGTCAATTTTAATTGACGCCCTTCTGAGGGTCATCTCTTACCCTTCCGTGTCCGGTTTGAACACACCTTTCCTGGAGAGTTCCCTGCCTTGGTTAATCACTTGCTCGATCTGGGGAACTAGAGTCGTTGCCGTTAATGATCATTGCTTATTCTTATCACATTAGAATACGGTTTTGAACCCTATAAAAGGGTGCCCTGGTTGATCTCGATTGAGGTTAGACGGTGCTGGTAATTCACGCGAGGTTACGGGCTGGTGATTGAGGTTCCTCCTCCTGTGCGATCTCTTTGAAGGCTCTCTGCTGCCTCCTGCTGCTGCAACCGAAGCATCAAGTGTTTTCCCCCTTTACTGTTTACAGGAACAGCAGGGGTCTACTTTCTCGTGTTTGTCTGTTCCTATCATCTCATCATCAATCACTATATTCATCCTTTGCATTAGTTTTTCTCTGCATCATATCTCTTTCCCTTTCCCTAATTCTCTAGGGGTTTTAAAAAATAAACAAAAGGTGCACACTTTATGCTTCTCTTTCATCATCATATTATTTATTTGGATTGATACTACACACACTTGGCTGATCCCCTCTTCTTTTGATTGTTTGTTCTTTGATTAAGGGTAATCAAGAGGAAAACCCCCTTCATCGGCCGGCCGGTAGAAGGAGGAGGAAGGAATCTACATCATCCCGCATCTTCGTTTTAACCAGGTATTCGCGATCAATTTCCTTTATTTTTGAGGTAACCCCTCTGGCGATCACTCTCCTTGTTAGCACCTCGTGCTTCATTTGCTTAATATATGCTTTTTTTTATTTTCTAAGTGAATTTCACGGTTCACAAATTGGCGATCACGGTGGGACTTCCACTATTTTTCTGTTGATTACCCCTTTCCTATTGGCACCCACGTGTGCCCTTTCCCATTGGCACCCACGTGTGCCCTTTCCCCTTTGGCACCCACGTGTGCCCTTTCCCTTTGGTACCCACGGTACCCCTCCCTTGTGCTCTACGGGCACCCTCCACTGTGCACACTGCACACTCCGGGATCAGCCAGTCTTGTGATTTTCCTAAATTAACGCCTTCTATAAAGGTGCTTTTTGATTTAACGCCTTGATCCAGGGCGTCATTTTTCTGTTTAACGCCTTCTGCCAAGGCGTCTTTCATCGCATCTCTTGGTTTTTACTCTGTCTGTGAATTCGCGCCCTTTATTCCGGGCGTCCTTTTATTGATTAGCGTCTCACATCAAGGCGTGTCTTTCTTTTGAGCGTGTGCACCACTCATATTTGACGCCCTCTGTCAGAGGCGTCCTTTTCACATACAGCGCCTCACACTAAGGTGCGGTTTTCACTGTCTGTGAGCACTTCACCGTGATTCACGACAGCCACGCTGTCGTTTCTTCTATTAGTAGTGACTGTTGGCAGGTCGCCTCTTTCCTGTGCGTTTGCAGAGCCTTGCTTCCTGTGTTTATTCATGCTGGATTGATTCTTATATTCATCACTTGATTATATTGGTGTGATCTGCTTATCTTATACTGCATTTTGTGGCATTTGGTTGAAAGACCTCCTCTCTCTACACTAGGATTCCACACACCTCTCTTGGAATCGGGACAACCCTCCATTGAGCATTCCGTCTCTTTGGACCGGAAATCCCTTTTCCAAGACCTCCGTAAGTCCCCGCACCTGTGGATTCCCTCACGGACGCTGGGCTGGTTGTACCCTTGAAGTATCCGGAGTTCAGAGAACCTATCGTTGGTGAGAAAAGAGAAAGAACCTAGTTGACACGGAGGCTACACTTGGATCCAAACTAGGCTTCACTTTGCAAAGAGGAGTGAATTACTCTGCAATTAATCCACTCTAAGCTCAAACATAACACTAAAATCTTGCGTTCATCTCAACTTGATTGCATAAATTTGGTTGGGTTAAGTTGCTTAAGTCTGTTTCGATTGAGTGATTGTTGCGTGATAATTCCTTCATAAAGATTTCTCTCTTCTTAAGCATGCAACTCCGATCAGGTAAGATCATCAACATGGCAAGTTATGGATACTCCTATGATGATGTGGAAGAGAATATTTTTGATCAATCTTATGAGGCACCCCTCCAAGATTCCATCTATCATGAGGGAAACCACCCTCCGTCTCAGGTTCATTATTCTCAAATTCATGTGGTTGACACCACAACTCATGAGGTTGAACCCTCTTCTCAAGCTTTACCATCCAATCAGAACACATCGGGGAACACCTCCCCTTCTTTCAACGTCAATGATTTAATTCATGCATTATCTCAATTGGACGATTCCTAGCGGTAGGCAGTTCATGCCGCTTTGAAAGGGAAATCTGTTCCTTCTTCATCTTCCAATCCCCCTCCGGCCGCGAGTGCCCATCACGTTGTTAATGACCAGGCGGTCTTGCACAAACCCCCCTCTTGTCCACCAACACCCGGTGCGGCCATGCCTGCCCAACAGGCAAGTTATTCCGCGGCTAGGCCCCAATTCTTTTAACCTCATCAAATTCTAAGGACGCCTATGCCAAATACCTTCATTCCAAATTCGGCCCCCGTCGAGTCAGACACTAATGCGTTACTCCTTCAGAAATTGGCTAGCATGGAAGAAAAACTCAACAAGGTTACTGCTGCCAAGAATGCTCCAGAGATCTCTCTGCCTACATTGCCAGTTTTTCACTTACCACCTTCTGAGATGCTGAATTTTCAACGATATAATGGAACTGGCAATCCTTTTATCCATCTGAAGGATTTTATGTATAAAACGTCCTTTTGGCAAGGCAACAAAGCCTCATTGACTTATTTGTTTAGAAGATCTTTAGAGGGGCCAGCCCTCGAGTGGTTCTATTCCCTGGATCCGGCAGATGCTAGCAATTTTGATGTGGTTCAAAGGAAATTCTTGCAGAAGTATAAGGACCGGGTTGGACCCTCCCTATCTGTTACAGACTTGGTTGCAGAGAAAATGAAGCCCGAGGAGGACTTCATCATATTTGCTGATAGATGGCGGTCAATGGCCGAGAAGTTGAAAGATACCTTATCAGAACCGGAATAGGTTAAGATGACTATATCCAACGCAACCCCTCAGTTCTGGCATATACTGGCCATGAACAGATTGACCACCATGGAGGAGCTCTATGAAAGAGCTCGTTATATTCAGACCCAAATGAAAGATTCGCCCATCATGGGCATGTTTGAGCCAAAACCAAGGTTGGTTAAAAAGAATACGAATGTCAACAGCAGCGGGCTCACAACTGAGGGCACAATAGCAAATGAGCAGGTTGGCGCGGTCGGCAACCCCACACCCCATCACCTATCTAACCCACGACCTCCACCACCTCCACAACAAAGCACTCTCTTCAACTCGCCACCACAACACCAATTCGCACCTTAACCTTCCTTTGCTCCACCACAAAACCAAACGCCCCACGCTGACCCTCCAGCTCCGCAACAATACCACCAAATACCACCACCCGCCAACTATGGCCAACAACAGCAACAAAGGAGACCACTAGGCCCCAAAAGGGCCCACTATCCTCCACTGCCAGAAAGTCTCCCGGATATTTTCAATGCCTTAATGGCCGCCAACTTGCTCATGCTACCAAAGGAAAGGGCAGTGTGGCCCGCTAATGTTGACACGTCCCGTTACTGTGTCTTCCACCGCTCCCCTGGTCATAACATTGATCGTTGCTTCCACTTCAAGGACTACATTTATGATTTAAATGACCAGGGTGGCATTAATTGGGATGAGATGAGACAGTTTATCGCCACTATGAAAGAAAGAAGGCCTCCTCGGTAGCAGCAAGCTCAGCAGCCGCAGCAACCAGCTCCACAATTACAACAGCAAGCTCCAGCAGCTCAGCAAGATATGAGAATCGTCCACAACCCATTGCCGGAGCACCGAGAAAATCAGCATGTGATCCCAGTCACGTCACTTCATGAAGTAGAGAGAGGGCAGGGATGGCATGAAGAAAACACCTCTGTCGGGGCATTTAATCATAATCCAAATCAACCTCCGCGCCTCTTGCGCACCCTTCCATCTTCTTCTACTCCCCAATTAAGTCGTTCCCTTTTGCGCCCCGCTAATCCATTTGCTCCCACCAATTCTCCATCCTTGCCACCCCGACCTCTCCTTACCCACCTACCACCTCCGCAGCCTACCATGCAGCAAACTTCGCCATCCACTACTAACCCTTCACATTTGCCGTCTAGACCACTCCTTATCCGCCCATCACCAACACCCGCCACCACTACTCCTCCACCAACAAAAATCCCTCCACCATCAGTTTCCCCATCTTTTATACCCAGATCTCTCCTCATTCCGCCCACTAACTCTTCTCACACTCGGGCACCCCTTCCTACTCCTATGCCTCCTGCGGGGGCTTCCTCATTGAACTCCTCACCAACACCCCCTACGGGGTTGCCTTCTTTAAACACCTCTCCACCGCTTTTTAACGCTAATACACCCTCCTCTTCTTCCAATCCTCCCTTACTTGCCCCGACAGAGGCACGGCAAAATGTGGCACCGCTCCGCAGTGGACGGATGTTCCAGCGCATCTTTCCCCAGAGAGAGCAAGAGCCCGTGCAGGGGCCTAATGAACAAGAACAGGAGCAAGAGTCCGTGCCGGGTACTCAGTATGATTTGTTAAAGCATCTTGACCGAACTCCAGCAAGAATTTCCATTCTGGAATTGATTAAGAGGTCAGTCACTCATCAATTGGCTTTAAAGGAATATTTGCATAAGGTCATGGTCAATGAAGACATCCCTGTCGAGCAGATAACCACATTATTAACGCCCGCTAGCAGTCATCCGGCAATTACTTTTTATGAGCATGAACTGGCACCACTCTCAGCAAGGAAATATGCTCTATGTATTATGGTGGATATTAATAAGGTGGCGGTGAAATAATGTCTGGTGGACACTGGGGCATCTATCAATGTTTTGCCACCAAGCACTTTGAAGATGTGCGGCATTCCCGAAAACCTGATTCGGCCGTCTACCATAACAGTCACAGCATATGACAATACTAAGAAGCCTCCTCTAGGCATGATCACATTAAAAGTCAGTTTGGGTCCAGCCACAATCACGATCGATTTCCACATTTTGGATATGGATCCAACATTTAATGGCATTCTGGGCCGCCCCTATATTCAACAGCTCGACGCAGTGCCCTCCACAAATCATCAGTGCCTCAAGTTTCCACACAAGGGCCGCATCATCAAAGTTACCAGTATGCCGATTCTGCCTGACGAAGATATACACCTAGCAACGTCAGTTCCTTCTATTTGGCCTTCCAACAAACCGTTGCTCTCAGTATTAGATATCCCTCACCCACGGCCGATGCCACCCGAGACAGTTACAACAGTTGCTATGACACCCCTAACTTCCAAGGGGAAGAAGAAGAAAAGTATGATAAACACCCCGGGATGGAATATTCTGACGAGAATGGGGTACCAGGTTGGCAAAGGCCTGGGTGTCAATTGTCAGGGCAGAACTAAGCATGTCAAGCCACAGAAATTGATTGCACGGGGCGGCCTAGGCTATAAAGGACCAAGCAAGAATGAAGAAGAACCATGGGCAGTCATGACATCCACTCTGAAGACGGATCGCCAACCGCTTACATGGACATTACAGACACATTTTATTAAAGGTGGGGTCCAAAATAATGAGTAGACTACAATAATCACTTCCATGTTAGACTGTCAAGATGTTCATGCTAGACAGTTTGCTCGACATATTGCTCCACTGGTTACATACAAAGCCCTGGAATCTCTAAGGCCTGATAAGAGAAGGAAAATGGATGATCTAGAGTGTGACTAGTATAGATGGTTTGATATGAATGACAATACTATTGCCTTAAGCCGTCTCTTCATGCCGACAGATCCGGAATGGCCGCCACTAATCCATGACTTGATTGAAAAGCCTGTGGTGATAACAGACAAAAGGCAGCTGCTGAGTGATTATATGGACACTGGAGAGCCAGATGTTCCATATGAAGAAGGATTTACAATAGGCAGGCTGTGGGCCGGCCTTTTCTCTCTCACTGCTATGCATCCGTCTCTTCTAGCTTCTCTACATTCTCAATTGTTCTCTCGCGTGCCGAGACCGCCTCCGATCATGATCAGCTTTTTCTCAAATTCAATGCAAGTCTCTCTCCCAATTCCTCCCTTGCTCCTCGAGCAATTCTCCAAACTCTCCATCACACCCCCGCGCGGGTCATCACTGATTTAATCTTTCTCCAAACTTTCAATCTCCACTCTTCCTGTTATTCTCCCTTCACATTGCTTTCTTCTAGAAAAGGAAAATAAAAATGAAGATAAAGATAAAAACGGAAAAAAAATGCCAAAATGCCAACTCTTCAATCCTCCATCTCCGTTGAGGAGACTTCTTATCTCCTTTTCGAGTGTGTCCCGACCCAGGGGCCACTCTTCCATGATTCATTGATAAATCTTTTTTTCCCCTCTGGTGAGGGGTCTCCTTCTGTATCACCTCCTGTATCCACTTTTTCACCTCCTTCCTTCAATCAAGCTAGTTGCTCTTCCTCCTCCAATAATAAAATCCATGGGGTAGTTTCACATAAGAAATCTAGGGGTAAGCAGATTCCCCGCAGATTTTTGTTGGAGTTAGCCAGAAGGTGCCGGGCTTGTTTAGCTCTTCCCGAATTTGTGGAAAGTCCGATTATCCTGCCAGAATTGGAGTACGAGGATACTGATGTTTCTTATGAGGGTTTGGGTGTCTATGAGATTATGAATGATGAAGACCCTATTGAAGAGGGGGATGAAAGTTATGAAGAATATGAGGACGAGGCTGACGCTTTTGCTAGTGGCATGAGAACATTCGACGAACCATCAGTCTCCATAGAAGAATCTACCAAGGAAGTAAATTTGGGTACGGAAGAAGACCCTAGGATTGTCCTCATCAGCGAGAATTTATCGCCTTCCGAAGAGGAAGCGCTTATTTTGGTACTTCAAGAATATAAGGACACGTTCGCATGGAGTTATGAAGATATGCCCGGATTAGACCCTGCGCTCGTTGAACATCGCCTTACACTTAAGCCAGGGTCTGTCCCGATCAAACAACGGTTGAGACGTTTCCACCCTAACATGGCTTTAAAGATGAAAGAAGAGGTCGACAAGCTTCATAAGGCTATATTTGTTAGAGTTGTCCTCTATCCTAACTGGGTGGCTAACATCGTCCCAGTCATGAAGAAAGATGGGAAGGTTTGGATCTATATAGACTTTCGGGACCTCAACCGTGCGTGTCCTAAAGATGACTTCCCCCTCCCTCATATTGATGTTTTGATTGATAATACGGCAGAATTTGAGACTCTCTCCTTCATGGATGGTTTTTCGGGTTATAATCAAATTCGTCTAGCTGAAGAAGATCAAGAGAAAACATCATTCACTACACCATGGGGTACATACTGCTATGTGGTCATGCCTTTTGGACTCAAGAATGCTGGAGCCACCTATCAGAGGGCTATGATGGCAATTTTTCATGATATGATCCATATTTATATTGAGGTGTATGTGGACGACCTGGTAGTAAAATCAAGGACAAGGATTGAGCATCCTGGGGTTCTAGCCAAGGTCTTGCAAAGATCACGAGAGTATCAGTTGAAAATGAACCCCAAGAAGTGTGTATTTGGCGTTTCGTCGGGGAAGCTGCTTTGATTTATTGTCAGCAAAAGGGGAATTGAAGTTGATCCCAATAAGGCAAAGGCCATCAAAGATATGCCTCTTCCCAAGAATTTGAAGGAAGTTCGAGGATTGATCGGGAGGTTGCAATTTATTCGCCGCTTCGTCTCCCAGCATTCACAAAGATGCAAGCCGTTTTACGAGCTTACTAAGCCGGGAGTCAAGTTTAATTGGGATGACAAGTGTCAGGCAGCCTTTGACAGATTGAAGGATTATTTGGCCAATCCTCCTGTCCTGAGACCGCCAATTCCGGGCAAACCACTTATCCTGTATGTTTCTGTTCTGGATGACTCTGTAGGTGCCGTCCTAGCTCAAGTGGATGAAGAAGGGAAGGAGAGGGCAGCATACTACTTGTCTAAACTTCTAAACCCGTGTGAGCAGAGGTACTCAGCCATGGAGAAGACTTGCGTTGCTTTAGTCTGGGTAGTTCAGAAGTTAAAACACTATTTCTTAGCTCACGAGGTTCACCTCATTGCTCGCATGAATCCGATTAAATTCTTTCTTGAAAAATCTGTCCTTACCGACCGATTGGCACGCTGGCAAAGTTTTCTCTCTCAATTTGACATCACTTACATTCAACAGAAAGCAATCAAAGGTTATGCCATCGCCGAACATCTTGCTCACCACCCTCTCCCTCGATTTGATCCTGTCAATTCAGAGTTCCCAGATTAAGAATTAATGTCCATTAATCAACCCCATGATCCTATGTGGACATTACATTTTGATGGAGCTCTAAATTCCCAAGGAAGAGGGATCGGCATGGTTCTTTTAACACCAGAAGGGGTCACCATCTCATTTGTTGCTCAGCTCACTTTCCCTGTCACAAATAATATAGCTGAGTATGAGGCCCTTTTGGCCGGTCTTCAAACCGCTTATAAATATGGTGTTACCCAATTACGAATCGTGGGTGACAGTCAACTCATTCTACGCCAGGTGCTTGTCAAATGCCGCACTATCAATCCTAAACTCAAGCCCTACCAGGAACTTGCTTCAGCTTATGCCAAACTCTTCACCAAGTTGATCTTCGTACATGTCCCTCGAAGCCAGAACATCTTAGCTAACGCTCTTGCCTCTTTGGCCTCTGCTTTAGTCTTTCCTCCCCAACGAGATTTTCACGTTCCTCTCATTCATCAGCGTGACACTCCAGCTATTAAGGATCGCGCATTCCTCGACATTAGGGACAAGGTGCTCGAGAAGGTCAGGCGGAGTGAAGCTCTTAAAGGCAAAGAGGTCATGTTATTAGATTGGCAAGAAGAGTTGGCTGATGAAGAGAAACCTTGGTATTATGAGATCGCCAGATATTGCAATGATCAATCCTATCCCGAAGAAGCCACGTGGAAGAAAGGAAAGCAATCAGAAGAGTAGCTCAATGGTATGTTTTGGTTGGAGGTGTGCTCTATAGAAGAGGGCTCACGGGTGTTTTATTAAGATGCCTCGACGATGATGAATCCTGGAAGGTCGTGGAAGAGGCGCATTCAGGAGTGTGTGGCGGTCATGTGAATAGCCAGATGCTAGCTAAGAAGATCCTTAGGCTAGGCTTCTATTGACCAACTCTAGAAGAGGATTGCTCCATCTATGTTCGAAGGTGTGTTAAGTGCCAACTACACGCCGACAAGATTCATTATCCTGCTTCTTCACTCCATCCTATGTCCTCCCCATGGCCTTTCTCCATGTGGGCTTTCGATATCATTGGACCTCTTGGTGACTCGAACCTCCTCGCGAAGCAAAAATCATTCATCCTCACGGCAACGGAGTACTTCACCAAGTGGGCGGAAGCGAAAGCATTCGTGGAGATCAAAGCATCAACCGTCTGTAAATTCATAATGAAGAACATCATCACAAGGTTCAGCATCCCGAGTACCATCATCACCGACAATGGACCTCAATTCATCTCTCAAGAGCTCAAGGATCTCTGCAACAGGTATAACATTGCATTGCATCATTCTTCTCCCTATTATCCACAGGGCAATGGCCAAGCAGAGGCAACTAATAAAACCTTGATCAGAATTGTTAAAAAGACGTGTGAGGCTAATAAATTTTCGGATTGGCCAGACAAGCTAGTTGAGGCTCTCTGGGCCTATCGCACTTCCATTCGTACCCCTACAGGGCAAACCCCTTTCGCCCTCACTTATGGAATGGAGGCGGTAGTCCCTTATGCGATTCTTATTTCATCTTTGCGAGTACAATTGGACAAGGATTTCTCTATTGATGAGCGTCGTGATTCACTCCTTACCCAGTTGGAACTCCTGGATGAGAAGCGTCTGGTCGCCGCTGAGCATGCGCGTGTTATCAAAACAGGCTTTCACGTTTTTATCAAAAGAAAGTAATTGAGAGAAAATTCAAAGTCGGTGAGATGGTAATTAAGAGAATCTTTGTAAAACCTGGTGGGCCCCGTTCAAAACTCCAACCAAACTGGGAAGGACCATTTGTTATAAAAGATGTTTATCCTGGCAATGCTTATAAATTGATTAATGCTGAAGGAGAAGAATTAACTCACCCTTGGAATGGTCTGTACCTTAAGAAATACTACCCCTAATTCAAAATCTAAAAAAATATATAGAAATCTCCAGAATCTAAAAAATATATATAATAAAATTTCCAAAATCCAAAAAATATATATATCAAAAAAATTTCAAAATGGTTGCCGTGGTTGCAAGGACGCAAGGTCTGAAGGGTCAAAATTCCGAATTCATTCATCAGTCTTGTTAACTTAAAATGGGGTCGACACCTGCACACACTACACGCTTATCCTTGAACTCAAGCGGTGAAAAGTCCGATGGATGGTCAAAACCTGACTAAAGGCGAAGACAATACCCATTTTTTTCTTCTTTGGCCCATAAGGGAGGAAGGGAGGCCTCGGGGTAGACCCGCCAAGCCTGCCCGCCGCCTTAGTAGGTGGAAGTCAGGGCCCAAAAGGGAACAAAAATGCCACAAAAGCCCAAGTACAATTAGTTGTTTTTTTATCAATACAAATCAGTTCCAAAGTGAAAGTCAAATTGTGAAAAGAAGAGCATGTCAAGAGGGCAAAGTCCCCGCAAGGAGAACCTTGGGCGTATGCATGCAATATGAAAAGAGGCAAAAGACAACAAAATTTCCCTATGCCAATGACTGAACCCCAACAGGCATAGGGTAGGGGAGGTAGTTTTGCCTTAGGCTTCTCAGAGTCCCTTATGGGCTTCCTTATATTTTCTTCCACCTCTTCTTGGTGGTAAGTCATAAACCAGCATGATGGTCGAGACTGACCTAGGAAATTGTGCCGCGCAAGATCTTGTGTATGAGTTCAATCATTAGCACGTGGACCCTCTTTTGATTATGCAAGAAAGATTAATGAATCCTAAATGGTGGCCTGGTAGGGCCCAGAGCCCTCGCAGCCTTGACAAACCCAATTTGGAAAACAACAAAAATTAACGCCTTTGTTTAAGGCGTGTTTAAAAGAATTAACGCCTAATGGAAAGGTCATCTTTTTAAAAATAACGCCCCTGGATAGGTCGTCTTTTCAACAAAAATCAAAAATCTTTTTCAAAATCACGCCGTTACCTAGGGCGTCTTTTATTTAAATGACGACTTGATCTAAGGCGTATTTTTCAGCAAATAAAAGAAAAAATATATATAAAAAGGAAAAGGAAAAGGAAAAGGGAAAAACAATGGTGATTTATTTTTCATGAGTGTGCTTGCATTTTTGCATGGGCATCTTTATTATTGTTTGCATGCGTGTGCTTGCATATTGCATCTCCCTTTATGGGTCATTTCATTTGCCTTATTTGATTAAAGGCTTGGCCCCTTGACCCGTTATCAAGGTCAAAGTAGAGACGTCCCTTGCTTATTGAGCAAGGGGCCAAGTCGAACAGATGAATTAACCTGTTTATTTAAGTGTGAACCACAGCTACAAGTACAGGACAAAGTAGAGCGAACACAAGGAACGTGGAAAAGAAGCAAAGTACACAATCACAAGTACACAACTACACAAGTGCTCAAGTAACAAAAAATCTCAATCTCATATATATATACATCATGAATGTCTGAGTACAGGTGTGAGGGTGGGGGAGTACAAGTAAGTCTCTCAGCTCTCGCCTCCACCCTCCTCTCTCCTACTCTCTACCTTGTCCTCGCCGTCCCGAGGAGGCGCTGGTGGAGGGGGCATGGGCCCCCGTGAAGAAGATGGAACTCGAACCTGGCCCCCTACCTCGCTCCTCTCTCGAAGAGAAGAACCCGCCACAAAGGTGGAGCTGGTGAAGGAGTACCCCGCAGCACGCGCTCGCTCACGCCCTCGCTGGAGACGCTCCTCTGACGCTCGTAGCCGCTCCTGGGTGACGGCCAGCTGCGTCCTCAGGTCCGCCAGCTCACGCTCGCACGCCGCCACCTGCTCTTGGTACCGGGCATGGTCCGTCTGCTGCTGCTCGTGGTGCCGGTCACGGTCCGCCAGGTGCTCCTCTCGCTCTCGAGCGCGCTCCCTCCGCTCCAGCTCAAGAGCAACCCGCAGCTCTGCCACGTCCTGAGGTAGCTCCTCCCGTCGCCTCAAGGCCCGCTCCAGCTCTGTAATCCGCTGCTCGCGGACCGCCAACTCTGTCCCGGCCAGGGCAGCCTGGGTACGTGCCGCATGTAACTATCTGGTCTGCAAACAGGTAAACAAATCATCAGTTCCATTGTGCAATAATTCATGAAATAAGCAATACATGACGGAAAGTAAATCACTCACCTGGGCAGTCATCGTCTGCTGTCCCTCGCAGATGCAAGTAAGAGCGGCTCGAAGCTCCTCAGTCTGTAAAAAAATGAAGTTTATCAGTGCACGATGATAAAAATAATCAGTAATTGAATGAGGTCTGAGTTTTAGATTTACCCGTGTGGCAAGGTCACGCTCTGCCGCCTCGGCCCATGCCACTGCCCCTGCCAACTGCTCTGCTAGTGCAGTCGCCTCTACACTGGGTCCCCTCGAGCTGGAGGCCTCCCCCGCGTCTCTCCCTCCTGCTCCCTGCTGGGCACGCTGCATTCATTAAGATTGTCAGTGGCTGATCATCAATAATTCAACAAAAAAATTCATTTGCATATAGGAATAATTTAAACACTCACCAGGGTCTCAAGGTCCGCCCGTGTGGTGGCCAGCTGGTCCTCCAGGCTGTGTAGGTGGGCCTGGGCATCCATCGCTGCTATGTCTCGTGCATCCTGCATCCATTACATATTAGTCGCATAATAGAAACACTTGCATTCAATTTAGAAATAATTGCATTCATACATACCCCTAAGACCCTCATCTGGGGTCGGCCGGCGTATACCTCCCAGTAGCGCCGGAGGTACTCGGAGCTGTCAGTCACCTGCGAGGTGACTCAGGTCCCGCCTCGTCGCCAGTCGGCGTACTGGTCCTCGAACCGCACCCTCCAGTCGATCGCCTTCGTGCGACCGCGTGTCTTCTTTCCAATTCCTCGCGGCTCCTCTACCTCTATCCACTCCTGGTGTAGGCCCAGGGTCCTCATCACCAACCTAAGCCGTAACGGCTCGATCTCACTCAGGCAATGAACCCAAAGCTCATGCCCAAAACGAGGTCGGCCCGCTACGACCCATGGCTGGCCCTCGTCGGTCATCTCCTCATAGGGCCTCCATCGCACCTGCATCCATAAACATACATTCACATCATCATCATATCAAAATATTTTGCACAAAAATAAGAACAAAAAGGTGCATAACATTCATCATGTATACCAGTGATGGAGGGAAGTCTCGAAACTCCCTCCGTAACACCCACAGCTCGTAGCCGAGTGGGGCTCCAAACACCACCGGCAGCCAGCGCCGTGCTAGAGGGAAAGCTCCCTCACCTCCAGGCCGCGGGTCGACGCGCCCCATGGGCATGTACAGATGGCTCCAAACCTGCATCCATGCATTGCATTAATAAGGCATTCACATGCATAAAGTAAAAAAAAAAAAGAGAAGAAAAGAAAGAAAGGAAAAGGTGTGCATACCTGAAGAAAAGGTGAGAAGCCGCTGACGGTCGTCTCTCGTCCTGTCCCCGTGGACAGGTCAGCTATCAAGTGTGCCAGCAGCGCTGCTCCCCAGGCGTACCTGCCGACACCCTCTAAGTCCTCGAGGATCCCTAGGAACCGGCAGTTGATGACGTCACCCTTCGTGCCGAGCAATAGCCTCCCGAGCAGCAAGAATAGGAACCTCCTCAGGTCTCGGTCTGCCCTCTCTCTGTCGGCTGGGTCCTGGCAATAGGCTGCCCTAGCCCCATCGATCAACCTCTGAGAAAACTGCTCTAAGGACTCCCCGGACCTATGCCTAGCATCCCCCAAGCCCATCACTGTAGTCAGATCAGTGCGGAAGATAGTCCTACACTCGCTAGCTGTCTCGTAGACCATCTCTAGCCCTAGCAGTCTCTCGGCCAACTCGGTATAGTCTGGTAAGGTGATCCCGCTCACTGCCTCACCATCTACCCTCAACCCAGTAATCCTAGCCACATCCTCCAGGGTAGGAACCATATGACCCCAAGGCATCAGGAATGCCCGGCTAGTCCTATCCCATCTCTCCCTCAAAACCTGGATAAGTGCTAAGTCAGGCCTAATGGGCTCTATGCTAAGGAAGGCTCCGAACCCCATAGCATCTACCCTGGCTCTCTGGAACTCGGGGAGGCCGTAATATGCTGCCCGGACCATGACCCAGGAGATCCGTGTCCTCATCAACCCCTGCATGCACAAAGAAAGAAATTTTGGCTTAATTGTTCAATTATTCTTGTTGAAATTCACTTAATTGCCTTGGTTTGAGATGTTGATGTTTGATTTAATTAACGACGGCCCTTGGGTCGTGGTTTGTTTAATTGGCGCCCCTGAGGGGGGCGTGGTTTCTAAGAGAGCTTTTAATTAACGACCTGCCCTAGGTCGTTGTTTATTTAAGAGACGCCCCGGTGGGAGGCGTGGTTTTGAGGTTAATTTCTAAATTCCTAAAAGGTTTTCCAATTGACGCCCGTCCCAGGGTCGTCATTTGATTAAGTAACGCCTCTGAATGGGACGTTTTTCTTAAATGAGTTTTGGGCCTAGAAATATATTCTGGAATTATTTAAATGGACGACCATCCCTATGGTCGTTATCTGTTGAATTGACGCCCCGATGGGGGGCGTTGTTTTCCAGGGTTTTGAAAATAAAATCAAAACAGCATGCGATATAAATCATGGGAAAAATATATAATTGAACAAATGCACGGAATTAACAGCATGATTGATATAAAAAAATGATAATTCAAATGGACGATATGCTGAAGGGTGTGTTCTCATGGAGATCAGTTATTTTTCAGAAAATGAAATGAATTAACGACCCAGGGTTGGGCGTCTTCTTCTTAAATCACGACGCCCCTGCGGGCATCTTCTTTCTGAGTCTCAGGTTCTTCAACCCGAGAACTATGGAAAATAAAAAAAAATGGAAATAAAAATAAAAAAATGGAAAAGAGGGTTGGGGGGGCTTGCCTTCTGTCATTTGGGTCCCGTTAGTTCTCCCCGGAGTTCGGGCCGTGGCTGCCGTGGCAGTCGGAGTTGGCCACGGCGAGGCACGACCACCGCCGTTGGTTCACCGTCACCGCCTTCGCCTTCATCTTCTTCCTCTTCTTCTTCCTCGTCTCCTCCCTCTTCGTCTTCACCACCATCATCATCTTCTTCATGCCCTTTGTCTTCTCGCTCTTCCCCGTCGCCGGCCGCTGTCGCTGGTGCGTTGCCACTTGCCACTCGCCGCTGGTGCGTCGCCAAGCCGCCGCCGCCGGATCTTCCTCAACCGCCACGGGGGGAACCTCCTCCTCGGCGTGGAGGTCCTCGCCCAAATCCACCACCTCCGGGGCTGAAACCCGTTGGCGTTTGTGTCCACCACCTGCCATGGCTAAGGAGATGTAGAAGGGGTAAGAGAATGAGAGAGATGGGGGAGGGTCTTCGGTTAGGGTTCGCAGAGGGTTGCAGAGAAAAGAGAAAGAAGGAAAAAGAACGAAGGAAGAAGAAGAAAGGAGGGAAAGCAAAGTTGAACGGTCAAAAAGAATTAACGACTCCAGAAGAGTCGTGTCTTATTAAGAAGACGGCTGTAGTTATGGGCGTCTCTTCCATGGTTAACGACGTGCTCTGGGGCGTGATTTCTTTTCGCATAGGGAATGATAGACGTCATCAGAGGCATTTAATGGGAATTGATTGACATGATGGGAATAATGATTACTGTTTTTGATTAACGACGTGTCTGAAGGCGTGGTTTACATAAAACGTGGCTTACCCTAAGGCGTTACTTTTGGGTCTTTAACGAATACTTTTTGGAATATGAATCGAATTAACGCCTTGTTCTAAGTCGTGATTTAGTTAACGCCTATTCCTGAAGGCGTCAATTTTGAGAGCCGATTAATGAGAAGCGACTTATGCTGAGGCGTCATTATGGGAATTGACGACATTGTCTGAGTCGTTATTCAGAACAGAATCACAGATTATTGGAAGAATTGATCAGAAACACTGTGTTATTGGCTCAATCAGAATGACATTATTGTTTATTGATGGAAAAGATTACATCGCATTCAGTGAGCCATTTTGGGCCTCAAGCTTCTTAAAGCTATTACATATGATTTCCATTGATCTCTGTCTTCTTCCAAGTTCTCCACAGGTTGATGAGTCTTGAAGATTTTCCAGAGAGCTTGGATTGTTGTGCATTCTTCTCCATCTTCATTGCTGCCAATATCCCATGTCTTGATAGGAGGAAGATGGGATGGATTCTCATATATTCGCCGTGGGAGCCCAAGTTGAGGAAGGCACCGGTGAGAGTTGTATAGCACGAATTCCATGGCGCCTATTAGCCGAAGATCCGTACCGGGAGAGAATCTTGCGCGGAGTTCTTGAGCTTTGAGTAGACCCGGGGCGCATGTGAAGAGGTTCTTTGGCATTGCTTTGAGATGCTCCCTCCATTCCGCACTCTTTTTGATTTGAGATATCCGGTTCACCACTTTATTGCTTATTCCTAATGAGCCGGTCATGTAAGAAAGTGGGCTTTTTGAAAAGATTCTTGAGGGTTGTTGGGCCTCCTCACATGGTTCAAACTTGAAATGGAGATCTACCCAACTTGATAGTGCAAGCATGCATCCATAGATCGGTCTCCCCATTGACGCCGAGGTAAGCCCGCTATAGAGATAGGCTAGTATGGCCGGTCCCACTCTCTCTCCTTCCCATAGGCTCACTATTGCGCTTAATTGGGATTCTTCCAAGAAGTCTTCCATGGAGGGGAACAAGATTGCTCCCGCCAAGCATACCACGAAAGCCTTTGCTACTCGTTCCACTTCTTCATCTTCTTTAGCTTGGTCGGATCTCTTATACACCCAAGAGGCGAGCTTTAGAAGGTTGATTCCTTTTGTGGCCTTGATTTGGTTCTCTAAGTTTGGGCTGGGAATCAGGCTTGTTAGCAATTCATGAGAGGAAATTTGCCTTGGCATGATGGCCATCTTTTCCTCATCTCCTTGCTTCATCTTCCTTAAGCCCAATATCATCTCTAGTTCCTCTAATAGGACCGTGGCTTCGAAAGTTGAGAAAAGAAAGGTGTGAGTGGAAGGGTGCCATATTTCAGCTAGAGCTCCTATGGCTGCCCAATCAAGGTGAACTTGATCATAGTGTTTGGCATGGGTGACTAGGCCTAAAAGATGCCATCTTGCTAAATAGACCCTCATGTCTGAAGAAAATTTGGAGAGAAGCAGAGGCAGCCACTTGATCTTGGTGAACCTTCTGGCTCCTGGGACGTTTGGATAATCCTGTGGGAGACACAGAAAAGAAGAAAAGAAAAGCACAGAGAGAAGGATGAGAATACAAAAGGATGGTGAGGATATGAAGGAAGAAATAGAAGAATAATTCTCTACCTGGTTCATGGCAATCCGACTGCTTATATGCCCGTTGATTTCGGTTAGTTTGAGAGCAGAAATCTTGGATCTTTTAATAGCTCTCTCCATCTTCGGGTCTGCAGGAAGAACTTGAACAGTTGCAATACCTGTAAACAGAGGAAGCAGAAGAAGTAGGAATTCGATGAAGTTGCTTTAATCGTAAGGAAGTTCCTTCCTTTTATAGAAATCTGGAGGATCATGAGTCTGTTCGAAACTGCAAGGTTGATTACAATTAGGATTGGGGTTAGCCTTCGAATTAGAGACGGAGCCGAGTTGTTAATTAACGTCCTCCGTAGAGGCGTCAATTGTGGAATTGATGACTTGACAAAGGTCGTGTTTTTTGTAGCACCTCTTTATGGGTCGTCTTCTTCTTGAGCTCCCAAACGAATTAACGCCTTGATGATAGACGTGTTTTTATGTTTTGACGCCATGATGTCAATCGTCTCTTATATTTTGACGCCCTTACCCTCAGTCGTTATTTGTTTGGCTTGCATGTTTGGTCGCTCTGTGCATTTTGATGAACTTAAGTGCTATCTTTTAATTGGAGTTATTTGTGATTAAGCACTTATGATCATGTCTTGCTTTGAATTAAGGATTATTTCTGATCACTTCATGCTTTGAAAGGCCTAATGAATTTTCAAGTGCAGAGGTTGCAGGTTTTGAGGCGCTTGGATCACTCATGGGAGCATCATCATCCCATTCTTGTATTTCTTTCCTGTAAGCATTATTATTATATGGTATCTACGCTATTATAGCATATCAAGGACCTTGTGGTTCTGATGAACCTGGAATTTGAGTTCCCCTTCATCAAAAACAGTGATAGTTCTATGAGAATCTTGATCACACGGATAGGCCGTTGAGTCGTTCAAGGTTTGGGACGCTGGTTCCACTTTCTGGGATGATGCGCGGACAAACGGGCTTCGGCTTAGTGTCAGCTCAGAGATCTGGATTCTTGACCAAATCTAGATGGCATAACAATATTATCCTTGATTATTTTCTATTTTTAGTTTGTTTTATTTTTCTTTTAGCCCAGCATGCATCATGTAGGACTTTGAGCTTCGTGCTGAAAATCTTCATATTATGGTAATAATGAAGGTCACTCGCTCTTGATTGAGTTGACATGAGATATTCCACTCCAAATTGAGTACTTTATTCTCTCTGAAGCCGCTCAGGCTAGTTCTTCGAAAAAATGTCCCTTTGCTGGGTCTTCATCTCAATTCTCTTTATTTTTCTGCAAATCTACCTTGGTTGTAGCACGTCCACATTGGCTGGTAACCGCTCTCCAATGGTGCCTCCCTGTCGTGCCCACGCGCACATTTTACTTGTTTAGTTTAGTCTCCTTTGCCCAGCAAATCGATGTTTCCTTAGAATCACCCGGAGTTGTTTCACTCAGAGTCTTGGAAAGATTTCTAACGCTCAGTATCTGAGGCGTGTCACATCACACCTTGGCATCTACTTATCAGTTCATTCCACTTCATTCCGCTTGTTGCACTTTCGCTTCATTCCGTCTCACTCCCTTGCAAAGCAGACGCCAAGGCGGGGCAGCTGTAGACACGCCAAAATTGATACTATGTTGATCAAATCTCATGTCACCATGTTAACGCCCCAAAGTGAACTTCAATATTTCTATAATATAAAGTTTTTCTCTTTTGAGTGGGTTTTTATGTTGTTTCTTGCATTTTTGGTGATTAACGACTTGAAGAGGGGCGTGATTTAAATAGCGACCTAATCTAGGGCGTGTTCTCAAGAAAGGACAGCTGGTGTTAAGGGCGTCAATTTCTGGTATTTTACGAGTCCCACCACAATTGAAAAATCAAGAATTAACGTCCTTCCTTAGGGCGTGTTTTCAATTAACGCCTTTTCTTCAGGCGTCGTCTCATAATTTTCAGAAAAAAGAAAGTTTTTATTACTAAAATTGAATCCAGGAGTTGACGCCTTTGTCCCAGTCGTGTTTTTAAGTAACGCCTTAGGGCAGGTTGTCAATTTTAATTGACGCCCTTCTGAGGGTCGTCTCTTACCCTTCCGTGTCCGGTTTGAACACACCTTTCCTGGAGAGTTCCCTGCCTTGGTTAATCACTTGCTCGATCTAGGGAACTACAGTCCTTGCCGTTAATGATCATTGCTTATTCTTATCCCATTAGAATACAGTTTTGAACCCTATAAAAGGGTGCCCTGGTTGATCTCGATTGAGGTTAGACGGTGCTGGTGATTCGCGCGAGGTTACGGGATGGTGATTGAGGTTCCTCCTCCTGTGCGATCTCTTTGAAGGCTCTCTGCTGCCTCCTGCTACCGCAACCGAAGCATCAAGTGTTTTCCCCCTTTACTGTTTACAGGAACAGCAGGGGTCTACTTTCTCATGTTTGTCTGTTCCTATCATCTCATCATCAATCACTATATTCATCCTTTGCATTAGTTTTTCTCTGCATCATATCTCTTTCCCTTTCCCTAATTCTCAAGGGGTTTTAAAAAATAAACAAAAGGTGCACACTTTATTCTTCTCTTTCATCATCATATTATTTATTTAGATTGATACTACACACACTTGGCTGATCCCCCTCTTCTTTTGATTGTTTGTTCTTTGATTAAGGGTAATCAAGAGGAAAACCCCCTTCATCGGCCGGCCGGTAGAAGGAGGAGGAAGGAATCTACATCATCTCGCATCTTCGTTTTAACCAGGTATTCGTGGTCAATTTTCTTTATTTTTGAGGTAACCCCTCTGGCGATCACTCTCCTTGTTAGCACCTCATGCTACATTTGCTTAATATATGCTTTTTTTTATTTTCTAAGTGAATTTCACGGTTCACAGAGACACGAGAATCATTAGAGTCATGCGACAAGTGACAGGAGCACCTCCTCACTGGAAGAACAGCCAGATGCGTCCACTGACGTATTATACTGCGCCACAAGTATCTCCCACACGTCTGGAATGAGGGTAACTGAGATACTCACAAAACCAACTACGAGGAACGATAGTACCAAGTACAAGGAGCAACGGTACCACAGAACTAGGAACAAGGTACCCCAGTGATGAGTGACTAGTCAAGGTCACGCCCGTCGGCGTTTGTCCAACCGCCCCTGACCACGTGTGCACACACAAGCTCAACGCCTTGAGCCAGGACTCTAGCTAGTTTTCTCCCCCAGTAGGACGCTACTGTAAGGCAAGGAGTCCATGGAAACTAGCTTACAAACCGTCTGTCGGGAACTGCCCCGCCACCACTCCTAGGTGGGACAACAAACTGGAACGCGTGAGTCATCAGGCCACGACTAGTGGAGGCTCACAAGACACGACTCCAAAACATCAGTGCTGAAGTACAAACAGGCTAGCACACACTATCACACGTACTACGAAGCACCAGACACAGGGTAGTATACCAGACGGCCACCAGACTCAGGACAGACAACTAGACTTACAAACACAACGATCCTTGAGTCAGAAGACTCAAGGTCAAGATTGTCATACATAGCGGTAACAAGCCACCAATCAGTCTAATCCTAAGCCAAATCATGATAAAACATCGATAAAGGAAATGGTACAGGATCACCCGATCCATGCCTCCGCTTAACACGAATCACAGAGACCGGGGAGATCACCAAGACCACAAAGCACTTGGACACGCAAACCAAGGTAAGACGATACCTCAAGGCATCCAAAACTCATGTCTCGATCCATACGGGACCATCGAGACAACCACATGGTCATATGTCAACCATAGGGTCACACCGGGTTGACCAGACACCAATCATGACTCTGAAACAGCACGAAACACCACGGGATACAATGGCACTCCTCGGACACCTCACAACATGGCCATCGCCCTTATAGGACATCCAAGATGTCCACGGGACAATGGGCAAACCACAAGGTAAGGCCAAGACAAATGGAGGCCAAATACCTGGAAAACAACACTCTTGGGCATAAGCGATCTATATCTTGGCCGCTAGACGACATAAGCGGTCAATTGAAGGGCCGCTACGCTACCCAGAGAACATAGACTGAGGCGGTCACATAATAAACCGCGAGATGACTGTAGCGGTCATAGACACGGCCGCTAAACCCAGTTAACTCCCAACCGACATACCTAGTCAAACCATCAAATGGTCTATAGTAGAACCGTCACATGGAGCATAGCGGTCTACTAATGGGCCGCAAAAGACTCCAACTCGAACCGACTTAAAACATTGACTTTGGTCAAATAGGAGGTAGCGGTCTATCGAAGAGCCGCTACAACAAATAGGCGGTCAAAGTTTAGGCCGCCAGCCTAAACCGACTTAAACCTACTGAACTGACATAACCGGCGCCTAGCGGTCTAACAATGAACCGCCACAGCTATCCTCGCAGTCTATCGTAAGGCCGCTTGGCCAAACCGACATGCCACCAAAGTCTAGCGGTCTACTAATGAGCTGCTGGATAGAGCTTAGCGGTCCAATATTGGGCCGCTAGTCAAGAGAAATAGTCTATCACATCACCGCGAAGACCCAAACTGACATAATGTTAAACTGACAACCCACACAGCTTAGCGGTCCACCATAGGGCCGCCAGAGGCAAGAAACGGTCTCTGAAACGACCGCGAAGGCGATACGGCGGGAGAAATAGGGGAATGGCCGATTTAGGCCGATCCATGCCCCAATCACGTCTAAATGATGGGGAAACAACCCTAAATATCTTAAAATCCTTCCACAGACCGGAAGGGATCATTTTGACACCAAAAACATAAGAAACTGGCGATTCTACCGAATCGACCCAAATTGAGTCATGTGGGTTCCCGGGCTCGTACCGGTCCCAAATGACCACCAATCGCGACGAAATCAGCAGGGATGGGATGCAGACATGCCAGGGATTGAAATAAAACTAACTAGGTTGTGTCTCTTTCCCTGTGAGACGTAAGCGACGTTGCCTTGTTTCGGAGGTGTCGGACCTGTGTTCACTTGAGTGTTGTGCTCATTCTGTGGATCGATTTACCTTGAGATCCAGAGCTTGTGCCTGTGATTGTGGTCTGGCAGTATTCCTCTGAATTATGTTTTTCGAGATTTATGTTGATGTGTTCTAGGTGTTGTGTTGGCTGATGCTTGGAGAGCGTAGCCAATGTTTGGGTTTGTTCTTCCCTGCTTCTTCTTACTAGCTCCTTTAATTTTGAGGATGAAATTCCTATAAGAGGGGGAGGACTGTAAGATCCTGAGTCTTTTGGATCCTTATCAGAGAGTTTTGGATTACTTTTGTGGGCCATGAGTTGTGTTTTACGATCCGCGTGAGTTTTTCTCTCGTACTAGTTACGGAACCCCGTGGTGAGTTTATTATTCAATTCATCGACTCGATGATGCTTCAGTTGCGTTGCATTATTTCTGAGGATCGTTTGGACTATTTTTTCGTATTTTTTTGAATTAGTCCATTTTTGGACCAAAAATCAAAATTTACAAAAATTAGGAAAATTCTATTTTCCTTTTCCTTTTTATTCTTTTCTCTCCTTCCTCTCTCCTCATTCGCACGCATGTCTCTCTCTCTCCCGTTCTCTCTCCTTGTTCCCCCTCTGCTCTCGCTGCAGACGGAGGAGGCTCGGGAATGCTGTGGAGATGCCGTCGAAGTGATCCGGAGTGTGCTGGTGCGAGGATCGGAGCGTGGTTGGCACGATCCCATTCGGTGGATTCAAAGCCGACGAGACGGGCTCGTGAGATAGTTTTTGGTGTGGTTTAGTCGTTTCGGTGCGCGAGACCTCCGGTGGAGATAGGGAGATGGACGCCCTACTCCTGTTTTACGTTCTCCTGTGATTTGCAGCTATCCGGTGCGAGAACGAGCGGGTTTAGTCTTGTTTTGGGTAAAACATGCTTTGGGGGGTGTGAGACGCGTTCACCGTTTCAGGCGACGGTTTCTAGCCTAGTTAGTTTTATTTCAATACCTGGCATGTCTGCATCCCATCCCCGCTGATTTCGTCACGATTGGTGGTCATTTGGGACCGGTACGAGCCCGGGAACCCACGTTACTCAATTTGGGTCGATTCGGAAGAATCGCCCGTTTCTTATGTTTTTGGTGTCAAAATGATCCCTTCCGGTCTGTGGATGGCTTTTAAGGCATTTAGGGTTGTTTCCCCGTCGTTTAGACGTGATTGGGGCGTGGATCGGACGAGATCGGCCATTCCCCTGTTTCTCCCGCCGTATCACCTTCGCGGTCGTTTCAGAGACCGTTTCTTGCCTCTGGCGGCCCTATGGTGGACCGCTAAGCTGTGTGGGTTGTCAGTTTAACAGTATGTCAGTTTGGGTCTTCGCGGTCACGCGATAGACTGTTTCTCTTGACTAGCGGCCCAATATTAGACCGCTAAGCTCTGACCAGCGGCTCATTAGTATACCGTTAGACTTTGGTGGCATGTCGGTTTGGCCAAGCGGCCTTACGATAGATCGCAAGGCTAGCTGTGGCGGTTCATGGTTAGACCGCTAGGCGCCGGTTATGTCAGTTCAGTAGGTTTAAGTCAATTTAGGCTGGCGGCCTAAACTTAGACTGCCTATTTGTTGTAGCGGCTCTTCGATAGACCGCTACCTCCAATTTGACCGAAGTCAATGTTTTAAGTCGGTTCGAGTTGGAGTCTTTGGCGGCCCATTAGTAGACCGTTATGCTCCATGTGACGGTTCTACTATAGACCGTTTGGTGGTTTGACTAGGTGTAAGACCCCAAATTCTTTAGAAATTTATTTAGTAAGTTATTTGTAATTATTCGGGATTTATTTGAAGTTATTCGAATTAATGAGAATTATCCAAATTAATTAGATTAATTAATTAATTAATAGAATAAGTCATTTTTCAACTATTTTCTAAAAATCCCCAAAAATCACATCTTGTAGAATTAATTTTGTTTAGCAACTTTGTCTTCTACTTTTAAGCCTAAGAAAATCATTTATTATGCTGAATTAGTGAACTTAGTCTTCCGAACTTAACATTTAACTATTTACGGAATAGTATAAGTAAAAATCCGACTACCTTAGAAAAATCTGTAAAAATAGTAAACAGATTAAGGTTGAGGTAGATAACAACTTTTCCTTCTGGCATTAGGCCATTGTAAATCCGTGGTAAGATCTATTTAGAGTTTAAACCCAAAAGTGCACACTTTTGACCCATACCTAACCCTTAGATTAAAACATGAAATTCGACCTCAATTCTCAACCAAATGATCTGAAATCAGTGGCAAATGGAAGGCCACAATGTAAGGAACATTTACCCTCAATCAATTTGAGGTAAACTTAGCCCCAAAACGTGCTGCCGACATAGTTTGGTCAAGTCAAGGATTTCGGTGCCGTTTCTAAACACGTAGTTTGCAGCAGCGAATACTCCCAACTCCGAATGCTCCAGAAGCTCTATGAGCTATCAAAATGAAGCCCTACGAGTCTTCTTTCATTTGGCTGCTGTGGGGTTCGCTGAAGTTTCAGATTTGGAGAGATCTAGTTCGATTTGTGGAGGTGGGTCAGCAGGCCGTTGGCTTCCCTTCATCCTTCTTTGATCCATCGATTGAGGTAGGATTTCTCAACCAAATTTTGATCATGAGTATAGAAAGTTGTTCCTCTCATCGAGCTCTATCCATTGGTGGCAAAAGCCCCAATTTTCATTAGGTATCCGTGGAGAAATCGAGCTTTTTGTGAGGTGCTGTCCAAGTGTTCTTCATCCTAGGGTTTGAGTTTTCTCTCTCCGATTTGAGGTAGGATCTAACAACCAAACTCTAATTTACTTACATGAAGTAATCAGCATGTTATTATCTTTCATTTAACGTAGAAAGCCCCAAATTCCATTGAGCATGCATCGTGAATTTTGATTTTTGTAAAAACATGTCTAGAACATGATTCATATAGTGTTCCTTAAGTCAGAGCTTGATTACGGGCTTATTTTGAGCCATGTAACTTGATCTTCATGTAGCATATCATATATGTTTGGATTCATAATCGTGTTAGCTTTCTTTTGACACCAAAATCCCCAAATTTGGTTTTGTATATCGAGAGAATTCGACGATTTAGTGGAAGTATGTCCTGAACTAGGTCTCCTTGTGTTCTTCATAGAATATGTTGTGATTCTTATGAATTCTGATGAAATTCGTGTTTCCAAATTGTAGTTTTATGACCCTAATATGTCTAGCAAGATTCCTATGGCATGTGGTTTTGATTTCAACTCATTTGGACCCAATTTGGGCGAGTTCGTGCGTTTTTCGGAAGCCCCGGCCGGTTCTGGGCTTGCAGGGGCCGACCCATCACCTGGCAGCCCAGGCCAGCCCGAGGGTCGACCCCAGGGGTCGACCCATGCGGTCCAACCCGAGGGTCGACCCCAGGGGTCGACCCATTCAGCTTCCAGACCCCAATTTTTCAGGGGTCGACCCCAAGGGTCGACCCGTACACCAGAAACCCGATTTTCTTCATTTTTCGACCCGAAGATGGATCCGAATCAATGGGGAATCAACCCATTTAACTTAGACCCATTGAAATTATATTTTTGAAGAACTTTTGACCTATTCATGTACCCCCCTTGATTTCAATTTGCATTGGTCCTTTCTCACAAACATAGTACAAAACACGATGTTTACTATCTCCATTACAACACTTACATTGGTTAAATAGAAACTCACTTAATTAATGATTAATGGTGTAATTAAAGCCCCTGATAATGCATTCTATTTCACCGCTGTGAGAGCTTGTTCTTTACCTTGACAACTTGTTCTAGCTTGTTGGCTCTTTGGCTAATACAAATGATAATGGTTAATCATGATATCTTAACTTGGTGATTAGGATTAATATGTTGATTAGCTTGTTTGATTGCTGCTGTTTTACAGCAGCGCAGCACGATTTACTCTTGTTGTGACTTGGTTTCGATCTCCTTGATGATTATACTTACCTTGAAATTCTGGAAATGAATCTCTTTCCTACTTGAAGTTGTTATTGCTACTTAGTTTAAACCTTAGAATTCTGGCCATAAATTGTGGAAGTCTAGATTCGTGGGATCTTTGATCCAAAGAAATCAATGCCTGGCAAATAATTAAGGACTCGGTCTAGTCCTGGGAAGAGCGCCCGAACACTACGTGTACCCCCGGGGAGGTGAATGACTAGGTGTGGCATTTGGCACCAGTACTTGACATGTGTTAAATCTAGGACTGTCCACTACTCTCTACACTACTCTCTACATTACCTTCTACTACTTTCACTTTCCACTCTTCACTGTTCTATACTCTACTTGTTGTTACTTTACTTGTTGATTACTTGGACGTGGAAATGAAATTACATACGTGCTTGACATGACTTGAATTGTCTTGATATGGCCAACTACTTTTTATCGTTATCTCCTGTAGTAAATTCTTGTCTTACCATTCTATTCATTATATTTCTTGACCTTGCAAGATCTTCGAATTTTGTTTTCGTGATATCATCGTTATATTTTTATTAGTTTATCATTTGTAGCATGACATTTTAAAATGTAATTAAACTGTTAATCATTTATACCTGTCTGTTATTTCCTACGGAGCGTCAGCTCATAGTTATGTTTTCCCCCCTTTCCAGGCTTTTCAGGTGACGCGCTTACCGATGGGGAAGAGCAGGAGTGATGTCTTGAGTGTATCAGTTCTAGTGTGTTAGCAGTGTGTTATCTTACTTTTAGTTGTGTTTTGGAGAGCTTTTAGTCTCAGCCATGTTATTGAGTTTTAGTGGTTGATTATTCCAGTTGTATTAAGTTGAACTTGAGGTTATTGTATCAGTGGTGGTTTGTTAATGATCATTTAGTATTTCCATCTTGTAGCACTTGTGTATTATTTAGTTTTTCCTCTCTCTCTTGCAGCGTGTCCCTAACTGTACGTCTCGATATTTCCGCCTTGTTCGGGGCGTGATAGTTTAGTTGGTATCAGAGCCTAGGTTTCACATTCCTAGGTTTCCTAAGTTTTAGATTTTCTTGCATTGCATCCCAATAACCGATATATCAAAAGGTGTTGTCCGAACGTTAGGCTACGCCTATCGGAAAGGTCGCACACTTGCGCGAGTGGTCTTCGGACCGATTACCTCCGCCAGGTACCAAGTTTTTGGTCGTGTCTCGGTGCATTAGATCCCTAACCTTGTAAAAGTCTAGGACCTGACCTGGTGAGAATGGGTAGAAACTTGGGTTAAGATCATTTCTTAATCGTGTAATTATTTATCTTGATTAAACCTAAGTAATCTATTTCTCGTGTAGATGGCAGCTGATCGTGCTGAATGGAGAAACCTACAGCGTACGGTGCAAGGCCTTACTCAGGCCCTTCAGCAAGTAGCTCAGGCAGGAGCGACACCGCATGGCACCGGTGATCTATACCGGAACTTCTGCGGAATGAATCCGCCTAGATTCGCTGGTTCGACTGACCCCGACCAAGCCGAGCACTGGCTAGATGAGATGGGGAGGATCTTTGAAGTTATGCAATGCACCAACCAGGAGCGTGTCCTTTTGTCCACATTTCAACTGGAACATGATGCACGTACTTGGTGGGATTCTATCAAGGCAACTCTCGGTGATCGGCAAGTTATGTGGGAAGAATTCGAAGAATTCTTCAACAACAAGTATTTTTCTGATAGAGTGCAAGAGAAGAAAGCGGCAGAGTTCGCGGCCTTGAAACAGCGAGGTTTGTCCGTGGCAGAGTATGAGGCTAAATTTGCACGGCTTTCTCGATATGCTACACATCTCATTTCCACCGAGAAGATGAAGGCGAAGCGCTTTCTCAATGGATTGAAGCTTCATTATATCAACCAATTGGCACCGATGGAGATTTCCACTTATTCTGAGATGGTAAGGAAAGCGCAAGTTCTAGAGGATACTCTTGAGATGACGGAGAGAATACGTGGTAAAGGCACCAAGAAAGAATTACCTACGGGTTCCGGGAGTGTCAAACCCGGGTATACCAAGAAGAGGCCTGTTAGTGGACCTGGTTCGTGGAGCGGGTCCGGATCGTGGAAGGGCAAGATGCCGAGGCACGAAGACAAGAAGTCTGGCCCTATTGTTCCATTCAAGGGCGTGTGCAACTATTGTGATCGTCTGGGTCACAAGATAGAGGAGTGCTGGCGCAAGCTAGGCGCCTGTTTACGATGTGGAAGCAAGGAGCACCGTATCCCCAATTGTCCTCTCATATCGGAACAAGCTACACCGGCAAAACCTCTAGTCTTCAAGAAACCACAAGGTAAGCTTCAAGCTTTACATGAAGATGAAACTGGGGTTTCTGATGATGGCGGACTCGTCGAAGGTACCCTTACTATAATCGATAAGTCCGCATTTGCTCTCTTTGATACTGGTGCAACACATTCTTTTATTTCACGGAGATTTGCTAAGTCATTAGTTGTGGAACCTGTTTTGATGAATACTCCGTTAGAGATTTCAACCCCTATTGGCACTAGATCAACAATCCAGTATTTCTATCCTTCTAGTAAGGTTATGATTGGTGAACAGAACTTTCCAGCAGATTTGGTCTGCATGGATATGAAGGATTATGATGTAATCCTAGGAGCAGATTGGTTGGCCAAGTATGAGGTCAATGTTCACTGTAGTTCTAGCTCAGTGACTTTTACTGGACATTCTGGTTTATCTTTTACGGGAGTCAAGCACCATAACTCCGTACCGCTCATCTCGGCTCTTCGAGCTGATAAGCTTTTGAGGCATGGGTGTGAGGCTTTTCTATCCTTTGTTTGTGCAACTCCTGAGCAGCAGATGGAGATTAAGGACATTCCTATTGTCCGGTATTTTCCTGATGTCTTTCTAGAAGAACTACCAGGACTTCCGCCTGAGCGAGAAGTTATCTTTTCTATTGATCTTATTCCTGGCACATCTTCTATTTCTAAGGATCCTTATCGTATGTCTCCTGCGGAACTGAGGGAACTGAAGCAGCAACTGATGGAATTACTTGAGAAGGGTTTTATTCGTCCTAGTACTTCTCCGTGGGGAGCCCCTGTACTATTTGTCAGGAAGAAAGATGGTTCGATGAGGCTGTGCATTGATTATCGGCAATTAAACCAGCAGACTGTCAAGAACAAATATCCCTTGCCGAGGATTGACGAGTTATTTGACCAGATAGCGGGAGCTCAATATTTCTCTAAGATCGATCTTCGATCTGGATATCACCAGTTGCGGATTAAGGAAGAGGTTATTTATAAAACGGCCTTCCGCAGCAGGTATGGTCATTTTGAGTTTGTCGTTATGCCTTTTGGTCTAACGAATGCACCAGCGGCTTTCATGCAGTTGATGAACGATGTATTTCGGCCCTATCTTGATCAGTGGGTCGTGGTATTTATTGATGACATCATGATTTATTCTAAGAATGAGGAGGAACATGCTGAACATCTGAGAATGGCATTACAATTATTGAGAGATCATCAACTATATTCTAAGTTCAGTAAGTGTGAATTCTGGCTGCAAGAGGTGTCCTTTCTAGGACATATCCTTACGAAGAACGGTATTTCTGTTGATCTTTCGAAGGTTGAGGCAGTGAAGAATTGGGAACAGCCTACTAGTGTGACAGAAGTTAGAAGTTTTCTAGGCCTGGCAGGTTATTATCGAAGATTTATTCAAGATTTCTCCAAGATTGCAGTACCTATGACAAGATTAACCCGCAAGGAGAATAAGTTTGATTGGTCAGATGATTGTCAGCGAAGCTTTCAGACTCTGAAGGAGTGTTTGACTACTGCACCTGTTTTGGCTTTACCTTCTGGTGAAGGAGGATTTGTTGTTTATACTGATGCTTCAGGTATTGGCTTAGGCTGTGTACTCATGCAGCATGGGAAGGTGATTGCCTATTCCTCTAGGTAGTTGAGGAAGCACGAAGATAATTATCCTGTTCATGATTTGGAACTTGCTGCAGTCGTGTTTGCTTTGAAGATATGGAGGCATTACTTATATGGAGAAACTTTCACAGTGTTTTCAGATCATAAGAGTTTGAAGTATTTATTTTCTCAGAAGGAACTCAACATGAGGCAGCGAAGATGGTTGGAGTACTTGAAAGACTTCGACTTCTCGATTGAGTATCATCCTGGCAAAGGTAATGTTGTGGCAGATGTATTAAGCCGGAAGCCGGTAGCTAGATTGTCAAGTCTCATGTTACAAGAATGGAGATTGTTGGAACAATTATCTAGTCTGGATCTTAATATCGACAATGATCGGGTCATGATTGCTCAGATTCAACTTAAACCTGAATTATTGATAGAGATCAAGTCCTTGCAAGATAATGATCCCGAGTTGGTAGAGATCAAGAGAAACTTGAGCAGCAGACCTGACTTCATGTTGGCCGATGATGGTAGATTATTATTTAAAGGCAGAACTTGTGTTCCGGATGAGGCTACAATAAAGAACAAAATTCTTGAGGAAGCTCATAGATCCAGATATACCATTCATCCTGAAGGCACTAAGATGTACCGAGATTTGAAAAGGTCTTTTTGGTGGCCGAATATGAAAAGAGAAGTTGCAGATTTTGTGAGCAGATGTTTGGTATGTCAGCAAGTTAAGGCCGAACATTTCAGACCAGCAGGGAAATTGAAACCACTCGACATACCCCAATGGAAGTGGGAAAGTATTGGCATGAATTTCATTATGGGTCTACCTAGGACTCGTGGTGGATTTGATGCGATATGGGTGATTGTCGATCGATTGACAAAGTCGGCTCATTTCTTACCAATTAAGTCCAAGTGGACGATTGATGTATTGGCTGCCTTGTATATAAAGGAAGTGGTGAGATTGCATGGTATCCCAGTGAATATAGTATCTGATCGAGACCCCATATTTACTTCACATTTCTGGAAGGGACTACAAGAGTCTTTGGGTACTCGTCTGAATTTCAGTACTGCTTTTCATCCACAGACAGATGGACAGACTGAAAGAACCAATCAGATAGTGGAAGATATGTTGCGAGCTTGCATGATTGATTTCGGTGGTAATTGGAGTGAGCATTTGGCATTAATTGAATTCACTTACAATAACAGCTATCAATCTAGCATTCAGATGGCTCCTTTTGAAGCACTATATGGTAGAAGTTGTCATTCCCCGTTGTGTTGGGATGAGGTAGGTGAGAAACAGTGGCTTGGACCAGATCTTGTTTCGGAATCATCACAGAACATCCGTGTTATCCGAGACCGGTTACAAGTAGCCCAGTCAAGACAGAAGAGTTATGCCGACAACAGGAGAAGAGCATTGGAATTTCAGGTTGGCGAGCATGTGTTCTTAAAGGTCTCTCCAACGAGAGGGATCCGAAGATTTGGCATTCATGGCAAGCTGAGTCCGAGGTACATTGGTCCATTCGAGATTCTAGATAGAGTGGGAGAGGTGGCATACAGACTGGCTTTACCACCGCATTTGTCTGGCGTACATAATGTTTTCCATGTGTCTATGTTGCGGAAATATGTGTACGATCCCACTCATATCATTCAGCAGGTGGATTTTGAACTGAAGGAAGATTTGACCTATGAGGAAAGACCTGTCAAGATTCTGGACCGGAAGCAACAGCAACTTCGAAATCGTTCGATACCGATGGTCAAGATTCAGTGGAGTCGGCGTGGGACTGAAGAAGCTACATGGGAGTCTGAAGAGACTATGCGAAAGCGGTATCCCGATCTATTCTAGGTGAGCGATCTTTTTCTACTCTCAGTTTTAGTGCAGTGAATTTGGAGGACCAAATTCCTTTAAGTAGGGGAGGGTGTAAGACCCCAAATTCTTTAGAAATTTATTTAGTAAGTTATTTGTAATTATTCGGGATTTATTTGAAGTTATTCGAATTAATGAGAATTATCCAAATTAATTAGATTAATTAATTAATTAATAGAATAAGTCATTTTCAACTATTTTCTAAAAATCTCCAAAAATCACATCTTGTAGAATTAATTTTGTTTAGCAACTTTGTCTTCTACTTTTAAGCCTAAGAAAATCATTTATTATGCCGAATTAGTGAACTTAGTCTTCCGAACTTAACATTTAACTATTTACGGAATAGTATAAGTAAAAATCCGACTACCTTAGAAAAATCTGTAAAAATAGTAAACAGATTAAGGTCGAGGTAGATAACAACTTTTCCTTCTGGCATTAGGCCATTGTAAATCCGTGGTAAGATCTATTTAGAGTTTAAACCTAAAAGTGCACACTTTTGACCCATACCTAACCCTTAGATTAAAACACGAAATTTGACCTCAATTCTCAACCAAATGATCTGAAATCAGTGGCAAATGGAAGGCCACAATGTAAGGAACATTTACCCTTAATCAATTTGAGGTAAACTTAGCCCCAAAACGTGCTGCCGACATAGTTTGGTCAAGTCAAGGATTTCGGCGCCGTT
Organism: Amorphophallus konjac; assembly: GCA_022559845.1. NCBI lineage: Eukaryota > Viridiplantae > Streptophyta > Magnoliopsida > Alismatales > Araceae > Amorphophallus > Amorphophallus konjac. The sequence continues at coordinate 177,240,659 of CM040118.1, read as the reverse complement.
TCTAAACACGTAGTTTGCAGCAGCGAATACTCCCAACTCCGAAGGCTCCAGAAGCTCTATGAGCTATCAAAATGAAGCCCTACGAGTCTTCTTTTATTTGGCTGCTGTGGGGTTCGCTGAAGTTTCAGATCTGGAGAGATCTAGTTAGATTTATGGAGGTGGGTCAGCAGGCCGTTGGCTTCCCTTCATCCTTCTTTGATCCATCGATTGAGGTAGGATTTCTCAACCAAATTTTGATCATGAGTATAGCAAGTTGTTCCTCTCATCGAGCTCTATCCATTGGTGGCAAAAGCCCCAATTTTCATTAGGTATCCGTGGAGAAATCGAGCTTTTTGTGAGGTGCTGTCCAAGTGTTCTTCATCCTAGGGTTTGAGTTTTCTCTCTCCGATTTGAGGTAGGATCTAACAACCAAACTCTAATTAACTTACATGAAGTAATCAGCATGTTATTATCTTTCATTTAACGTAGAAAGCCCCAAATTCCATTGAGCATGCATCGTGAATTTCAATTTTTGTAAAAACATGTCTAGAACATGATTCATATAGTGTTCCTTAAGTCAGAGCTTGATTACGGGCTTATTTTGAGTCATGTAACTTGATCTTCATGTAGCATATCATATATGTTTGGATTCATGATCGTGTTAGCTTTCTTTTGACACCAAAATCCCCAAATTTGGTTTTGTATATCGAGAGAATTCGACGATTTAGTGGAAGTATGTCCTGAACTAGGTCTCCTTGTGTTCTTCATAGAATAGGTTGTGATACTTATGAATTCTGATGAAATTCGTGTTTCCAAATTGTAGTTTTATGACCCTAATATGTCTAGCAAGATTCCTATGGCATGTGGTTTTGATTTCAACTCATTTGGACCCCATTTGGGTGAGTTCATGCGTTTTCCGGAAGCCCCGGCCGGTTCTGGGCTTGCAGGGGTCGACCCCAGGGGTCGACCCATCACCTGGCAGCCCAGGCCAGCCCGAGGGTCGACCCCAGGGGTCGACTCATGCGGCCCAGCCCGAGGGTCCACCCCAGGGGTCGACCCATTCAGCTTCCAGACCCCAGTTTTTCAGGGGTCGACCCCAAGGGTCGACCCGTACACCAGAAACCCGATTTTCTTCGTTTTTCGACCCGAAGATGGATCCGAATCAATGGGGAATCAACCCATTTAACTTAGACCCATTGAAATTATATTTTTGAAGAATTTTTGACCTATTCATGTACCCCCCTTGATTTCAATTTACATTGGTCCTTTCTCACAAACATAGTACAAAACACGATGTTTACTATCTCCATTACAACACTTACATTGGTTAAATAGAAACTCACTTAATTAATGATTAATGGTGTAATTAAAGCCCCTGATAATGCATTCTATTTCACCGCTGTGAGAGCTTGTTCTTTACCTTGACAACTTGTTCTAGCTTGTTGGCTCTTTGGCTAATACAAATGATAATGGTTAATCATGATATCTTAACTTGGTGATTATGATTAATATGTTGATTAGCTTGTTTGATTGCTGCTGTTTTACAGCAGCGCAGCACGATTTACTCTTGTTGTGACTTGGTTTCGATCTCCTTGATGATTATACTTACCTTGAAATTCTGGAAATGAATCTCTTTCCTACTTGAAGTTGTTATTGCTACTTAGTTTAAACCTTGGAATTCTGGCCATAAACTGTGGAAGTCTAGATTCATGGGATCTTTGATCCAAAGAAATCAATGCCTGGCAAATAATTAAGGACTCAGTCTAGTCCTGGGAAGAGCGCCCGAACACTACGTGTACCCCCGGGGAGGTGAATGACTAGGTGTGGCATTTGGCACCAGTACTTGACATGTGTTAAATCTAGGACTGTCCACTACTCTCTACACTACTCTCTACATTACCTTCTACTACTTTCACTTTCCACTCTTCACTGTTCTATACTCTACTTGTTGTTACTTTACTTGTTGATTACTTGGACGTGGAAATGAAATTACATACGTGCTTGACATGACTTGAATTGTCTTGATATGGCCAACTACTTTTTATCGTTATCTCCTGTAGTAAATTCTTGTCTTACCATTCTATTCATTATATTTCTTGACCTTGCAAGATCTTTGAATTTTATTTTCGTGATATCATCGTTATCTTTTTATTATTTTATCATTTGTAGCATGACATTTTAAAATGTAATTAAACTATTAATCATTTATACATGTCTGTTATTTCCTATTGAGCATCAGCTCATAGTTGTGTTTTCCCCCCTTTCCAGGCTTTTCAGGTGACGCGCTTACCGATGGGGAAGGACAGGAGTGATGTCTTGAGTGTATCAGTTCTAGTGTGTTAGTAGTGTGTTATCTTACTTTTAGTTGTGTTTTGGAGAGCTTTTAGTCTCAGCCATGTTATTGAGTTTTAGTGGTTGATTATTCCAGTTGTATTAAGTTGAACTTGAGGTTATTGTATCAGTGGTGGTTTGTTAATGATCATTTAGTATTTCCATCTTGTAGCACTTGTGTATTATTTAGTTTTTCCTCTCTCTCTTGCCAGCGTGTCCCTAACTATACGTCCCGATATTTCCGCCTTGTTCAGGGCGTGACACTAGGTATGTCGGTTGGGAGTTGACTGGGTTTAGCGGTCGTGACTATGACCGCTACAGTCATCTCATGGTTTATGATGTGACCGCCTCAGTCTATGTTCTCTGGGTAGCGTAGTGGCCCTTCAATTGACCGCTTATGTCATCTAGTGGCCAAGAGATAGAACCCTTATGCCCCAGAGTGTTGTTTTCCAGATATTTGGCCTCCATTTGTCTTGGCTTTACCTTGTGATTTTTCCATTGTCCCGTGGACATCTTGGATGTCCTATAAGGGTGATGACCATGTTGTGAGGTGGCCGAGGAGTGCCATTGTATCTCGTGGTGTTTCGTGCTGTTTTAGAGTCATGATTGGTGTCTGGTCAACCCGGTGTGACCCTGTGGTGGACATATGACCTTGTGGTTGTCTCGGTGGTCCCGTATGGATCAAGACATGAGTTTTGGATGTCTTGAGGTATTGTCTTACCCCGATTTACGTGTCCAAGTGCTTTGAGGTCTTGGTGATCCCTCCGGTCTCCGTGATTCATGTTAAGCGGAGGCATGGTGGTGGGAATCGACGCCGAGCACTGACATTTTTAATTTGCATTTGTGTCCTTTTAGTTTGCTTTTATATCCTTGGGAAAGTAGGTTTACAATTGTAAGGCTTTATAAGCCAATTTGTTATTCCCTAAGGATCTTTGGGTTTTTATGTAAAAGTTTAGTAGGTCCAGCAAGGGGGCCCTCACTCCTTTCCCATTGGTCCACCTAAACCCTAGGGGTCCATGTGGGGCTGGTCAAATGCCAAGGTGGCTTCTAGAAGGATTCTTTCTTTCTTGGACAAGTCAAGGGGACAATGGGTGAAAAATGTCCAAGATGCCTCCCCTTAAGTCAAGGGGGTAACCCCCCATTAAAATGACATTTTATATTAATCTTTTTTAGGCCAATTGACCACATGGGGGAATAAAATGCTACCCCTCCCCTCTCTCCCACGAATTCCAACCCCCTCCCCCTTCCTCCCCTTCCATATAAACCCATATATAGTGTTTTGTAAGGTTTAATGAAGAGAAAAAATTATGAATTTGGTTGGAGCCAAAGAAGGGCGTGCCCTCCTCCTCTCTCCCTCCCCCTATTGTAGATGGATTTCTGCTAAATCTTAGGTGTGATGCCCATTCTACCTCCTCCTCTGATCCTCTGAATTCTATTTCTGCCGCCGCCACCATCGCACCACCATCGCGCCACCGTCATCAACATCAGAGTTCTATCTATATCAGGACAGATCCTCAAAGCTCAAATTTTAGCTCTCCTTCTGGAGCTCAGATCGTGTCCAAACTTGGAGGGTGAGTCATCCACATCCACCCCAGCCTCCAAAACAAAAATCTAGTCATTTACCAGTCGTTAAGTATTTTTCCATTTTCGTGTCCCTCAGTATTTCAAATCTGTCTTCTGTTCAGATCCTATCACAGCAACCCTGTGTTTCCAAGTTTCGATCCCCTTTCCCTTATTTTCTTGGGTCACCAATTTTATTGAGAGTTCTGTCCACCAACCCCATCATCCAAGAATTTTCTTGGAATTTCTGGAGTCCTTTTTGTATTTTTATAAATTACTGTCTTTTCCCAAATCTGTTCTGTCCTGTGCAGTTCAAATCCGACCCCCAGTCAGTATAAAATCTTCAAAAAATCGAAACCTCCACCAAAAGTCAAATAAAAATTATCCCCTACAACTTTCGTGAAGAGCCCAAGTTCCAGATTGGAGGTTTGAGGCACGGTCAACGCCAACTCTCAGGAAAACTTAGTTCTGTCCTGAGATTTCATGTTCTGTCCAACAACAACTTGTAAAATCGATCAAGACCAGATCTAAGAAACTCAAAATTCTTTCTCTAGCCATAGATCGAGGTATTTTGAAAGAGCTTTCCAACGGTACATCTTGTGCATCGATCCGACGTCGGGAGTGATCGCAGCAGCAGATCTCGCTGGGTCGCGCGCTGTAAAACAGCAGCTTCAGATCCGTGGGCAGCAAGGTCAACCAGTGAAGACCAGGTAGTGGGCAGTAGAAACCATTTCTATAATTATTGTAATAATTATTTAACCAGGAGTTACTGTCTTGGCCGGGATCGTCTTCCCCACGCCCGGAGCGTGGAGGTAAACTCGCCCCCCCTCTCTCTTATCACATTTTGCTCAATTCGTATATGTTTGAATCCCGCTGCGAGTGTAGGTTCCTAGCTTGATATATTGTTATCACCGCTGTGAGAGTGAGTGAGTGTACCGTCCCGTGACTCAATCCGAGTTAACGCGAAAAAGTCGATACCCGAGACTCACGGCCGGTTTCTCAACTACGCACGGTCCAGCGTTTCCCTCGCATAGGGACGATCGCGAGCTAGAGTCCCAGGTCGCGTGTCCGTCCCGCATCAATTTGATATCAGAGCGCCAGTTAAGTCTAGGTGTCTTATTTGCATTCATTTAAGTTTAGTCATGGTCTAAGTCGGACTAAGGTTGCATTTGCATACCATTGTTCGGTATATCAAAAGGTGTCGCCCGAGCGTTAGGTTACGCCTATCGGGAAGGCCGCACACTCGCGTCGAGGAGACCCTCGGGTCAAACCTCCGCCACGCACCGAGTCTTGGTTTAAGTCTAGGGTCCTTAGTGTGCATTAGTTAGTACATTCCAACTTTGCATTAGTTAAGGGTCGTGTATAGTGTTTGTTACTAACTGTCGGCATGTCCACCCAATAGTTTCCCCGTGTCCCATGGATTATCGAACGCCCGGATCTTATGCATGGTGGAGATACTATCTAAGATGGGAGAACCACCCGGACCACCCCCGTAGACCCGTAGCCCGGGACTTCTATGGCTCCGAAGATCCGTGTGACTACCTAGAGTGGGAAGCCATTATGGATGACTACTTTAAGTGTTACATTATGTCCGGTCCCATGCAAGTGGACTTTGCCAAAAGGTGACTATTTTATGAAGCCGCCGAAACATGGAGGGACATCAAATACTTCCGGGAAGATAGGAGGCTAAGGCCCATCAAGTCATGGTGGGATATGAAGAGAGTGCTTAGGCGGGTCTACCTTCCCCGCCCACCTACCTCCAACCACGGGGGTCATACCACTAGCCAACGCCACCAACTCACCCACAATCAAGTGGGCCACACCTCCAACCAACCCCGCCCCTTCACCCCCATCCAAGCCCATCAAAGCAACCCCATCCAATCCCACCCAAGCACCTCCAACCAAGTGGAAGCCCCGCTTATAGTCGAGTCTAGGTCCACCCCCGGGCCGAGAGACGAGGAGTGAGTCCACCCCGAGGCCCCTACTCCAACCCGCACCTTTAATGAATTCATGAAAATGTTTTCGGATTGGTTGGATAGGATAGAAAGGACACGTGCTCCTTCACCACCCATGAGTGCTCCATTGCCACCCTCTACTTCCGATCCTTCGGAACCATCTTATTTGGAGCCACCTCATCCTGAGTCACCCGTGTTTCTAACGGGTACGCTTTTCATAGCCGAGCCGTTTCTTAGCTGGCTCAAGGATGGCTTGGTCCCACCTCCTTACCCATTAATGGACCCCACCTTACCATTAGTGCATGTCAACTCCTACCACACTACCTTTCGGTCTAGTCACCATGTTGATACCTTGGATGACCTTGTTATGGGATTAGACTCACAATGGACGTTGACGCACTCATTGGCCTGAGGCTTCGACCAATCCACTAGTCCTAGTTTCACCCATCCGGCCTTAGGGTCCATTACATCCGTGTGCACCGTGGGTTGTGTCACCATAGAGATCATTCTATTCCTCCCTATGCCAGCCGAACCCGACTTCATTCCCTTTTGCCCAAGGGAGGAATCTTATTTTTTTCACATGACCACAGTCCCATTCACCATGATGGATGAAGGTGACCACCCACACCTTCAAGAATTTCACAATTAGGACCATGTCATATGGGAGCCCATCTCATGGGGTCATACCTTCTTTGACCCTTTTGACCCCTTCACTAGTGGACCTCCCAAGCTACCATATATACTTCACTTCTTTGAGGGAGTCCACTACCACACCCCTTCCCCACAAGCCGGGTCATCTATACCCACCAAGCCCGTTCACGATACTCCTACATCCGACTCTCCTAGCCCTTCCAAGTCTCCCAAATCCCATAGAAAGTCCAATGTGTATGCATGGTCCACTTTAGGATGTCTAGGAATTCCACATTCCGCCAACCACCGGTTGCATCTAGTGTATGCATGGCACATATTCGGGTGTCCTGGTCCACCATCGCCTATGCATAGGTCGGACTAACATTAGGTTTGTTTATGGTCTTTGTGAGTCTTTGTTTCGTTTGTCTGTCGTGTGTCTATGCATACGTCGAGTCGAGTCGGTTTGTACGCTCGCATTGTTAGTCCCTTTCGAGTATGAGACTTGTCGGACTTTGAGATCGGTTCTACTTAACATATTGGATCTAGTCACATAAGGGACAAGTGATGATTCCTAGTGAGCCTTTGAGCCGCCTCCCTTCATTTGAGAGTGACCCCACCCCGGAGTGTCCACCTCTAGCATCATTCCCCAGCAGCGTGTGCATATCGAATCTATACGGGATGAGCAGGTGTCGATTACTTGGAGTGGAGCATACTCCGTGCTTCAAGGTTCGGTGACGCAACCGCCGGAGCTACTCGAGCAGCCTCACCCCTTACTCGACGGGGTCGAGTTCTTCCCACCCGGGGAGAGTTGATGGGAATCGACGCCGAGCACTGACATTTTTAATTTGCATTTGTGTCCTTTTAGTTTGCTTTTATATCCTTGGGAAAGTAGGTTTACAATTGTAAGGCGTTATAAGCCAATTTGTTATTCCCTAAGGATCTTTGGGTTTTATGTAAAAATTTAGTAGGTCCAGCAAGGGGGCCCTCACTCCTTTCCCATTGGTCCATCTAAGCCCTAGGGGTCCATGTGGAGCTGGTCAAATGCCAAGGTGGCTTCTAGAAGGATTCTTTCCTTCTTGGACAAGTCAAGGGGACAATGGGTGAAAAATGTCCAAGATGCCTCCCCTTAAGTCAAGGGGGTGCCCCCCCATTAAAATGACATTTTATATTTAATTTTTTTAGGCCAATTGACCACATGGGGGAAGAAAATGCTACCCCTCCCCTCTCTCCCACAAATTCCAACCCCCTCCCCCTTCCTCCCCTTCTATATAAACCCATGTATAGTGTTTTGTAAGGTTTAATGAAGAGAAAAAAATATGAATTTGGTTGGAGCCAAAGAAGGCGTGCCCTCCTCCTCTCTCCCTCCCCCTCTTGCAGATAGATTTCTGCTAAATCTTTGGTGTGATACCCATTCTTCCTTTTCCTCTGATCCTCTGAATTCTATTTCTGCCGCCATCGCACCGCCATCGTGCCGCCGTCATCAACAACGGAGTTCTGTCTACATCAGGATAGATCCTCAAAGCTCGAATTTTAGCTCTCCATCAGGAACTCAGATCGCGTCCAAACTTGGAGGGTGAGTCATCCACATCCACCCTAGCCTCCAAAAAAAAAAATCTAGTCATTTACCAGTCGTTAAGTATTTTTCCATTTTCGTGTCCCTCAGTATTTCAGTTCTATCTTCTGTTCAGATCCTATCACAACAACCCTGTGTTTCCAAGTTTCGATCCCCTTTCCCTTATTTTCTTGGGTCACCAATTTTATTGGGAGTTTTGTCCACCAACCCCATCATCCTGGAATTTTCTTGGAATTTCTGGAGTCCTTTTTGTATTTTTAACAATTGTTGTCTTTTCCCAAATCTGTTCTGTCCTGTGCAGTTTAGATCCGACCCCCAGTCAATATAAAATCCTCAAAAAATCGAAACCTCCACCAAAAGTCAAATAACAATTATGTCTGTCTTCCTTGTTTCTACCTATACAACTTTTGTGAAGAGCCCAAGTTCCAGATCGGAGCTTTGAGGCACGGTCAATGCCAACTCTCAGGAAAACTTAGTTCTGTCTTGAGATTTCATGTTCTGTCCAACAGCAGCTTGTAAAATCGATCAAGACCAGATCCAAGAAATTTAAAATTCTTTCTCTGGCCATAGATCGAGGTATTTTTAAAGAGCTTTCCAACTGTACCTCTTGTGTGTCGATCCGACGTTGGGAGTGATCGCAGCAGCAGATCTCACCGGGTCGCGCGCGGTAAAAAAGCCGCTTCAGATCCGTGGGTAGCAAGGTCAACCAGTGAAGACCGGAGCCGACTCGCCTTCCGCGAGATGAACCGGGGTGCCGCCGTCCCAGGGAGCGCCTCTCCAGAAGCTAACGTCACAGCGGTACCACTCCAGGCCCACTCGGACCCGCGATGAGCACGTGGGCCCCACGTTCGTGAATACGCGTGCCGCCGAAGCTACATCAAAACGTTGCCCGTCCACCCAAGTTCGGTCCTAGCCCGTTACCTCCCTGCATGGAGTGGGCAGTAGAAACCATTTCTGTAATTATTGTAATAATTGTTTAACTGGGAGTTATTGTCTTGGCCGGGATCGTCTTCCCCACGTCCGGAGCGTGGAGGTAAACTCGCCCCCCCCCCTCTCTCTTATCACATTTTGCTCAATTCGTATATGTTTGAATGCCGATGCGAGTGTAGGTTCCTAGCTTGATATATTGTTATCACCGCTGCGAAAGTGAGTGATCCGAGTTAACACGGAAAAGTCGATACCCTAGACTCACGGCCGATTTCTCAACAACGCACGGTCCAGCGTTTCCCTCGCATAGGGACGATCGTGAGCTAGAGTCCCAGGTCACGTGTCCGTCCCGCATCACATAGATCGGGTGATCCTGTACCGTTTCCTTTATCGATGTTTTATCATGATTTGGCTTAGGATTAGACTGATTGGCAGCTTGTTACCGCTATGTATGACGATCTTGACCCCGAGTCTTCTGACTCAAGGATCGTTGTGTTTGCAAGTCTAGTTGTCTGTCCTGAGTCTGGTGGCAGTCTGGAATGCTACCCAATGTATGGTGCTTCGTAGTACGTTCTACAGTGCGTGCTAGCCTATCTGTACTTCAGCACTGATGTTTTGGAGTCGTGTCTTGTGAGCCTCCACTAGTCGTAGCCTAACGACTCACGCGTTCCAGTGTGTCGGCCCACCAAGGAGTGGTGGCGGGGCAGTTCCCGACAGATAATTTGTAAGGTAGTTTCCATGGACTCCTTGCCTTACAGTACCGTCCTACTGGGGGAGAAAATTAGTTAGAGGCCTGGCTCAAGGCATTGAGCTTTTGTATGCATACGTGTTCAAGGGCGGTTGAACGAATGCCGACGGGCATGACCTTGACTAGTCACTCGTTACTGGGGTATCTTGTTCCTAGTTCTGTGGTACCGTTGCTCTTTGTACTTGGTACTGTCGTTCCTCGTACTTGGTTTTGTGAGTATCTCAGTTACCGTCGTTCCAGACGTGTGGGAGATACTTGTGGCGCAACATAAGGCGTTAGTGGATGCATGTGGCTGTTCTTCTAGTGAGGAGGTGCTCCTGTCACTTGATGAATGACTCTAATGATTTTCGTGTCTCGTGACGTGTGTTGACGTCGTTGGTTTCCGAGTAGCCTGTATGTGGCTATACTCGAGGTCCAGTCTCGTGTGGCATACACAACGATCGAGTTGTGTATATTCGTGCCTTTATTGGTATAGGACTTTTAAAGGCTTTTTGCCTATTTTGGTAGGCTTCAGCTCTGGAGCGTGTGTTAGGTTGATGGATCTATAATGCCCGACTTGGTCAGATCAGGATTCGCCTATCTGTTGCCACTTGGAGTAGCATAGAGAGTCGTGGTTTGGTTGGCGGCCGTGTTTTCTAGTTAGTACGGCTCTTCTCTCTCTCTTTAGTTGTTCTTTCTTTCGCTTACTCCTGCTTTTTACAGCTTTACTATTATAGTTAGTACTACTGTTGCTCCTGCCTTTCCTACTTTCCTATTTAGTGATGTTGTTCCGTGTTACTGCGTTGTTTCCAGTGGGAATCCGCGTGACCCCTACTGAGCCAGTGACACGAGGCTCACCCCTACTTTTTAGGTGTGGACTTCTTCTTCCTGGTGGTTCGTGACACGGTGCGTCAGTCCGTTGTTGCCAGCTTTGCCAGCGTTCTCTGCATTCGGCTTCCCCCGACATCCAGTGTACGTTTTAATTTCTGTTGGCCTGTACTTGCCTTTATTAGGACTGGACTCTATTAATTTAAACCGTTAATTGAAAAAGTAATTTTATTTCTGGCTACTTTAGCAAACCTGATCAATGAAATATTATTGCTTACTACTTTATCTATGACTTCAATGTACCCCAGCCATACCTTTTATCCCTTCGGAGCTTTACCGCTCTTGGGAGGCCTTGCAGGATTTAAGTGTTATCGGGTTTACCCGGTATCCAGACCCTGGGTCATCACACCTACCCTCCCATGGAGCTAGACCTCCCTATAGTACCCTTCTCCTCTTATCACACCACAATCCAATCATCCTACCAAGTGGAGACATTATGGGATCATCTTAAGGGCATAGCATGGCAAATCGAGTTCACGAGCATGTTGACCCTGGTGACCAACCAATCTAGGAGCCTTGACCTCTAACACCTATGTGTCAGATCTATCACCGCGGTTTACACTGTGGGTTGCTACACTAGCGACCTCCTTCTATTCCTCCCCACACCCGATGAGCCTGATGCTATCCACAAATTGGAGTTGCTTATCTCGGGTAGAGAGTCAAGCCATCCATTCAAGGCCTACCATCCCACCCAAATCACCAGCCCAATTATCCCGATGGAGGAGGATGCCTCACCATCTTTTGAGGAACTTGAGGACTTAGCGTACCTCTCTCTAGGTAACCCATGCCATGATCCCTTCGACCCCTTCCTATCGGAGCCTAAATGCCCATGTGACCCACCCGCCTTACCCACCACCCACTATTCCCTACCCTCACCCACCATGTTGGATCAAGCCCACCTCTTTCAAGACTCGGGCCTCATATGGGAAATCATAACCATGGAAGATCTTCACCTGGGGAACAAAGAAGAGCCTCACTCCATGATGATCACCTTCATAGATCCCTTCGACCCTTTTGAGTGGAAGCTCAAAGACCATCCCACAACCCCGCCCATAGAAGTCATCTTTGGAGTAGGAATGCATATGTCTTGGCACCTCACACCACTTGGCATGATTAGTAAGTCGGGTCCATTCATTCATATCACCCACATGTCAAGTAGGAAGCATGAGTGGTCCATATTCGGATGTAATGGTCCACCTTCATTCATCATGAGTCTTAAGCATGTTAGGAGAATTCATGGATGTCTGAGTCCTCCGGCACTCATCACACCCATGCATGATAGGTTCACCTATGGATGCCCCGGCCCTCCTAAGTCCGTCAAAGTCTTCATGGCATCAGAGAATGATCGGTCTACATTTGGCTGCCCGAGTCCACCTTTGCACACCATACTTTTCACACCCACACCACATCGTAGTGCATGGCATACGCATTCATGCAAGCATCTAGCAACGAGCGGTGAGGATCACAAAGAGCGGGCAATAGCTCGTAAGCGCCACTTGGGATTCCAAGTAGGCAACTTGATGATGGTGACATTGGAGTGGCTCTACCCTAGGGTCACCTCCAAATCGAGGGCACGAGGACTTGGACCTTCCCGAGTTCTGAGTGACTTTGGCAACCCGGCTTACGGGTTGGACTTTCTTATGGGTTTTGAGATTCATCCCACTTCCCACATGGCGGATCAGGCACCCTCTATGGGCACCGCGGTGGATCCTAGTGAGTGCCTCGAGCCTCTACCTACCTTTGAGAGTGACACCTTCGGAGAGTCTCCACCAATCAGATTGAGAGCCCGACGTAAGCACACGGAGGCAATACTAGGTAAGTAGGGTACCATCGCCGGCAAGAGGGTGTGCCCGAGCTACCTTAAGAGGCTGAAGAGCCATCCCCCGACTAGGGAGTTTGGAGATCGTGGCTCGCCCAGAGCTGCATTTGGTATATCACTTCTCCGGTGGACCCATACTCGACGGGGTCGAGTTTTCCCCACCCCGGGGGTATGATGGGGGCATCCCTTGCCCCTCCGCATTTTTCGAGGCTCGGATTATTCGTCGGCATGTGCCATTGTGTTCATCATGTGTTTCTGAGTCTAGTCATGTAATTTTTATATTTTATTTGAGTCATAAACTATGTAATTTCCCTTTATTTGAGTCCGGTACCTAGGTTTGAGAGTTATTTACCTAAGTTAAGCGTCATTAGATTTTCTAGGCTGGATAATGGGCCCAATTCAATGGGCTGGGCCCATGGGGGCTACCTGGATAGAGCTGGTCAATTGTTGGTTTGTCAAGGTCAGTATCGTCATATGAAAAGTCTGGAGTCTATAAATATCCCCCCTCCCCTCTCTCATTTGTAACCTTAGATGATCAAATATATTGTGAGTTTTAGTTATTTCTTTGGAGTGGATTCTCCAACCCTCTCTCTCTCTCTCTCTCTCTCCTAGAGGGGTGCGCCCCTTTCTCTCTCCTCCCCCTCCCACCTACTTTCTCTCTCTCCTCCCCTCATTCAATAGTCACCACAACTTCCCACAACACCTCTTTACTCCACCCCTAGCCCCAAGGGAGAACCCACCAATCTCCAAGCCACCCTCCAACCCCCAACCACCCACTACCCTTTCCCAAGCACCCTTCCATCTCTCAAAGGCTGAAGGGGTTTAAACCCTAGGCCAAATTTGAATCTCCCTCCCTTGCTGGCTGCCCCTCACCCCTCCCCAACACCCCCTTCCTACCCTGGTCACCCTACCCATTTCCCCTTGCTTCCCTTGGCCATCCCACCCTCATACACACAACCCTACACCATCAGCCTATTCCCAGCTCGTAGGTAGCAAAGTACCAGCAACTTCCTGAGGCTGCCACGTCATCACCAAGAAGCTTCAGAGGGTGTACCATATACCGGTGGAATCGTCGTTCAATCTACTTCGCAACGGAGGTGGTCCCGCCTCCATCTGAGTTTGTGGCTGCCCGGAGGAGTCTTCACCGCCGGACTGCGCAATTCCTCCCTGGCAGACACCCAACAGCAGCTTGGAGAGGCTACCACGACCAATACCTTGAAGATATTGGAGCGGAGTTTGGCTGAAGACTTTTTCTATGAGTCCCCTTTCATCTACAAGAAGCGGAGCGTCGTTTGAAGTCCGAAGCACAAAGTTCCAAATTTCTTACCCCGAGTGCGCAAGTCAGTCCAAGTGGAGATAGATTCGACCTCCTTCCACTCTTCTAGCCCTCGTGGTCTGTTCCGACCTCTGCCGGCGGCTCCGTGGGTCTCCATTCAAAGAGAACTTGACCACGAATGCAACGGTCCTAGTCTCGCCATCAACTGAACACGGGAGTGATCGTGACAACCTTCCCTTCCACCAATAGTGGTCTAGACACTGCCAGGAGTAGAGTTCAGCAGTCCTGATCCCGACCCTGCCCCGACCGTCGTCGTCATCAAGAAATTCTCCAATAATTCTAACGTCCTCCTGGGCCAACCAAGGAGATTTTGGCACTAGTTTCTGTTGACACCCGTTTTATGACCAATAAGTTGGGTCATCTCCTTATTCATTTTAATGATGCTCTGAGTTGTTCACCCTTATTGGGCCATCTTGGTCAATTTGAGATTTATTTCATGGGTCATGTCTCCTTGGTTGGGTCTAGCTCCTCATCTCTTTCCCGCTGGATGAAGCTTAGCAAACCTTCATTTTATTTGCATTCCCTTGTCTCTGACGCTCCATTCCTGGCATGTTACAATCTTCTAATGCCCCATCCTTGACCGTTACATCATCTCAGAGTCCTAAAGCCCATGGCTTCTTTTAAAGCTTATCTCTTATCTTATCCGTTAAGTGTGACAGCTTTTCGTGCGACCATTACAGTATTCTAGCGCACCTACTTATGGACGTTACATTCTGCAGAGTCCTATTGATGGGAATTGACGCCGAGCATGTACATTTTCTTTTGCATTTATGTCCTTTTAGTTTGTGTTCATATCCTTGGGAAAGTATGTACGCAAATGTACGGCTTTGTAAGCAAATGCGTCATTCCCTTGGATTGTGTGGGTTTTTATGCAATTGTGTAGTAGGTCCAGCTAAGGGGCCCTCAGCCCTTTCCCATTGGTCCATGTCACCTATGTGGGGCTGGTCAACCATCCTAGGTGGCCATCTAGAAGGGTTGAATGCCAATTGACCACATGGGAGACATCATCATCATCATCATCAGAGCCTTATCCCAATTAATTGGGGTCGGCTACATGAATCCTGTTCCGCCAAAGATTTCTATCAAGTGCAATATTCATATTTAAACTCAAGGAACTAATGTCCTTCCTAATAATATCGCACCATCTCATTTTAGGTCTTCCTCGAGCTCTTTTACTAGCATCCACTAAGATTTGGTCACATCTTTTAACCGGCACTGAGTTAGGGCGACGAAACACATGTCCAAACCACCTGAGTCTATTTTCTCTCATTTTGCTATCAATTGGAGCTATCCCTAAGTCCTTACGGATGCGCTCATTCCTAATCTTGTCTTTCTTAGTCTTGCCACACATCCATCTCAACATCCTCATCTCTGCTACACACATTTTGTGGATGTGTTCCTTTCGTACTGCCCAACACTCGGTACCATATAACAAAGCAGGTCTCACAGCCGTTCTATAAAACCTCCCTTTGAGTTTCACAGGCATACGATGATCACAAAGGACACCTGATGCACTTCTCCATCTTAACCAGCCTGCCTTAATCCTATGCGTAACGTCATCATAAATCTCCCCATTCTCTTGTATGATAGACCCTAAATATCGAAAGCTACTACTCTTCGAAATGTTATGTCCATCAATTAGAACCATGTCTTCCTGAACCACTCTCCCATTACTAAAATTACAGTGCATAAACTCTGACTTACATGGGAGACAAGGGGTTAAAATTTTCAAAGGTAGGCTACCTACCCATTCAACCCCTTTACCCTAGTCAAGGGGGCGCCCCATTCCACTTGTATTATTTTATTTTTTGTGTGTGTTGATCACACTTAATCTAGGCCATCCACTCCCCATCCCTAGATCTAAGGGTGGAGAATGGATTAGATTCATAGCATCTCTGAGTTCATCGGTGCCGCCGCCGCCGCCGTTCGTGCCGCCATCGAGCCACCGCGAAGCCGTCTTCGGTAATCTGTCCATCCAGGACAGAGGCAACTTCCACGAATTTCTGCGCCCACCTCCCTCCTCCTCTGGAGCTGAAATTTTCAGCAGTGGTTCACCTCTCGAACCCTTATCTTCACAAAAAAAAATCAAGTCATATTTCCTTCATTTGATATTTTTCAATTTTCATTCAAACTGTCATTCCAGCTCTGCCAGATCTCTATCTACAGTGATAGTTTCCCTGAGTTTTCCATATCCCGACCACTTTTTGATTTTTCTTGGAGCCCCCATTTTTACTGGGAGTTATTTCCACCCTCCTCTACCTCTCCAAATTTTCGTGGAATTTATAAAGTTCGTTTCATAGTTTTAGAAATTCCTGTCCCAACTCATCTACAGTTCTGTCTGCATCAGTCCAGATCCGACCACAGTCCAGTGTAAACTCTCTAGAAACTCCAGGCCACCATATGTTCTAGATCTAAAAATATTTCTGGTTTCCTCTTTTGATTTCCTACAACTTTACTGAAGAACCCAACTTCAGATTCGGACGTCTACCTCGCGGTCAAAGGTAATCCACAGGAAAGTTCCCTGTTGATCTGAGGGTTCGGGTACTGTACAACAGTAGCTTCAAAAATAGTTAAGGCCTAGATCCGTGAAGATCCAGCGTCTCTCTCTAGTCCTATCTTGAAGGATTTCGAAGCAGCTTTCCAACGGCGCCAGTTTCGTCGCATTCCGACATCGGTGTTGGTCGCAGCGAGTGATTTCATCGGGTCGCGCGCTGAAAAATAGAAACAACAGATCTGTGGCCGTGCCGATCGGAGTCGCCCGGCCTCTGGCCGGCGAACCAGCGCGCCTCCATCCTTGGGAGCACCCCTCCAGGTGTCCCCACCGCAGTGGTGCCGCCCCGGTCCCACACGGTCCCTCCGGACAGCACGTGGGCCCCACAGTCACGAGTTCGGGTGCTGCCGAAGCTACGCGAGAAGCCGCCCGTCAACCCGAAATCGGTCCTCCCGGACCCCATTGTGTCGCCCTTTACCTCCCTGCGTGGAGTGGGCCATAATTCTTTGCTGTAATATTCATGTATTAACTGTCCCGGGAGTACGAGTTCGGCCGGGTCCGTCGTCCCCACGCCGAGAGCGTGGAGGTATCATTTTCGCTCCCTTATTCGGCATTTACTTTCTTTCGTATATACATCTTTATGCCGCTGCTAGAGAGCATGTGTAGGGATATCTAGCTTGCCATATATAGTTTATTACCGCTGCTGTGAGAGAGAGCGTGACCGTCCCGTGACCCGATCCGGGTACAAAAGAGAGCCGACCACCCTAACTCATTGCCGATTTCTCAACCGCGCATGTCCGACGCTTCCCTCGCTAAGGGACAATCACGAGCTCGTCTAGAGTCTGAGGGTCGCATATCATTTTGGAGTCGAGTCCGTGGTCCGTCCCGCATCACCTATTTTTACACCCTTCTTCATCCGTTGATCTTATCTTTTAGTAGATAAGGTTGTGTGACGGTCCACTCTGGAAGCGTTACATCACTGTGGCGGTTTATCGTGCAGCCATTACATAAAACAGAGAGTTCTAGCATAACTGCTCTTTCTCTACTACTCCGTGGCCGGATTAAGAGTTTTTTTCCTTGATTTCTCCCTCAAATCTGATCCTTAGAACCTTCTGTTTGTTTCTATGGACTCTTGGGAGTATTATCTTCAAGAGTTTTCTAAGAAACGTCCTACTTTCTAGCTGGATTCTTTCCTACTCGATCAGAGAGTTTGGGGGTCTATAAATAGAACCTTTGGCTTCATGGCTTGAGGAGGAGATATCTAGAGTTCACGTCAAAGTGCTGCTACATCCTGGAGCTAGAACCAACCAAGGAGAGATGCTTCCCACGTCCATTTTCTTCCAAAGTCCAGGGAGTATTGGTTCCAAGGGTCTAGTTCAGTCAAGTTATTTTCTTAGTCTCTTTTTCCCTCCTTCAAGCATCATAGCATCTCCCTTCTTCTTCTTTCACGTTCTTACATCTTCTGCATTCATCTAAACATCTCTCCCATCTTTTAAACGCCCCAGAGGGGTTAAAAAACCAACCTCCCCAATATTTCCCTCTCCTTTTGCATGTTCTTGAGTTCTTTTGATTTATAGATACTACTCTTGCTCAAGGGCTAATCTGGGTTGTTTTCTTCATGTTCTACACTTTTTTGCAAGTTTACAGAGTCCACAGCATGAGTCCCAAGCTTTCTGGCCGGCTGGAAGGCGTGGAGATCAAAGATTCCCAAGTTCCTATTCTATAGATCTCTGACGGATCATCAAAGGGGCGTTAGAGTTACGTAACGGCTTATCGTAACGCCGTCACACTTCTGTGGCACATCACTTCCAGACCGTTATATTTCACAGAGCTGCAGTTTCCTGGTTATTTTCTCTATCCCGTGGGCGGGTGCTTCATCCACCTATTTCTAAGGTACTTTTCAGGTCTTTGGCTTGTTTATTACCTTAGTGGGGATCACATCTTTCCTTAGTTTGGGTAGTAGCTCTCTCTTTCCTCATACCTCTTTCTTACTTGCTTTATTTGCTTGTTCCACCTATACGGTGTGTTTTCTTTTACTTTCTTGCTCCACGCCCCGGCATGTGTTTTTATTTCTTCCCTTTAGCTTATTCCTGATAGAGATGGCATGTACATGCTTAGATTTTATGTTGATGGCCTAGGTTCATGTTGCACATGTTCATAGGCTGAGTGATTTCATTGCTTGTTCATCTTTCCATCATTGTTGAGATCATATGCACCTTGCAAAAGGGACATATAATAATCAACAGAATTTTTTGGCGATCACGGTGGGACACCTAGTGCCAATCGTGCTTTGAATCTCTGTTTAACTTGTTGTCCTTTGTTTTGTCTAAGCTGCCCTGGTTTTCCCCAGATTTTCCCTTTATTTCCTGCTGTTTCTGGTTCTCTGGCTCTTCTGGCGTTCGGACATTCAGGCGTTACATAATATTAACGGTCTATTCTTAGACCGTTACATTCTCTGGCGCGGGTATTCTAGACCATTACTTCAGCATAGGTACGTAACCCGAGGTGCAGTTTATTTTCACAATTTTTATTATGATTTTCATGCTTGGGTGCTACTTGGTCTCCTCCTTAGTTGCTCTATACATTCATATCATTATGTGCATATTTGCTTGCTAGATTCTAGGCTAGAATTTGCATGCACTCCGGTGTACATAGGTTCATTCATATATTCATACTCTAGATTGCATTTTCCTACCTTAGTGTGTGAACCTCTCGTCTCCATATTCCTTGGGGACGACCAGGAGATCACATCAAGGACCTCCATAAGTCCCCGCGAGCCATAGATTCTCACATAGACGCCGGGCCAGCTGTACCTTTCCCACACCGTGTCTAGGATCGCATAAGTGAAGGAGTGATTACCCTTAGAGTCAACCAAGCCACACATCCTCTTCCTATTAGGAACCTATTGTTGAGAGCACAATTTTAATTAAATCACTAAGGCTCTAAACGGAGAAACAAGTATAAAGTTTGAGCATCATTTAAATAACTTGGTTGATTTTGGTGGTTTTTTTATCTCCTTTTCACTTTCATCTAGTTAAAACCATCTAGTCAAAATTCTAAGTTGCTCATTGTGTGTTGTTTGGTGTTGTTTTCATTTTTGTTAAGGTGTTGTATTTGCATGTGGAGTTGCTTCCGATCTCTAGAAGCGTCATCACCTAGGGGCAATTCCTTTTCCGAGTTCTACTTCAATCCTCTCTTTGAGTCCACCATGGCCTCTTTCAATCTTCCTCATTCCCAAGAGGAATCTCTTCCTCAAGGGCTCCTAGAAGATTCTGCTAGGGTTATCTCATTCCAACTAGAGAGGGGTCCGCCCCTCCTCCGTCCTCCATCCCTATGGAGGGCGCCCAATCTACCCAGTCTCTTCCTCCTCCTTCTGCCAGCCACATCCTCCAATTGATGGCCCAGTTGGATCCGGCCCAACTTCAAGCCGTCTATCAGACCATGCAGGGGTCCAATACCCCACCTCCAACGATTGCTCATGGTCTATCCAATCCATCTGTTGCTCAGCCTAGGGCTGATGGGCCCGCCATCCAGCCCATTCCAATTGACCTCACTCCAGTCCAACCCAAGACCCTCAGATTCTCTAGTCTGGAAATGGGCCAATCTTCTGGTTCGGCCCAGCAATTTTTGGATAAGGGAAAGGCCATTGTCCCTCTTTATTCTATAGCGGATCATCATATGTCCGGCCCATCAGTGCCGCAAGTTCTGGTCGGCCCATCTGATTTCATGCGCCCTTATCAAGGGGCAGCCCAAGTCCACACCAATATGGGTCATCCTTCGGCCCAATATCCTTCTTATGGGCTCCCGCCTCCACCAGTTTATCCTTCTGCTCCTCAGATTCCACCTCCTTCTTTCACTATCCCTACTCCCTCTAGGGAACAGGAGTTGTTAGATAAATGGGCCGCCATGCAACAACAACTTGACTTTCTCCAAAAGCGGGTTGGCCAACAGTCCTTGGCAGACATTCCAGTTCCAAGCTTTCAAAATATCCAGTTCCCGCCACAACCCGAGCTCCCAATTACCGCAAGTATGAAGGGAACGGCAATCCCTTTATCCATGTGAGGGACTTTCTATATGAATCGGCCCAGTTTCAGTATGATGATCGCCTCATGGCGTATTTATTTCGCCGATCATTAGATGGGGTCGCACTTGAATGGTTTTACTCTCTGCCACTAGAGGACGCCGAGAGTTTCAAGATAGTGAAAGACAAGTTTATCCAGCGGTTTCAAGACAGGGTCGGCCCAGAATATTCCTTCACAAATTTGGTGGCCGAGAAAATGAAGCCCGATGAGGAGTTTGCAACCTATGCTGACAGATGGAGGCAGATGGCCGCCAGGGTACCAGGCCACATTCCAGAGGAAGAGAACGTCAAGCTACTCATCTCTAATGCCACTCTGACCTTCCATAACATTCTTGCCATGAACGACATAGCAAACATGCATCAATTATATAGCCGGGCGTGGTTTATCCAAACCTAGTTCAAGGACTCTCCCATCTACTCGCTCTTTGAGACCCAAAAGCTCAAATACCATAAGAAACCTCAAGGGCCCGTTACCGAGGGAGTCCAAGCAAATGAGCAAGTGCAAGCCGTTAACTTTCCCTCCGCCAACCCAAATAACCAAATCCGCTTCTCCCAGAACTCCCGCAACACTCAATACACTCCACAAAACCCTCCACTAGCCTACTCCACCCTGTAAAACCCTCCACTGGCCTACTCCACCCCGCAAAACCCTCCGCCTGCCTTTGCCGCTCCGCAAAACACCTTTGCCGCTCCGCAATAACCCCCACAGCCTACGCAATACCATAATGTCCCTCCACCCAACGGCTATAACAACAACAACAAGCTCCCGGCTCCGAAGAGAGCACAGTACCCACCTCTGCCAGAAACTCTCACGGACATATTCTCGGCTCTCATGTCAGTTAGTGCAATCCAACTTCCTTCGGAACGGCCCGTCTGGAATCCGATCGTTGATCAGATGAAGTACTGCATGTTCCACAGGCAGCTGGGACATACTATTGAAGGGTGTTTCCACTTCAGGGACTTGGTCTATGACCTCCATGAAGGGCATTAGATTGATTGGGCCGAAATGCATAGGGCCATTACATAAATTAAAGAAAAGAGAAGGCAAGCGCCGAAGTAGCAAGTGCAGCAACAACAGGCACCGCAGCTGCAGCAGCAGCCCTTACAGCAACAACAGCAATCGGTTCAAGACTTGGGGATCCATCAGAACCCAATGCCGAACCATCCTCCTGCTCCGCAGCCTCAGCCGCCGGCACCGGCTCATGTTAATGTAGTTCAACCCCCGGCTCCTGACGCCGGGTGGTCCTTTGACGATGACGGCTCCACACCACAAGTCATGGCCCTCCACCACAACTACCGCAATCCTTCTGCTTCCGTCATCCTTACACCCACATATCCAAACTCTCCTCCGCCTACTAGACCACTTGTCCTTCCATCCACTCCCACTCCACCACCCATCCCTCGCCCATTGCCCACCCCCGCTCCATCACTACGACTAGCCTTCCGCCCACGCCTCTACTTACCCTTATGCCTCCGCTTTCGCTCGCACCCGATATCACCATATCCACGACTAATCCTCCACCCGTTATTCTATCATCACAGCTCGTTACCTCCACTCCTACTCCCATTATTTCCACCACACCCCCTTCCACACCATTCATTCACCCCGCCGGGCCTATTAAGCCGCTCATTTTCAGCCCATTTGAGGCCACGTCAGCCTATAATTTTGCCCTGTAGAGCGGGCGTTTGTTTCAAAGGAATTATGCTTCTACTTCAAATCCCCTGTAGAGCGGGTGATGTTTAATGAAGACATGGCAGTTGATAGTCTTCCGACAGCACTGGCAACTATTTCTAAAGGACCAGCAATTTCCTTCTCTGAGACCGAGCTTGCACCACCAGAAGCTCGGCAAATGCCGCTTTGCATCACTATTATCTTGAACAAAGTCAGCATTGATGCGGCATTGGTTGACACAGGGGCATCTATCAATGTATGCCCACTCAGCACTCTCAGGGCCTGCAACTTATCAGAAGAGCTTCTACGGTCGACCCCCACAACTATAGCTGCATACGATAATTCGAGGAGAGCATGTCACGGGGTTGTCACCATTCAAGCTGAGCTTGGGCCTCTCACCATGCCCATTGAATTCTACGTGCTGGACATTGACCCTATGTTCAAGGCTATCTTGGGTCGTCCGTGGATCGATACTCTTAGCGTCATGCCATCCACGCGCATCAATGTCTCAAGTTCCCTTTTCAAGGGAGGGTGGCTAAAGTCAAAAGCTTATCCACGGTCCAGTCTGTTAAAGCTATTTCAGAGAAGATTTTGCCAACTTTGTGGCCCAGCACTCAGCCGGTTATTTTTGTGTTGGATCTGGACTTTCCAGGGGCCTATGCACCACGCAAGCCCGCCACTATGCCCGTCAACATTAAAGCGAAACCCCAGATCCGAGATTCCAAAGGCCGGGATATTATACTGAAATTGGGCTATCAACCGGGGAGAGGCCTCAGCGTGCAATTACAGGGGCGGACCAAACCGGTCCCTTAAGGAAGAAAAATGAGCAGAAGGGGTCTTAGTTACCGAGAGTCCACATTATGAATTTTGGGTGACTCAGGGCCACTTACCTGGGATTACCGCCATCATTTTATAAAAGGGCCTCTCCAGTCGGGTACACTGAATCCACCATCAACACAGTCCGAAAAGAAGACTACAGCTTCCACAATTGCCAGTCCCCCTCTGTTGCCAAAGGGGCCAGTTGATGATATGGTTGATTACAGCCCGGCCTTCAAAAGGCTATTTTATGAAAATGAAAGTTGCCGAAAGAATCAAGAAGTACGGCTTGTACAGTGGAAGCCGAAGAAGCCAGCTGACCGTCCGCAGAAAAAGGGGAGCTCGCCCACTGTCTTTTCCTGGTCTCCCTCCCGTCTCACGTCTCTCTTCCAACAGTTGGAATCTATACCCCGTTCACCTCCGATCAGGATTGATCCGTACTTCACGGAACTGCCAACCGAGGTGTTAATCATACCTTGTGCATGTGGGCAATGCCCACCCATTGATCTCTCTACCATATGGACCCCCTCCTCCAATCTTTCTGACATGTGATTCTCCTCTTCTGATCCTTTCTTCGATGTCTTGTTCCCATCTCCCTTCTCTCTCCAACTTCCTCCTCCACCATCCTCTTCGTCTTGCTACATGATCTCCACTAATCTCCAAAAAAAATGTCAAATTTGAAACGAAGATTTCGGTGGAAGATTACGCTATCATGTCTCCATCCTCCTCCCAGGGGCACGAGTCCACTGCTCCTTCCTTCCCACTAGATTTCTTTTCACCTAGGTTAGACATAGGGTCCGTCGAGTCTAGGAAAGTAGAGTCTGTTAGGTCTAGAGAAGTAGGGTCATGTTCTAGGTCATCCAACCCTTCCTAATCTGAGCCGCGCCCGCTTGCGCGTCACTCCAAATCCATTCCTGGTAGGTTCTTACAGGACCTTGCTCAGCGATGTCACGCTCTTCTGAAGTGTCCAGAATTCATAGCTACGGCGATTGTGATAGAAGATGATGAGGAAGCAGAAGGGGTGTGGAGCGACGATGGACTAGGCGTGTATGAAGTCCTGGATGAAAAAGACCCGATCAATGACGAGGACGGTAATGTAGATGACACCGTCGATCTGTATGCGCAAGGATTAAAGAGATTCGACGAGCCATCATCGGCGGTGGATGAACCTACAAAGGAAATAAATATGGGAACTGAAGAAGACGCAAGGCCCGTTATTATTGCCGCTAATCTCCCTCCACAAGTAGAAGAAGATCTAATCAAAGTTTTGAGGGAGTATAGTGATTCTTTTGCCTGATCTTATGAGGACATGCCGGGTCTTGACCCCTCTTTAGTGGAACACCGACTCGTACTTAAACCAGGGGCAACACCTGTAAAACAAAGGTCAAGAAGATTTCACCCCCACATGACCTTAAGGATTAAAGAAGAGGTCAAAAAATTATACAAGGCTAGGTTTATTAGAGTCATCTTATATCCCCAGTGGGTGGCGAACATTGTCCTTGTCATCAAGAAGGATGGAAAAGTGTGCATTTGTATTGATTTCAGGGATCTAAACAAAGCATGTCTCAAGGATGATTTTCTGCTGCCTCACATAGATGTCTTGGCGGATAATATCGTTGGGTATGAAGCCTTATCATTCATGGATGGTTACTCGGGTTATAACAAGGTTCGTCTTGCTCCTGAAGATCAAGAGAAAACTTCCTTCACCACGCCCTGGGGCACGTACTGCTACGTGATTATGTCGTTCGGTCTAAAGAACACAGGTGCCACCTACCAAAGGGTGATGATGGCTATCTTCCACGACATGATGCACATTTACATGGAAGCTTACATGGATGACATATTGGTGAAATCAAGAACCAAAGAACAACAGCCCGCTATTCTGGCTAAGGTGCTACAGAGAGCTAGGGAGTACAAGCTGAAAATGAATCCGAAGAAGTGTGTTTTCGGAGTCTCTTCAGGGAAGCTGCTAGGCTTTATCATTAGCAAACGGGGGATCCAGATTGATCCTAATAAAGCAAAGGCCGTCATGGACATGCCTCTACCTAAGAATATCACAGAACTTTGAGGGTTGATTGGTCGATTGTAATTCATCAGAAGATTCATATCCCAACATTCCCAAAGGTGCCGTCCATTCTACGAATTGCTAAAGGCGGGAGTCAAGTTTGAATGGAACGAAGAATGTCGAAAGGCCTACGAGGACTTAAAAGTCTATCTATCTAATCCCCCAATTTTACAACCTCCTGTCCCTGGGAAACCCCTAATCCTATACATTTCAGTCATTGAGGACTCCTTAGGGGCGGTTTTAGTACAAGTAGACGATGAAGGCAAAGAGCGGGCAGCTTTTTACCTCTCCAGGTTGTTTAACCCGGCCGAGGCCAAATACACTGCTATGGAGAAGACTTATGCCACCTTAGTGTGGGTAGCTCAGAAGCTTAAACACTACTTTCTAGCCCACCCAGTTAGGTTGATCTCTAGAATGGACCCGATCTGCTATCTCTTAGAAAAGCATGTCCTTTCTAGTAGGTTAGCTCGCTGGCAGAGCTTCCTCTCTCAGTTCGATATCACCTTTGTTGTTCAGAAAGTGGTCAAAGGATATGCCATCGCTGAGCATCTTGCCCATCTTCCCATTCCTCACACTGACTCTATTCAGGATGATTTACCTGATGAGCATTTCTTTGTCCTTACTCAGCATCCCTTTTGGTCTCTACACTTTGACAGTGCACTCAATTCTCAAGGCTGAGGGATTGGCGTTGTTCTCCTCACTCCATAAGGAGTGACGATTCTCCTTGCTTACCAGCTCCGATTTCCTACTACCAACAACATCTCCGAGTACAAGGCTCTCCTAGCCGATTTGAAGCACGCGTACCTTCTAGGCGCGCGCCATTTGAAGATTATAGGAGACTCTCATCTTGTCCTGCGGCAAGTTCTGTCTACTTACCGCACTCGTGACCCAAAGCTCAAGCCATATCAAGATTTGGTCACACTCCTGGCTAGGTAATTCCGTAAGTTGATCTACATCCATACTTCCCAATCTCAGAACATTCTAGCTAATGCTTTAGCATCTCTCGCTTCCTCTCTATCTTTCCCTCTCAATCGGAGCATTGAGACTATCATCGTTCAGAGATTGGACGCACTCTCTCTTCAGGATCCTTGGTTCGCCAACCTTAGGAAAACAGTGGAGGCGAGGGCTGAGAAGGAAGAACTGGAGGAAGTGTCTTTAACGGAATTAGAATAGATCCTGGAGGAAGAAGAACTGCCCTGGTTCCATCAAATCGAGTTGTATTGCAAAGATGGATCGTTCCCAGAAGGGGCAAATGCCGAGCAGCGCAAAGCTATAAGAAGACCCGCCTCAAGGTATACAATCGTTACAGGGGTACTATACAAGCGCGCTACTAATGGGATGCTCAGGAGATGCTTAGACGATGATGAAGCTTAGAAGGTGACCGAAGCAGCCCATTCTAGTGAGTGTGGAGGTCATGTCAATGGCCAAGCTTTAGCGAAGAAAATCCTTAGGCGAGGTTATTATTGGCCCACTCTAGAGGAAGATTGCTCCCTCTGTCCGGATGTGTCTTAAATGCCAACTCCACGCTGATGAGATTCATGCTCCCGCTTCGTCTCTACATCCTCTTTCTTCTCCTTGGTTGTTCTCTATGTTGGCTTTCAACGTTGTCGGCCCGCTCAGTGATCCCAATTCTCAGACCAAGCAAAAGTCCTTCATCCTTACCGCCATTGAGTACTTCACCAAGTGGGCTGAAGCTGAAGCGTATGTGGAAATTAAAGCAACAACGGTATGTCGTTTCATCATAAAGAACATCATCTCACAGTTCGGAGTACCAAGCAGCATCATCACCGACAACGGACCCCAATTCATTTCTCAGAGCTCAAGGACTTATGTAAGAAGTTCAATATTGCATTGCATCATTCATCTCCATA
Source organism: Amorphophallus konjac (assembly GCA_022559845.1). NCBI lineage: Eukaryota > Viridiplantae > Streptophyta > Magnoliopsida > Alismatales > Araceae > Amorphophallus > Amorphophallus konjac. The sequence continues at coordinate 177,213,938 of CM040118.1, read as the reverse complement.
TTATCCTCAAGGCAATGGTCAAGTCGAGGCCACTAATAAAACCCTTCTAAAGATCATAAAGAAAACGTGTGAATCTCACAAATTCTCTGATTGGCCAGAAAGACTAGTGGAAGCTCTATGGGCTTACCGCACCTCCGTCCGTACTCCTACGGGGCAAACCCCCTATGCTCTCACTTACGGGATGGAGGCGGTGCTCCCATATGAGATTCTGATCCCTTCCCTAAGGATACAGCTCGATAAGGAACTTAATCTCGATGAGCATCGAGAGGCGTTGCTCGTCCAGTTGGAACTCTTAGATGAGAAGAGGATGAACGCGGCCGACCACATATCCGTTTATCAAAAGAGAGTTTCGCGTTATTTTCAAAAGAAGATAATTGAGCATAAATTTTAAAAAGGTGATATGGTTTTGAAACGCAAGTTCATTCGGTCTACAGGTCCTAGGTCTAAATTGCAACCTAACTGGGAAGGGTCGTTTGTCGTCAAAGAGGCTTATCCAGGGAATACTTACTGCTTAGTGAACGCAGAAGGTGAGGAGCTCGCTCACGCTTGGGATGGGTTGTATCTTAAGCGTTTCTTTCCTTAGAGTCTAGCCAGTGCCACCCCGGCAGCAAGGTGTCTTTTCCCTTTCGCCATGAAAGAGAACCCCGAGCGCGGAAATCACACACTACACGACGTCCCTGGTTGGGTTTTCCACTTTGTAGACACCGTTTCTCCTTGGCCATGCTTGGGGGAAAGTCAAAGTCCATGTCCATCTCTCTCCTCGGCTGAATCCAGGGGCAAGAGGTGAATAAGGGGGCGACGACCAATCTAGACACCCTGACGAGCGAAGGTCTCAAATAGGGGCAGTCCGTTATGACCTGATGCCACAAAGAAAAAGCCGAAGAAAGAAAAAAGGAGCAGTCATCATGACGAAAATAAAATTTTATCTTGAAAGTCCATCAATCATAATTCCAAAGCTCCAAGGAAAATGAAAAAAAAGCTAGGCATGGCAAGTGTGGCAGTACAGTTTCCCCGTGGGACGCATGAGCCTGGTCGTATGCATGCCTAGGGTGGACAAAGGTTCGATGACGGACACAAAGCCCCAGCGCAACAGACCGAATCTCTGAATGGGTTGCTCAGAGAGGAACTCAAACCCTAAAATCCCCTATACCTGGCCTAAGCTTATCCCCATATTCTATTTTCTTTTTAGGACTAGACGAATACCCTGGGTATGGCCTTGATAGAAGCACCATCACGCAGATTGAGCCTTGGCCAGGGGTTGTCACTCCCATTTGCACGCCAACCTCGGGGAATTCCTAATGGAATAGGGAGAGCCCACGTTAATAGGGAGGCACTGGTTTTCAAAAATCCAAAAACAACAAATATTTCAAAAATCTAAAAACAACAAATATTTCAAAAATCCAAAAACAATAAATATTTCAAAAAATCCAAAAATAGTGAATATTTCAAAAAATCCAAAAATAGTGAATATTTTAAAATCCAAAAAAATCATATATTTGAATATCCCAAGAATCCAAAAAACATCAGATATTTTCAAAATCTCACAAAAAACTGAATATTTGCAAAAACTTCAAAAATACCATCATGAGCATCGCATGCCTTACATTTTCCTTTTTACAGCTTTCACCTATTTAATAAGGCTCCGCCCCTTGACCAAATATCAAGAATGGTCAGCTTTCTAACTTGCTTCATGCAAGGGGTTGAGTCTAAGAACAGATCTAACTTATTTTTTGTCTAAGTATGTGCAGGACGCGGGTTCAAAGCCCGAAGATTCAAACCCACAAACCCACATGTTTTGGCTCTCTAACGGTCTATTTTTGGACCGTCACACCTTTCTGACGGATGAAAGTTCGGCCGTCACTTTCTGCAGAAGGTCAAAGCTTCATAGTTCTCAGTAAACTTTCTCTAACACGTCTACATTAGACTGTTACATCCTTCTGGCGGCCTATTATTAGACTGTTAGACTCTTCCGAGAATAGTTAAACTCTCAGTTTCTCTCAGTCCTCCCCCTGACGGCTCATCGTAAGACCGTCAGACTGTTGTGGCGGCCCTATATAGGAGTGTTACATGAACCAGAAACCCAGTTTTTCAGGCTAATTGGAACAAAAGTGCAATTAATTCCATATCTTATCGACTCAAAGTCTTCATTCCATTCAACTAAAACATAATGAACATCAGTTTGTTGATAATTTCAAGAACATCATAAGAAAATTTTCAAACTACATTAAATTTTCTATCCGCATGAGGCCGGATCTTGCGTATTTCCTTCACATAGGCACGGCGTTCCTCGTCATCTTCTTCCACCTCTTCTTGCCACGGGCGCACTTTGCTGATCTCCCACATGATCAGAGCGCTCTGGACTACTCTTTCATCCTCCTCGGTCCCCATCTTCCTAGCTTGAAGGGGAGGGAAATGTGATAGTGCAGGAACTATGGTACGGGGTAGTCCGATCTGAAGATAGCATCGGTGAGGGTTGTAGATTGCCATGGTAGTGTCCCCCACTAGTTGTAGATCTAGGCCTGGTCGCTGTGGTAGTCTGAGCAAAGTGTTCTGAAGAACTCTTGGACGTATCGTGAACTTCTCTATTGGCAAGGTGTTGAGGAAGAGGCGCCAATCGTCCCGTGTTTTCTTGTCCGTCGTCCGGCATTCAACCTGTGAACAAAGCCCAAATGCACCTCCAATAAAGGATAAAGGGTGGCTCCTAAAGATCCGGCTAGCTGAAGGTATGTCTCCCTTGGGTTGGAATTTGATTCTCACTCTCATCTAACACTCAAGGTGCATCATTGAGCCAAAAAGAGGTCCTCCTAAGCATGCTGAGCTAAGCCCCTCATAAAGATATGAAAGGACTACTTGAGAAATGGATAATCCTCGCCACAACCCACTAATGATACTAAGATTTTGGATATCTAGGAGGTGGTCGGTGGTGGAGAAAAGAAAGACCCCGCACAAGCAAACCGATACGGCTTTAGCTATAGTTTTGAATCTCCTGCTCTTGTTTTTGCAATAAGCGGTGATCCATTGGGCCATCGGTATCAAATGGATATGCCGGGGGCTGATCATAGTACTAACATCGTTTGGATTATGGATGAAATCACTTAGGATGAGTGATGGGTAAATGGGCTCAACCGTATGGCACACTAGGTCTTCATCTCCCACTTTAGTCTTAGCAAGGGATAGGTAGATTTCTACCTCCTCTAATAGGACTATAGCTTCAAAGGAAGGGAAGAGGAATGTGTGTGTTTGTGGGTGCCATAACTCTATGAGGGCTGAAATGCTTGCCCAATCTAAGGACAATTTCTGAAAATTTTTGGCCAAAACAACTAAGGGGTGAAGGTGCCATGCCCTTAGGATTGATAGGACCTCTACTGGAAGTTCTTTGATCATGGGAGCCACCCACTTTAGGTTGGAATAACACCTTGGGCTAGGAAAAGGATAGAGAAAGAGAGAAAAGAAGAGGGAGAAGAGAGGAAGATCATAAGAAGAATGTAGAGTGCAGAAAATTGATGAACTTTTGAATGAATTGCAAACTTACCTCTCTTAGTGCACTTGAACTGAGATGCTTGGGGATGGAGGTCAATCTTTGCAACTCCCCATGCTCCTTCTTGGTTGCTTTGGGCCCGGTGTAGACCTCTCTTCCATGCCCATCACTCCAAAGCTCCTCTTCATGGTGTTATTTGTTATTTTGATGCAGTCCCAAGCCTTATAGCAGAGAATTGATGTGAGCTACGATTTCTGGGCTTGTTCCTATTTATAAAGGTTTGATTTTGGTGTTAGAATGATAGGACTTGGATTAGAAAGCCTTATCCTAGGCCTAGGAGGGTTCTAGTATGGATTAGGGCCTCTTTGCCTCGGATTTGGACGCTCACGGGAGAGTCCTGTTCGGATTGCGTAGCTTTTTCATGTAACAGTTTATCGTAGGACCGTCAGAGTTCTCTGACGCTCCACTCTTGGACCGTCACATCCTTCCATCCATCGCCCTTACTCTGATTGCTATGACGGCTCAGTATTCAACCGTCACGGTACCCTGGCTGTCTTAATATAGACCGTTACATGGTCTTTGCAGGTTTTAGTTAATTTTGTTCCCTCTCCTTCAGTCAAACCTGCCAGTCTCCATGGCTCTCACTCCATCCCTGTCAAGCCTATCACATCCCTACATTCATTTATCCACACATCCATGCATTCATTCATTCACACATCCACATAATAAAAATAACAAAAACAAAAAGATTTTCATTCCATTTATCATTCACATAGTCATATACATGTGTCCCAAAAAGAGGAAAAAGAAAAAAAGAGGTACAAGTCAGGTCACCCGGCCGGTCTGTCTCCCGGGCCTCCGCTGTCACCACCACCCTCGGGTCTCTTTGCCGGTGGGTCAATAGAGACACTCTCCTCCTCTCAATGCCGTCGCCGACGTCGCTCGTCCACCTCGTTCTTCCGCTGACCGGAGGAACCCGTGAGATAATCATGGTGTCGAGTCCGAGCGCCGCTCTGCGACACACTATGGGAAGACCATCCTCCCACAAGCCGGAGTGCTCTCTCCAGCGCCCGGATCTCGGCCCGCAGCTCCACTATCACCCGTTGGGAGTCGGCGGATGGCTCTGCTCTCAGTCTCTCTAGCTCTGCACGGAGATCGGTCGTCGCTGTCGCCTCCGTCCGCAGCCTCTCCACCTCTGCCCGGACTCGCTCGGTCTTTGTTCAAGCCCGCTCCGCCTCGGCTAAAGCTGTGGTCAGCTCTCTCGCCTGCATTTGCATTTTTATCATGGTCAGTTAGCATTTGCATAGTCATAATCATTTAAGTCTAAGAAAAGATCAGGTTTAGTTTCTTACCCGCTCTGCGAGGGTGGCCTCGGCCCCCTCGGCCCGCGTCTCAGCTCGAGCAAAATCTGCATCTCGGTCAGCTCTACCTCCAACAGGCTATGAAGATGAGGATGGAGCATCTGGTCCCGCCCTCTGTGCTCTCTCGGCCCGCTGCATTTTGGAGTTCAAAGTTAGTCAATTTGTATAAAGCATTTAAGTCCAAGGTTTAGAAAACTCACCAAGAGCTCCAAAGCTGTCCAGTACTCATCCCGCTACTGGATGATGGCGTGGAGAAGTCCCTCGAGCTCGGCAATCCGTCCCTGTGGGTCTAGCTGCATTTAGAAAATAAGTGTCAGTGCATATAGGATTCAATTAAATTAGATATACAAGAGTTCGAGTTTAGAAGTTCACACCAGTCATCGGGTGCCTCTGAACACCTGGTTGTCATACCGCTGGGAGTAGGCCTCATCGCTGTCAGCTCGCTCTGTCACGGCTCAGCCCTTCTTGTTCCAGTCATGCACGTACTTTGCCTTCCGGGCGCACTAGTCTATATCCCCGCTGATGCCCCTTGAAGACTTTCCAGGGCGCTCGTTGTTTTTGCGAGGTAATGTTACCTCTTGCTGGTGAACTCCCCGCGTCCTCATGATCAGGCGGTAGTGCAAGGGCTCGATGACGTTGATACAATGAAGTCAGATATCGCGCCCGCTGTACGCTAAGGAAGCCTTGACCCATGGCTGTCCCTTGTGGCCCTCGTCTCGATACGGTGTCCATCGCACCTGAAAGGGCAATTGAGTCCATGTCAGCATTTAGAAGCATTTAGCAGCATTTAAAAACATTTAGGAGCATATATAGAAGAGTTTAAGTTCAGGAGCTTACCGATGCGTATGGGAACGAGTCTATATCATCCTAGGTGGCTCGGGTCAGTCTGCTGACCGATCCCATGTCCCTCGCAACAACCCACCGCCTCACGATGGGGATCCACCCGGGATGCATCTGAGTCTCTCACCCGATCCCCAGGAGGTAGAGGAAGCTCCAGATCTACATTTTAGAAGTCAAATGTCAGCATATAGTAGTCATGAGCATATAGAAGCATTTAAAGTTTAGAATTTACCTGTAGGAAAGGCGAGAAGCCGCCCAGCATCATCCGCCGGTCGATCGTACTCAGAGACTCAAATAGGAAAGCGAGCACCGCTACTCCCCATGCATATCTGCCTACTCTGCCGAGGTCCTCCAGTAAAGGCAAGAGCGTGTAGCTGATCATGTCCGCTCTGGTCGGGAACAACAGCTTTCTGAACAGTAGGATGAGGAAGCACCTCAGAACTCTATCTCCCTCTGGTCCCGCCTCCGCTGCTACTCTCGGGCGGACCTGCTCGATCACTCTGTCGATATGCTGCTCTGGAAGCTCACCGACTACAATAGCTGCTCCTCAAAGACCCAGGCTCTCCTGGAGTCTCGACCGTGACAACTGGGACGACAGATGCCCTGGTCTCACCAAATCTAGCCCCAACAGCTCATGGGCTAGCTCCTGATAGTCGTCGTAGGTCCAACCTGTCACTACTGCTCCGTGGACCCTCAAGCATGTGATCCTCGCTATGTATTCCAGTGTTGGGATCATATGACCCCATGGAAAGATAAACGCCCGGCTGACTGGATCCCATCGCTCGTGCAACGCGTACAGTAGTGGCGTGTCCATCCTCGTCACCTCTATGCTAAGGACTTCCCCGAAGCCCATAGCAGCCAACCTCTCATTCTGGTACTTCGGCAGTGCCTGGTACACCGCCCGGATCCGAAGCCATGAAATTCTGGTTCTTCTTTTCCCCTACACACACACTGAGCATAGGTTAGTCATTTAGATTGCATTTAATAACAATAAAACATCAAAGAAAATCAGATAAATAAAAACAACAAAAAAGTTAACTTCTGGTTCTGGTTTGTCTGACGGCCATGCCTTGGTCCGTCAGAGGAGTCTGACGCACCAAGGGTGGCGCGTCAGGTTTTGTAATGGTCGCTGGAACGACCGTTACGCTTTCCACGGATGGGCATTATCTCCTTCGTTCCCCCTGCCCATGGAAATGGCCAGAATGGCCTACAAATAATCTTAATGGGTCCCCAGACCCATTATCCTCCCCTCAAACGCACATGCATGCATTCAAACAAAATAAAAATTGAATTTTTAGGGTTGGAGGCCTACCTCGGGGTCTTGACCCCTCTTCCTCTTCTCCGGCGCTGCCGTCCCTTCTTCACCACCGGCAGCACCTCCAGCTTCTTCTTCTTCTTCCCCAGCCTCTTCTACGGCCGTGGGAGGGTTCTCTTCCACCGATTGGTCCACCGCCGTCACCGGTTGTTCGTCCGCCGGTGAGCTCGCCGCCGAGGCGACATCCTCTTGGCCCACCCATTCCTTAAAACCCTTGAGTGCTTTTCGCTTGATCGCCCTCCGCTTTATCCCCTTCTCCCTCGTCATCGAGCTCATCGCCGGTGGTTGTTTGATGGCATGAAGTCACCGGTGAAGGTTTTAGGGCGTTTGTGTTTGGGTGTTTGAATGAAGGAGAGAGAGAATGAGCCGATCGGTTTGTTTTTTTTGAACGCTCAGGAAATGAAACGGTCTATCATAAGACCGTCACGGGATTCTGACTCGTTGTTCTTAGACCGTCTGGTGATTGGGTCATTTATTTTGGAAAACGTGAACCAACGCTGTGTGATGGGTCACATTTAGACCGTTACATTTGTCTGGCGCGCCTTTAATAGACCCTCAGAGGCTTTAAATCACTTGATGGAAAATACTGCCCTATCTATCAAAATTTCATGCTTGAGTGATCATTATGCTTTCATGCCTTGTCTAATCAATGTAATTCATGCTTGTGAATGAATGTGCTTTATTCATATTTTTGTTGGCTAACTCCTTTTCTATGGATAAAATCATGCACGCCATTAAGCTGTCATGCTTTGCCATTCGCTGCACAGAAAAGTCAAGTACGATATCTCGATCCCTTATCCCTTAATGCATTACTATATGTTATTTATGATATATTATCTCGAGAACCAGCTGGTCATTCATGTGTTCTGGGATCTGATGTTCCCCTTAATCAAAAATGATGATGATCTAAGTGCACATGTTTAATCGTTGGATAGGCCGTTAGGTTGGGAAAGCTTGGGGACGATGGTTCTGTCTTGCACGCCGTGGTTGCAGATGGTGTCCTCACCGTGGTTTCTCCGGTCTAGCAATACTATTCTTGAGTATCTTGTTATTTTATCTTTCTTGACATTCGTTTTAATGATTTCTTTTTTCCTTTAGCCCAGCATGCATCATACGCATTTTTGAGCATTCACGAGCCTTTATCTATCCAAGGTGTCTCGGTAATGGTGGATAACTGTGTCCATTATCTCGAGTAAGGAGAGTCGTTCCACTCTGAGTTGGAAGGTTTCCTTTGGTCTACTCGCTCGGTCTGGTTAGCTAAAGATTCCTGTCTGGAGTTTAGTTAATCGTCTCTTTCCATTCCGTTGCTCCGGCCGCTGGCCGTGTTTTCTTTTCCTTAGTTGTTAGTTCCTCCAGACGTGCGTCATTTGGTTGGCCGTTCCTTGTGGTTAGTTCAAAGTTTTCTGGAAGATTCCTATCGCTCGTTGGTTGAGGACGGGTGTCGTTTGTGATGCGGGATGGACACGCGACCTGGGACTCTAGCTCGCGATCGTCCCTATGTGAGGGAAACGCTGGACCGTGCGCGGTTGAGAAACCGATAGTGAGTCTCGGGTATCGGCCTTTTCGCGTGTACTCGGATCGAGTCATGGGACGGATCACTCACTCTCGCTCTCGCAGCGGTGATGAAATGATAACAAGCTAGATAATCTATCACTCATGCAGCGGCATATACAAAAATATACGAGTAAAGTAATGTCTACGAGGAGGGTAGTGAGTGTACCTCCACGCTCCGGGCGTGGGGAAGACGTTCCCGGCCAAGTACGGTAACTCCCGGTAACAATGGTAAAAGTTAATTACAGCAGTGAATTCCACGCAGGGAAGTAAAGGGCTACAAGTGGGGCCCGGGAGGACCGACCCTGGGTTGACGGGCAGCAATCTGGAGGTGCGTTCGGCACGAACTCGGCCTGCTAGTCCGACTCGGCACTATTCCAACTCGGTGCTGCGCCAACTCGGTTGCTGACTCACTGGACAGCAAGCAACGGTTTCCAAAGGAACGTCACCTTCCTGAGATCTTCCGGAGGTGCCGCTTGGCTAGGACGATGGCAGGGCGTCCCTGAACCACTCCCTGAAGGGGCGGCTCCTGAAGTTGATTTTTGATATTTATTTTTGAATATCTTCTGGACTGTAATTTTGGACCTGCATAGGGAACAGATCTGTAGGCCTCGGCGACACGAATTACGACGCTCAGATCTGGAGGCCGATCGAGGCGTGGCTGGTACCGTTGGAAAGAGAACTCATAGATCTAAAACATATAATTTTGACAGCTCCATCCAGTGGACGGATTGAAAATGAAAACGATTGTATGACTATTTCTTTTTCTGACTCGGACTGACAGACACATAGGGCAGCAAGGGATCTGCCTGAAACTGACCTTTGACCGAGGGTCAAATGAATTTTATAGACTCCACGAAAATTATGGTAAAAGGGGATATATGTGTGGAACACTGATTAATTTTTTTGGATTTTCTGAAAATTTGAAAGGGGGTGGGGAAAATGTGACAAGGTGACTCTGTCCCGTAGATCTGCAATAGAGCAGTTTACTGAGAGGACAAACAAAAACATGGTAAAAATACTTAATGACTTTCAAATGACACGAAATTTGAACTGCAGGTTAAGGGAGATGGACAGAACAAACCCTCAAAATTAGGGCTCGATCAGACAACAAGAACCAGAGATAAAAATCGGGAGATGAGCTTCTGTCCTGATGTAGACAGAATCCGGCGACGGTGGCGGCGGCGCGACGGCGGTGCGATGGCGGCGGTGGCGGCGGTAGAAATAGAATTCAGAGGGGCTAAGGAGAAGATAGAAGGGCATCACACCCAAGATTTAATAGAAATCTATCTGCAAGAGGGGGAGGGAGAGAGGAGGAGGGCACACCCTTCTTTGGTTCCAACCAAATTTCACAATTTTTTTCTCTTCATTAATATCTCTAATGACACTATACATAGGCTTATATAGAGAATGGCAAGGGGTGGGAGGCTGGGAATTTCGTGGGAGAGAGGGGATTTTCTTCCCCATGTGGTCAAATGACCAAAAAAATAAAAAATACAACATGGGATAAACTATATTATAAGGGGGAAGCATCTTGGACTTTAAGGGTTGGAATATTGGACTTTTTAATCCAATTGTCCCCTTGAATGGTCAAGCCATCTAGAAGCCCACCTTAGACCTTTGACTGACCCCACATGGGCCTTAAGACTTAGGTGGACCAATTGGAAAGGAGATGGGGGCCCCTTGCTGGTCCTACTGGACTTTTGCACAAAAACCCAAAGAATCCTAGGGAATGACACATTGGCTTATAAAGCCTTACAATTGTGAACATACTTTCCCAAGAGTATAAAAATAAACTAAAGGACACAAATGTAAAATAAAAAGTCAGTGCTCGACGTCGATTCCCATCAACTCTCCCCGGGTGGGAAGAACTCGACCCCGTCGAGTAAGGGGTACGGCTTCTCGAGTAGCTCCGACGGATCCGTCACCGAACCTGGAAGCGCGGAGTATGCTCCACTCTAAGCAATCGACACCTACTCATCCCGTATAGATTTGATATGCGCACGCTGCCATGGGAATGAGGCCAGAGGTGGACACTCCGGGGTGGGGTCACTCTCAAAGGAGGGAAGGCGGCTCGAAGACTCACTAGGAATCACCGCTTGTCCTTTATGTGACTAGATCCGACATATGAAGTAAAACCGATCCCAAAGTCCGACTAGTCTCGAACTCGAAAGGGACTAACAACGCGAGCGTACAAATCGACTCGACTCGATGTATGCACAAACACACGACAGACAAACGAAATAAAGACTCACAAAGACCCTAAACAAACCTAATGTTAGTCCGACCTATGCATAGGCGATGGTGGACCAGGACACCCGAATATATGCCATGCATACACTAGATGTACTCGATGGTTGACGGAATGGACGACTCCTAGACGCCCTAAGATGTACCACTCATGCATTGGCGACCTATGGGATTATGGTGGGGAAGTGCTAGGAGATCCAAAACTACCCTCGTCATTACCCCTAGACGTAGGTACGGCTTGCCAACTAGACCGAGGGGTAGGGGTGGGATAGTGAACTCCTTGGAAGAAGTGGGGTGAATATGATAGCTCAGGAGGTTCACTAGTGAAGGGGTCAATGAAGGTATGACCCCATGAAGTGGTTCCCCCCATGACTCGGTCCCAATTTAAGAATTCATAATCATCATCATACATTGTGGTTGGTGGGATGATGGTCATGTGTAGAAAATTGGATTCCTCCCTTGGGCAAAAGGGAACGAAGTCGGACTCGGCCGGCATCGGGAGGAATAGAAGAATCTCAGTGGTGACACAACCCATAGTGCACACGGAGGTAATGGACCCTATGGCCGGATGGGTGAAGCTACGACTAGTGGGCTGGTCGAAGCCTCAGGCCAATAAGTGCGTCAACTTTCATTGCCAACCTAAACCAAGAATAAGGTCACCCAATGTATCAACATGGTGACTAGACCGGAATGTCATGTGGTAGGAGTTGAGGGACACTAGAGGTAAGGTGGGATCCATAGATGGGTAAGGAGGTGGGACCAAACCATCCTTGAGCCAACTAAGAAGCAGCTCGGCTATATATAGCGTACCCATTAGAAACACGGGTGGCTCGGGGTTTGGTGGCTCCAAATAAGATGGTTCCGAATAAAGTTCGGAAGTAGAGGGTGGTAATGGAGCACTCACGGGTGGTGAAGAAGCGTGTGTCTTTTCCAACCAATCCCAAAACATTTCTTGATTTCCTCAAAGGAGCGGGTTGGAGTAGAAACCGCGGAGTGGACTTGCTCCTCGGCTCTCGGCTCGAGTGTGGACCTAGACTCGACTAGAAGCGGGGCTTCCACTTGGTTGGAGGCGACGAGGTGGGATTGGACGGAGATGCCAAGGGGAGGTTGGTTGGAGGTGACTGGGCGGACCACTTGATTGGGGTTGCTTTGGCGGGCTTGGATGGGGGTGAAGGGGCGGGGTTGGTTGGAGGTGTGGCCCACTTGATTTCGGGTGAGTTGGTGGGGATGCCTAGTGGTATGACCCCCGTAGTTGGAGGTAGGTGGACGGGGAAGGTAGACCCTCCTAAGCGCTCTCTTCATATCCCACCATGACTCGATGGGCCTTAGCCTCCTATCTTCTCGAAAGTACTTGATGTCCCTCCATGTTTCGGCGACTTCATAGAAAAGTCACCTTTTGGCTAAGTCGACTTGCGCGGGACCGGACATAAGGTAACACTCAAAGTATTCATCCATAACGGCTTCCCACTCTAAGTAGTCATTCGGGTTTTTGGAGCCATAGAAGTCCCGGGCTTCGGGCCTTTTGGGGTGGTTCGGGTGGTCCTTCCATTTTAGATAGTATCGCCACCATGCAGAAGATGCGGCCCCTTGGTTGTCCATGGGACACGGGGACACTAGTGAATGGACATGCAAACACGTGGAGACAAGACAAACCAACTAGACAACGGACTAAACATGACCCTAAACGACAATGCAAGTTGGAATGCCGACTCGACTACCAACCTAGACACAACCAAGACTCAGTACGTGGCGGAGTTAATCGATCCGAAGATCACTCGCGCAAGTGTGCGGCCTTCCCGATAGGCATAGCCTAACGTTCGGACAACACCTTTTTATATACCGAACAATGGTATGTGGATGCAACTTTAGACCGACTTAGACGATGACTAGACGTAAATGACATTTTTTTTTATTTTTGACCAAATACTACCCTAGACTCAACTGGCGCTCTGATATCAAATTGATGCGGGACGGACACGCGACCTGGGACTCTAGCTCGTGATCGTCCCTATGCGAGGGAAACGTTGGACCGTGCGCGGTTGAGAAACTGGCAGTGAGTCTCGGGTATCGGCCTTTCCGCGTGTACTCAGATCGAGTCACGGGATGGATCACTCACACTCGCTCTCGCAGCGGTGATGAAATGATAACAAGCTAGATAATCTATCACTCATGCAGCGGCATATATAAAAATATACGAGTAAAGTAATGTCTAAGAGGAGGGTAGTGAGTGTACCTCCACGCTCCGGGCGTGGGGAAGACGTTCCCGGCCAAGTACGGTAACTCCCGGTAACAACGGTAAAAGTTAATTACAACAGTGAATTTTATTGCCCACTCCGCGCAGGGAGGTAAAGGGCTACAAGTGGGGCCCGGGAGGACCGACCCTGGGTTGACGGGCAGTAATCTGGAGGTGCGTTCGGCACGAACTCGGCCTGCTGGTCCGACTCGGCACTATTCCACCTCGGTGCTGCGCCAACTCGGTTGCTGACTCACTGGACAGCAAGCAACGGTTTCCAAAGGAACGTCACCTTCCTGAGATCTTCCGGAGGCGCCACTTGTCTGGGACGATGGCATGGCGTCCCTGAACGACTCCCTGAAGGGGCGGCTCCTGAAGTTGATTTTTGATATTTATTTCTGAATATCTTCTGGACTGTAATTTTGGACCTGCACAGGGAACAGATCTGTAGGCCTCGGCGACACGAATTATGACGCTCATATCTGGAGGCCGATCGAGGCGTGGCTGGTACCGTTGGAAAGAGCACTCATAGATCTACAACATATAATTCTTACAGCTCCATCCAGCGGACGGATTGAAAATGAAAATGACTGTATGACGTTTTTTTTTGACTCGGACTGACAGACACACAGGGCAGCAAGGGATCTGCTTGAAACTGACCTTTGACCGAGGATCAAATGAATTTTTTAGACTCCACGAAAATTATGGTGGATGGGGATATATGTGTGAAACACTGAATATTTTTTTGGGATTTTCTGAGAATTTGAAAGGGGGTGGGGAAAATGTGACAAGGTGACTCTGTCCCGTAGATCTGTAAAAGGGCAGATTAATGAGAGGACAAACAAAAATATGGGGAAAATACCTAATGACTTCCAAATGACACGAAATTTGAACTGGAGGTTAAGGGAGATGGACAGAACAAACCCTCAAAATTAGGGCTTGATCAGACAACAATAACTAGAGATAAAAATCTGGAGATGAGCTTCTATCTTGATGTAGACAGGCAGCGGTGCGATGGCGGTGGTGGCGGCGGTAGAAATAGAATTCAGAGGGACTAAGGAGAAGATAGAAGGGCATCACATCCAAGATTTAGCAGAAATCTATCTGTAAGAGGGGGAGGGAGAGAGGAGGAGGGCACACCCTTCTTTGGTTCCAACCAAATTTCACAAATTTTTTCTCTTCATTAATATCTCTAATGACACTATACATAGGCTTATATAGAGAATGGCAAGGGGTGGGGGGCTGGGAATTTCATGGGAGAGAGGGGATTTTCTTCCCCATGTGGTCAAATGACCAAAAAAAATAAAAAATACAACATGGGATAAACTATATTATAAGGGGGAAGCATCTTGGACTTTAAGGGTTGGAATATTGGACTTTTTAATCCAATTGTCCCCTTGAATGGTCAAGCCATCTAGAAGCCCACCTTAGACCTTTGACTGACCCCACAGGGGCCCTAAGACTTAGGTGGACCAATAGGAAAGGAGATGGGGACCCCTTTCTGGTCCTACGGGACTTTTACATAAAAACCCAAAGAATCCTAGGGAATGACACATTGGCTTATAAAGCCTTACAATTGTGAACATATTTTCCCAAGGATATAAAAATAAACTAAAGAACACAAATGCAAAATAAAAAGTCAGTGCTCGACGTTGATTCCCATCCGTTTGCCTTAACGCCCGCTTTTCAGTCCGCTCCGCTGCATCTCCGCTCCATCTCCAAGTTCCATTTCGCTTTGGCTACACCTCCGCTCGCTTCCCTGCAAAGAGGACATTAAGGATGGGCATCTGTTGACACCCGTTTTATGACCAATAAGTTGGGTCATCTCCTTATTCATTTTAATGATGTTCCGAGTTGTTCACCCTTATTGGGCCATCTTGGTCAATTTGAGGTTTATTTCAAGGGTCATGTCTCCTTGATTGGGTCTGGTTCCTCATCTCTTTCCCGCTAGACGAAGCTTAGCAAACCTTCATTTTATTTGCATTCCCTTGTCTCTGACGGTCCATTCCTGGCACATTATAATCTTCTAACGTCCCATCCTTGACCGTTACATCATCTCAGAGTCCTAAAGCCCATGGCTTCTTTTAAAGCTTATCTCTTATCTTATCCGTTAGGTGTGACGGCTTGTCGTGCGACTGTTACAGTATTATGACGCACCTACTTATGGCCGTTACATTCTGCAGAGTCCTATTTTTACAACCTTTTTCATCCGTTGATCTTATCTTTTAGTAGATAAGGTTGTGTGACGGTCCACTCTGGAAGCGTTACATCACTGTGGCGGTTTATCGTGCAGCCGTTACATAAAACAGAGAGTTCTAGCAGAACTGCTCTTTCTCTGCTACTCCGTGGCCAGATTAAGAGTTTGTTTCCTTGATTTCTCCCTCAAATCTGATCCTTAAAACCTTCTATTTGTTTCTATGGACTCTTGGGAGTATTATCTTCAAGAGTTTGCTAAGAAACATCCTACTTTCTAGCTGGATTCTTTCCTACTCGACTAGAGAGTTTGGGGGTCTATAAATAGAACATTTGGCTTCATGGCTTGAGGAGGATATATCTGGAGTTCGCGTCGAAGTGTTGCTGCATCCTGGAGCTAGAACCAACCAAGGAGAGATGCTTCCCATGTCCATATTCTTCCAAAGTCCAGGGAGTATTGGTTCCAAGGGTCTAGTTCAGTCAAGTTATTTTCTTAGTCTCTTTTTCCCTCCTTCAAGCATCATAGCATCTCCCTTCTTATTTCACGTTCTTGCATCTTCTACATTCATCTAAACATCTCTCCCATCTTTTAAACGCCCCAGAGGGGTTAAAAAACCAACCTCCCCGGTATTTCCCTCTCCTTTTGCATGTTCTTGAGTTCTTTTGATTTATAGATACTACTCTTGCTCAAGGGCTAATCTGGGTTGTTTTCTTTGTGTTCTACACTTTTTTGCAGGTTTACAGAGTCCACAGCACGAGGCCCAAGCTTTCTGGCCGACTGGAAGGCGTGGAGATCAAAGAATCCCAAGTTCATATTCTGCAGATCTCTGACGGATCATCAAAGGGGCGTTAGAGTTACGTAACGGCTTATCGTAAGGCCGTCACACTTATGTGACGCATCACTTCCAGATCGTTACATTTCACAGAGCTACAGTTTCCTGGTTGTTTTCTCTCTCCCGTGGGCAGGTGCTGCATCCACCTATTTCTAAGGTACTTTTCAGGTCTTTGGCTTGTTCATTACCTTAGTGGCGATCACATCTTTCCTTAGTTTGGGCAGTAACTCTCTCTTTCCTCATACCTCTTTCTTACTTGCTTTATTTGCTTGTCCCACAGATACGGTGTGTTTTCTTTTACTTCCTTGCTCCACGCCCCGACGTGTATTTTTATTTCTTCCCTTTAGCTTATTCCTGGTAGAGATGGCATGCCCATGCTTAGATTTTATGTTGATGGCCTAGGTTCATGTTGCACATGTTCAAAGGCTGAGTGATTTCATTGCTTGTTCACCTTTCCATCATTGTTGAGATCATATGCACCTTGCAAAAGGGACACATAATAATCAACAGTTTCATCAACAAAGGAGTTCGGGAGAGCCCGTGGTAGCACCGATAGTGACTGCCTATCCAGCTGTTCCTGAAGCTGGCAGAACCGGGGAGCTCGGTAATTCGGCTTCTAGCTTAGTTTTTGATGGGAATCAACTCCGAGCATGTACATTTTATTTTTGTATTTGTGTCCTTTTGTTTGTATTTATACCCTTGGCTAATTGGGTTTGCAATTGTAAGACTTTATAAGCCAAAGGGTTAGTATTTAAAGTCTTTGGGTTTCTATGTAATATGCCAGTGGGTCCAGCAGGGTCCCCCACCCACTTTCCCATTGGTCCACATAGGTCCTAGGGCCCATGTGGGGCTGGTTCAAAGTCCAAGGGGGGACAAGGTGAAAAAAATTTCAAATTTGGAATCCCCTTAAGTCAAGGGGGCGCCCCCTTATATTATAGTTTATTCCATGTGTATTTTTATTTAATGTGGCCATTTGACCACATGGGGGATAATGTCTAATACCCCATTTGCCCTCCCCAAATCCTAGATCTAGGGGTAGGCTTGGTCTTTTTCACATTTCTATATATCCTTGTATTTTTCCATTTGGTAGAATTAATGAAAGAATTTTAAGTGAAATTAGCCAAGGAGCAAGGTGCGCCCCTCCCCTCTCTCCTCTCTGGTTCTTCTTCTTTCTCCATTCTCCGGGGTGAGAAGCCCTCTTCTATCTCTTCTTCTGAGTATCTAAATCATTCACCACCGCCGCTGCCACCGTTCGTGCCGCCGACGAGCCACCGCGAAGCATCTCCCGAGTTGCTGTCCAGAGTGTTGTTCTGCTGGACAGAGGTCTACTTCGGTAATTCTCTCTCCCAAATCCCAAATATGACGAGGCTGAGATTTTGAGGGCAGGTTCCCCACATAAATCCCCATCTCCAGAAAAATTCTCACGATTTTAGGCCTTCATTTCATTTACTTTTCCATTTAAGTTTCTAGACCTACACAGATCTGTCCATGTGCAGATCTTGTTCCAGCAGCCCATTTCTCGCCCCATTTGACCCCCTTTCCCATTTCAGAATGAGCTTAAAATTGAACTGGGACTTCTGTCCACCAAAACCCACATCCACAAAATTTTCCATGAATTTAGGAGTTCTTTTTCTCCTCTGAAAAATTAGTGCTCAGTCCGAATTCTGTTCTGCCCTCTACAGTCTAGATCCGACCCCTGACCACCTAAAAATCTATTTCCCCCATCAAACCATCTCAAGAAAATCCACAAAAAAAATTGACGTGTTCCTCACTTCCCCCTCTATCTCCTATAAAAATCCCAGCCTCCAGATCTGCCATTGTCCCATCGGTCAAACCCCATTCTCAGGCAAATCCAAATCTATCCTACCATATCTGGTTCTGTGAACCTGCAGGTTGTAAATTTGACCAAGGTCATTATAGAGGCAGACAAAATTCTTTTTCTAGCCTGAGATCGTAGCTCGTCAAAAGATCTTTCCAACGGCGCTTGTCTCGTGTGGATCCGATGTCGGGGCTGATCGCAGCAGGTGTTCTCGCAGGGTCGCGCACTATAGAAACAGAAGAACCAGTCCGTGGGCAGCAAGCAGCATCGACCGCCAGGCCGGCCACCTCACCTTCCACAAGGCGAACGTGCATGTCTGCCTCCGAGGGATCGTCCCTCCAGGAGTCCCCGTCGCAGCAGTGCCATTCCCGACCTACTCGGCCCACCGACCAGGATGTGGACCCCACGATCGTCGGCACGTGCTATCACCGGAGCTGTCCAAGTTGCAGCCCGTCAACCAGAGCTCACTACTCCCAGACCCCACTTGTAGCCCTTTACCTCCCTGCGTAGAGTGGGCAGTAAAAATTCATTTCTGTAATTATTGATAATTATTGTACCGGGAGTACGAGTTCGGCCGGGGTCGTCTTCCCCACGCCCGGTAGCGTGGAGGTATCGTTTCCGCTCCCCTCTCGGCATTTTTACTTTATTTCGTATATTTCTATATGTCGCTGCATGAGTGATAGGGTAAATTAGCTCGTTATCATATATCAATCACTGCTGCGAGAGAGAACGAGACAGTCCTATGACCCGACCTGGGCACGAAAGTGTGAGTTGACTACCCTAGCTCTTTGCCGATTTCTCAACCGCGCACGTCCGTACGCTTCCCTCGCCAGGGACGATCGTGAGTTTGCTTAGAGTCCAAGGATCGCATATCAATTGGTCTCGAGTGGCATAGCCGTCCCGCATCAAATTTGGTATCAGAGCAGAAGGTTGAGTCTAGGGTAGTATTTGTTGTATTTGTTTTTTTTTTAAAAAGAGTCTAAGTCTAAGTCGGTCTAAGGTTGCATTTGCATACCTTTATTTGGTATATCAAAAGGTGTTGCCCGAACGTTAGGTTACGCCTATCTGGAAGGTGATTCACTTGCGTGAGTGCGATCTCCGCCAGGTACCGGATTTTGGTTAAGTCTAGGTTCCTTAGTGTGCATTAGTTAGTGCATTCCAAACTTTGTGTTGTTGCATGCCCACCTGGCGAGGTACCCAATACCATCGCCCCGCACCTATGGCCAACCCACGGGATACCGTCGCAGGAGACCTTCACTCCTCGCATGTGGCGATCATGGCCCTCGTAGCCCGGATGGACCAATCCGAGGCAACCTTTAGAAGCTTCTCGGACCATATGGATGGCCGACTTAACGCCATGGAGGAACGGATGGAGTCATCCGACAGATCTGTCCAAGGTCTGGTCGGACGGTTGGATAGTATGTCACACGGAGACCCTCCTAGAGTGGCCCCGAGCCCACCCACACCCGCTCCAGCGGCGTCGCATAGCCAAGTCGTTCCCATGGCCTAGGTCCAGCCCACCCCTATGGCCCAGGACCCGCCCACACATGCTCCCCATCCGGCACATGCTCCTCAGCCCACCCCTCGCCGGGCCCGCGAACCACAACTCCTTGACCCCGGTCTTGCGGACTATGGGTCCGATAACGCTTATGAGGGGAATATTCGACGTCGTCATGGCTTGCAACAGAGAGATGAAGAGGACGAAAGGGTCCTTCGGACCGTGCGAGTGGACCCTCCCATTTTTGACGGGTCTTTGGATCCGAAAGTCTATTTAGATTGAGAGTCCGGCATGGACCGGTACTTCGATTGGTTCAACATGTCGGACCGTCGAAGAGTGCGATTCGCTACCATGAAGCTGATGGGACAGGCACAAACTTATTGGAAGAAAGTGGAGAGCATGTTATTTCATCGGAAAGAGCCCCAGGTTGAGACATGGGGTGAAATGAAGATCAAGCTTTGGCAAAAGTACCTTCCTGCCACATACCGTCAGCGACTCATCGATAAGTGGCAGAGTCTCAGTCAGGGAGATTGGTCCATCTCCGAGTACATCGCTGAGTTCGATGAGTACTTTTTGCGATGTGGTGTCACGGAGGAGAGCACCATGCCCATTTCCAGCTTCCGTCGTGGTCTGCGGCCCCATTATCTGTATGAGCTTTTTCGTCACAATGTGACCAAGTTGGAAGACGCGTACCAGGTTGCTCTCGAGATGGAGTAGTTTGAGAGAGAGTTCGAGTCTACCCAACAGTTGGGCCCCGTCCCTCTTCGTAGTGCCGAGCCCGGTAGCTCTTTAGGTCCATACCAGAGGGCCCCCATGGCTCGACCTCAGGAGCCCGCCCATCAGGAGCAATTCGCTCCAAGGCCTCGCCCTCCCCCGCCGAGGGATCTACCTCCACCCAAACCACCGGCACCCATTGCCCACCCCCCGGCACCCATTGCCCGTCCCCCGGCACCTACACCTCCACCCCTGTTGCCTACACCCCCTGTCTATCGGGAGGATAAGGGTAAGGGCCCACTTATTGGAGAGACTAGTAGGTCACGACTGGAGTGTTATCACTGTCATGGGTTTGGCCACTTTGCCGGTCAATGTCCCATTCGTACCTCACTAGCCCTAGGGGACAAAAGGGTTGGAGAAGCCTCACCTTCTGGGATTGTGTCTGTCAGCTATGAGGCCGAGCCAAAATTAGCTGATGAATTCTATGAAGAAGACTCGGAAGAGCCCATCGAGACCCAGGATGCAGCACTCGGATGATGGCCACCCAGGGGTGATGTCACCGCCTTAAGTCTAGGGTCATGCATAAGTCAGTTTTCTTCTTTGTGTGGTTTGTTTGTGTGGTTTGTTAGGAGTCTAAGCATGCATTTGTCAGTGCATGGTGAATCTGCATGTGTCTTGTGCAAGCTCGTAGATGTCAGTCCCTTGCGAGTGTGAGGAAAGTCGGCTCTAATGCGTACGTTATAGACTTACCGGAGTATGGGATCAGCTCTACATCCATGTCCCAGATCTAGTCACCTACAGGGACCCAGCGGTGATTCCTAGTGAGTCTTCGAGCCGCCGCCTCCCCTTTGAGAGTGACCCTACCCTGGAGTGTCCACCACTAGCCTCGTTCCCACAGCAGTTTGTGCATATCGAGTATATATGGAATGAGCAGGTGACGATTACTTGGAGGGGAGCGTACCCGTGCTACTTGGTACGGTGATGGATCCGCCAGAGCTACTCGAGCAGCTGCACACCTTACTCGACGAGGTCGAGTTCTTCCCACCAGGGGAGAATTGATGGGAATCAACTCTGAGCATGTACATTTTATTTTTGTATTTGTGTCTTTTTGTTTGTATTTATACCCTTGGCTAATTGGGTTTGTAATTGTAAGACTTTATAAGCCAAAGGGTTAGTCTTTAAAGTCTTTAGGTTTCTATGTAATATGCTAGTGGGTCCAGCAGGGTCCTCCACCCTCTTTTCCATTGGTCCACATAGGTCCTAGGGCCCATGTGGGGCTGGTTCAAAGTCCAAGGTTGGACTTGGACCAAGGGGGGACAAGGTGAAAAAAATTTCAAATTTGGAATCCCCTTAAGTCAAGGGGGCGCCCCCTTATATAATAGTTTATTCCATGTGTATTTTTATTTAATGTGCCCATTTGACCACATAGGGGAATAATGTCTAATACCCCATTTGCCCTCCCCAAATCCTAGATGTAGGGGTAGGCTTGGTCTTTTTCACATTTCTATATATCCTTGTATTTTTCCATTTGGTAGAATTAATGAAAGAATTTTAAGTGAAATTAGCCAAGGAGCAAGGTGCGCCCCTCCCCTCTCTGGTTCTTCTGCTTCCTCCATTCTTTAGGGTGAGAAGCCCTCTTCTATATCTTCTTCTGAGTATCTAGATCCTTCACCGCTGCCGCCGCCGCCGTTCGTACCGCCGACGAGCCACCGCAAAGCATCTCTCGAGTTGCTGTCCAGAGTGTTATTCTGCTGGACAGAGGTCTACTTCGGGAATTCTCTCTCCCACATCCCAGATCTGGCGAGGCTGAGATTTTGAGGGTAGGTTACCCACATAAATCCCCATCTCCAGAAAAATTCCCACGATTTTAGGCCTTCATTTCATTTTCTTTTCCATTTAAGTTTCTAGAACTACACAGATCTGTCCCTGTGCAGATCTTGTTCCAGTAGCCCATTTCTCGCCCCATTTGACCCCCTTCCCCATTTCAGAATGAGCTGAAAATTGAACTGGGACTTCTGTCCACCAAAACCCACATCCATAAATTTTTCCACGAATTTAGGAGTTCTTTTTCCCCTCTAAAAAATTAGTGCTCAGTCTAGATTCTATTCTGCCCTCTACAGTCCAGATCTGACCCCTGACCACCCAAAAATCAATTTCCCCTGTCAAACCACCTCAAGAAAATCCCCAAAAAATATTGGCGTGTTCCTCACTTCCCCCTATATCTCCCATAAAAATCCCAGTCTCCAGATCCGTCATTGTCCCTCCGGTCAAACCCCATTCTCAGGCAAATCTAAATCTATCCTGTCACATCTGGTTCTATGAACCAGCAGGTTGTAAATTCGACCAAGGTCATTACAGAGATAGACAAAATTTCTTCTCTAGCTTGGGATCGTAGCTCGTCAAAAGAGCTTTACAACGGCGCTTGTCTTGCGTCGATCCGACATTGGGGCTGATCGCAGCAGGTGTTCTCGCCGGGTCGCGCACTGTAGAAATAAAAGAACTAGTCCGTGGGCAGCTAGCAGCATCGACCGCCAGGCCGGCCGCCTCGCCTTCCACAAGGTGAACCGGCATGTCTGCCTCTGAGGGATCGTACCTCCAGGAGTCCCCATCGCAGCAGTGCCATTCCCGGCCTACTCGACTCACCGACCAGGACGTGGACCCCACGATCGTCGACGCGTGCTACAACCAGAGCTATCCAAGTTGCAGCCCGTCAACCCGAGCTCACTACTCCCGGACCCCACTTGTAGCCCTTTACCTCCCTGCGTGGAGTGGGCAGTAAAATTTTATTTCGGTAATTATTGATAATTATTGTACCGGGAGTACGAGTTCGGCCAGGGTCGTCTTCCCCACGCTCGGTAGCGTGGAGGTATCATTTTCGCTCCCCTCTCGGCATTTTTGCTTTATTTCGTATATTTCCATATGCCGTTGCATGAGTGATAGGGTAAATTAGCTCGTTATCATATATCAATCACTGCTGCGAGAGAGAGCAAGATAGTCCCGTGACTCGACCCGGGCACGAAAGTGTGAGTTGACCACCCTAGCTCTTTGCCGGTTTCTCAACCGCGCACGTCCGTACACTTCCCTCGCCAGGGATGATCACGAGTTTGCTTAGAGTCCAAGGATATCATATCAATTGGTCTCGAGTCACGTAGTCGTCCCGCATTAGTTTTTCCCCCACCCCGCCTGGCCGGCTGACCGCCTCTCCCTGTGTGGAGGTAGTTTTGGATGTAATTTCAATAAATCCACGCCCCGAGATCCCCCTCATGCTAGAGGTGTAGTGGTGTAACATTTTAATTTTCAGGTCAAAGCTACATCGACGCGGCGTGCAGGTGCGTACCCACGTCTCCCCGCTCGCCCTCGTCTCCGTCCTGGATCGATGTATTCACGTCGATCAGGTGAGCTTCTGGTCACTTCTCTTTACTGGTATTCCTTGCTTAATTAGTATTGTCTCTTAGCTCCGTCGGACGGTGAGACAGTGCCCGGTCCCAAATTGACATCAAATTGGGCGACCACCGCGGAGTGAGTTGTGAGAGATACCCTACAACCCACGCCCTTGGCGTGCTGGCCGCCCGTGAAATTGGGCATCCCGGGACCTTAGGGGTTTAGCCTCAAGCTTGCCAAATCCCCCGGAGCATCAAGGTCCCGCCCCGGACCCTCTCCATCATCACCGGGTTGCCCACAGACACATGTGTGCGTTACGCGGGTGAGTCCACTTAAGTGATATCGCCGGGTACGTTGAGTTGCTTGCGAGTCATAGGTCCAAGGATCATTGGCCTAGTGGCTATCACCCCCAATGTGGTGTCACATCAGGCGCACAACATTTCATGCTCACGTGCCGTGCCCTGGTGGCACATCCCCAGTCAAACACTTGGTTCCGTCGGTGATCGTCGAGGAATCGACTGGCACGCCCGCATTCCACCCAGCCATCCATGTCCCAGTTTCCCAGGATGATTAACCATACGCCACTCTTTCCTGTTCGTTCCTATCGTTCTTTTTACCTCCTTGTCAATACCCCCAGAATTCTCGCGTGCCTAGTCGACCTATCTCAGGCTTCCGTAAAAAGGCGAGTGTGCGTCCCTGTCACGAGGAAAAACAGAAGGGATTCCCCCCCCCCCCCCCCGCGGGCGTAAACACATCCTATTCATGGCTAAATCATTACCTCTTATATCCATCTTATGTGATTGTAAATCTACTATTGATAAATGCATGCAAGTTAATGCCGAAGTAAAAATGAACATACACTTAAAAAGGGCACCATAAATCAATAAGAGATAGAATAAAACAACAATTAATTATCTTAAACTTTGTAAAGTCAGAAAGAAACCTGACAGATGTATTTACAAAAGGCTTGTCTATAACTTCCAAAGATGTCGAGGGGGTGAGATTGAGCTCATAAAAGAAATAGTTACCACGGTGGCAACCCAATCTCACGGAGGTTCAATGGGTAGAAACAAGCTCGATAGGTGATTATGTGGAGCACTAATGAATTCTGCTCTCATCCCTATGGCGCTAGTGCTCATCTAGAAGCAAGAGGTAAGGGTGATTTTCATGCTCTTAATGAATCCAAAATCCAAGATGCAGGGTGGTTACCGTACTCACACCCTTTGTAAGATTCACCTACATGTGTTGAGTTGTGAGGCCATAACTATGAGATGTGAGTCATCTTTTAAAACACACATGAGATACTTGTGTAAGGCCATTAATAACGCAACCCACCTAGAATCTCGATCTAGCTATACAATGTGTGAATTTGAAAAAGTCTGAACCATGGGACCTGGTTCAAGACCTAGTCCACTAAGCGTTCTCACAAGCATCAAATATCACTAAGTGAAAATTAAAATTGAAAGGTATTTTCACCCATAGCATAGTAGAAGGTACTCAGTAACTTTTTATTTATTAATCTTATTTTAATAGATTTGAAGGTTTTATATTATGTGGGGATTATTAGAAATGATAGTGGGTGATGCATTAAATGCACTGCCACATATTTATGTTATCATGAATTAAAACATGCCATGTATCATGTTTCTATAATATAAAACCTTCCCTCATAGTGGATTTCCATTGATTTCCTCATTACCGATAATGGACGAGTCCGTCCGTTGGATATTGAAGGGAGACAACCATCACAGACGGTCACTTCCCAATTGAATCATGTTACTGTGTCTCGAGATTTCACTGCTTTGTTTTGTTCTACAATCTAAACACTATAAATAGAACCACCATGAGTGGTCATTCACAAAATAAAACACTCACGATTACATTCGCTCAAAGCTTCCTGCGCTCTTGTATTTCTCTTTCTCCTTTCTTTCTTTCTTTCTGCTGAGTACTTGAGAGTAAGGGCGGGGTTCGTAAATCTCTCCTCGAGGACATGCTGACGGAAGAGAGGGGATCATATATCTGAGGGTCATCGTATCTTTAAGATATCACTGCCAAGTAAATCGTACTTCAGGAGACAATAGAACTTTTAGTTCTAACGACTACTCGCTTCGACCCAACAGACTTTGTTCCTAACTTATTTATTTTCATTTAACTGATACATGTGTTTTAATTTTCAATAATAATTTCTAATAGCTGTCAGTCATTGCCTGCAATGTACATTCCAGTCAAGAACATGTAAGAATCAAACAGAGAGAGAGATATATATATATGGTTGGACTTTTCCATATTTATGTTTTCAGAAATCAATTTCCATTAGACGAATCTTTCCGGACTAATTTTCCGTACGTACCCTGTTCCCTCCTCAATGATCGATGCCACCGCCGGCAAGAACAGACATTCCCCTTCACCTTCTCCTATACGTACCTCTGCTTAGATGGCACCCTGATCATAAATCATATATATATATATAATGGTACGACAAGGTCTTCTTGAACCTTCGTGCACGCTTCTCACGGTCTACATACAACAACCTCGTCATAACGTTGATTTCTAGGGTTAATTAATGAAGCATACTTTTGTAGTTTTACGTACGTCGTTCGTTAGCTCTCACACAGCAACCCCTCATAATATATAGATATTTTTGTATATATATTTTTATAAAATTTAGTTTTATCAAATATACTTTTTATCGGAGTATATTATCATGAATATCTTTAAATTATGGATAATATCACAATTATGTTTTCGCCGTAACTTCCGTGTGTTTAACACGAGTTAAGTGTGAGTTAAAAAGTAAACTTTTGTATATATATCCTTATAAATTTTGATTTTGTCAAATATATCTTAGATCTAACGATCGTAGATGATATATTTAACGGAATATTCTCCTTCGTCGAGGACAGTAAACTAAAAGAGTATAACCGTAACATTTCTGTCTAAATGAAGAATATTCATGATAATATGTTCAGATGACGAAGGGTATATTTGACAAAATTAAATTTTATGAAAGTATATATGTAAAATTCTCTAATATATATATACATATATATCTCAGTTCGTACACGTTGAGATGACAATAAATTTTTCTGAAGGTGCATGCATGCTACAATTTAATTAGCAAACCTGGGATTCACGTCTGTCTACGTTTGAATTCGGACGATATATATATATATATATACTTAAAATTTGGAGTGAGATTTCGGGTGCCACGATGGCCTAGTGCGGTTCGACGGTCAAATTAATTAATATATAGAACAAGTCACTCTCACTCACATAATTTGCTAGCCATCTTAATTAATTATACTTGGGAGTCACAGCATTTGTCTCATGACACCACTATGAGTGCACATAAGAAAATGCTATAATATATGTATATATCTTTGACGACGACGAAGAAGAAGTAATAGTTTGGACATTAACAATGGAAATAGGAATGCATACAGTGTAGTCGTCCCCCGCCTATGGCAGGGTGGACATCTCTCCTGCGCAGGTGATAGGAGGGCGCAGGTTCGAGTCGCGCCTCCCGGTGGGAGGTGCAGCCCCCACTTTCCCCTCCCCTAAAAAAAACATACAATGTAGTTGGCAATCCTAACTAGGTTCCTAGTTAACAAACTTTTAAACAACAGTCTTAGCAAGGGGAAAGGGAAACTCCTAACTCAGAAAGAAAGAAAAAGAAAAAGAAAAAAAAATCCATATTTTTTCTATGGGAAGTAGAGTATAGTAGAGTAGAGTAGAGTTTTTCTTCGCCCCCCCCCCCCCTCCTCCTCCCTGGTCGACGCTTGGGCTTCTTAATTTAGGATTCCATGCATGTACGTTGCACGAACGTGAAGAAGCTACACCAACATTACCTACGCACCTTCTCTGCGCTGTGGAAGCTTTTTGTCGCGGGAAAGGCCGCCATGCATGCATGCATGCACCCTGGGGACAGAAGAAAGACTTGCATTCTTGATAAGTACCCCCACGCCCACCCCCCACGGCATTTAGATGGGATCAATAGACTACGTTTCCTTCTCTATATGGATGAAGAACTAACTAAACATCACAAAGCTTACTCTGTACTGTAGGTATCCTTCGGTTTTGTTGAGAAAATATTCCTGCAAAACCTTCCAAGGAATATAATTGAGGAGGGTAAATCCAGTTTGGCCCATATCCGGCCCAGTAACGACCGGCCCATGCCAAGGGAGCTCTCGATGAACACACAAACCGACATATACGGCCTGACAAGGCACGGCCCAATCTGGCCCGACATTGGATTCTACAGTAAGAGGAAGCGCGGTCCTCGCCAGAGAACACTCCGATGACAGACCGTTGCCCCCACGACGTCGGCCTTGACCCCGTAACGGGCGAGCATGCGCCACGAGTACCGTAAGACTTGCCCAGGGACTGGCCGGCGCCGAGGCTATCGCCCCCCAACGGAAAAATCCCGCCAATATAGCGAAGAAACGTTACTCTACTAAGCAGGCCGTTCCCTCTCACGGGATGAGGTCCCTCGCTCCAGGACAACCCATATAAAAGGGACATCGACAGAAGAGAAGAGACATGGTAGATTCCTCTACTAAACCCCATGCTACTACGCAAGAGAAGAGACGCGGTGGATACTTCTGCCACAAGAGCTTCCTACTGAGAATAGGGCAATCTGACGCACCACGACTGCAGAGAGGCTATCCACTACGCCCAGAGAGAATCCTCCTCTTGCACTGTCTTACCACCCAGCGAGCACTCTCTGAATACCCACTGGGAGCGGCGAGCACTCGTACAGAGGATCTACGCGTCTCTCGGATCGTCTACTACGGCCTCTACTTCTCTCTCACTTCGCTCTTCTCTATTGCTCATTGATCCCTTGCTGACTTAAGCATCGGAGGGTTGTCCCCTGGGGTAACACCCAAGACTCCTTCTGACGCCTCTTTGGTTTCTTAGTGTTTGCAGGCCTCCACGGGCGCGAGATGACTTCCCCAACAAATAAATAGAGAAGGTGATATGTGACCTAGGAACCATTTTCTTGCAGCTACACTTCTTGGTGCCGTCTGTGGGAATCAGAGCGAAAGGCTATGGCGCCCCGTGGAAGCCTCCGCAATGCCAGCAACTGGGGGCGGGGTTCCCACCAGGGATCCAACTCTCGACGGGGATCGCAAGAAGCTTCTTCCGCTCGCCCCTGACAAGAGGTCACCCCATGTGACCTAGATGAGCTCCGCCAGGAGATCTAGGCCTTGGCAGAATTCTGCCAAGAGCTTTGGGACCAGAGGATAAGGCCCCAACATGCCCCACCTGAGCGACGGGAGGGCGAAGGAGGACAGACCGGAGAGAACTTTTGGCAAGTACGGGAGGCATCCCATGCCTCCGTCACAAGGACCCAACGGTCACGCAGTGTGCCTGCACCAAAGGTACGCAGCCCACTCCACTCCAACCTAGAAATGGACCATCGGCTCCAACGGTTCGATGAGATAGAGGACAAGGTCCGGTACCTGGATGACGTATTCCTGGCCGCCAAGAATCGCGGCCTCATCGACGACGACCTGGACTTCCATGCTCCCTTCTCCAGGGAAATCATGGAAACCCCAATCCCGCTAAAGCTCCAGCTGTCGTCGTTCACCTCCTACGACGGCACCACCGATCCGGCTGACCACTTGCACGGCTTCGAGTCCCACTTGGTGTTTCACCGGGCCTCGGATATCGTAAAGTGCTTAGCGTTCGTCACGACTCTCCGGGAGAACGCCCGAGCATGGTTTGAGTCCCTGCCAGCCGGAACAATCTTCTCCTTCCAACAGCTCAAAAAGCTGTTCAAGGAGAACTTTATGGGCTGCCGAAAGGTAGCCAGATCTACTGTAACCCTGCTCGCCCTCAGGCAGGGGAAAGAAGAAACGTGGTGGGACTTCGTCTCCCTCTTCCGCGCAGAGGCACTTCGCATCCCCCACCTCGACGTCGGCATCGCCACCACGGCACTCACCCAGGGGACGCGGGACCACATCCTCCGGCGCGCACACGGAGTCAAAGCCTCAACTACCCTTCCAGACCTCCTCGCGCTAGTCCAGAAGCACGCACACTGCGAGGAGAACACCGCGGCCTTGCATCGCGAGGCGGGGACTGACAAGCCCGACCGAAAGAGAGCCGCCGACCCACCACGAGAGGGTCAGAGTAAACGAGAACGACGCGACGAGGACCGCCGTGATCACTCCGAGAAAGAGAGGGGTGGCTACCGTCACTATACACCTCTGACGGTCCCGCCCAACCAGATCTTGATGGAGATCCGCAAGGAGCCATTCCTAAAGTGGTCCTCGCAGATGAAGTCGGATCTGAACTCGAGTAACAAGAAGAAATATTGTCACTACCATCGAGACCATCGTCACGACATTGTCGACTGCATCAACCTGAAGGATGCCATCGAGGACCTCATTCACCGAGGACTCCTCGACAAGTTCCTCGCCAAAGCCGCCGTGAGACGACAGAAGACACCTCCCCCGATCGACAACCGGCCCAACGGGAAGGAGATCATGATGATCTCTAGAGGGCCCGCCATGGGGGGTGATAGCACGAGCAGAAGGCATCGGTACGCGACGGCCATCAACATGGCGGACCAAGGCGATGGCACTCCATGGGAACTCTCCCCCTCGGGTCATCTAGGAGACCCCATAATTTTCTCTAAGGATGACCTGGAAGGCATCATGACGTCCCATTCTGATGCTCTGGTGGTTTCTGCCACCATCAACCAATGTACTGTACGTCGCATTCTGGTAGATAATGGAAGCGGACCTGACGTTATTGCGTACGACTATCTTATACTCATGGGTGTGGATGTGTCACGACTCACACCATTACACACGTCGCTGTACGGGTTCTCCGGCACGACTATCCGCCCAGAAGGGCGTATCTCACTCCCGATCACGTTCGAGACGGCACCAAAAGAGGTAACCTTCCTCGCCGACTTCACTGTGGTTCGTGCAATGACATGGTACAATGCTATCATCGGCCGAGGAATCCTCGGCACTCTTCAAGGTGTCCCTTCTTCCTACCACCAGAAGCTTAAGTTCCCCACCCCCCGTGGGGTAGGGGAAGTTCGGGGTGATCAGTGAGAGTCCAGGAGGTGCTACCTTATCTCCACTCGTGATCGACACCCCGAAGAAGTACCACCGGAAAAGAGGGCAAGGACCGAAGATCGAGGTCGGAGTACGAGCATGCTGGCTGAGGACTTATACCTCATCCAAATTGGGGACGACCCAAGCAGAACACTGAGGATCGGCGCTACCCTGATCGAGCACGACAAGAGGGAATACATAAGCTTCCTCACGACTAACCAGGATGTGTTCACCTAGGGACTCACCGGAATTCCTCCGGAAGTCATCACGCACCAACTAAGGTTGGACCCCACTTGTCGCCCGGTACAGCAACGCCGAAGGCATTACAACCCCGAGTGACAGGCCATCATCAGGGAGCAAGTAGGAGAAAAGCTGTGATCAGGGATACTCCGGCCTACTCAGTATCCAGACTGGGTAGCCAACGTGGTCTTAGTGCCCAAGAACAACGGGAAATGGTGGATGTGCGTAGACTACACCGACCTCAACAAGGCCATGCCCAAAGACAGCTTCTCTATGCCACGGATTCACCAGCTGGTCGATGATACGGCCGGGCATGAGATGCTGAGCTTCCTCGACGCCTATTCCGGGTACCATCAGATAAGCATGCACAAGCCCGACCAAGACAAGACTGCGTTCGTCACCGACCACGACCTATACTGCTACACTTGCATGCCGTTTGGACTGAAGAACGCTGGAGCTACATATCAATGCCTAGTCAACCACATGTTTGACTCGCAAATCGGCCGCAACATGGACATCGACGACATGCTCATAAAAAGCCTCCGAGCAGCCAAGCACTTGTGCGACCTGGTGGAGACCTTCGCCACACTCAGAAGGTACAACATGAAACTCAACCCTGCGAAATGTGCGTTCGGGGTGCGGTCAGGAAAATTTCTAGGTTTTCTCGTTACCCACCGAGGAATCGAGGCCAACCCCGACCAGATCAGAGTAGTGTTAGGGATGGAGCGACCGAAATGGGTGAGGGACGTACTGTAACGACCCGAGAATCTGATTACCGGGAAGGCTCGATAACCCGAGACTCACACCGCCACCCACGAGTCCGAAGACTCAGAAGGGTTAGAAGGATGGTGTGGAAACTACACAAGTATCACAAATAATTACAGAATTAAACAGTTATATAAATAAGCAGGAAATGAATTAACATTTTACATGGTCCATAAATAACAATAAAATAATGACAGTAGTCTACAACTAGTACAGAGACAAGAAAGAAAAGTACAACTACACAGGGCATACCCCGGCTCTGATCTCTGGCACTAACGCTGGGCACCTGAACCGCGCTAAGCCTCAGATGAACTCCCCTGAAGTCTCGCCTCGCCTGAAACACGGTGAAAACACGCAGGGAATGAGTCTCGGAACAAGACTCAGTAGGGATCACTCGAACCCTACCTCACAAATGGAGAAATCGCTACGCTAGCAGTAAGCGAGTACCTCAAAAGGAAAACCCTGCCATCTACAAAGCACCGGTCTCACGGCACGAAAATTGACACACGTGCCACGGCGAAACAATCGGAACCCAACGGCCAACACGACAGAAACCCGAAGGTCGAAGTCGTAATGACAGACAGTTTGACACTCCCGACTCGACAGGAGTACCTCCCACTAGAAGCACAGTCGGTAGCATCCCCTGACGACTTACACCGCACCGCAGGTGAACTGCCTGACGTGGTAGTACCTACCAGAGGCACGGACACCGAACAAGTACCACAAACAAGTGACTAGCTGGGGTCACGCTCGTCAGCGTGTGTCCAACTGCCCCCAACCACGTGTGCACACACAGACCATGTGTCCTAGGTCTGGCCCTCTGACCGGTTTTCCCCCGTAGTCGGACTCTGGCTAACGACGAGGGGCCCGATGGAAACCAGTCTAAAACCATCTCTAAGGGTTGCCTCTCCACCACTCCCTGGTGGGACCACACGCGTGTAAGCAGGCTACGACTAGTGGAGTGTCACTAAAGGAGTAGACTCTCAAGTCAACGGAAAGTAATGTCACAACCGGACGGTACAAGGAACGCCCCTAGTACAAATCACCGTCGCATGGCGATACAAGCCGACAACAACATCTCCCGGCACCGCTCGGTACGATGAGAGACAAGCCGACACGACCCGTCCCCTTGATCGGTCCACCTTGGGCCGCTCAGGGATGTGCGGTCATACCGGGGCCGCACCAGGTTTAAACGGTCAGGACGTGACCGTTCTACCCCAGGTCTAAACGGGCAGATGAACGGCCACCATGAGCCCGTTCAACTGATGTGCGGCCAGCTCCTGGCAGCACGTGGGTGATGAACGGTCCGCTATTGGCCGTTCATCTCCCAACGGTAATAAACCTGAACGGTTAGGCCTTAGCCGCACTAGGGAAGAGCGGCTATGGTTTAACCGTTCAAGGGTTGTGCGGTCCAGATCTGGCCGCACACCCAGGCGACGGCACCAGACGACGTACGGCCAGCCCCAGGCCGCACGAAGGGTTGAGCGGCCAGCTCCTAGCCGCACACCCCGGTGCGCTGTATAATGGTAATCATCAACGGTCAAAAATCCAGGGTTGGGCGGTAGTTATGGGGCCGCACTTCAGGATATGCGGTCCCACAATAGACCACACAAGCCCACTGCGCGCCGATCCCAGCCACAGCTCGCCGAGTCGATAAACGGTCAGAACAGCGCTGCACAAGGGTTGTGCGGCCACTGGTTCGATCGCATGTTGCTCACCGGCGCGAAAACGGTGAACCTCACCGGAATCGCCCATTCTAACCCCAAACAAGCCCCACGAAGCGGGAAACGGTGAGAGAAGAACCCCCAAGCCCCCTAGCATGCTCCTACGCTCCCGAAACGTGGAATCGTGGCTTAAAACGATGGATCGGGCGGTCACTACCCAAAGCATGCACGACCCTTCCCGGTGCGAAATTAACCCCTCTCGACCTCGTCTCGAGCTAAAACTCACGGGGAAGGAAGACAAGAGGCTAAGGAACGTCACCCTACCTCCGGTTCGTGACGAGACGCGCTGATCCAAGCCTGAATCCATGAAGAACGGCATTAAAACCTTACCTTCCCACGCTTCCCACACTCGCCGCACGCCCGCACGATCGCCTTGTCGTCACCCACGTCCTCGCGCCGTCGCACCGCCGCCGTCTACAGCCGGAACGGAGGTCGCCGCACTCGAATGGGAGAGACAGAGAGAGTGAGAGGGCGGCCACGGTCGTGAGGGAGGAAGAATAATAAAGGAAGAAGAAGAAGGAAAAAGAAAAGAAAAAAATTAGGAATTTATAGAAAATCCAAAAATTCCAGAAAATACCAAAAAATCAAAAATTACATTTCTGAGATCCTCGGAACGCACCGATCACAACGGTACCACTCGTGCCCAGGTGAACGACCCAGTTCACCCGCAACGAGGTTCCGAAGGAATTACCGAAACCCACATCGGTAATCGGAAAACACGTACGGAAAAAGCTGCAGAACGCTTCTGGGCCTCCGAAACAACTCCGGATCGCACCGATTTGAACATGAAAGATGTCCGAAATGAAATTTCAGACACAACAGAGCCAGACACTCCAAGAAACCAGATCTGGGACCCACGAAGAAGGATCCGAAAGGTCCGAGACATTACACGTACAGTGCCTCACCGGGCGCATCGCCGCCCTGGCCCAGTTCCTATCCCAAGCCGCCGAACGGTGTCATCCCTTCTTCCGACTGATCAAACAAGCCAACCTGGCACCAGAAAAGAAGGGATGGATCGACTGGGACCAGGAGTGCGAGTAGGCGTTCGAAGAATTGAAACGCTACCTGACGACACCTCCTGTCCTCGCCAAACCCCAAAGGGGAGAGCAGCTACTTCTATACCTATCCATGACGTCCATCACCATGAGCGTTGTGCTCACGCGGGAAGAAGCAGGAGTCATGAAACCCGTCTACTATGTTAGCCAAGCACTACAAGGACCAGAGTTTCGATATTCGCGGACTGAAAAGTTTGCCCTCGCGCTGATCACAGCTGCTCGCAAGCTACGACCATACTTCCTGGCTCACCCGATCGTCGTCCTCACCGATCAGCCTCTCCGGAAAATTCTTCAAACCCCTGATGCTTCCGGAAGGCTGGTCAAGTGGGCCATCGAGTTAGGAGAATTCGACATTAAGTTCCGATCGAGAACAGTAATCAAAGCTCAAGCTCTCGCTGACTTCATCGTCGAATGCACCCTACCCGCCGAGGACGCACCCGAGCAGTCCTCGGGACCCACCTCGGAGCTATACGTAAACAGATCTTCCTGCGAGGCGGGCAGCGGCACAGGATTGGTTCTTACTCTCACCAGAAGGTTTAGAGCTACATTATACCCTGCGTTTCAACTTCCCGACCATGAACAATGTGGCCGAGTATGAGGTGCTCCTTTCTGGGCTACACATGGCAAAACACTTGGGGGCATCAAGCGTGCGAGCGTACAGCGACTCCATGCTTATTGCCAACTAGGTCCGAGGGGAGTTCGAGGCCCGCAACCCCTCCATGATGAAGTATCTAGAGAAGGCCAAGGCGGCGGCAAGCGAGTTCGCCCACTTTGAGGTGATCCACATCCCACGCGAAGAGAACGTCCGAGCAGACGCTCTCTTCCGCCTAGCATCCGCCACCGCAGTCTCTAGTTCGAGATCGGTCTTGATAGAGGAATTATCAACATCGAGCATAGACAATCTGATGCTCCAGATAAACGCCATCGACTACAAACCCTTCTGGATGGATCCTCTGCTCGACTTCCTCCTTCGGCAAAAACTCCCAAGTGACCATGCCGAGACGCGGCGCATACGGGCAAGAGCGGTCCACTTCACCATTGTGGATGGCCGGCTATATCACCGGTCCCTCTCAGCCCCTCTACTCAAGTGCCTCTTCCCCACGGAGGCCAACCAGGCCATCCAAGAAGTCCATGAAGGACTTTACGGAAGTCACGTGGGAGGGCGAGCACTTGCACGGACGTTGATCCGGCAAGGGTATTGGTGGCCCACCTTGCAGCAAGACTGTCTCGACTATGTTTGGAGATGTCCCCAATGCCAGAAATATTCTCACCTTCACCACCATCCAGCTACACAACTCCACACTCTGACGGAGCCTCGCCCATTCGCTCGGTGGGGAATTAATATACTGGGACCCTTCCCTGAAGCGCAAGGGAGCAAGAAGTTCCTCATAGTCACCATCGACTACTTCACCAAATGGGTCGAGGCTGAACCATTGGGGAAGATAACAAGCAAAGTAGCTTGGAAGTTCATGCTACGAAGCATCATTTGCTGATTTGGGATTCCAAGGGTTCTCACAACCGACAATGGTAGATAGTTCGCGAGCACTGCCTTTCAAGAAAAGTGTTCGGAGTTGGGCATCTGGAACCACTACACCTCGGTGGGGAACCCCCAAGCCAATGGGTTGGTGGAAAACACCAGCCGAACTCTCCTCCATGACATCAAGACCCGCCTGGACCAAGCAGGTGACTCATGGATCGACTCGATCCTTAGCATTCTATGGGCCCACTAGACCACCGCCAGAACCACCACCGGAGAGACACCTTTTTTCATCTCGCCTACGGGGCTGAGGCAGTGGTCCCGGTGGAGATATCCAACCCCTCGCTACTAGCGGGACACTTTGATGAAGCCAGGAACAACCAAGCAATGCGAGAGAACCTGGACCTGCTCGAAGAAGGAAGAGCCAATGCCTAGGTAAAACTCGTGACATATCAGCAGAAACTGGCTCAATACTACAACGCCCGAGTTAAGGAGCGACACTTCTTCCCCGGTGATCTAGTCCTACGGCGAGCAAGCGTGGCTGACCCACGAGGAGCCGCAGGAAACCTCGCACCAAATTGGGAAGGCCCATACAGAGTAGTGGAAACACTCGGTAAAGGAGCGTATAGGCTAGTGACGCTGGGGGGGGAGAGGTACCCCGGACATGGAACTCCGTCAACCTTAGGAAATACTTCCAGTGAATCGTCACTAGCCAGACTCCACTAAAGTAAGTTACCTACGAATAACAAAAGGTAACCTAAGGGTTCCCTAGAGGCGAGCACTGCTCCCCGTGAAAATGAAGAGGTAACCTAAGGGTTTCCCTAGAGGCGAGCACTGCTCCCCGTGAAAATGAAGAGGTAACCTAAGGGTTTCCTAGAGGCGAGCACCGCTCCCCCTTGAAAATGAAAGGTAACCTAAGGGTTTCCCTAGAGGCGAGCACTGCTCCTCGTGAAAATGAAGAGGTAACCTAAGGGTTCCCTGGAGGCGAGCACCGCTCCCCTTGAAAACCAAAGGTAACCTAAGGGTTTCCATGGAGGACGCGAACACTGCGGAACCCGAGCACGAAGAGCTGCCCAGAAAGCACGCAGAAGTACTCCAGTAAAAGGTACACAACAACATTGACTCAGAATAAAGAATTTATATTTATTTAGTCAAAATACAAGCTGCCAAAAATCGATAAAAAACCCACACATGGGCCAAATACAAGTACGTGGAGAGACAAAACGTGCTCGGCCATGGTGATGTACGACTTCAATGACTCACTTCCCAGGCACTGTCCTCTGCCAACGATCATGCTGAGTCTCTGAGTAGACACCCAGCACCCATTTTTCTTCTATGGAAGGGGGCCGACGGAGAAGCCTCCTATGCCAGAGAAGAGGGACAAAGCCCCCAGACCAGCAAAGGGCTTCACTGGTAGAAGACCTGCACCAAGAAAACTAGGCCGGCTGCTCCAGTAATCCTTGCTCGGACAGGGGACAGTGGAGCAACGAGGCCCACCCGTTACAGGGAACAAGCAGGCCTACACAAGCCAACGAGGGGCAACAGTACCACGAGGCCAACACATTAGGAAGGCCACCCTGGCGTACTGGCCATGCCTTTAAACTGACGAGACCACCACCGTCGTCCAGTCGCATGGCCTTGTCTGCAAAGTGGAAGAAGGGAAAACAGCTCCCACCCTTCCTTATGCTCCTTCCTACCGGGGGATAGGAAGATGTTCTAGCAATGGAGAGCATCTCTCCAAGCACCTGCAAAAAGCAAACAACGGTTACATACCGCAAGGACAAGCGACAGGATCTCACTGGGAGACAGAAAAACTGCAATACCCAGAGAAATCTAGTCCCTCCAGGGACGGAACTTATCCGGCTCAAGAAGCAGGACCCCCCTGTCGGCATATAAGCGGTTAACCTCCTCCAAGGCCTCCCGCCAGCCGTCCAGGTACCCGAGCCTGTACTGCTCAGAGGCCGGGCCACCCTCTCTAGGCGTAGGCCACGGCCGCCATTATGCCAGCGCTGGGTTTCTTCGGAAGACCAAAGGTTGACGACGAGCCTGCAGATGTTCATCACCCGACGAAGTACCAGACTCCCCCGATGACATCCTCTAAGAAGGCTACCTCCAAGGGTTCACTCATGCATGGCGGACTACCATAAAGGCCACCATTTATAGGGGAAGTGAAGTCCCCAGAGGTAAGAGGACTCCTACCGCCTCAATCAAATCTGCAAAAATCGAAGCGATGGATCCCAAAAGTCGCGCCCGTTCGCAGTTACCTCGAGGACGCCATTTCGTATCTCCAGAAGATCTCATAACAACCTAGAAGGGAGTAAGTACACGAGAGAAACTTCGAGACTTGCGAAATAAAGGAAGCTTTTTTAATTCCAAAATGCAAGAGTTTACAGAAAAGAGGATTGCCACCTAGGCAGGAACAGAGGAAGGTAGAAAAGAAACAAGCAGGGGCACCCTTCTAAAGGTGCACCCCGGATACATCGTCACGTGCCCAGTCTCAACGGGCTCACGTGCGTTTACAACTCCAGCAGGAGGCGACTCCTCGTCCAGGTCTACCACTTGGTCCCCAGCCACCGAGACATCGGCAGGTGCTCGCTCACCCGCGTTTGGCACCGACCTCCCAGCGCCCGCCTCTACGGAGTTAGGCTCCCCCTCTCCGTCCTCGGCATCTGAGCCGTAAGGAGTTAATGAGGGGGGATGTCCGGGGCCGCGAGGCCAAGATTCTCCACTGTGGCCTTCACCGCAGCACGCCAACCCTCTCGGAAGCCACGGTCATGGGCTGGCCCGTAGAACTCCAAGGCCGCCTCCGTCAGCTCGTCCCAGTAAGCCAAGGAGGAGCGGAAGTTCTCCATAGCTTCCTTGTCGGCCGAGGACATGGACATACGCAGCCTGGCAAGCTCTGCCTCGACCTCCTGGGCACGGGCCTCCATGGTTCGGACCTCCGCCTCCAACTTGGCTGCTCGCTCCCCGGCCGCATCAGCCGACGCCCGAAAGGAGTCCCGATCGCACTCCATGCCGGCGAGGGTCAACCCTAGTTGGGCCAACTGCTCTTCGAGCCCGACATTATCAGCTTCAGACTCCTTCACACGCCCTTTGGCTTCCGACTGAAGGGCCCGGCTGGCCTCTAGTTCACGGACGACATCGATGAAACGGTGCCTCCACAGCCTAAGGGCACTGACAACCAAATACGCGCTCCTCGCGGCGATGGCCGTCAACTAGTTTGCAGTCTCGGGACCAAGCTCCCCAACGTGCTCGTGCCAGTGAGCACTCTGCACCATGAGGTCAACGATAGTCGCGACCCCAGGCAGCCCTACCGTCAAATCCTCGGGCTGTGAGGACTGACCACGCGAGGGGACCCTCGGCGGGGGAAGAGAACCAACTTCGGTAGCAGTGGGAGCTTTGCCCTTTTCGCACCCCCGCCCTCTGGAGGTGGGCGCCAGAGCAGTAATTGCCAGCACTTGAGACGACGGTGGAGGAACACTGGGGGGAGGCACCTCAGAGGAAGGTGGGACACAACTTTTGGCCGGGGTCGGATCTCTCCCTCTCTTCATCGGTCGACGATGACTGTCCATCTCCGCCAGCTAGTCATCAGTCAGAGGGATTCGACTACCGCCAGCCATGGCGAACTCTTCATCGGATGCGCTAAGGGTGGCTTCAGAAGAACTCCGTCGAAGACTAGGCCCTCCACTGGCCACGGATGCTTCAGGCGAGCGGATTAGAGGAATACCAACTGGGGTCGGATACTACAACCTTCCCAGGGCAAACGCAACCTGGGGCTGGGGGCAATGACCGACACCTAACCTGCTCCCGCAGTGACGTGATCTACGGGACGAGGAGTAAACCATGGCAACTGGACGGTCTCGTAGGTCCAACCCTACGTTTCCACCACCCCTGAAAGCAAAACAAGGCTGGTCAAGCACTAGTCACTACCGACGCGGCCCTATAGAAGGAGAAAGCTAGTACCCTGCGGTAACGAGGGACACAACCCCAGCTCCCGAAGTAGTGCCGGGGTCAGAATGAAGTCTACGTCGGAAAGAGGATACCAGAGAATAGCCTTCAACTTCCGACGATCCTCGGCACTGAGAGAAGGCTTCGAATCACACCAAGTGTGATCAAAACCGCTCCGCATCCAACTATCGGAGGCTTATGCCCAGTCTTTCGACTTGACAAGGTACATGTACCACTCTGCCCAGCCTTTGTGGTTGGACGTGGTACGGGAGACCGTGATGAAATGCTGGTGGGTGCGAGCCTTGAAATAGGTGAAGTAGGTATCGGACGGGCAACTCTAGAGGAGAAAGAAGTGCCAAAATAGATCGACACTTGGCTCCACCGATGCTCTATGGCACGCATAGACAAATCCACAGAGGATGCTGTAAGAATTTATGGTTATTCCTCCAGGATGCCACCCATAGTGATGGAGGACATATGCGATGAAGGGATGGACTGGAACACGGAAGCCCGCCTGAAAGGAGGCCACCGGGACCATGATCCAGCTAGAAGGGTGACTCATTATGTCATCTCCCACAGAGGGAAAGATGATGTCGTACTCAGGGGGAATCTGGAAGGCTTCCCGCAGCCAATGGATCACCCTATAGGCCACTAACGATGGAGAACTGGATCGACCAGCACCCGCACCTGAAGTGCTCGGTGGACCACCGCGGCTAGGAGCCGCCTCCTCCGAAGAGGAAAAATTGACGCTGAGGACTCTCCTACACGGAGGCATCGCCACAGAAGATGAAAAATATAGGGAAAGAAGGATCCTCACCAGGCAAAGGGAGAAAGACGCCTACAATGAAGTGCGACAGCCAGCAAGTCGTGGGTACAGTGTGCGAGAGACCTCGCTGTAGTTCTTATAACCGCCCATTATGGATCGATGTTATCCCCTGAAGGGCAGGTGAAAGGACGCCGGCTGCTACGGAGGTACGGCTACCTATGCCAGATGACCATTCTGAGCCCACGCCCCCAGAACGAGACAAGACTCGGAATCATTATTACCAACGTGGCTTCTGCCAGTGCCAGAGGCACCTTGCGCGCCAAGTAGGTTCTCAAAGCCACTAAACTCCCGTCGTATGAGGAAATCATCTTCGGATATTGCACTCCAGAAGAACCCTCTCTTGGACTACTCTCAACCCTCTGCAGAGTGCTCGGCGACTGAGAGTAGGGGGAAAGTGAGGAGGGTAAATCCAGTTTGGCCCATATCTGGCCCAGTAACGACCGGCCCATGCCAAGGGAGCTCTCGATGAGCGCACAAACTGACATATATGGCCTGACAAGGCACGGCCCAATCCGGCCCGACATTGGATTCTACAGTAAGAGGAAGCGTGGTCCTCGTCGGAGAACACTCCGATTACCGACCGTTGCCCCCACGACGTCGGTCTTGACGCCATAACGGGCGAGCATGCACCACGAGTGCCGTAAGATTTACCCAGGGACCGGCCGGCGCCGAGGCTATCGCCCCCCAACGGGAAACTCTCGCCAATATAGCGGAGAAACATTACTCTACTAAGCGGACCCTTCCCTCTCACGGGATGAGGTCCCTCGCTCCAGGACAACCCATATAAAAGGGACATCGACAGAAGATAAGAGACATGGTAGATTCCTCTACTAAACCCCATGCTACTACGCAAGAGAAGAGACGCGATGGATACTTCTGCCACAAGAGCTTCCTACTGAGAATAGAACAATCTGACGCACCACGACTGCAAAGAGACTATCTGCTACACCCAGAGAGAATCCACTTGCTGTACGGCCTTACCACCCAGCGAGCACTCTCTGAGTACCCACTGGGAGTGGCGAGCACTCATGCAGAGGATCTACGCGCCTCTCGGATCGTCTACTATGGCCTCTACTTCTCTCTCACTTCGCTCTTCTCTATTGCTCATTGATCCCTTGCTGACTTAAGCATCGGAGGGTTGTCCCCTAGGGTAACACCCGGGACTCCTTCTGACGCCTCTTTGGTTTCTTGGTATTTGCAAGCCTCCACGGGCGCGAGACGACTTCCCCAACAAATAAATAGATAAGGTGGTGTGTGGCCTAGGAACCATTTTCCTGTCGCTACAGTAATCATATATGTGTACCCTATCTATTACACTACGTTAAAAAAAATGATATTATAAAAATAGTGCCCCTTCCGTATAGTAACACACACACACACACACACACACACACACACACACACACACACACACACACACACACACACACACACACACACACACACACACAGAGAGAGAGAGAGACAGAGAGAGAGAGAGAGAGAGAGAGATATATATATATACATATATATAATGTAATTATGCATTAGTTTAAGAACCGAAATACCCTCCCTCCTGCATAGAATTGAATGGCGTCCACCCAACTCCACCGCCCTCACCCCACCACGCACACACATGACATGACACACCCACCCCCCTTGATGAGGGACATGCTGACCATTAAAAAAAATAAAATTATCTTTCTTACAAGTTTATTTTTAAAATCGTTCTTCTTATTTTTTCTATTATTTTTAATAACCTCATTGTATAGTAATACTTGCAAAAATAACCCTCACGTCACCTGCGGTTGGCGTTCCGTTAAAAAACGATCACATTTAACATTTATTAACATTTAACCAAATTTGAAAAAGGATTAAAAAAGCATTCTCTCTCTCTCTGTAGCAACCCTGATAAAAACAAGATTTTTAAATAAATTAAATTAAAATAAAAGATAAGTAAATAGATGACAAAGAGTCTAAATAGGTAAATCATTAATCAAGAAGAAATAACGCCTTTTTATCAAGGCGCTGCTTCAAAAGGAAACGCCTCTGGATAAGGCGTTAATTTAAAAGGGACGCCTAGACAATAGGGCGTCAAATTTCAAACGACGGGAAAAATAAAAATTAAGGAAAAGAAATGAAATGCCCTCTACATGGGCGCGTTTACATAAGTAACGACGCTAGACAAGGCGTCAATTTAAATTCGACGCCCTCACTTAAGACGTTAATTCAGTTCGAGTTTCGTTCGACCCAGGAGTTTATCCAGGGCAAGTTCTGGATAACTACGTCGAAGGTGGAATACGGTAAGGACTCTATCATAGAAGTATTACTTCCAATATAACTCTAACCTAGGATCCCCAAAATCCTATAAATATACTCCCTAATCAAGCCCTGATAGCTATTTTGGCGTTCGTCTGCTGCTGCCGTGCACGAAGAACAGGTAGTGTTCTTCTTTTCCTTCAGTCACGGTTTAAGGAAGATAATGATCGTTCGTCTTTCCTTCTTCCTCTGCAGGTTGCCTGCAACGTGAAGAAACTCTCATATAGTTGAAGGACGAGAAGTTCTTCATCTTGTTTTCTTCTTCCGGCGATCAGGAAACTCTGTTACAAACAGAGTATCATCTCTTCACATCTTTTACGTATCTTCCTCTAAACCAGGTAGGTTTTCTCAAGAACGTAGCCCAAACCAACTCCAGTTGCTAGTAATACTTTCTGTCATACATGCATATAGTTTGATTATGGTTTCAGATATTTTTCCATGTAATTTTAAAAAGAAACGCCCTTGACAAGGACGCTAATTTAAATAAGCGACCCACACTAGGGCGCTAATTATTATTTTGACGCCATGCCCATAAGTCGTCAATTACATGTAATTAACAAATACCCACGTATAAAAATTTAATATCTATGTAACCATGAACCTAATATATTGCATGAGTATACCTGTGAAATCCTGCTATTTTTCCTGTCATGATCATGTACTCTCTTTCCTAAAATTTTATTATATAAAATTGGTAAATTCTTGAATTCACGACCTTGTCTAGGTCGTCTATTATTGAACTGACGCCCCAGACCAGGGCGCTAGTTGACAAGTAACGCCCCTGTCCAGGGCGCGTTTTTGTAAAAATTCCACAATATTGATTTTCTGCAAAATAGAAATATTGAAGGGACGACTAATATATACGTCGTCAAATTGTGAATAAACGCCCCTGAGTAAGGCGTTAATTGGATAATTAATGACTTAGCTTAAGTCGCTATTTTCTGTATTACTGTTTTACACTGATTACTGTCACCGAAGGGTTTTTATATATATATATATATATGTAATCGGCACTATATTCCGTTCCGTGAGTATAGTCCCACGTTTCATGATGATTTATCGTTTACCCACTAATTCTCATTGACATACAATCTCTCCATTGGACATTCCGTTCCTTTGGACTAGCGAGTTAGTCATAGAGACCTCCGTAAGACTCCTCGAGCCTTAGATTCCCTCAAGGCCGATTGAGCTGGTTGTACCTTAAAAACCCATTACACTATTTTGCCATGTCACTCTATAGAAACATGGTATACCGGCCCTCATGTTATGCAAAGTGTGTATCATGAGAATTTTCTTAATGGGATGAGGTTATCATGCCCTTAGATGCGGTTCTTGTATACCCCAATTCTATATTCAACATGATGTTCTTGTGGACCTCAATTCTATATTAAGAATGAGGACGTCTTGCCATTGATGTGCTGTTCATGTGGACCTCAATTCTATATAAAGAGTGTCCATACTTATTGATCTTGGTACCCAAGTTAGGGAACCAATTCCACCTAGTTTTATCAATAATCGTGATTGTACTGTTATTATCGTCATTCTATGTCAAGTGTCATATTTTTGGACTCTATTCTTTCAAAGTCTAACCTACATGTCTATAAGCTTTATCCTTGAAATTCCATATTGGCTATATACGAAAGTGGATGTTAAAATACATGATTAATGCCTGCGCATATAGGGCCCGATCTGGTCCTGGGAGGAGCACCCGAAAGTACTTGTGCCCATAAGAGTTGATTGATCACGGTATTGGCATTATACCGAAGTGCATGACTAGTTTGATTGAACATTCCACAAATCTTGTACTTGTACTTGACTTGATATTACATGACTTGCGTGGCCCGAGGAAGGGTAATTGTATACTTGCTTGACTTGAAACAAAATAGCCAAATTCCAACATGACATGATGAATACACTTGC
Organism: Amorphophallus konjac; assembly: GCA_022559845.1. Classification (NCBI taxonomy): domain Eukaryota; kingdom Viridiplantae; phylum Streptophyta; class Magnoliopsida; order Alismatales; family Araceae; genus Amorphophallus; species Amorphophallus konjac. Next base: position 177,169,149 of record CM040118.1, on the reverse strand, counting down.
TTGAATATCTTGATATCTTTTGATATAAGTTCTTGAAAGTTCATGACTAGTTCTCGTCGCTATCTTATTGTTATACACTCTCTCTATCTTGTCGTTTTATGCGAGCATGTATAGCTATAGTGTATTCATGAAAGATGTAATCACTTGAACCCTTGCTAGTTCTTGAGATATAATTTCCTACTGAGCGTTCGCTCACTTAGTGTTTTCCCTACTTTTCAGGTAAGTCCGACGATGAGGGAACTCAAACGGATGGGGAAAATCAAGAGTGAAAGAGATAGAGCTTCTTCCGTGTTATCAAGTCTTTTTCATATTTTCTTGAGTCAACTTTGTATTTTTCCCTTTATTTTCGTTAGTACTCCAAAGGTTTGTAATAGACATATTCTTATGAAGGAATAAAGGATTGGGTTATCTTTACTTTTGCGCATCTCTGGTTTTGGTGTCGAATACACTAATACTCTAATTGACATGATTGATATAAACTCGTCATGCGTCTCCGGGTATCTTCCGCTCTCGGGGCGTGACAGTTTTTGTGGTATCAGAGCCTAGGGTATTCAATTCCTAGGAAAACCCAAGTCCAAGGATAGGTTTAACCTTTAACCGGTGAGATTGGGTAGAACCAAGGGTTGAGTTAACATAAAAACTTAAAAGCCCTTAACGCGAGTATATACTAATATAGTTATTGTAATCGTAGGATAATGGCTGCCGAACGTGCTCAGTGGCGCAACATGCAGCGTACACTCCAAGGCATGACCCAAGTGCTGCAACAAGTAGCATAGGGAGGTGCACAACGAGCCGGAAGTCTCCACCAAGTCTTCAAGAACATGAACCCTCCCAAATTCATGATTTCTACTGATCCGGATGACGCAGAGCACTGGATCAGGGAGACGGAGCGTATATTCCGTGTTATGCAATGCACGGATCAAGATAAAGTCTTATTAGCTACTTTCCAACTAGAAAGGGATGCCCGATGCTGGTGGGAGTCAGTCGAAGCTACTATAAATCAAGACCAAATTACTTGGGAAGAATTTGTTGAACATTTCAACAATAAATATTTTTCAGACCGAGTCCAAGAAAAGAAAGCTACCGAATTTGCCGCACTCAAGCAACGGTTATTATCGGTGGCGGAGTACGAGGCACAATTCTCTAGATTGTCTCGGTATGCTAAGCACTTAGTTAGCACCGAGAAGATGAAAGCTAGGAGGTTCCTTAATGGGCTCAGGCCCCAATATATCACCCAGTTGGCACCAATGGATATTCAGTTCTACTCAGAGATAGTACGCCGAGCTCAATTGTTAGAAGATGCCACGGAGCTATCAGATAGAATCCGTGGGAAGGATAAGAAGGAACAAGTTACAAGTTCGGGTTCCTTTAAACCCAACTTCAAGAAGAGGCCTAGCACTGGAGGTACTTCTTCTCAAGACCAAAAATTTAAGAAGACCAAGCCCTTCTCTATCACTACTACACCTTCGAATATAATATGCAAGCATTGTGACAAGGCTGGTCATAAAGCCGAAGAGTGCTGGAGGAAACTTGGAGCATGTCTCCGTTGTGGGAGCCGTGAGCATCGGATTCCTGATTGCCCATTACTTAATGATCAAATCGGTGACGGAAGGCGCCCGGTAACCAAGAACGCTCGTCTTCACACAATTAAGGAGACCGAAGAAGAAGAAGGCGGACTAGTAGAAGGTACACTGAAAGTTTGTTCCAAGTATGCACATGTCTTATTTGATACGGGTGCATCACATTCTTTTATTTCCAAGAAGTTTGCTAACCCACTACCTATGGAACCAGAATGGATGAAAATAATTTTATCTACTCCTCTCGGAAACGAAATCGATATTACTCACCATTATCAAAACTGTGAAGTCTTGGTAAAAGGAAGAAATCTTCCTATCGATCTCATATGTTTAGATCTAAAGGAGTATGATGTCATACTGGGAGCGGATTGGTTATCCAAGTACCAGGCAACAGTCGATTGCCATAACAGCAAAGTTACCTTCAGAAACTTTCCAGAACTAGTCTATTCTAGCCCCAAGAGTCGGAGCGAGTCACCTCTTATTTCGGCTCTCCGAGCGAGCAAGCTAATAAGGAAAGGATGTGTATCTTTCCTTGCATTTGTCACGATTAAGAAGGCTCAGGAAACTAAGATAGAAGATATCCCAGTTGTGCAAGAATTTCTGGATGTGTTTCCGGAAGATCTGTCTGGATTACCCCCACAAAGAGAAGTGGCCTTCACCATCGACTTAGTCCCTGGTACTGGTCCAGTTTCTAAGGCACCTTATAGAATGTCCCCTGCCGAAATCAAGGAGTTAAAGGAGCAATTGATGGAACTTCTTAAGAAAGGATTCATTAGACCGAGTACTTCCCCGTGGGGAGCGCCTGTATTATTTGTAAAGAAGAAGGATGGATCCATGAGACTATGCATCGACTATCGACAGTTGAATCATCTCACTATCAAGAACAAGTATCCACTGCCGAGAATCGATGAGTTATTTGATCAAATATTTGGATCCAAGTACTTTTCCAAGATTGATCTCAGGTCAGGATATCACCAACTAAGGATCAATGATGAAGACATTCATAAGACTGCATTCAGAAGCAGGTATGGCCATTATGAGTTTGTTGTTATGCCTTTTGGACTAACGAATGCCCCTGCTGCCTTTATGCAGTTAATGAATAGTATATTCAGGCCTTATTTGGATCAATTCGTGGTGGTCTTTATTGATGATATATTAATTTATTCCAAGACTAAGGAAGAGCATGAGGAGCAATTGAGGATTGCATTACAAATATTGAGGACAAACCAATTATATGCAAAACTCAGCAAGTGTGAATTCTGGCTTGAGGAAGTGACTTTTCTCGGACATGTTATATCAAAGGATGGCTTATCAGTAGATCCATCAAAAGTTGAAGCTGTAAGAAATTGGGAAAGACCGACCAATGCTAGCGAGATCCGAAGTTTCTTAGGTCTTGCTGGCTATTACAGGCGATTCATCAAAGATTTCTCTAAGATCGCCGTACCACTTACAAGGTTAACTCGCAAGGAGATCCGTTATGAATGGAGTAAGGAATGTGAAAGAAGCTTCCAAACTCTCAAGGATCATCTTACTACAGCTCCTGTCTTAGCGTTACCAGTGGAAGGAGAGAAATTCGAGGTATACACTAATGCTTCTGGCATTGGCCTCGGATGTGTTCTAATGCAACAAGGAAAGGTTATAGCTTACTCTTCTCGTTAATTAAAGAAGAATGAAGAGAACTATCCCGTCCATGACTTAGAATTAGCCGCGGTAGTATTTGCACTAAAGATCTGGAGACATTATCTATATGGAGTGCAGTTTACTATATACTCCGATCACAAGAGTCTCAAGTATCTTTTCTCTCAAAAGGAACTAAATATGAGGTAAAGGCGTTGGCTAGAATATCTCAAGGACTTCGACTTCAATATACAATATCATCCCGGAAAGGGTAACCAGGTAGCAGATGCCCTCAGTCGAAAGCCGAGAGCACTGTTAGCCAATTGTATGCTTCAAGAATGGAAATTACTGAAGCAATTCTCTGAACTCAATATAAGCATAGACACAGACTTTCAATGTGTCACATTATCTCATATAAGCATTCGTCCAGACCTATTAACTGAAACACAAGCACTTCAGGATGATGACCCAATATTAGTGGAAATCAAGGGCAGATTGGAAGGGCAATCTGATTTCCAAATAACTTGTGAAGGAAGATTAATGTTCAGGAATAGAACTTGCATACCGGATTGTCCCGAGTTAAAGAAGAAGATCTTAGATGAAGCTCATAGATCAAGGTACACAATTCATCCAGGATCAACCAAAATGTACCAAGATGTGAAGAGGAATTTTTGGTGGCCCAACATGAAAAGGGAAATAGCGGACTACGTGTCGCGCTGTCTCACATGCCAACAGGTCAAGGCGGAACACCAAAAGCCTGCTGGAAAATTACATCCTCTAGATATTCCCAAATGGAAGTGGGAGAATATTAGTATGGATTTCATCATGGGTCTATCTAAATCAAAAGGAGGACATGATGGAATATGGGTTATTATTGACCGATTGACTAAATCGGCGCATTTCTTGCCAATAAAGAGCCGATGGTCAGTTGATGTGTTGGCGGCATTATACATCAAGAACATAGTCAGATTACATGGTATTCCTGTTTCAATCGTGTCTGACAGAGATCCCCGTTTTACTTCTCACTTTTAGAAAGGACTACAACATTCGTTGGGAACAAGGCTTAACTTTAGTACAGCTTTTCATCCTCAAACGGATGGTCAGACTGAGAGAACTAACCAGGTGGTTGAAGATATGCTCAGAGCTTGCATCATTGATTTCGATGGAAGCTGGCATGATCACTTGCCGTTGGTGGAATTTGCATACAATAATAGCTACCAGGCAAGTATACAAATGGCACCTTTCGAAGCCTTATACGGAAGGAGTTGCCGATCACCCTTATGCTGGGACGAAGTTGGAGAAAAACAACTATTAGGTCCAGACATGGTAAGGGATACCACTGAGAAGATACAATTTATTAGAGAAAGACTGCGAGTTGCTCAGTCTAGGCAAAAGGCTTATGCCGACACGAGAAGGAGAGATCTTAAATTCCAAGTTGGAGATCATGTATTTCTCAAGATATCGCCTGGACGTGGCATACGGAGATTTGGTGTTAAGGGTAAGCTTACACCAAGATTCATCGGACCCTTTGAGATACTGGAACGAGTTGGCGAGGTTGCTTATCGCATCGCATTGCCTCCTCAATTGTCTGATGTACATAATGTATTCCACATATCTATGTTGAAGAAGTATGTGCACGATCCAACACATATTATTGAACATGGAGACTTAGTTATCCAGAAGGATCTCATATATGAACAGAAGCCCATATGGATACTAGATCGTGAAGTCCGTACTCTAAGGAATAAGGTTATTCCCATGCTAAAAGTACAATGGAATAAGAGTTCCGATCATGAAGCTACATGGGAGACCGAGGAATCCATGAGGAAGCGATTTCCAGAATTATTTTAAGGTATATACTCTACGCTCTCCACTTATATATATACATACTATTGAATTTGGGGACCAAATTCCTTTAAGTGGGGGAGGGTGTAGCAACCCTGATAAAAATAAGATTTTTAAATAAATTAAATTAAAATAAAAGATAAGTAAATAGATGACAAAGAGTCTAAATGGGTAAATCATTAATCAAGAAAAAATAACGCCTTTTTATCAAGGCGCTGCTTCAAAAGGAAACGCCTCTGGATAAGGCGTTAATTTAAAAGGGACGCCTAGACAATAGGGCGTCAAATTTCAAACGACGGGAAAAATAAAAATTAAGGAAAAGAAATGAAACGCCCTCTACATGGGCGCGTTTACATAAGTAACGACGCTAGACAAGGCGTCAATTTAAATTCGACGCCCTTACTTAAGACGTTAATTCAGTTCGAGTTTCGTTCGACCCAGGAGTTTATCCAGGGCAAGTTCTGGATAACTACGTCGAAGGTGGAATACGGTAAGGACTCTATCATGGAAGTATTACTTCCAATATAACACTAACCCTATTAGGATCCCCAAAATCCTATAAATATACTCCCTAATCAAGCCCTGATCGCTATTTTGGCGTTCGTCTGCTGCTGCCGTGCACGAAGAACAGGTAGTGTTCTTCTTTTCCTTCAGTCACGGTTTATGGAAGATAATGATCGTTCGTCTTTCCTTCTTCCTCTGCAGGTTGCCTGCAACGTGAAGAAACTCTCATATAGTTGAAGGACGAGAAGTTCTTCATCTTGTTTTCTTCTTCCGGCGATCAGGAAACTCTGTTGCAAACAAAGTATCATCTCTTCACATCTTTTACGTATCTTCCTCTAAACCAGGTAGGTTTTCTCAAGAACGTAGCCCAAACCAACTCCAGTTGCTAGTAATACTTTCTGTCATACATGCATATAGTTTGATTATGGTTTCAGATGTTTTTCCATGTAATTTTAAAAAGAAACGCCCATGACAAGGACGCTAATTTAAATAAGCGACCCACACTAGGGCGCTAATTATTATTTTGACGCCATGCCCATAAGTCGTCAATTACATGTAATTAACAAATACCCATGTATAAAAATTTAATATCTATGTAACCATGAACCTAATATATTGCATGAGTATACCTGTGAAATCCTGCTATTTTTCCTGTCATGATCATGTACCCTCTTTCCTGAAATTTTATTATATAAAAATTGGTAAATTCTTGAATTCACGACCTTGTCTAGGTCATCTATTATTGAACTGACGCCCCAGACCAGGGCGCTAGTTGACAAGTAACGCCCCTGTCCAAGGCGCGTTTTTGTAAAAATTCCAGAATATTGATTTTCTGCAAAATAGAAATATTGAAGGGACGACTAATATATACGTCGTCAAATTATGAATAAACGCCCCTGAGTAAGGCGTTAATTGGATAATTAATGACTTAGCTTAAGTCGCTATTTTCTGTATTACTGTTTTACACTGATTACTGTCACCGAAGGGTTTTATATATATATATATATATATGTAATCGGCACTATATTCCGTTCCGTGAGTATAGTCCCACGTTTCATGATGATTTATCGTTTACCCACTAATTCTCATTAACATACAATCTCTCCATTGGACATTCCGTTCCTTTGGACTAGCGAGTTAGTCATAGAGACCTCCGTAAGACTCCTCGAGCCTTGGATTCCCTCAAGGCCGATTGAGCTGGTTGTACCTTAAAAACCCATTACACTATTTTGCCATGTCACTCTATAGAAACATGGTATACCGGCCCTCATGTTATGCAAAGTGTGTATCATGAGAATTTTCTTAATGGGATGAGGTTATCATGCCCTTTGATGTGGTTCTTGTATACCCCAATTCTATATTCAACATGATGTTCTTGTGGACCTCAATTCTATATTAAGAATGAGGACGTCTTGCCATTGATGTGCTGTTCATGTGGACCTCAATTCTATATAAAGAGTGTCCATACTTATTGATCTTGGTACCCAAGTTAGGGAACCAATTCCACCTAGTTTTATCAATAATCGTGATTGCACCGTTATTATCGTCATTCTATGTCAAGTGTCATATTTTTGGACTCTATTCTTTCAAAGTCTAACCTACATGTCTATAAGCTTTATCCTTGAAATTCCATATTGGCTATATACGAAAGTGGATGTTAAAATACATGATTAATGCATGCGCATATAGAGCCCGATCTGGTCCTGGGAGGAGCACCCGAAAGTACTTGTGTCCATGGGAGTTGATTGATCACGGTATTGGCATTATACCGAAGTGCATGACTAGCTTGATTGAACATTCCACAAATCTTGTACTTGTACTTGACTTGATATTACATGACTTGCGTGGCCCGAGGAAGGGTAATTGTATACTTGCTTGACTTGAAACAAAATAGCCAAATTCCAACATGACATGATGAATTGTTATACACTCTCTCTATCTTGTCGTTTTATGCGAGCATGTATAGCTATAGTGCATTCATGAAAGATGTAATCACTTGAACCCTTGCTAGTTCTTGAGATATAATTTCTTACTGAGCGTTCGCTCACTTAGTGTTTTCCCTACTTTTCAGGTAAGTCCGACGATGAGGGAACTCAAACGGATGGGGAAAATCAAGAGTGAAAGAGATAGAGCTTCTTCCGTGTTATCAAGTCTTTTTCATATTTTCTTGAGTCAACTTTATATTTTTCCCTTTATTTTCGTTAGTACTCCAAAGGTTTGTAATAGACATATTCTTATGAAGGAATAAAGGATTGGGTTATCTTTACTTTTGCGCATCTCTGATTTTGGTGTCGAATACACTAATACTCTGATTGACATGATTGATATAAACTCGTCACGCGTCTCCGGGTATCTTCCGCTCTCGGGACGTGACACTCTCTCACTCACTCTTTCTACGAGAGTATTTTTATCTAAAATTTTAATTTTACTGACGGAAATAAAATATTCTTTTACGTCATCTTGAACGTAGGTTATTATAGGGATATTTTTGGCACTATATTGATCTAATAAGATTATTATAAATAATATGAAATTTGTTGAATGTGTAATGAGTTTTTATTATTTTTATTCTTAAAAAATATGTCGACCTTAGGGCTCCTAGGGCACACATCTATGCGAGGTACATCGTGATTGGATGGCTCAAAATATATAAAAATAAAGATCGTACGCTTTTAATGAGAAGAAAATTGACGTTTATTTATTTATTGAGAAAATTAACTATATGTTCCCAATATTTTTAAGAATTATCTCTGTACCTTTATTTTTATCATATTTATCCCAATATCAGTCAAATCTGTATGACGACCGTTCCATGTCCCTGTAGTCAACTATTTGTCACGGTCACGAACTCATGGTCTTCTACATCTCTCTCTCTCTCTCTCTCTCTCTCTCTCTCTCTCTCTCTCTCTCTCTCTCTCTCTCTCTCTCTCTCTCTCTCTCTCTCTCTCATGGGAAAGACAATGGGTTTTGGGAGGTGGCCAAGGAGTGCAGGGGGTGATCGGAGGTGATGCAGGATGGAAACGGTTCACCCCATCAAAATTGTTTGAACTCCGGTGGACATTTTATCAAACATATAACATGCTCCAAATCTATGCTTTCTAACTCAAAACAACATAATTATATGCAACAAATCTCAGATGACCTGTGCCTGGAGCGTGAAAGGAGACTGTTTGATCACAGCAGAAATTAAATCTCTAATGGGCCATAGGTGAACAATAATTAGGTATTGTTCACACAGTAATTACACAGACTACTAGTTGTTCTCGTCAGATCAATTTGAGGCAGAAAGGTGTTGCATAGTGATAAATCCAATCTCAAAAGATATTATGATGGCATCAAATCGAAGGATCAGTAATGTTCAGAACCTTCGATAACATTTGCAAAGTGAACGTGAATTGGGTTATATCCGGCTTCTGAAAGATCACCTTTGCTCAGAACATGTCAATCCTGTTAGCAACATCATTAAAACTCTAGTTTAAGTCATGTCACAGTAAATATCCACAGGCAAGAGAATAGAACCCCCTTTGCTCAGAACATGCGAGACACACTAATAAACTAGAAGATTCTGACTTAAATCCACTAGGGACCAATAGAAAGAAGATAGCCAGGAGATCTACTGTGACAGCCCAGGAGATCTACTATGATAGCCCAGGAGATCCGGATACTGATAACTCGATATCATCGATTTATCGATACCAAGAGCTCGGGGACGCCACCCAAGAGGTTGATGAGACCTCGTAAGGGTTAGTGAGTGTTTGTTGAGGGGATGCATAATGAATAGAAATCACACGCGCAATATTAATTAAAGCATTCATTTGAACTTTAAACGGAAGCAATTACATATATCAGAGTGGTAAATTTATACAAGTAGTCCAGATTCATATATCACAAGTCCCACACTGTACAATGGTCCAAAAATAAATAACTACACGGGACGTAGCCCGGCCAAAAGAAGAAAAAAGAACATATTGACCACTAACAGACCACTTCTGGCTCTAAGGTTTTTCACCAAAAGCACGAGAGAATCCTGCAGCCAGTTGCTCTGCCTCACCTGTAAAAGGAAGGGATGAGTCTCACAGCAGAGACTCAGTAGGGTTCACAGAAATCCCTAACTCGCAACTAACTAAAGGAAAGCAGTAAAGCATGCATTGAAAATAAAAAATGACAATCTAATAAAGCTGTAAAACTAACTAAACAGTTCATGAACAACTAACTAGCATGCCAGTTAGAATTTAAACGCAAGTACTCGAAATCTACAAATAGACAATAACTCAATCATTTCCAAGCGACTAAAGAGAGAAGGAGAGGAGATCCACCAGAAGAAGAAACCAGATGCGTCCACTGACGGCTTACACTGCCTCTCAAGCTTCTACGCAAGCCTAATCATGGCAAGCGAGACGCGTAACAATACCAAACAAGTAACTAGTCAGAGCAACACTCGTTAGTGTCAGTCCAAGTCTCCGACCACGTGTGCACACACTGGCTCATGCCTAGAGCCAGGCCTCTAGCTAGTATTTCCCTCCGTAGGACGCTACGGTTGGACTGGGGCCCACGGAACTAGCTTAAAAACCGTAAACTGTGATACCCCGCCACCTCTCCCGGGTGGGATCAACACTGAAAGTCGTCGGGCTACGACTAGTGGTTCCATCACTAGGAAAGAGAATAAAGCTCTATTGGGATCTAAAAACATGCCATAACTTATGATGACGATTAAACATGGCAATGAAGCAAAATTAAATGCATAATTAACCGAGTATACTAAAATGGTCGTTGTTCAATAATTCAATACTTAAACAATTTGAACATGCCAAAATGGGAATTATTCCATAGCTAAATGCATAAACTATTGAACATGTGAAAATGGCAATTATTCATTAATTACATGCATAAATAATTGATTATGCTTATGTAACTATTAAATGCATAGTTAAACAAACACGCATAATTCACAGAACATGCGGTTGAATTAAACCCGTTATAGAGTTAGCCGGTCGAACGACAGACCATTACGTGTTGCTAAACGGACTAATCATGAAATTTCTACCGCCATTCAAATTTAAATAATTTACACGATCTAATCGTCAGCCGCTCGGGTTAATAAACATGTTATGGCGGACCGTTATAAAGTCTAGAATAATTGAAACATAGTCCTTACCAGAGAACCAGATTCACCGGAATCATAATCGGATCCCCTCCAGGTCGACTTAATTCGACGATAGTTATTATTTTTAACTTGTTCCATGCCATTCCATCATCATAATATAATAATTTATTACTTATGAACTTAGCAACGATGGGCATGCTAGTTAATCTATGAACTCAGCGACGATGGGCATGCGATTAATCTGTGAACTCAGCGACGATGGGGATGCGATTAATCTATGAACTCAGCGACGATGGGCATGCTATTAAAACATCAAGACGATGGGCATGCTATTATTACTCTATGAACTCAACAACGATGGGCATGCTATTAGAACAGTTTAACGGGCTAGGGCTACAATCCCCCTACCTTAAACGTGCCGAAATGTCCGATCCGGCCGCGAACAAGCCGAGGGACGCGCCGCGGTTCGCCTCTCCCGGTCATCTCTCCATCCAGGGTTCGTCCCAGATGGATGCCTCCGCGTCCCCCGCGTCGCGGAGGAAGTCTCCGCCAATCCTAGCACGAGAGGAAGGCCGATTAGCCGCGAGAGTGCCGTGAGAGGGGGAGAGAGGAGCGCCCGATGCCTTCGAGGGGTCGAACCTCCACGTCGGGATCGGAGCCGATGAGGATGCCGACGCAGTCTTCCCTCCGCTAGCCCGCCGGCGGAGCCGTCGGCCGTCCTCCACTGGTCTTGGGCCGCCGCGGGCCGCCGAGAAGAGGAAGGCGAGAGAGATGGGGGTGGCTAGCCGCGGGCCTCCTCCTCGCTGCTAGGTCACCGCCGGCGCTCCTCCGCCTTCACCGACCGGTGGCCACCGCCGAGAAGATGAGCCAGGGGGGAGGTCGCCGCCGCGGTGAGCTCGCGCGATCGCTCACGGGTTCGCCCGCGGGTTTCCTGTGCGTCGGGTGAAAAGAGGGGGGGAGAGGGATTGGGAAAGTAAGAGAGAGGGGGCATCCAATGTGTAAAAAGAGATTAAAATATATATATATATATATATATATATATGTTTATGTTTAACCCTCTTCTACACTTTAAACCCTCAATTAAGTGAAATAATACATATGCCCCTTGTAATTTTGAAAAAGCTTATATATATATACACAAATCACATATAACTAGGCCCAATAAAACCCTAAAAATAGCCAAAATTCATGGTATTAATCCTATTCCATTACCGGTAAAGATCCGTTAAAGAACGGGTCTCACATCTACTGTAAGAACAACGACATTAGTACTTGGGAGCCGGATGTTGGGTGGGAAGCAAACCAAACCATTTTTTCAGCATAACTCTCTGCCGAGAATACTTGTCATTGGTGGGGCTCGCGATGGTGCGGGCGAACGGGGGCCACGGACGGCGACTGCGGTGGCCTGCGTTGCGGGGCCTGCAGATCGGGCACGCGGCGGTGGTGGCTCTGCACGCACGGAGGGGTAGGGGCGTCGGACGGCAGTAGCGTTCACCGCGGCGTCGAGCGGGCCGCTGCGGGTGGCCAACGGCATGCTGCCGGTGCGAGGCCGTGGGCTTATCGGTGGGGCCACGGGCGGCGCCGATGAACGGCAGTCGGGGCAGGGGGAAAAGGCTAACACATGATCCTGGTGCCCGGTGGGGATGGAGAAGAGGAACAGTGCCCAGGGGGGACAAGGTACGGGCCCAGGAAACTCAATGACAATGAAAAACAACAAATACGGAAGTGTGGATTACTGTGGAGGGGAAAAACGCAACTGGGAACAGGGAGAGGGAGAAAGTCAAATGAAGATGCGGAGAAGATAGTGATTACGGTGGAGAAGGATAAACGACAAACAAATGGAATAAAGAGAAGAATAGAAGTAGAGGTTCGGCTTTCGCTAGGAGAAGAAGAGATAATGGTGGTTTGGCCTCGCGCCATGAAGAAGAAGGGAAGGGGGTTTGGCCTCCGTCAGAAGAAAAAAGAAAGAGATTTTGGCATCTCATCAGAAGACGGAACACACAGCGAGACTGTATTTTTTTGATCTAATCATTACTTAACCCTAATTAGGGTTAACTTCTACTATTTATAAAGAAACACAATTATAAATAGACTCAAATTTACTTTTACTTTGGCACCTATAATATCCCGACTATTAAAATAAATAAAAAGATAAAATCGATTAAATAAACTCTAAATTAAAAATAACTCATAAATTAGTTACGAAAATATAATAAAATAGTAAAAATAATCTTCAGCTTGGATCTCTTCAACGGTTCCAGATGAATCTGCATCTTCAAATATAATCTGTGTAACTCGCTCCTCATCAAGAGGAGGGCAAGGGGATCGGTTGGAGGAGGGGGGCGAGTGGCACCAAGAAGAGGGTGCTCGTGATAGAGGACTTCTAGGCAGAGGGGTATTCCAGGTTAATAAATTTGAGAGATATTAGGGAAAATACTATAAAAGTAGCGATACAGAGATAATCCTAGGCTAGCTTAAAAGCTTCAGGGATATATAGATAATTTTTTATTTTTTATTCTTTTAATTGTTTGAGTTGTTCCATCACAGTGTGCGTGTATTATACAGACGTGCACCTTTAGGTGGGTCCCACAATTCATATATCTTTGTATTATACAGACGTGTACCTTTTAGTTAGGTCCCACGTTTCATATATCTTTTAAAAGATAACAAATAAAATAATCTAATGCGCGCATACACCCCGAATAAGCAGTAAATATTACTCAAAAATTATTTCAAAGTTATGTAAATAATGGTGAAAATAGCATCCAAAAAAACCAAGGTTTGACAGATAGTTGGTAACGGTCGTATCAATTTTTTTCTGGTATGGTATGGTACGATTCGGTATCGTTACGTATCGAGGTGAAAAAAGATCCTTCATATATATATTATATATATAATAATTTAAAAAAAATAACTCAGTCGGATAGATGGTTTGCACTTTATTTATAAAATGTCTTTTTATATCTTTTATTTCTAAGAAAGTTAAAAATAAATTTAAAAACAAACAAAAAAATGATGCACCTGGTGCATTCTGGTGACCTTACGCTCAAACATAAGATCTCTAACTAACTCACTCACAATATTTTTAAAATGTAAAATAAAAATATTATATTTAAAAATATTATAACATAATAGTAACGTACCACACATCGGTCGTACCGATCACCGACTGCTACAGTTCGATACGGACGGTACAAACCGTATGGTATTGATTTGTTAAATTCTGTAAAAAAAAAAATCCAACCGGCTCAACCCACCCAATGATAACACTGGTCGAAGGCCCCATGATGCGAGACGGGACGCGACTTGACGCCAATTGATATGCAAACTTTGGACTCTAGGCAAACTCACGATCGTCCCTAGCGAGGGAAGCGTGCGGACGTGCCCGGTTGAGAAACTGGCAAAGAGTTAGGGTGGCCAACTCTCACTTTCGTGTCCGGATTGGGTCACGGGACGGTCTCGCTCTCTCTCACAGCGGTGAATGAAATTTGAGCGAGCTAAATTATCCTAACACTCTAGCAGCGGCATATGAAAATATATGAGTAAAGCAAAAATGCCGAGTGAGGAACGAACACGATACCTCCACGCTACCGGGTGTGGGGAAGACGTTCCCGGCCAAACTTCATAACTCCCAGTACAGTAATTAAATTAATTACAGAAGTGAATTTTCTTGCCCACTCCACGCAGGGAGATAAAGGGCGACACAAAAATATGTCGAGAGCAACGAATTTGGGTTGACGGGCAGCAAAGTGGCGGGTTCCGAGCGATGGCGGGCAGCGGCTCTGATTCTGCGATTTCCTGGCCGGCAGGACAGCAAGCACGGGCGTCCAAAGGGACGTCGATCTCCAGGAACCTTCTGAAGGCAGCGGTTCACCGGGATATTGGCAGAGGATCCCTGGTCGACCGCTGGGAGGGGCGATCGCTGAAGCTATTCCGATATATTTCGTCTGGAATTAACTTGTGAAGCCTTTTTGCAGGCCTGTCTCGGGACAGATCTGGACAGTCTTACGCACTCCAGTGAAAATGGACGGTACGCCCAGATCCGGTGTCGGATCGAAGCGATGTTAGCGCCGTTGGAAAGAGGACTCAGAGATCTTCAACATACTGGAATGTCAGGTCCATCAAGTGAAGGGGTTGAAAATTAAAATGACTATTCCATGGACTCTTTTCTGACTCAGGATCCAGATTCAGTAGAACAGAAAGGGAGGTGTCCAAAGGTGATTTTTGACTGAGGGGTTGGCGGTGAATTTAGGGCTTGTGAAAATTATGAGTGGAGGAGGACTATGTGGGGGATGTACAGAATTATTTTTGGAATTTTTGAAGAAGACTAAGGGGGTGGGAAAAATACGGGATCAGGAATCTATCTTGCAGATCTGCAACCAGGCAGATTGCGAGGGGTATGAAGAACGACCTGGGAGATGAGGTAAACGGGATCGGAACAGCACAAAATCTATATTTCTGGAAAGCTAACTCAAAGAGGAACAATCTCTCAAAATCTCAGCTCGATCAAAGCTGGGATCTGGAAGAACTGACCTTTTCATTAGCTTGCTGTTCTGGAACTCGGAGTTCAGAACAGCAGGGGGAATGGTGGCTTGTGGCGGCTTGTTGGCGGCTCCGATGGCGGCGGCGGCGGCGGTGGTGGAGCTTCACACTCCAGGGAAGAGATAGAAATTGGATTCACTCCAATATTTAGGGCTTCTCACCCTGGATCAAGAGGAAGAAGATGAAGAACAAGAAGTGGGAGAGAGGGGGAGGTGCGCCCAAGGCTAGCTTCACACAAATTTCAATATTTTTTCTTCATTAAAATGCATAAAATGCCACAAGCGACATTAAATACTAGAACCCTAGACCTAGCCAAATGACCTAGGTTACCCTTGGTCAAGGGGGCATAAAGGGAAAGGGAGACTAAATAAACAATAAACAAATCCCCATATGGGACAAAGAAGGGGGCACCCCCCTCCATAGTCAATATTCGCAACCCATGGTCAATATTCCACACTTGACCATGGGCCATCATATTGGGCCCTCTATGAAAGGAGGCCCACTAGGGAGGGAAGGCCCAATTAGGCTCTTAAAAGTCTTGAGGCCCATTTGAAAGTTTGAACCCCTTACATGAAGTTTAGCCCATATTACATTCTTGACCCAATTACACTCAGAAATACCCACAAATACAAATACACACCCAAATACATGATAGGGTGCAAGGCCCGGATACAGAGGGGGGGTGAATGTATCCCTCGTCAAATATCGCCCAATTAATACTCTAATGCTCTAATATGCGGAATAATAACAGTTGATGAAATATACTGAAAATACTAAGACGGATCTCGGCAAGACAACACAATTGAATTAGCCCTCACACGATCCTAAGCAAGCATCTAATGCGCAGCAATGAAAAGAACACAAGTACAAAAGTAAACCACAAGTGAACACCAGGATTTTTAGGTGGTTCGGTCCACAGACCTACGTCCACCCCTCACTCCAAACCGGAGTGAGGCTTCCACTAGCAGGGCTAGAACAGCAGACTCAGTTTGCAACAAATGCTGCCAAACAGCTTGACCAGGGGAATAACCTCCCCTCTTCCTCCCAACCGGAGGGAACCACTAGTGACACCCAGTCACTAGCAAACCAGAGACGCAAGTCTCTCTTCCTCCAGACCAGGAGGGAACACCTAGTCTTGCAACCCACAAGACCAGAACCGGAGACGAATCTCCCTTCCTCCAAACCCGGAGGGAACCCACAAGTGACTCCCAGCCACTTGCAACCTAGAGGTCTCGCACCTCCCTTCCTCCCAACTGGAGGGAAACAACCAGTGACATCCAGTCACAGGCAACCAGAGACGCAAGTCTCTCTTCCTCCAAACCGGAGGGCACCCGACCTCACACTAGAGGAACGGAAGAACAACTAGTGAACAGTTAAAAGGAGAAAACAAAAACCGCAGCAACTGAAAGCTGGAAAAATGAAATGCACAATAGCTCTCGCAGGAGCAAACTGGGTTGGATCTGATCCAAGGTCCAGTGAACAATGAAGCTTCTCTTCTTCTTCACGAGCTCTCCATCTCTCTCTTTCTCTTTTTATTTTTTCTTCTTCTGCTCTCTCACTCTGGCTCTCAGCTTCTTTCTTCTTCTTCTTTTCTTTCTTCTGCTCTTTCTGCTCTTTGCCTCTCTGCCTCTCTACAGCTCTTTTCTTCTATCTCGATCACTCTCTTTCTCTATCGTTATCGCTCAGTCTCTTTTTCTCTTGATCAGTCTTCTCCAGATTGAGGAGGCTTCGTATTTATAGCAGTAGCAATTAGGGCATTGTCCTCAGATCACGTGCTAGGTGCCAACCTCGGATCACGTGCCACTTATCAGCTTCTCGAAGGATGTACCTGTCAAGCAGTCATAAGAAGATATCAGATGGATGTACAGACTTGGTTCAGGCTGTTAACAAAGTGTGTACAGGCATGATGCAGCTTGAGTGTATAGAGTTAAAGCCTTGGAAACGAGTGTATAGACTTGAAGCCTTGGAAACGAGTGTATAGACTTGAAGCCTTGGAAACGAGTGTATAGACTTCGTCTTGAAGGAGATGCACATGTGCACTGAAGTGTGTACAGACTTGGCGTGCAGGCTACTGGACGCAATGTATAGACTTTGCGTGCGGGCTGCTGGACGCTGTATAGACATGCTGTGCAGGCTGCCAGACAATGTATAGACATACTGTGCAGGCTGTGGGGGAATGCGTAGACTCTGAGTGAAGGCAATGCATGTACAAGTGATGCAATGTTTAGACTTCATGTATGCAGGACTGTGGCGTGTACACACTTTGTAAATGCAAAGCTATGGCATGTATAGACTTCGTGCATGCAATGCTATGGCGTGTACAGACTTCGTGTATGCAAGACTATGAGCATTACAGATGGTTGTACAGACATGCCAAATGAGTATGCAGACGTAGTGTGCACCATTGTGTAGACTTTGTAACATGCAGTATGAGCATAGCAACACAATGTGCAGACTTCGTGCAATGCATGAAGCAGTGTATGCAGTGTATAGACTTTGTAACGACCCGAGAATCTGATTACTGGGAAGGCCCGATAACCCGAGACTCGCACCGCCACCCACGAGTCTGAGGACTCGGAAGGGTTAGAAGGATGGTGTGGAAACTACACAAGTATCACAAATAATTATAGAAATTAAACAGTTATAATATTAAGCAGGAAATAAATTAACACTTTACATGATCCACAATTGAAAATAATAACAACAGTAGTAGTCAACAACTAGTACAGAGACAAGAAAGAAAAGTACAGCTACATGGGGCATACCCCGGCTCTGACCTCTGGCACTACCTCTGGGCACCCGCACCTCGCTGCACCCCAGACGCGCTCCCCTGGGGCGACGCCTCACCCGAAACACGGTGAAAACACTCAGGGAATGAGTCTCGGAACAAGACTCAGTAGGGATCACTCGAACCCTACCTCGTAAAACTAGAAACCACTACGCTAGCGGTAGGAGAGTACCTCGGAAAGGAAAGCTCTGTACTCTACACAACAAAGACCCTACGGCACGTAAATCGGCACACGTGCCACGGTGAGACAACCGAAGCTCAACGGTCGACCCGACAAAACCCGAAGGTCGGAAACACACGATTGACAGTCTGTCACTCCGTACTCGACAGGAGTATCTCCCACTAGAAGCACAGCCGGTAGCATCCCCTGACATCTTACACCGCGCCGCAGGTGATCCGCCTGGCGTGGTAGCTTCTACCAAAGGCGCGAACACCGTACAAGTAACCACGAATAAGTGACTAGCTGGGGTCACGCCCGTCGACGTGCGTCCACTGTCCCCAACCACGTGTGGACACACAGACCACGTGTCCTAGGTCTGGCCCTGTGACCGGTTTTCCCCTGGCACTGGACTCTGATTAGACGAGGGGCCCGACGAAAACCAGTCTAAAACCGTCCTCAGGGTAAGCCCGTACACCACTCCCTGGTGCAATCGGTACCGCGTACTGGTAGGCTACGACTAGTGGAGGGTCACTGAAGGAGTAGACTCTCAAGTCAACGGAAAACAACGTCACAATCGTAGGTACGCGGAATGCTCCTTGTACCAACACCGTCACACGGTGACACAAGCCGAAATTACCATCTCCCGGCACCCCACGGCACCCTCACGTGTGGCCCCCACATGATGCCCAGCATCAGTCAGACCACGGGTCAGCACAGGGATCGAGACTCGCTCATCCGGGACTCGAGTCGGCAAGGGATGGGAGACGCGGTCACCGGAGGACCGCCTCCTGTGGTAGCGGTCTGCCCAGGACCGCAACCACACAGTCGCGGTCCTCCTAGGACCGCGACCATCCCAGCACGAAAAGATGAATGCGGTCACCTCGTGACCGTGTTCTCACAGTAGCGGTCTCCTGGAGACTGCAACTGGCGTGCAACGGTCAAAAACAACGGTCAAACGTCTCGGGGTCCGTGCCGGTCCCCACGGTGAACGCGGTCGCCACCAAACCGCTACCAACAGTCACGGTCTGTCGCAAGACCGCGACCGCCCACCGACACTCTAAAGTCCCAACGGTTCAAAACCTGATGAAAGCGGCCCCCGCCTGACCGCGACCAGTGAAAACGGTCACTGGTGGACCGCGATCACCTCGGAAAACTGAGAACGGCGGGAAACGGCCTAAAACACCATTCCACGCCCCAATCACCCCCATGTGATGGGGAAACAAAGGGGGAACTCGTCCCCACGCCCTAGAGTACCGAATGATGCCCCCAAAACTCCAAATGGTGCGGTAAAACTTTAGATCGGCGCTCAAACCCCCGAAGCATGCATTTCCCGTCCCGAGCTCAAACGAACCCCTCTCGGCTCCCCACCGGCCTAGAAATCACGGGAAAGGAAAGCACGGAGATAGAGGATCGTCACCCTACCTCGGGGTTGTCCGAAATGTGGTGGATCCCCTCCGATCCCCAAGAATCGCTTGAAACTTCACGAACTCCCCACGCCCTCACCGAGCACCGAACACCGCCACGATCACCACGCCGCCGCCTATGTTACGACGCCGTTGCCTTGCCGCGTCCACAGCCGAAGGGGATGGCGCTAGGGCTAGCACCGGAAGAGGGGGGCCGGTCACAGTGGAAGCGCTCACGGGAGAGAAGGGAGGAAGAAGAAGAAAGAGAAAGGGAAAAGAAAAGAAAAAGAAATGGGAATATATAGAAAATCCGATTTTTCGAAAAAAATACCAAAAAATAGAAAAATACGTTTCCGGAATCCTCGGAACGCACCGATCGTAACGGTACCACTCGTGCCTAGGTGAATGGCCCGGTCCACCCGCAGCGAGCTTCCGAAGAAAAAGCCGAAACACACACCAGAAATCGGAAAACACACGTGGAAAAGCCGCAGAACGCCTCCGGGCCTCCGAAACGACTCCGGATCGCGCCGATCGGAACACGAAAGATGTCCGAAACGAAATTTTGGACACAACAGAGCCGGACGCTCTAAAAAACCAGATTCGGGACCCAAAAAGAATGATCCAAAAGGTCCGGGATATTACAGCCCTCCCCCCTTAAGGAATTTCATCCTCGAAATTGAGAACAACCTAAGGGGAAAGAAGAGGAAGACTCACTCAAACAGGTACGGGAACCGCTGACGCATCTCGTCCTCACGCTCCCAAGAAGCCTCACCACCAGAGTACCGCTGCCACACCACCTTTACCAAGGGGATGATCTTGTTCCGCAGGCGCTGCTCTCGCCTATCCTCCACGTAGATCGGAAACTCTGGGAGAGAAAGATCTGGAGTCACCTCAGGCCAAACAGAAACCTTGAGCACATGAGAGTCATCGGGCATATACTTCCGCAACATCGAGACGTGGAACACGTCATGCACCGACGCCAACTCAAGGGGTAACTGCAACCAGTAAGCAACCTCACCGATGCGCTCCAAGATCACAAAAGGACCAATGTAGCGGGGACTCAGCTTCCCACGCCGTCCAAAACGCATCACCCCCTTCATCGGAGAAACTCTCAAGAACACATGATCGCCTACGGTGAACTCGAGGGGCTGCCTCCTACGGTCAGCATAGCTCTTCTGCCGACTCTGGGCCGCCAACATGTTCTGACGAACCAGGTGCACAACATCCACACATTGCTACACCAATTCTGGTCCCCTCAAAACATGCTCACCCACCTCAAACCAATCAAGTGGAGTCCTACACGGACGCCCGTACAAGGCCTCATAAGGAGCCATGCCGATGCTCGAATGATAGCTGTTGTTATAGGCAAACTCCAACAACGATAGGTGATGAATCCAACTCCCCTGCCACTCCAGGCAGCAGGATCTCAGCATGTCCTCCAAAGTCTGGATGGTCCTCTCAGACTGACCATCATATTAAGGATGATACACCGAGCTAAATGCCAACTCCGTGTCAAGAGCTCGCTGGAAACTCCTCCAGAATCCAGAAGTAAAGCGCGGATCCCGATCTGACACGATCGAAATGGGAACCCCATGCAACGGCACGATCCGCTCCACATAAAGACGAGCCAACTTGGACATGCTCCAGCTGACTTTGACCGGTAACAACCGAGTCACCTTCGTCAGCCTATCCACCAGCAACCAAACACTGTCCTGCCCACTCGGGGTCCTCGGCAACCCCACCACAAAATCCGTGGTCACGTGGTCCCACTTCCACGCAGGAACATCCAAGGGCTGGAGAGTACCTCCTGGTCACTGATGCTTCACCTTCACCTGCTGACAGATCAGGCACCTGGCCACAAATTCTGCGACATCTCTCTTCATCCTAGGCCACCAGAACTGGCTTCGCAAGTTCCGATACATCTTCGTCGCACCCGGGTGTACGGTGTACCTACTCCCATGAGCCTCACGCAACACCGCACGACGAACCTACTCCTCCGCTAGGACGTACAGCCTGCCACGAAACCTCGCAGTACCGTCCTCGCCGAGTTCCACATCAGCCATTGCCAAAATCCGGGGCAACTCAAGGTCCGCATGCTGAGCCTCTGTCACCTGACGACGGATAGCAAGAGTGACAGTCAGACTCGCAAGCACCGCCAACTTTAGCTCTTGGGGAATCTTGAGCCTGAAAGATACTTCGGGCACTTGCTCCCAGAGCATCCATTTCCTCAACATCAAGGCACTGACCGTAACCTTCCGACTCAAGGCATCGGCGACGACATTCATCCTGCCCGATTGATAAGACAGGGTGAAGTCATAATCCTTCATGAACTCCATCCAACGCCTTTGCCTGAGGTTCAGGTCCCGCTGGAAACGCTGATGGTCAGTGAACACCTTGAACTTCTCGCCGTACAGATAATGCCTCCAGATCTTCAGCGCGAAGATCACCGCCGCCAACTCAAGGTCATGGGTAGGGTAGTTCTCCTCGTGGGACTTTAGCTGCCGAGATGCATAAGCCACCACTCTACCATGCTGCATCAACACAGCACCCAATCCAACGCCGGAAGCATCTGTACACACCACGAAACCTCCCGATCCAGAAGGCAAAACTAACACCGGAGTCAAGGTGAGCAATCTCTTCAGTTCCCTGAAGCTCTGCTCACACTCCTCAGACCAGACGAAAGGCACATCCTTCCGCGTGAGTCTAGTCATCGGGGCCGCAATGCGAGAAAAATCCTGAATAAATCGGTGATAATAGCCCGCAAGCCCCAAGAAACTCCGGATCTCCGTCACCGACCTCGGCCTTGGCCACTGTATTATTGCCTCGACCTTGGCGGGGTCCACGGAAATGCCATCACTAGAAATCACGTGCCCCAGAAAGTGCACCTCGTTGAGCCAAAACTCACACTTGCTGAGCTTCACATACAACTGGTGATCTCGCAACGTCTGCAGTACCACACCCAAATGGTACGCGTGCTCCTCGGCAGACTACGAATAAATAAGGATGTCGTCCACAAAAATGACCACGAACTGGTCCAAATACGGATGAAACACCCTCTGTATCAAGTCCATGAAGGCTGCAGGGGCATTGGTGAGCCCAAACGGCATCACCAGAAACTCATAATGCCCGTACCTCGTACTGAATGCAGTCTTCTCCACATCGGACTCGCGAATTCTCAGCTGATAGTTACCGGACCGCAGATCAATCCACGAGAACACTCGCGCAGACTGAAGCTGGTCGAACAAATCGTCAATCCGCGGCAACGGATACTTGTTCTTAATGGTCACTTCATTCAGCTGCCGATAGTCAACGCACAGCCGCAGACTACCGTCCTTCTTCTTCACAAACAACACGGGCGCACCCCAAGGGGAAAAGCTACGACGAATGTACCCCTTGGCCAACAGTTCCTGCAACTACGCCCTCAACTCCCTCAACTCAGCGGGGGCCATACGGTAAGGAGCCTTCGCCAAAGGTCCCGTACCAGGCACAACCTCGATCATAAAATCGATCTCCCACCGGGGAGGCAATCCAGGCAATTCCTCGGGAAAAATGTCGGGAAACTCGCACACCACCGGAATATCCTCGACATCCGGCTCCATCTGTTCAGTCACAGCCACGGACGCGAGAAAACCCTGACAACCAGAATCAAGCAACCGACGAGCTCGAATAACAGAAATGAGGAATCGAGAAGAGGTGGAACGGATACCTTGGAAATAGAAGGTCCGCTTGCTCGGATGCTGGAAGTAGACCCTCTTCATTTCACAATCCACCACCGCTCCATGAGTCTCGAGTCAATCCATGCCTAAAATCACATCATAATCCCGAAGCTGCAACGCATACAACCTGCCTAGCATACTCCGCCCATCGATCCAAATCGGAACCTGATCGAAGCAATACGGAGTGACCATGAAATCACCCGAAGGTAACTCCACTGTCAAATCACAGGACAACTGGGTCACCGGCTCCTCGATGCTCAACGCGAAATCCTCCGAAATAAACAAATGAGACGCGCCAGAATCAAACAAAACCCGAGCCGCACAACCCAAAATCTGAACGGTACCTTCCACGAGCTACGACGCCACTGCCTCTGCCCTGGTCATGTGGTTGATCTGGCCTCGAGCTCTCTGCCTGCCTCCCACGCTAGCTGACCTGGGTAGCGGCGGATACTGTCCATGCTGCTGCTGTCTCTGCTGCTGGGGAACCTGCTGCTGCGGCGGCCTCTGAGGACAGTCACGCGCCATGTGCCCTGGCTGGTCACACCAAAAATAGATAATCGGCGCCATGCACTGCCTGCCTGGGTGGAACCCACCACACCGTGGACACGGTCCTCGCGACCCGCCCACTGATCCCTGACGCTGCAAGGGGATCGGCTGCTGTACACTGCCCGATGAAGCTTGCCCCTGATCCTTGGACTTCTTCTTTCAGAAATTCTTCGAGAGGAACTTCTTGACCTTCGTGCCAAAGGACGTGGATCCTGTTATCAACGCTGCCGAAGCCGGCGCTCCCGAACCACTCAACGCGTGCTGGAAGGAACCCTGCTGCTGGGTAGCCGACTGCTGGCTGCAACCTGATAGAGACTGCCCCTGGCTCATCGGTCCTCGAGTCCTCTGCATATCCATCTCTAAGGAAGCCGCAACACGAGACATTGTCTCCAGATCAGTGGCCCCGTTTACGATCAGATGGTGCCTCAGCTCCTGCCTCAAACCCTAAACAAACTACGCGGTCTTCACCCTCTCATGCTCCATGATGTGAGGTGCATACCGACCCAGCTCGACAAATCGGGCCCTGTACTGCAACACGGACATGTCACCCTGCACCAGCTCCAGAAACTTCTGCATCCGTTGCGTAGCAACATAATCTGGACAGTACGTACGCTCGAAAGCACTAACGAAGTCATCCCACTCGACCTGCTCAAGTGGACGAAGCTGAAAGGACGTCTTCCACTTGGAAGACCACCACTTCCGAGCCGTACCCTACAACTGGTTGTAGGCCAACACCACTCTGTCTTCGATAGCACTCTTCGCAGAACTGAACACCCGCTCCGTCTCATCAAGCCAATCTCTAGCCGCATCAGGGTCTGCCTGGCCGCTAAAGTAAAGTGGATGGAACTGCAAGAAGTCCCTCACTGCTCGGCCTAACCCACCCCTAGCTGACGAGCCCTCACCAGCCCCTCCACCGAACTGCTGAGACATAAGCTGATATATGCCACGGAAGAAATCCTCGGCCCCCGGCACTCTCACAGTATCCGCGGCCTCGGTGGCCCCTGGTGGCACTCTACTATGCTCCTCCTGGTCCCTCTGGACCCCCTGCTGGATCTCCTGACCTCCAGCCGACTACCCCTACTGAGAGCGAGTGCTCCTCCTCGGCGCCATACTCGCTCCTGAAGCAAAAGACAGAAAACATGAAAATGGCATGGTCAAAACAAACACGCGGTGCCCAATGCCAGCGTCACCTGTACATCATCGCTGTGGACTAGTGGACCACTACAATTACCTATGATTCTCATGTAATTCCACAACCGCGCTCTGATACCAGCTGTAACGACCCGAGAACCTGATGTGACACCACCTTGGGGTGATGACCACAAGACAATATGACCCTTGGACCTAAGGTTGCAAGCAAGCAAATTGGCGATGATACCACTCGAGCGGCTCACTCGCTTGGTGCACACTTGTGCTCGTGGGCAACTAAACGATAATGGAGAGGGTCCGGGGTGGGACAATGATGCTCCGGTGCTTGGCAAGCTTGGGGAGAACCCCAATTGGGCCAGGGATGCCCACTCACGGGCAGCCGTCACACCATGGGTGTGGGTTGAAATGGCTCGCTCACAACTCGCCCGCGATGGACACTCACGTGTTCGGCAATTTGGGCCGGGCACTTGCTCTCCGTCCGACGCAGCAAAGCAAGAATACTAAGCTAAGCAAGTGATGTTGACCAGCAAGGAAAGGGTGACCGAGGCTCACCTAGTCGGCGTGAAGACGCCAACTCCGGCCGAAGACGGGGGCGAGCGGGGAGGCAAGGGTTTGCGCCCGCAAGCCGCGTCGGTGTCGCTTCAAATCTGTGAAAATATTATTACATGAACTACACCTCTCGCAGGAGGGGGGCTCTTGGGGTGGGGGTTAGACTTAATAGAACCAAGATTACCTCCACGCAGGGAGGGGCCTTCACCCGGCCAAGCGGGGTGGGGAAATTATGAAGAGAACGCCGACTCTCCAAGCTTCGCCGGTTCTGCCACTCTTCAGTTTTGCTGAACAGGTTGTCGATGAAGATGCTGCCACGGACTCAACCGAGCTACAAATTTGATGAAATCGGTGCCAAAAGTTCCCCAGCTGGCCGAGGATGATGCTTGAATTTTTTTGGGAAGCTCTGGAACTTGGGGCTGATCGGACCGGCGACTGGAGCAGGACAGCATCACTCTGCCTCTGACTGATGCAGAACTGATATAGTGGATTGCAGAAGGCACTGCGGTCGCTCCCGAACTCCAAATCGAACGAAACTGGCGGTGATGCGATCGTGGTCGGAGTAGCTTCGAGCAGAATATGACGGGGCCACAATCCGAGGTCGGAGAGGAGTATGGTGGCTGGAGAAGTGAAGACAGGTCGAACCTGGACCTGCAGGGGGCAGACTGCACACTCCGGCGAAGAAATTCAGAACAAATAGCTTGGGCAGGGGATTGGTGTCGTTCCTTCTGCTACTGATGGAGGAATAGACGAAGAAGAATTTTGTACAAGGAAGCGTGATCGAATTCCTCCAAGGTTGGCCGCTGAACGGCTTCCAAGATCGCTCTAGCCTTCAGTCTAGGACAGATTGCGCAGTCATTGAAGATGACGTTCCTCCGGACAGCTCCGAACTCGGATGCAGGCAGGAGTACCACCGTTGGAAAGAAGACTTGGAGACGATTCCAGCAATATAAGATATGCCACCGGGAGCCTTCAGGGGAAGTCGTGGCTGCTACTGCAAATCACTACTTTTCTGAAACTTGCAACAGGGACAGAATAGGTGGAGGAGAGGGTGTGGGGAAGGGCATGAACAAGGGGTTATTTGGTGGATGGGGAAGGGGGAGTGCGACCTTGGGTGGTTAGGGAGGTGGGGATATGAAAGGGCACAACCCAAGGGAGAGGGAAATTTAAAATTTGGCCTAGGGAAGGGCTCTTTCAGTCTTGGGGAGAGGGAGGGTTGCTTGGGAGAGTGGAAAGGTGCCTAGGAGAAGGGGTTTCCACCTAGGGGTTGGAGGGGGAATTGAATGAGTGCATGGGGAAGGGGAAGGGGCCTTAATGAGGGGTGAATGGGGAGGAGAGAGAATGAATTTTGAAATTGGGGTGGGGAGGAGAGAGAGAGGGGGCACAACCCACTTAGAGAGAGTGATAGTAAGAGAGAGAGAGAGGGAGATATTGAGAGGGAATTAGAAGGTGTGGAAATTTTCTAGATTCAATATTCAAGCATAATTGTTACAAATGAGAGAGGGGTGGGGCTATTTATAGACCCCACACTTTTCCTAAGACCAAACTGACCCTGACAAACTAACTAATGACCAAACAGTCCAAGGGAGGGGCGCCCCTGGGCCTAGCCCAATGAATTGGGCCCATTAACCTATCAAACCAACATAATGAATTCAAGACTTAGGAAAATGACTTTCTAACCTAGGTACATGACTCAATAAAGGGAAAATTACATGTTTAAGACTCAAATAAAAATAAGAAAATTACATGACTCGACTCACAAACACATGAGGAACATAATGGCGTACACCGACGATCAATCCGAGCTTCAGAAAATATTGAGGGGCAAGGGATGTCCCCATCATACCCCCGGGGTGGGGAAAACTCGACCCTGTCGAGTATGGGTCCACCGGGGAAGTAGCATCCCAAATGCAGTTCCGGGCGAACCTTCTTCTCCAAACTCGACCCATGTCCATAGCCGAGGAACGGTGCTTCCACTCGACAAAGTGGCTCGGACACACCCTTAGGCTGGCGAAGAGATCTTGCTTTACTTAGTATTGTCGCCATGTGCTGACGTCGGGCTCTCGGGCTAGTTTGTGGTGGCACTCCGAGGGTGTCTCTCACAAGGATAGGTGTAGGCTCAAGACACTCACTAGGATCCACCGCGGTACCCTTAGAGGGTGCCGGATCCACCACGTGGGAAGTGGGATGAATCCCAAAACCCATTGGTAAGTTCAACCCACAAGTCGGGTGCCAAGGCCACTCGGAACTTGGCAAGGTCCAAGTCCTCGTGCCCTCAAATTAGAGGTGACCCTAGAGTAGAGCCACTCCAAAATCATCATCATCATCAAGTCGCCAACGTGGAATTTCAAGTGGCGCTCACGAGTTTTTGCCCGCTTTTTGTAATTCTCACCGCTTTTTGCTTGATGCATGTTTTGATGCATATGCCATGTACTAAAATGCGGTGTGAGTGAGTAGTGCGTGGTATGTAAAGGTGGTCCAGGGCAACCACATGTAGACCTATCATGCATTGATGTTATGAAGACTTTGAATGTCTTGGGAGGACCGGGGCATCCATAGGTGTCCCTTTCATGTGTGAGTGTGATGCGTGCCGGGGGACCCGGACATCCATGAATGCTCCTAACATGCTTGAGATTTATGATGAATGATGGTGGACCATTACAACCAAATATTGACCACTCATGTTTTCTTCTTGACATGTGCGTGATATGAATGAATGGACCTGACTTTCTAATCATGTCAAGTGGGGTGGTATGCCTAAGCACATGCATTTCAATCCTAGTGAGGACTTCTATGTGCATAGGTGTGGGGTGGCCCTTGAGCTTCCATTCGTATGAGTCAAAGGGATCTAAGAAGGGAGACATCATGGAGTGGGGCCATCTATCAATCCCATTGTGTATGTTGCCTATGGTTAAGGCTTCTTTGGTGTAACCCAATTCTAGGAAGGGAAGGTTTTGGGTTATCATGGGTGGTAAGGGTAGGGTAAGGTGGGTGGTGAATAAGGTGAGTGGGTTACATTGAGATCTAGGCTCTCATAGAAAAGGGTCAAAGGGATCATGGTAAGGGTCACCTTGGTAGGGGTACTCTATGCTCTCAAGGTCCTCGAATGGTGAGTCATCCTCCTCAATAATTGGGCCAAGGTTGCTAATGGGTTGACCGATCAAAGCACTTGGGATATTAATGGTTGGGGAGTGGACTAGGATAGGTTCTTCCTCCATGAGAAGAAGGAGGATGATCTCACTAGTAACTTGGTCATTAGTGTAGATGGAAGTGATGGAGCCAATGGAGGGATATGCTAGGCTAATGGTGTTAGTTTCAGACGGCCTCAAGGCTAGCATATTGGTCAAGTGAATTTGCCAATGTAGGTAGTTCACTAAGTCTCCAAAATCCTCCACACAATAGGAAGTTTGATAAGTGACATGTTACTGAATGGGAATTATTTGGGATTGATATCCCATGGGTAGGTGGCATGGTTGTGAACTAGGAATGGTGAGACCTTTCTTGAGCCATTGGAGTATGGACTTATTTATGGTGAGGTTGGGTGTCTCTAGAGGAGCTAGGCTAGAGGTGTGTGAGTTGTTTGGCCTTTGGATTTCCTCTATGTTGGGAGGTGGATTCGGATGGGCATCCTTCTCCACTTGGGTAGGTGTGTGGGTAGCAACTTCTATTGCTAATGGAGTAGGGGGATCTATGGTGGGTGGTTTGGTGATAGCTAGCGTATGACACACCCGGGGTGGTGAACAAGCATGGGCTTGGGTTGGGATAGGAAGGGGAAGTAGAGGAGGCCTAGGTTGGGGAAAGATTGGTGTAGGAAGTGGGAGGTGGGTTGGGTGAGGGGTTTTAGGTTGATTTGTTTTGGGAGATGTGTCCCTTTTTGGGGACGATGGTGGGTTTGTGGTGGTGGTCAAGGGGGCTTGTGGGGTACGGGTTTGGTGAGGGGTTTTGGGTTGGGTGGTGGCCAATTTGGTTTGAATGGTGGTGGTGATCGGGATTGGAATCATTTGGGTGGTAGAGTTTGGGCCCTAAGGGAGGTCTTAGGTTGATTGGGAGGGAAAGGGGGAGCGGGAGTGCTCCTCGGGTTATGGTTCTCAAGGTAGGAGTGGGAAGGTCGGGGAGTGAAGATCTTCCTAATCTCAATCCTTATCTGTTCCAATGAATCTAGGGGTCCTTTGACTTCCCATCCAAATTCATCCCGAGGTGACCAAGCTCTAGGGCCGTGGTTCCTTTTTGCTTCAATCCGATCAAGCCGGGTGGTGAGGGTATCTGTATAGTTATGAATCTTGTTAGTGACAGTGTAAAATCGGTCCATGGATATTTGGGGCATCTCCCTAGGGTGGTCATGCAATGGAGTGATGGAAAACATGATGCAAGGGAGACTCAATTGATAATGCCCTAGGACTAGACTCGTAGAGACAAGTCTCAAACTTGCTCTGATACCACTTGATGTGACACCACCTTGGGGTGATGACCACAAGACAATATGACCCTTGGACCTAAGGTTGCAAGCAAGCAAATTGGCGATGATACCACTCGAGCGGCTCACTCGCTTGGTGCACACTTGTGCCCGTGGGCAACTAAACGATAATGGAGAGGGTCCGGGGTGGGACAATGATGCTCCGGTGCTTGGCAAGCTTGGGGAGAACCCCAATTGGGCCAGGGATGCCCACTCATGGGTGGCCGTCACACCATGGGTGTGGGTTGAAATGGCTCGCTCACAACTCGCCCGTGATGGACACTCACGTGTTCGGCAATTTGGGCCGGGCCCTCGCTCTCCGTCCGACGCAGCAAAGCAAGAATACTAAGCTAAGCAAGTGATATTGACCAGCAAGGAAAGGGTGACCGAGGCTCACCTAGCCGGCGTGAAGACGCCAACTCCGGCCGAAGACGGGGGCGAGCGGGGAGGCAAGGGTTTGCGCCCGCAAGCCGCGTCGGTGTCACTTCAAATCTGTGAAAATATTATTACATGAACTACACCTCTCGCAGGAGGGGGGCTCTTGGGGTGGGGGTTAGACTTAATACAACTAAGATTACCTCCACGCAGGGAGGGGCCTTCAGCCGGCCAAGCGGGTTGGGGAAATTATGAAGAGAACGCCGACTCTCCAAGCTTCGCCGGTTCTGCCACTCTTCAGTTTTGCTGAACAGGTTGTCGATGAAGATGCTGCCACAGACTCAACCGAGCTCCAAATTTGATGAAACTAGTGCCAAAAGTTCCCCAGCTGGCCGAGGATGATGCTTGAATTTTTTTGGGAAGCTCTGGAACTCGGGGCTGATCGGACCGGTGACTGGAGCAGGACAGCAACACTCTGCCTCTGACTGATGCAGAACTGATACAGTGGATTACAGAAGGCACTGCGGTCGCTCCCGAACTCCAAATCGAACTAAGCAGTGATGCGATCGTGGTCGGAGTAGCTTCGAGCAGAAATTGACGGGGCCACAATCCGAGGTCGGAGAGGAGAATGGTGGCCGGAGAAGTTAAGACAGGTCGAACATGGACCTACAGGGGGCAGACTGCACACTCCGGTGAAGAAATTCAGAACAAATAGCTCGGGCGGGCGATTGGTGTCGTTCCTTCTGCTATTGATGGAGGACTAGACGAAGAAGAATTTTATACAAGGAAGCGTGATCGAATTCCTCCAAGGTTGGCCGCTGAATGGCTTCCAAGATCGCTCTGGCCTTCAGTCTGGGACAGATTGCGCAGTCGTTGAAGATGACATTCCTCCGGACAACTCCGAACTCGGATGCTGGCAGGAGTACCACCGTTGGAAAGAAGACTTGGAGACAATTCCAGCAATATAAGATATGCCACCGGGAGCCTTCAGGGGAAGTCGTGGCTGCTACTGCAAATCACTGCTTTTCTGAAACCTGCAACAGGGACAGAATAGGTGGAGGAGAGGGTGTGGGGAAGGGCATGAACAAGGGGTTATTTGGTGGATGGGGAAGGGGGAGTGCGACCTTGGGTGGTTAGGGAGGTGGGGAGATGAAAGGGCACAGCCCAAGGGAGAGGTAAATTCAAAATTTGGCCTAGGGAAGGGCTCTTTCAGTCTTGGAGAGAGGGAGGGTTGCTTGGGAGAGTGGAAAGGTGCCTAGGAGAAGGGGTTTCCACCTAGGGGTTGGAGGAGGAATTGAATGAGTGCATGGGGAAGGGGAAGGGGCCTTAATGAGGGGTGAATGGGGAGGAGAGAGAATGAATTTAAAAATTGGGGTGGGGAGGAGAGAGAGAGGGGGCACAACCCACTTAGAGAGAGTGATAGTAAGAGAGAGAGGGGGGGAGATATTGAGAGGGAACTAGAAGGTGTGGAAATTTTCTGGATTCAATATTCAAGCATAATTGTTACAAATGAGAGAGGGGTAGGGCTATTTATAGACCCCACACTTTTCCTAAGACCAAACTGACTGATGTGGCACAGCCCAAAGACCACTAAATATGATGAGATGACCCTAGGACTTAGACCCGCAAGCATACAAGCGCTCAATGATTCTCACGATGACGATTTTTGCTCACCCGATTCACACGTTCACCCGGTGGGTCCGGGAGATAATGATGAAGGTCCGGGGTGGGACCCAATTGTTCTAATGGACTTACAATGCTAGGGCTGACCCCAAATGAGTCTAGGATACCCAACTTTGTGGGCGGCTGGCCCGCAGGGCGGGGGCTTGGTGGCACTCACTCACGGTCCGCGGTGGACACTAACAAACTAGCATGCAAGTTCGAGCCCTCTTCTCACCGCCGACGAGCAATCAAAGCAATACTAAACTAGCAGGAATAAGGCTACTAAGGATAGTATCAGAAGCTCACCTGATCGGTGTGAAGACACCGATCCCGATCGGAGACGAGGGCGCGCCGGGAGGCGAGGGTATGCACCCGATCGCCGCGGCGATGTAGCTTGACCTAAAATTATAAACGGTACAGCACTACTCCTCACGCAGGAGGGGTGATCTTGGGGTGGGGGTTATGCTTAATACATTCAAAACTACCTCCACGCAGGGAGGGGCCTTCAGCCGGCCAAGCGGGGTGGGGAGAGATGCAAAGGAAACCGAGTTTCCGAGCTTCGCCGATTCTGTCTAGCTTCTGTAATTCTGGACTGGGAGTCGATGTTGATGCAGCCAATAAATCCACCAAGCTCATAATCTGATGAGACTTGGGCCAAAAGATTGCTAACCGGAGAGGGGTGCGGCTTGAATTTTTGGATGACGTTCTGATCTGGGGGCTGAGTGCTCCGGCGACTGGAAGATGGATGCAGCTCTGGTCTCTGGCCGAGCTCAGTCTGAAACAACAGGTTGCAGAAGCGGCCACGGTCGTTCCTGAGCTCCAAATATGGTACCGCTGGACTCATTGGAATCTTATACGAGTCTACTTTGCAGCAAAATAAACGGGGAAGTCTTCTGATGTCGGAGATGAGCTGGATGTCCAGAGAAGTGGACGGTGGTCGGGACAGACTGTGAGGAGGCAGACCGGCGTGGTTGTGGTAGAAAATTGGTATCTCTGATTGTCGGATGCCGAACGGGATTCCGCCTTCTGTTCCTGGACGCTGACAGGGGGAGGAAGAACTTTGTAGAAGACCCTGAAGGCTGGTTCCTTCAAGGTTCGTCGTGGGAGAGTCTTCTCTGACGCTCTGGCTTCTGGTCTGAGAAGTTCTGCACAGTCGGAGAAGAATGGTGGTTGCGGACAGCACCGAGCTTGGATGCCGACGAAACCACCTCGCCTTGAAAGCTGACTTGCAGATGAATCTAGAAATGTAGGCCTCGCCTCCTGAGTCGTTGAGGGATGACCGTGGCCTCCTCTGCAAGTGCTATAATCCTGCTTCCTGAAACAGGGCGGGAATGAAGGGAAGATGAAGTGGTGGGGAAGGGAATGGCCAAGAGAGAAAGTGGTGGAAGGTGGTTCTACTGGCTATGGGAGGAAGATGAGTGGTGTTTGAGGGGTATTGGAGGCTATGGAGATGGAGGTGGGGGGGGGCGAAGTGGGGCTGAAGAGAATATGGTCTGCTAGTGAAGGTGGTGGAGGATGACGGTGCACAAGAGAGAGGGGTGAGAGGGAGATGGTGGGGGCGAACTTGGTTCAAGGGAGGGGGTTGAGGGGCGGTCAAGGCAAGGGAGGGAAGGTTCAAATTTGAAATGGGTCTAGGGAGGGGTGGGATTTGTGTGGGGAAGTGGTGGATTGTGTTGGGAGGTGGAGGATTTGCTTTGGGACAAAGAGAGGGGAGTAAATGAGGGGCTTGGGGAAGTGGAGGGTCTTAATGGAGGTGGGTGAGGTAGTGGAGGTCGTTGGGGGTTGGAGTAAGTGAGGGGGGGGAGGAGGAGAGAGGGTGGGGGCGAACTCCCCTTGGGAGAGAGAGAGAGTGAGAGAGAGAGTGAGGGAAAGAGAGTAAAAGAGAGAGATTTAAGAGGTAAAAGGAAGTGGTTTTTTTTCAATATCCAAAAAGTGAGTACAAGTGGAGAGATGGGGCCTATATATAGGCAACCACTCTTTACATGACCAAAATGTCCCTGACAATAGGACAAAAGACCGAGCATAACCTAGACTCAATCCTATGGGCCCATAACTAAGGAAATAAGGCCCAATTAAGCAAAATAAGGGAAATGGACTAGAACCACATGACTCAATAAAGGAAAATACATAAGATATGACTCAATAAAAGGAAAATACATAAAATGAACCTGGGAAAATGAAGATAACAAGTGGAGACCATGATCAATCCATATCAAGAGTGTGTAGACGACCAAAGCTAGAGGGAGTGTCGTGAGATGCCCTCATCAAATCCCCCGGGGTGGGGAGAACTCGACCCTGTCGAGTATGGGTCTGCCTGATTGTCGTACTGCTCCATCATGTCGGGGTCCAGGCGCATCAAATCCTCCCGACTCACCCATGCATCCTCGGTCGGGGGACGGTTCTTCCACCTAACCAGATAGCGCTGATACACCTTGTGCCTTGTAATGATACTCTGCTCATCCAGTATTGCCTCTACCTGCTCTTGTCGGTCCCTCAAGCTAGAAAGTGGAGTCCCTCCGGGGGTGTCTCTCATAAGGGGGGGTAAAGGCTCAAGCTCCTCACTAGGTTCCACCGCGGGGCCTTTGTAGGGTACCAGGTCCGCCACGTTGAAGGTAGGGTGTACCCCATAGCTCTCTGGTAGGTCAAGCTCATAAGCATTGCTGCCAAGTCGTCGTAGAACTCGAAAGGGTCCCGACCCTTGTGCCCTCAACTTGGAGGCAGGCCCGGGAAGGAGCCGCTCCGTCCTCACCATCACCGGGTCCCCCACTTGGAATTCACAGTGGCGCCGGTGAGCATCGGCCCGTCTTTTGTAAGCCTCATTACTTTTACCTATATGCTTGCGGATGTCATCATGCAACTCTTTGATATGCTGTGCAAAGGACTCAGCTGAGACTGACACCCTAGCATGTGGGGGAAGGGGAATGAGATCCGAGGGCTTTCTAGGCCTAAAACCATGCACTGTCATGAATGATGATCCTATAGGGATGAAGGGAGGGCCTGGACAGCCAAATTCAGCCCTACCAACTGTTAGATTGGTTTTGACAGACTTAGGAGGACCAGGGCATCCATGAATTGACCTATCATGCTTAGAAACCATGTGGACCTTGATGCACTTAGGTGGACCGGGGCAGCCACAAGTGGCCCTATCATGCATGAGACGGATGAAGAGTGGGGGAAGACCAACTTGTCCAAATGTAAGCCTATCATGCACTGGAGCTAGTGTGTGAAAGACACAAATGATGTGACTAGCCTGACCACATGATGCAAAAGGTTTTGATACATGGATTCCTATCAAGATGGTCCCATCTGTGAGATTTGGGGGTTTCCACTCATGGGGATCGAAGCGGTTCCAAGGGGTGGACATCTTGGGATGGGTCACTCCCTTATTTCCAAGGTTGATGCCACCCTTGGCATTGACTCTCATAGTGTGGGCGGAATTTCGGAATGGGTGGGTTAGGCCTGACATGGTGGGTGAGGGTAGGAGGGAGTGGGTGGTGGGTGAGGAGTACTTGGAAGCCCATAGGGAGTGGCCAAACAGATCAAGATGGGTTAAGGGGTGGGTGATGTGGAGGTGGGTTTCAATCCAAGTGGTCGCCCTAGGGTCCCTAGCACACTTAGGGAAGTGGAAATCATGAACCCAGTGGGACTTATCGTAATGCTCCTTGCAAAGGGGCGAGGGGTAGGGAGAGATGTAGGAGGGCCAGGAGGTGGGTTGGTAATGAGGGGCTAGTGGGAAGGGAACATGTGGATCTAGGAGGACTTGGGTTGAGGGGAATGAGGCTTCTTCCCATCCTGGACCTTGAGCATCCCAAATCATACACTCCCTAGTGTGGGCTGGGCACTCGTCTCCTAATGGGGTAAGCACCAAGGTGGATTCCTTAGGTTGATTGCCCTCTCCTTGTGGTAGGGGAGTGGTGTAAAACTTATCGGGAATTGAAATCCCTTTCCTTGTGGAAGGAGGGGATTTCCATTGAGTGGGGTCAAAAGGATCATAGAAATTGAAACCCTTATGGAGGGATCCCTCTATGTCCTTGGATAGGTTGGCCCAAGTAGGACGTTCCCCGATGCATGTTGAACCTTCATCGACAAGGGGCAACAACAAGAGTGTGGACTCACTAGGAAGTGTGACCTTGAGGAGAGGAGAGCATTTTTTTGTGGGGCTCATTGGGTCAAGTTCCCTAGGGGTTGGCAGGAAGATTAGAAGCTCACTAGTGCATTGGCCTATAGTGCAAATAGATGTAATGGAGCCAATGGATGAGTAGGCAAAGGCAAGGTACTTGGGCTTAATGGGTTCCATGGCCAACATGCTAGTCAACCCCATTTGATAACTCAAACTCCTAAGTAGGTGTTCAAGGGTTTCCACAAAGCAAAAGGATTGATATGTTGTGTGACGAGAATGACATGGCACTAGTTGAACTTGCTCTATGGGGAGGTTGCATGGGGTTGAAGGGTACAAGATGGGACCTTTCTTGAGCCAGGTAGCTAGGGGCTCCTCTATGGTTAGCTCACCAGTGGGTGGGATGAGTTGCTCATGTTGGGGTTCGGGTTGGTTTTGTGCAATGGAGATTTGAGGCTCATTTTCCACTTTAACTGATCGCTTTTGAATGGTTTGCTTAAACTTGGAGAGGGCTTGGTTATAAGAATTTGGGAAGTGGAACCTTTTCTTGTCTCCCGGGGATTGCAAGTGACACCCTTTTCCTTCGGGGTCTATGATTGCTTGTTGTTCTTCCATCCATTCTTTTCCCAAAATAATATGTGACCCAAGGGGCCGAATTTTACACCATGCTCCACTACCCCACGTAATGGATTTGGAGGGAATGCGGCTTACACAAGGTACGTAGAACTCTACGAAAACCCATTCCCCATGGATGACAATTTTCCCTTCTTGTGATAAGGAGTTCACAAGAGTTTGGGAGACATAATTTCCCGATTGGTACTCATCAAGGAACACAGTGGTGATTTTGTTGTGGGGTAGGACTACTTTGAAGCTAAAGAACATGGTGAACCGGTCACCGTGGGAATTGGGATTCATGGTGTTATTGGAAGAAGATGAATTGTCTTGATAATGAGTTCCACTACGAGTGGTCATGCAAAGTTGGGTGGGCTATGCAAGGGTGTGCGAGTGCACCTAAGAAAAACATAGTGTGACCCAAGACTAGACTTGTAAGGACAAGCCTATGACCGCTCTGATACCACTTGATGTGGCACAGCCCAAAGACCACTAAATATGATGAGATGACCCTAGGACTTAGACCCGCAAGCATACAAGCGCTCAATGATTCTCACGATGACGATTTTTGCTCACCCGATTCACACGTTCACCCGGTGGGTCCGGGAGATAATGATGAAGGTCCGGGGCAGGACCCAATTGTTCTAATGGACTTACAATGCTAGGGCTGACCCCAAATGAGTCTAGGATACCCAACTTTGTGGGCGGCTGGCCCCTAGGGCGGGGGCTTGGTGGCACTCACTCACGGTCCGCGGTGGACACTAACAAACTAGCATGCAAGTTCGAGCCCTCTTCTCACCGCCGACGAGCAATCAAAGCAATACTAAACTAGCAGGAATAAGGCTACTAAGGATAGTATCAGAAGCTCACCTGATCGGTGTGAAG
Source organism: Amorphophallus konjac (assembly GCA_022559845.1). Taxonomy (NCBI): domain Eukaryota; kingdom Viridiplantae; phylum Streptophyta; class Magnoliopsida; order Alismatales; family Araceae; genus Amorphophallus; species Amorphophallus konjac. Next base: position 177,131,545 of record CM040118.1, on the reverse strand, counting down.
ACACCGATCCCGATCGGAGACGAGGGCACGCCGGGAGGCGAGGGTATGCACCCGATCGCCGCGGCGATGTAGCTTGACCTGAAATTGCAAACGGTACAGCACTACTCCTCACGCAGGAGGGGTGATCTTGGGGTGGGGGTTATGCTTAATACATTCAAAACTACCTCCACGCAGGGAGGGGCCTTCAGCCGGCCAAGCGGGGTGGGGAGAGATGCAAAGGAAACCGAGTTTCCGAGCTTCGCCGATTCTGTCTAGCTTCTGTAATTCTGGACTGGGAGTCGATGTTGATGCAGCCAATAAATCCACCGAGCTCAGAATCTGATGAGACTTGCGCCAAAAGATTGCTAACCGGAGAGGGGTGCGGCTTGAATTTTTGGATGACGTTCTGATCTGGGGGCTGAGTGCTCCGGCGACTGGAAGATGGATGCAGCTCTGGTCTCTGGCCGAGCTCAGTCTGAAACAACAGGTTGCAGAAGCGGCCACGGTCGCTCATGAGCTCCAAATCTGGCACCGCTGGACTCGTTGGAATTGTATACGAGTCTACTTTGCAGCAAAACAAACGGGGAAGTCTTCTGATGTCGGAGATGAGCTGGATGTCCAGAGAAGTGGACGGTGGTCGGGACAGACTGTGAGGAGGCAGACCGGCGTGGTTGTGGTAGAAAATTGGTATCTCTGATTGTCAGATTCTGAACGGAATTATGCCTTCTGTTCCTGGACTCTGACAGGGGGAGGAAGAACTTTGTAGAAGACCCTGAAGGCTGGTTCCTTCAAGGTTCGTCGTGGGAGAGTCTTCTCTGCTGCTCTGGCTTCTGGTCTGAGAAGTTCTGCACAATCGGAGAAGAATGGTGGTTGCGGACAGCACCGAGCTCGGATGCCGACGAAACCACCTCGCCTTGAAAGATGACTTGCAGATGAATCTAGAAATGTAGGCCTCACCTCGTGAGTCGTTGAGGGATGACCGTGGCCTCCTCTGCAAGTGCTGTAATCCTGCTTCCTGAAACAGGGCGGGAATGAAGGGAAGATGAAGTGGTGGGGAAGGGAATGGCCAAGAGAGAAAGTGGTGGAAGGTGGTTCTACTGGCTATGGGAGGAAGATGAGTGGTGTTTGAGGGGTATTGGAGGCTATGGAGATGGAGGTGGGGGGGGGGGGCGAAGTGGGGCTGAAGAGAATATGGTCTGCTAGTGAAGGTGGTGGAGGATGAGGGTGCACAAGAGAGAGGGGTGAGAGGGAGATGGTGGGGGCGAACTTGGTTCAAGGGAGGGGGTTGAGGGGCGGTCAAGGCAAGGGAGGGAAGGTTCAAATTTGAAATGGGTCTAGGGAGGGGTGGGATTTATGTGGGGAAGTGGTGGATTGTGTTGGGAGGTGGAGGATTTGCTTTGGGACAAAGAGAGGGGAGTAAATGAGGGGCTTGGGGAAGTGGAGGGTCTTAATGGAGGTGGGTGAGGTAGTGGAGGTGGTTGGGGGTTGGAGTAAGTGAGGGGGGGGAGGAGGAGAGAGGGTGGGGGCGAACTCCCCTTGGGAGAGAGAGAGAGTGAGAGAGAGAGTGAGGGAAAGAGAGTAAGAGAGAGAGATTTAAGAGGTAAAAGGAAGTGGTTTTTTTCAATATCCAAAAAGTGAGTACAAGTGGAGAGATGGGGCCTATATATAGGCAACCACTCTTTACATGACCAAAATGTCCCTGACAATAGGACAAAAGACCGAGCATAACCTAGACTCAATCCTATGGGCCCATAACTAAGGAAATAAGGCCCAATTAAGCAAAATAAGGGAAATGGACTAGAACCACATGACTCAATAAAGGAAAATACATAAGATAGGACTCAATAAAAGGAAAATACATAAAATGAACCTGGGAAAATGAACATAACAAGTGGAGACCATGATCAATCCATATCAAGAGTGTGTAGACGACCAAAGCTAGAGGGAGTGTCGTGAGATGCCCTCATCACTGACCCTGACAAACTAACTAATGACCAAACAGTCCAAGGGAGGGGCGCCCCTGGGCCTAGCCTAATGAATTGGGCCCATTAACCTATCAAACCAACATAATGACTTCAAGACTTTGGAAAATGACTTTCTAACCTAGGCACATGACTCAATAAAGGGAAAATTACATGTTTAAGACTCAAATAAAAATAAGAAAATTACATGACTCGACTCACAAACACATGAGGAACATAATGGCGTACACCGACGATCAATCCGAGCTTCAGAAAATGTGGAGGGGCAAGGGATGTCCCCATCATACCCCCGGGGTGGGGAAAACTCGACCCTGTCGAGTATGGGTCCACCGGGGAAGTAGCATCCCAAACGCAGTTCCGGGCGAACCTTGTTCTCCAAACTCGACCCATGTCCATAGCCGAGGAACGGTGCTTCCACTCGACAAAGTGGCTCGAACACACCCTTAGGCTGGCGAAGAGATCTTGCTTTGCTTAGTATTGCCGCCATGTGCTGACGTCGGGCTCTCGGGCTAGTTTGTGGTGGCACTCCGAGGGTGTCTCTCACAAGGATAGGTGTAGGCTCAAGACACTCACTAGGATCCACCGCGGTACCCTTGGAGGGTGCCGGATCCACCACGTGGGAAGTGGGATGAATCCCAAAACCCATTGGTAAGTTCAACCCGCAAGCCGGGTGCCAAGGCCACTCAGAACTTGGCAAGGTCCAAGTCCTCGTGCCCTCAAATTGGAGGTGACCCTAGAGTAGAGCCACTCCAAAATCATCATCATCATCAAGTCGCCAACGTGGAATTTCAAGTGGCGCTCACGAGTTTTTGCCCGCTTTTTATAATTCTCACCGCTTTTTGCTTGATGCATGTTTTGATGCATATGCCATGTACTAAGATGCGGTGTGAGTGAGTAGTGTGTGGTATGCAAAGGTGGTCCAGGGCAACCACATGTAGACCTATCATGCATTGATGTTATCACAAATAATTGTAGAAATTAAATAGTTATAATATTAAGTAGGAAATAAATTAACATTTTACATGGTCCACAATTGGAAATAATAACAACAGTAGTAGTCCACAACTAGTACAGAGACAAGAAAGAAAAGTACAGCTACACGGGGCATACCCCGACTCTGACCTCTGGCACTACCTCTGGGCACCCGCACCTCGCTGCACCCCAGACGTGCTCCCCTGGGGTGGCGCCTCACCTGAAACACGGTGAAAATACGCAGGGAATGAGTCTCGGAAGAAGACTCAGTAGGGATCACTCGAACCCTACCTCGTAAAACGAGAAACCACTATGCTAGCGGTAGGAGAGTACCTCGGAAAGGAAGGCCCTGTACTCTACACAACAAAGACCCTACGGCACGTAAACCGGCACACGTGCCACGGTGAGACAACCGAAGCATAACAGTCGACCCGACAAAACTTGAAGGTCGGAAACACACGACTGACAGTTTGTCACTCCGTACTCGACACGAGTATCTCCCACTATAAGCACAGCCGGTAGCGTCCCCTGACGTCTTACACCGTGCCGCAGGTGATCTGCCTGGCGTGGTAGATCCTACCAAAGGCGCGAACACCGTACAAGTAACCACGAACAAGTGACTAGCTGGGGTCACGCCCGTCGACGTGCGTCCACTGTCCCCAATCACGTGTGCACACACAGACCACACGTCCTAGGTCTGGCCTCTGACCGGTTTTCCCCTGGCACTGGACTCTGATTAGAAGAGGGGCCTGACGGAAACCAGTCTAAAACCGTCCTCAGGGTAAGCCCGTACACCACTCCCTGGTGCAACCGGTACCGCGTACTGGTAGGCTACGACTAGTGGAGGGTCACTGAAGGAGTAGACTCTCAAGTCAATGGAAAACAACGTCACAATCGTAGGTACGCGGAACGCTCCTTGTACCAACACCGTCACACGGTGACACAAGCCGAAATTACCATCTCCCGGGACCCCACGGCACCCTCACGTGTGGCCCCCACATGATGCCCAGCATCAGTCAGACCACGGGTCAGCACAGGGATCAAGACTCGCTCATCCGGGACTCGAGTCGGCAAGGGATGGGAGACGCAGTCACCGGAGAACCGCCTCCTGTGGTAGCGGTCTGCCCAGGACCGCAACCACACAGTCGCGGTCCTCCTGGGACCGCGACCATCCCAGCACGAAAAGATGAACGCGATCACCTCGTGACCGTGATCACACAGTAGCGGTCTCCTGGAGACCGCGACTGGCATGCAACGGTCAAAAATAACGGTCAAACGTATCGGGGTCCGTGCCGGTCCCCACGGTGAACGCGGTCGCCACCAGACCGCTACCAACAGTCATGGTCTGTCGCAAGACCGTGATCGCCCACCGACACTCTAAAGCCCCAATGGTTCAAAACCTGATGAAAGCGGTCCCCGCCTGACCGCGACCAGTGAAAACGGTCACTGGTGGACCACGATCACCTCGGAAAATCGAGAACGGCGGGAAACGGCCTAAAACACCATTCCACGCCCCAATCACCCCCGGGTGATGGGGAAACAAAGGGGGAACTCGTCCCCACGCCCTAGAGTACCGAATGATGCCCCCAAAACTCCAAATGGTGTGGTAAAACTTTAGATCGGCGCTCAAACCCCCGAAGCATGCATTTCCTGTCTCGAGCTCAAACGAACCCCTCTCGGCTCCCCGCCGGCCTAGAAATCACGGGAAAGGAAAGCACGGAGATAGAGGATCGTCACCCTACCTCGGGGTTGTCCGAAACTTGGCGGATCGCCGCCGATCCTCAAGAATCGCTTGAAACTTAACGAACTCCCCACGCCCTCACCGAGCACCGAACACCGCCACGATCACCATGCCGCCGCCTATGCCATGACGCCGTCGCCTTGCCGCGTCCGCAGCCGAAGGGGATGGCGTCGGGGCTAGCACCGGAAGAGGGGGGCCGGTCACGGTGGAAGCGCTCACGGGAGAGAAGGGAGGAAGAAGAAGAAAGAGAAAGGGAAAATAAAAGAAAAAGAAATGGGAATATATAGAAAATCTGATTTTTCAAAAAAATACCAAAAATTAGAAAAAATACGTTTCCGGAATCCTCGGAACGCACCGATCGCAACGGTACCACTCGTGCCTAGGCGAACGGCCCGGTCCACCCGCAGCAAGCTTCCGAAGAAAAAGCCGAAACACACACCGAAAATCGGAAAACACATGCGGAAAAACCGCGGAATGTCTCCAGGCCTCCGAAACGACTCTGGATCGCGTCGATCCGAACACGAAAGCTGTCCGAAACAAAATTTCAGACACAACGGAGCCGGACGCTCCGAAAAACCAAATCCGGGACCCAAAAAGAAGGATCTGAAAGGTTTGGGATATTACAGACTTGGAGTCCAATGTGTAACCAACCGATGTATAGACATTGAATGCTTACATGCAGACACGATGTATAGACTTAGTTAAGACTATCTAGACTCTGCATGCGAGCTATGGCGATGTATAGACTTCCTAACAAGGCGTTGTGCAGACTTGCTTACCACAATGTGCAGACTTAACAATGCACTATGTATAGACTTCAAATTAAAGGAGACGGTGGATGTACATACTTTAAGTTCAACTGAGACGGTGCATGAATATACTTGACACTGTATAGGCTAGTATGTTCTGAACAATGTCTAGGATGTACATACTTGGCATGAGACGCAAGTTGAGACGATGGATGATGTACAGACTTAGCCAGACTTCAGCTCGATGTACAGACTTCATGAACGATGCATGCAATGTGTAGACTTTGATGCCCAAAGGCAATGTGTAGACTTGCACAGTGTGAGACGCTGAATGAGACGGTCGGATGTACAGACTTGGGCTGTACAGACTTGCAGTGTGCAATGCATGCGATGTATGGACTTTACCTTAGAGACGCTGCATGAGATGGTGGATGTACAGACTTGGGCTGTACAGACTTGGAAAGCTTGAAGGCCAATGTACAGACTTGGAAAGTCTGAAGTCCAATGTACAGACTTGGAAGATGTGAGCGAGACAATGTATGGACTTGGACAATGCAACGATGTATAGACTTGGAAGGTTCAACGGTGGATGTACAGACTTCAGCTAAGCAAGCTACAGGGCCGATCTATAGACTTGGGCTAAGCAAGCTACAGGGCCGATCTATAGACTTGGGCTAAGCAAGCTACAGGGCCAATGTATAGACTTGGGCTAAGCAATGCATGAACAATGTGGCGATGTACAGACTTGGTGCACATGAATGAAGACCACTATGTAGACTTATGGCATGCAATGTCTAGACTTGATATGAAGGAATGCACAATGTCTAGACTTGATGAACAATGCAACAGGCAATGCTGACTGATGTATAGACTCTGAATGAGTGACATGCGACGGATAATGTGCAGACTTGTTTTGAACCATGCACAATGTATAGACTTGCAATACCATGAAGGCAGGATGTATAGACTTGAGGTAATGCATGCAGGTGACAATGTATATACTTGCGAATCTGGGGGGTCGACCCATCTGGAAGGGGGGGTCGACCCACTTCTGTCTAGACTATGTTGTCTAATGTATAGACTTGATGGAGAGAACGATGTACAGACTTGCTCTTGCGAAGGCTGTACAGACATTGAATCAAGTAGTGTATAGACTTGATAAATGACAGAATGCAATGCTGTATGAACTGACATATGACATAATGTAATGCTGTATGAGCTGAATGTCTGCTAATGCAAGATAGCACATTCATATGCCCAAAGCAGAAATATAATACAGACACAGATTCATGATATGCAAAGCCACAGATTCATGATATGCAAAGCTGTAGAACTGACATGATATATGCCCATAGCAAGATAGTCAATCAGATGTTCATGATATGCTATCATCAAAATCATAGAGTTGAAAAACATGTCACAGAAGATCAGTTAACTCATAGTGTTTGCTATCATCAAAATCACTGGGACACAACAATCTCCCCCTTTTTGATGATGGCAACACTATGAGTCACACTGACTCATGTCAAACTATTCTCCCCCTTTGACTTCATCAAAAAGAAAAATAGTTTGAGATGAGAGATACAAGCACACATGATATGAATAAAGAAAAATACTCCCCCTTTGACTCAGTCATTTAGACATGAAAGACACAGAGGCAGTTAAACAATGAAGCTCAAATCAAGACAATGTTTCAGATGCATGCTCTCCTTTACCAGCCAGATAAAATCATGCACAAATCAAGTCTGTGATGTAGATGTTAATCTTCCCCTTAAAGCCAGAATAGAGTTGAGGTATGACAAGAGGTGAAACATCTATCAGCAAAAGCACATAGGCACTCAAGGATTACCACAATCTGTAAGCACAATGAATGAATTGAGGAAGACAGATTTTCATTAGCACACCAAATTCATAAATCTTTGTAAACGACTTTCAGATTATTCAATTATAATAGATTATGAATGAGTTTAAACTTACCATCATGATTTAAGAGTGATGTATTCAAAGTTTGTCAAGAAAATTCAATACTCATATCTGAAACACCTTTTAATAGAAATGAACCAACAACTCATCTGATATTCATGTTTAACCTCTTTCCATCTTACTCATTTAAATTCAATGACTCATATGTAAGTTACACAAGATAATATTGAGAATAAACAGAAATAAGTGAGACTGAACTAGTCTTTAGATTTTCAGAATTTTCTATTGATCAGCACTCTTTTTTTTTTAGCAAGTTTGGTTCAGTCAACACCTTTTTACGTGAGGCACAACACGTCTTAGGTGAAGTGACCCAGTTACTCAGTGTGACAACCATATTACCTCTCAAATAGAACATAGTTAGCAATTTGGAGTGTCTTTTTACATGAGGAGACACCTTGATCAGAGGCCAGAATCCCCAGTTACTCAACACAACCATGCTATTGCTCTGCTAGATTTTCAAACATTTTTATAAGAGAGTTAACTATGGCACTTCATGACATGGGCTTACCCCATTTCTTTGACAGAGAACCCAGTTTCTCTGTGACCAAAGTCATTGCTCTTGCATTAAATTTTTAAGTGTTTTCAGATTTTTCAAACAAAGCTCTGTACACTGAAGTGTTTAAGAACAATACCTCCTATATGTATCTTAACCAAAGAAAGCCATGTCTTTTAGAATTTCAGATTTCAGAAGGTTTTGCATGAAGTTCATGAGACAATTTGTTAAGATCTATTAAGCATGATGATTCAGATATTTTCAAGTCTTTTACATCAAAACCTATTAAATACATTAGTCTTAGATCAATTTGATTCATCAAAACATTCTTAAGCCAGTATAATAGAAGTTTCTTCTTTTCATAATATGTCTGATTTATGTCTAGGGTGCACTGACTAAAATATTTCCTCATTCAGATGAATCAATGACATTGTCAGGAAATCAGTGGAGTCAACAAAGCATTTTTATTGAGAGATTAGCAAAGAGCAATCATGATGAGACAAGGAGTGAATCATTAGAACAGTGCAGTTTTGAAATCAATAGCTGAGTCTGGAGTTCAGACAGAACAGCTACATAAGTGTAGACAGCAGGGAATTCAAGTGAACCACACAATTGCCAAGAATGAATCAGATATCTAGATAGTGAGAGTTCAAGAGATGAAGAGATGGAACAAGAAAGCTCCCCCTGACTAGATGCTACATATATACAACAAAGCATGAGCAGCAGTATGGTTAATTAAGAATGATTGAGCTCCCCCTGACTAAGTGCATGATGTGCAGTGAAAGTACATCACATGATTTCAAATTTGACATTCAAATATAATCCATGCACTTCAGACATAAGTGAGCTACCATGAACATGATTGAGCAATTCCATTTCAGAAAATTCCAACTAAGCATAGATCAAATTAACAAGATGCTTAACCATCTCAAACAGTTAATTTTCAGATGATGGAATTTAAACAGATTGTTCAGAACTGACCTGAAGAGTAGAATCCTGGGGTTTTCCTTTTTGAGTGCCTTGGTTTATTAACCCCTCTTTGTTCTTCAGCCCCCAAGGCACACCTGCAAAGTTTTTGATCATTTTGATCTTGTAGGGACCCAAGCAGCTTTGGGTCCTGCGTTAGCCCTAACAGGTGTTCTAAACAATTTTTTAGCAACATGGTCATCATGATCCATCAAATAACAATTTTCCATAGAGTGACCATACTTTCCACAATATCTACATGATGTGACTGGTTTTTGGTTCTTATGATGCATAGTAACAGCAGTATGAGGTTTATAAACATGATCATAAGATTTTCTGTTGTATGCATGAACAGTTTGTTTCTTATTCCTAACCAGCCAACATTCAGCAGATCTATGGCCTGGCTTCCCACAGTTATAGCATGAGAATCTTGCAAATGGTTTTGCAGGGAATTTGACAACATAGGGGTTAACAGAGTTCTTCTGAACATGCCAATAGTTCTTGACTGTATGGCCATTCTTCCCACAGTGAGAGCAAGCAAAAGAATTTCTTCTATGAAAGCCATTTTTACCCCAAGTGGATCCAAACCAGCACTCAGCAGCCTTGTGCCCAGGCTTATTGCAGTTAGAGCACACAATGTGCTGACTAGACTTGTGTTTAATTCCATAAGGACCATGAATATTCATGGAAGACCTGGCATGCAGTTTATTATCTTCTTTCATGATAAAGCATGCATTCATGAGATGACCATACTTACCACAATAATAACATGAAGCATCAGGCTTCCTAGTAGCATGGTTTCTATCAGAAAATTTTCTAGAATGTAATGTTCCACTAGCATGCTCATCCTTTAACATCAATCTGTAATCTTCCATTATGTGACCTCCTTTCCCACAATAATAACATGACCCCTTTTTAATATGAGTGTGTGAGAGATCATGTGAATTGTGTGCAGCCTTCTTTATAGCAACAGGAGTGTCTTTGTCCTTTTTCTGTGAATTTTCATTCTTTTTCAGTTTTTGAATTTGTTCTGCAGATTTGGAATTGACAGTGGACTTTCGTGCAGTGAATTGAAAAACAGAAGGAGCAGAGGTTGTGTTCTGATTAGAAGCTTTGACAAAAATAGTAGACATTTTATTCCCATTACTCCTTTTGTTTGTCGGACTGTAACCCAGTCCCTCTCTCTGAAAGCTAACATTATTTTCAAGAAGCTTATTCAGATTGTCCTTTCCTTTGACAAATTTTGATAGAGAATTTTTCAAATCTTGAATCTCAGAGTTTAAGACAGCAATATTAGTTTCATATTTGGACAGATCTGTTTCACAGGAAATGACTTGTTGATGCAAGGCATCATTCAGACTTTTGAGTTTTTCTACTTCATGTTTTAACTTTGTTTCATTGTCAGCTTCAGATAGAGACTTGTTAAGATCATCAATTTCTTGTTGAAGGGATGTGATAGTGAGCTCATAGTTAGCTATATTCTCTTCACAGCAATTGACATTTCCACTCAACATTAAGTTGATGGTTTTTAGACTCTCAATTTCTTGTTCAGCATTCACCAACCTATCAGAATTATCTATGCTCACACACTTGCCTTTTTCCATTGTCAATAACCTATCTGTCAGCTGGGTGTTTAGATGTTTCAGTTTGTTGATTTCTTCTTTCAACTTATTGTTTTGCTCTGTGAGTTCATCATCAAGCACCCAATCATCCGATGAAAACTGACATTCATAAAACATTTCTTGTTGTTTTTCATATTGAAGTTTGTTGAAATTTTTCTGAAGCTCTAAGTTTATTACTCTCTCAGCCTCCAGTTTCTCAGAAATCAAACTATTTACTTTTTCAAGATTATTTGATTTGTGTTCAGATTCTTTGAGCTGGTTTTTGAGTATTTCAATTTCAGATTTCATGTTTTCCAATTCAGAGTTGACAAGCTCTAAGTTTCTCACTAGTTCTTCATTTTGAACAACATCATTGTTATGAGCCTGATCATCATCAATTAAACTATGCCTCTCCTTTAGTTCAGCAATTTCGCAAACAAGCTCTTGATTCTCCTTTTTGTGTAAATCAATTTATTTCATAAGAGTTTGTTTTTTAGATTTCAAATGATCTAAATCTGAACTAATAGAATCAAAATCTGTTAACTGTCTTCTAAATATGTCATTTTCAATTTTCAGAATTTTAGGGCTTTCACCTCGAGATTTAGCATCCTCATGTTTCTTTAGCTTCTTTATCAGTTTTTTATTCTTCTTCTTTAGTCTTTCATAGGATTCTAACAGATTGGCATAGGCATCTTCCCAGTCGTCTAAAGTGTAACTAGAGAAAAGATCGGTTACCTCTTCAGCATCTTCGGATTCATCTTGATCACTACCATGGTTGCTCTTGTCAGCCATCAGGCAGCTGTCCTCATTTCTCCTCTGAGCTAGCTTCAACTTATCCAGAATGTCCTTAGCGGACCTGCAGTCATAAAAACAAGAATGTAGAGCTTTGTCAGTAGCTTCTTTCATTAGATTCAAAACTCTCTGATTCTCTCCATGTTTTGATCTGTGACTGTCAGTCCATTTGGACTCTTTCTTTGGTAGTCTGTGAGGACCATGTGAGATTAACTTCCACAGATCCAGATCCCTCAATTTCACATAGTTATGGAGACTGCTAACCCATGAGTTAAAATCAGACCCATTGAAAATCGGTGGAGAAGCCATGAAGGCAAATCAATCAAGCAATTTCAAAACTGTATGCAGAAGATAGAAATGTACCGAAAGCCAGCAGGATCCTCTACAGATCATTGGATCTGGAAAGTCAGAGACCCGCTCTGATACCAATTGATAGGGTGCAAGGCCCGGATACAGAGGGGGGGTGAATGTATCCCTCTTCAAATATCGCTCAATTAATACTCTAATGCTCTAATATGCGGAATAAGAACAGTTGATGAAATATACTGAAAATACTAAGACGGATCTCGGCAAGACAACACAATTGAATTAGCCCTCACACGATCCTAAGCAAGCATCTAATGCGCAGCAATGAAAAGAACACAAGTACAAAAGCAAACCACAAGTGAACACCAGGATTTTTAGGTGGTTCGGTCCACAGACCTACGTCCACCCCTCACTCCAAACTGGAGTGAGGCTTCCACTAGCAGGGCTAGAACAGTAGACTCAGTCTGCAACAAATACTGCCAAACAGCTTGACCAGGGGAACAACCTCCCCTCTTCCTCCCAACCGAAGGGAACCACTAGTGACACCCAGTCACTAGCAAACCAGAGACGCAAGTCTCGCTTCCTCCAGACCAGGAGGGAACACCTAGTCTTGCAACCCACAAGACCAGAACTGGAGACGAATCTCCCTTCCTCTAAACCAGGAGGGAACCCCCAAGTGACTCCCAGCCACTTGCAACCTAGAGGTCTCGGACCTCCCTTCCTCCCAACCGGAGGGAAACAACTAGTGACATCCAGTCACAGGCAACCAGAGACGCAAGTCTCTCTTCCTCCAAACCGGAGGGCACCCGACCTCACACTAGAGGAACGGAAGAACAACTAGTGAACAGTTAAAAGGAGAAAACAAAAATCGCAGCAACTGAAAGATGGAAAAATGAATGCACAATAGCTCTCGCAGGAGCAAACTGGGTTGGATCTGATCCAAGGTCCAGTGAACAATGAAGCTTCTCTTCTTCTTTACGAGCTCTCCATCTCTCTCTTTCTCTTTTTCTTTTTTCATCTTCTGCTCTCTCACTCTGGCTCTCAGCTTCTTTCTTCTTCTTCTTTTCTTTCTTCTGCTCTTTCTGCTCTTTGCCTCTCTGCCTCACTGCAGCTCTTTTCTTCTATCTCGATCACTCTCTTTCTCTATCGTTATCGCTCAGTCTCTTTTTCTCTTGACCAGTCTTCTCCAGATTGAGGAGGCTTCGTATTTATAGCAGCAGCAATTAGGGTGTTGTCCTCGGATCACGTGCCTGGTGCCAACCTCGGATCACGTGCCACTTATCAGCTTCTCGAAGGATGTACATGTCAAGCAGTCATAAGAAGATATCAGATGGATGTACAGACTTGGTTCAGGCTGTTAACAAAGTGTGTACAGGCATGATGCATCTTGAGTGTATAGAGTTGAAGCCTTGGAAACGAGTGTATAGACTTGAAGCCATGGAAACGACTGTATAGACTTCGTCTTGAAGGAGATGCACATGTGCACTGAAGTGTGTACAGACTTGGCATGCAGGCTGTTGGACGCAATGTATAGACTTTGCGTGCAGGCTGCTGGACGCTGTATAGACATGCTGTGCAGGCTGCCAGACAATGTATAGACATGCTGTGCAGGCTGTGGGGGAATGCGTAGACTCTGTGTGAAGGCAATGCATATACAAGTGATGCAATGTTTAGACTTCATGTATGCAGGACTGTGGCGTGTACACACTTTGTAAATGCAAAGCTATGGCATGTATAGACTTCGTGCATGCAATGCTATGGTGTGTACAGACTTCGTGTATACAAGACTATGAGCATTACATATGGTTGTACAGACATGCCAAATGAGTATGCAGACTTAGTGTGCACCATTGTGTAGACTTTGTAACATGCAGTATGAGCATAGCAACACAATGTGCAGACTTCGTGCAATGCATGAAGCAGTGTATGCAGTGTATAGACTTGGAGTCCAATGTGCAACCAACCGATGTATAGACATTGAATGCTTACATGCAGACACGATGTATAGACTTAGTTAAGACTGTCTAGACTCTGCATGCGAGCTATGGCGATGTATAGACTTCCTAACAAGGCGTTGTGCACACTTGCTTACCACAATGTGCAGACTTAACAATGCACGATGTATAGACTTCAAATTAAAGGAGACGGTGGATGTACATACTTTAAGTTCAACTGAGATGGTGCATGAATATACTTGACATTGTATAGGCTAGTATGTTCTGAACAATGTCTAGGCTGTACAGACTTGGCATGAGATGCAAGTTGAGACTATGGATGATGTACAGACTTAGCCAGACTTCAGCTCGATGTACAGACTTCATGAACGATGCATGCAATGTGTAGACTTTGATGCCCAAAGGTAATGTATAGACTTGCACAGTGTGAGACGCTGAATGAGACGGTCGGATGTGCAGACTTGGGCTGTACAGACTTGCAGTGTGCAATGCATGCGATGTATGGACTTTACCTTAGAGACGCTGCATGAGACGGTGGATGTACAGACTTGGGCTGTACAAACTTGGAAAGCTTGAAGGCCAATGTACAGACTTGGAAAGCCTGAAGTCCAATGTATAGACTTGGAAGATGTGAGCGAGACAATGTATGGACTTGGTCAATGCAGCGATGTATAGACTTGGAAGGTTCAGCGGTGGATGTACAGACTTCAGCTAAGCAAGCTACAGGGCCGATGTATAGACTTGGGCTAAGCAAGCTATAGGGCCGATGTATAGACTTGGGCTAAGCAATGCATGAACAATGTGGCGATGTACATACTTGGTGCACATGAATGAAGACCACTGTGTAGACTTATGGCATGCAATGTCTAGACTTGATATGAAGGAATGCACAATGTCTAGACTTGATGAACAATGCAACAGGCAATGCTGACTGATATATAGACTCTGAATGAGTGACATGCGACAGACAATGTGCAGACTTATTTTGAACTATGCACAATGTATAGACTTGCAATACCATGAAGGCAGGCTGTATAGACTTGAGGTAATGCATGCAGGTGACAATGTATATACTTGTGAATCTGGGGGGTCGACCCATGTGGAAGGGGGGGTCGACCCTGATGTGACACCACCTTGGGGTGATAGTCACAAGACCGAATGCCCTTGGACCTATAATTGCAAGTAAACAACTTGGACGATGAAGTTACTCGGGCGAGCTCACTCGCTTAGCGGACACTATTGCCCGTGGGTAAATTGGCAATGGTGGGGAGGGTCCAAAGTGGGACCTTGACGTTCCAAGGCTAGGCTTCACTTTGGCTGACCCCCTAAGGGGCTGGGATACCCAATTTAGTGGGTGGTCAGCATGCCCAAGGCATGGGTTGTAGGGTCGCTCTTACCTCACTCCGCGGTGGCCACTCAATTGAAGGGAAATTTGGATCAAGCACTCACTTACCGTCCGACGGAGCTAAAGACAATACTAAATAAGCATGAATAAACCAGCAAGGGAAGTGTCCCGGAGCTCACCTGATCGGTGTGAGAACACCGATCCCGGCCGAAAGACGAGGGCGAGCGGGGAGGCGTGGATACGCACCCGCACGCCGTGCCGATGCCGCTTGACCCTGTTTAAGTGATTACAACACTACGCCTCTCACATGAGGGGGATCTTGGGGTGGGGGTTAACTATTAATACATCCAAAACTACATCCACGCAGGGAGGGGCCTTCAGCCGGCCAAGCGGGGAGGGGTGAGACCGAACTAAATACGAACTAGGATGCCGATGTCGATTCAGTCCGCTGCATGTGCTTCAGGACTGAATGATGGTTATCACGGTGTTGTGGCCACTCCATAATTTTTTTGTTGATGAAACCACTTGGAGATTGCTCGTAGCTGGGCCGGGATGACACTTGAATTTTGGTAATTTCGTCGGGTACCGGAGCTGGACGCAGTAGAAACTTGAACCGGAGAACTGGTTGACAGTTCTGACTGCTTCAGGAACTCAGCTGCAGGAAGAAGAGGATTCCATGACTGTTCCTGAACTCAGAATGAGGCACCACCAGAGTTGATGGAACCGTATGTGAGTCCTCTTCGAAACAAGCTTGACGGGGATGCCGTTCGTTGTCGGAGCAAAACGGTAGGCTCGGAACATTGAGGAGGGGTCGGTGCAGACTGAGTGGAGGTAGAACCGCGTACCTGGGGAATAAAAATGATAACTCTCAGGTCCGGTCACCAAAATGGGCTCTGCTTCTTGGGGATGATAGAAGACTCGTAGTAGATGATTTTTGTAGAACAACTCTTGATCAGATTCCCAACAGGTTTGTCGTAGTCGGGCTTCCACTCCGGCTCTGGTCTCCTGCCAGGGAGGCTTTGCGCAGTCGAGGAAGAAAGGGCCTCCCGATCAGCACGGTGCTCGGATGAGGACGAAACCACCTCGCTTGGAAAGCTCTCTGGACAACCTTTCCAGAGATATATGTCTTGCCACCAGAAGAGTCAAGGAAATGCTAGAGATGACGTAGCTTCTATCACCAAACTTGCTGCCTGCGACCTGCAAATGAAGTTGCTACCTTGTAGTGGCAAATGGTGGTGGAATGAGGTGGAGAGAAGGGGAGGGCGACCTGACCTAGGGGAGAGGGGGTTTGGGCGACCAAGGGCTATGGAGGGAAGGAAATTTTCAAATTCAAATGGCCTTGGGAGGTGGAGGGTGGCATGGGGGAGAGGGAAAAGTGTTTGGGAAAGTGGGTTGGGTAGTTGGGGGTTGGAGGGTGGCCTAGTGATTGGTGGGTTCTATCTTGGGGGTTGGGGGGACTTGAATGAGGGTATGGGGAAGGGGGGAATATTAATGAAGAGTGAATGGGAAGAGAGAGAAGAAATTTTGAAATTTAGGGGTAGGGAAGAGAGAGAGAGAGGGGGGGACCCCTTAGAGAGAGAGAGAGTGTGAGAGAGAGGGGAATCCACCCCTTAGAGAGAGAGAGGGAGAGAGAGAGGGAGAATCCACTCCAATTGCACTAGAACACTCAATTTTTGATTGACCAAAAGAGTACATATGAGGGAGTGGGGTGGCCTATTTATAGGCACTCATATTTTCCTAGGACTAAAATGACCCTGACTAAACAACTAATGACCAAAGTAGTCCAAGGGAGGGTGCCCCTGAGCCAAGCCCACTAGTTGGGCCCAAATGACTATCAAACTGACCCATTAACCTATTAACTGACTCAAATAAAGAAAGATTACACATCTATGACTCAAATAAGATGAAAATTACATGCTACTGCTCAAAATTAAGTGATGGAGATGATGATGCGTCGATGGCGAGCAACCGAAGTCTCGAAAAAAGATGGAGTGACTGGGGATGTCCCCATCATACCCCCGGGGTGGGGAGAACTCGACCCCGTCGAGTGTGGGTCCACCGGGATAGCAGCACACCAAAGCAGATCCTGGTGCAGAACGTCTTCCCAACTCAACCCTGTCTTCGTAGCCGAGGGATGGCTCTTCCACTTCTCAGGATAGCGCGGGCACACCCTCTTCCTGGCGATGGTACCTTGCTTATGTAGTATTGTCTCCATGTGCTCATGTCGGGCTCTCGGGCTGATATGTGGAGACTCTCTGGTGGTGTCACTCACAAAGGTAAGTGTAGGCTCAAGATGCTTACTAGGTTCCACCGCGGGGCCCTTATAGGGTGCTAGATTTGCCACACAAAAAGTCGGGTGTGTCCCAGAATCCTTTGGAAAGTTCAGACCAAAAGCATGTTTGCCAATGCCACTTAGAATTTGAGAAGGTCCAAGTCCTTGTGCCCTCGGTTTGGAGTTAGCCCTAGGGTAGAGCCACTTCAATGTCACCATTACCAAGTTGCCTACTTGGAATTATAAGTGCCACTTACAAGCTATTGCCCACTTTTTGTGATCCTCACCGCTCGTTGCTAGATGCTTGCGAGAATGCATATGCCATGCACTATGATGCGATGTTGGTGTGAAAAGTATGGTGTGCAAAGGTGGACCAGGGCAGCCAAATGTAGACCGATCACACTTTGATGCCATGAAGACTGTGACAGACTTAGGAGGGCCGGGACATCCATAGATGAACCTCTTATGCATGGGTGTGACAAATGTCGGGGGATCAGGACATCCATGTATGCTCCTCTCATGCTTAATACTCATGTTGAATGAAGGTGGGCCAATACATCCGAATACGGTCCACTTATGCTTCCTACTTGACATGTGGGTGATGTGAATGAATGTACCCGACTTATGAATCATGCCAAATGGTGTGGTAATCCTAGACACATGCATGTTTATCCCAAAGGTGACTTCCATGTGCATAGATGTGGGATGACTTTTGAACTTCCATGTGAATGGGTCGACTGGATCTAGGAAGGTGGTTATGGGATGGGGCATTTCATCAATCCCAAGGTGTTTGTTGCCTAAGGTCAAGGCTCTCATGGTGTAACCCGATTCTAGGAAGGGAAGAGTTTGGGTCAACATGGGTGATATGGGTAGGGTGAGGTGGGTGGTGAATAAGGTGGGTGGGTTACATGGAGATTTAGATTCCCATAGGAAAGGGTCGAAGGGATCATGGTAAGGGTCACCTAGATAGGGGTACTCCATGTCCTCAAGATTCTCAAATGATGAGTCATTCTCCTCCAAAATAATTGGGCCAAGGTTGCTAATGGGTTGGCCAATCAAAGCACTCGGGATCTCAATGGTTGGGGAGTAGACTAGGATGGGTTCCTCCTCTATGGGAAGAAAGAGTATGATCTCACTCGTAAATTGGCCATTAGTGTAGATGGAAGTGATGGAGCCAACGGCGGGGTAAGCTAGGCTAATGGTGCGAGGCTCCGACGGCCTCATGGCTAGCATATCGGTCAAGTGGACTTGCCAATGTAGGTAGTCCACTAAGTCTTCCAAATCTTCCACACAATAGGAGGTTTGATAAGTGATATGAGGCCGAGTGGGAATGATTTGGGATTGATGTCCCATGGGTAGGTGGCATGGTTGTAAACTAGGAATGGTGAGGCCTCGCTTGAGCCATTGGAGTATGGACTCATCTATGGTGACGGTGTCATGGGGAAGGGTGTGTAGCTCTTGAGGAGCCAGGCTAGGAGAGGTGGGTGAGTTGTGTGGCTCTTGGATTTCCTCTATTTTGGGAGGTGGATCCGGATTGGTATCCCTCTCCATTTGGGTGTGTGTGTGGGTTGTAACTCCTAAGGACAATGGGGTAGGAAGGTCTATGGTGGGTGGGTTGGTGATAGTCGATGCATGGCGCACCCAAGGAGGTGAGCAAGGTCGGACGTGGGTTGGAATTGGGAGTGGAAGTAGTGGAGGCCTAAATTGGGGTAGGATTGGGGTGGGAAGTGGAAGGTGGGTTGGGTGAGGAGATTTGGGTTGATTGATTTTGGGAGATGTGTCCCTTTTTGGGGACGATGGTGAGGTTGCGGTGGTGGCCAAGGGGGCTTGTGGGGTGTGGGTTTGGTGAGGGGATTTGGGTTTGGGGGTGGTGGCCATTATGGGCCTAGGTGGAGGGGTGGACATGGGGTCCAATTGGGTATGTGGACATATGGTTGTGGTGAGGACTTGGATGTAGGATGCAGATGTTGTGGTTGGAGTAGGAGAGGTGGGAAATGGTGGGGAATGCGTGATTAGGGTCTTGGGTTGGCCAAGGGGAAATGAAGGAGTTGAAATGCTCTTTGGGCTTTAGTGTTCAGAATGGGAGGGGAAAATATATCTAGCCCTAAGTTTTTCCTTCATGTCCCCCCATGTTGTGAGGGGAGCTTCCCTTCTAATTATCCTTAAGCCTTCAATTTTCAACCAATGAGTTTGGGCCCTTTTGGTTAGTTGCATTGTGGCACATCGAACCTTCCTATCCTCGGACATGAGATTCCTCTCAAAGTAATAATCTATAGATGCCTCCCAATCTAAATAGTCATTAAGATGAGTTCCATCAAAAGTGGGAGGTGAGGGACATGTCCTTCTATCGTCCGTCCTTGGGGCGGACCCATTTTCTCCAAGTTGGTTGAGTCGACCCGATATGTTATCAAGCCGCTCATTGGCATGGGTCAAGGCCTTCATGAGGTAGTTGACATGGCCAGGGAGGTTATGTGTGTTAGTGGTAGGCATCCCTTGGTGGTTTGGACTTATGGAGAGGGCCGATTGGTAAGGTCGGTATGAGGTGGCCATACTAGTGGACAAAGAGATGCAACTGAGACCCTAAATGCATAAACACGCCCTAGGACCAACTTGATAGAGACAAGTTGTGAACTTGCTCTGATACCACTTGATGTGACACCACCTCGGGTGCAATCACAAGGTCAATGACCTTGGACCTATGATTCGCAGGCAAACAACTTGGACGATGAAGTTACTCGGGCGAGCTCACTCGCTTAGCGGACACTATTGCCCGTGGGCAAATTGGCAATGGTGGGGAGGGTCCAAAGTGGGACCTTGACGTTCCAAGGCTAGGCTTCACTTTGGCTGACCCCCTAAGGGGATGGGATACCCAATTTAGTGGGCGGTCAGCATGCCCAAGGCATGGGTTGTAGGGTCGCTCTTACCTCACTCCGCGGTGGCCACTCAATTGAAGGGAAATTTGGATCAAGCACTCACTTACCGTCCGACGGAGCTAAAGACAATACTAAATAAGCATGAATAAACCAGCGAGGGAAGTGTCCTGGAGCTCACCTGATCGGTGTGAGAACACCGATCCCGGCCGAAAGACGAGGGCGAGCGGGGAGGCGTGGATACGCACCCGCACGCCGCGCCGATGCCGCTTGACCCTGTTTAAGTGATTACAACACTACGCCTCTCGCAGGAGGGGGATCTTAAGGTGGGGGTTAACTATTAATACATCCAAAACTACCTCCACGCAGGGAGGGGCCTTCAGCCGGCCAAGCGGGGAGGGGTGAGACCGAACTAAATACGAACTAGGATGCCGATGTCGATTCAGTCCGCTGCCTGTGCTTCAGGACTGAATGATGGTTATCACTGTGTTGTGGCCACTCCAGAATTTTGTTGTTGACAAAACCACTTGGAGATTGCTCGTAGCTGGGCCGGGATGACGTCTGAATTTTGGTAATTTCGTCGGGCACCGGCGCTGGTAGGAGTAGGAGCTTGAACAGGGGAACTGGTTGACAGTTCTGATTACTTCAGGAACTCAGTAGCAGGAATCAGAGGATGCCACGACCGCTCCTGAACTCAGAATGAGGCACCGCTAGAGTCGATGGAACAGTATGTGAGTCCTCTTAGAAACAAGCTTGACGGGGATGCCGTTCGTTGTTGGAGCAGACTGGTAGGCTCGGAACACTGAGGAGGGGTCGGTGAAGACTGAGTGGAGGCAGAACCGCGCACTCGGGGAATAAAAATGATAACTATCAGGTCCGATCGCCAAACTGGCCTCTGCTTCTTGGGGATGATATAAGACTTGTAGTAGAAGATTTTTGTAGAACAACTCTTGATCAGATTCTTAACAGGTTCATCGTAGTCGAGCTTCCACTCCGGCTCTGGTCTCCTGCCAGGGAGGCTTTGCGCAGTCGAGGAAGAAAGGGCCTCCCGATCAGCACGGTGCTCGGATGAGGATGAAACCACCTCGCTTGGAAAGCTCTCTGGACGACCTTTCCAGGAATATATGCCTTGCCACCAGAAGAGTCAAGGAAATGCCGGAGATGACGCAGCTTCTATCACCAAACTTGCTGCCTGCGACCTGCAAATGAAGTTGCTACCTTGTAGTGGCAAATGGTGGTGGAATGAGGTGGAGAGAAGGGGAGGGCGATCTGACCTAGGGGAGAGGGGGTTTGGGCGACCAAGGGCTATGGAGGAAAGGAAATTTTCAAATTCAAATGGCCTTGGGAGGTGGAGGGTGGCATGGGGGAGAGGGAAAAGTGTTTGGGAAAGTGGGTTGGGTAGTTGGGGGTTGGAGGGTGGCCTAGTGATTGGTGGGTTCTATCTTGGGAGTTGGGGGGACTTGAATGAGGGTATGGGGAAGGGGGGAATATTAATGAAGAGTGAATGGGAGGAGAGAGAAGAAATTTTGAAATTTGGGGGTAGGGAAGAGAGAGAGAGAGAGAGGGGGGGACCCCTTAGAGAGAGAGTGTGTGTGAGAGAGAGGGGAATCCACCCCTTAGAGAGAGAGAGGGAGAGAGAGATGGAGAATCCACTCCAATTGCACTAGAACACTCAATTTTTGATTGACCAAAAGATTACATATGAGGGAGTGGGGTGGCCTATTTATAGGCACTCATATTTTCCTAGGACTAAAATGACCCTGACTAAACAACTAATGACCAAAGTAGTCCAAGGGAGGGTGCCCCTGAGCCAAGCCCACTAGTTGGGTCCAAATGACTATCAAACTGACCCATTAACCTATTAACTGACTCAAATAAAGAAAGATTACACATCTATGACTCAAATAAGATGAAAATTACATGCTACTACACAAAATTAAGTGATGGAGATGATGATGCGTCGATGGCGAGCAACCGAAGTCTCGAAAAAAGATGGAGTGACTGGGGATGTCCCCATCATACCCCCGGGGTGGGGAGAACTCGACCCCGTCGAGTGTGGGTCCACCGGGATAGTAGCACACCAAAGCGGATCCGGGTGCAGAATGTCTTCCCAACTCAACCCTGTCTTCGTAGCCGAGGGATGGCTCTTCCACTTCTCAGGATAGCGCGGGCACACCCTCTTCCTGGCGATGGTACCTTGCTTATGTAGTATTGTCTCCATGTGCTCATGTCGGGCTCTCGGGCTGATATGTAGAGACTCTCTGGTGGTGTCACTCACAAAGGTAAGTGTAGGCTCAAGATGCTTACTAGGTTCCACCGCGGGGCCCTTATAGGGTGCTGGATTTGCCACACAAAAAGTCGGGTGTGTCCCAGAATCCTTTGGAAAGTTCAGACCAAAAGCATGTTTGCCAATGCCACTTAGAATTCGAGAAGGTCCAAGTCCTTGTGCCCTCGGTTTGGAGTTATCCCTAGGGTAGAGCCACTTCAATGTCACCATTACCAAGTTGCCTACTTGGAATTCTAAGTGCCACTTACAAGCTATTGCCCACTTTTTGTGATCCTCACCGCTCGTTGCTAGATGCTTGCGAGAATGCATATGCCATGCACTATGATGCGATGTTGGTGTGAAAAGTATGGTGTGCAAAGGTGGACCGGGGCAGCCAAATGTAGACCGATCACACTTTGATGCCATGAAGACTGTGACAGACTTAGGAGGGCCGGGACATCCATAGATGAACCTCTTATGCATGGGTGTGACAAATGTCGGGGGATCAGGACATCCATGTATGCTCCTCTCATGCTTAAGACTCATGATGAATGAAGGTGGGCCAATACATCCGAATACGGTCCACTTATGCTTCCTACTTGACATGTGGGTGATGTGAATGAATGTACCCGACTTATGAATCATGCCAAATGGTGTAGTAATCCTAGACACATGCATGTTTATCCCAAATGTGACTTCCATGTGCATAGATGTGGGATGACTTTTGAACTTCCATGTGAATGGGTCGACTGGATCTAGGAAGGTGGTTATGGGGTGGGGCATTTCATCAATCCCAAGGTGTTTGTTGCCAAAGGTCAAGGCTCTCATGGTGTAACCCGATTCTAGGAAGGGAGAGTTTGGGTCAACATGGGCGATATGGGTAGGGTGAGGTGGGTGGTGAATAGGGGGAGTGGGTTACATGGAGATCTAGGCTCCCATAGGAAGGGTCTAAGGGATCATGGTAAGGGTCACCTAGATAGGGGTACTCCATGTCTCAAGGTCTCAAATGGTGAGTCATCCTCCTCCAAAATAATTGGGCCAAGGTTGCTAATGGGTTGGCCAATCAAAGCACTCGGGATCTCAATGGTTGGGGAGTAGACTAGGATGGGTTCCTCCTCTATGGGAAGAAAGAGTATGATCTCACTCGTAAATTGGCCATTAGTGTAGATGGAAGTGATGGAGCCAACGGCGGGGTAAGCTAGGCTAATGGTGCTAGGCTCGACGGCCTCATGGCTAGCATATCGGTCAAGTGGACTTGCCAATGTAGGTAGTCCACTAAGTCTCCAAATCTTCCACACAATAGGAGGTTTGATAAGTGATATGAGGCTGAGTGGGAATGATTTGGGATTGATGTCCCATGGGTAGGTGGCATGGTTGTGAACTAGGAATGGTGAGGCCTCGCTTGAGCCATTGGAGTATGGACTCATCTATGGTGACGGTGTCATGGGGAAGGGTGTGTAGCTCTTGAGGAGCTAGACTAGGAGAGGTGGGTGAGTTGTGTGGCCCTTGGATTTCCTCTTTTTTGGGAGGTGGATCCGGATTGGTATCCCTCTCCACTTGGGTGGGTGTGTGGGTTGTAACTCCTAAGGACAATGGGGTAGGAAGGTCTATGGTGGGTGGGTTGGTGATAGTCGATGCATGGCGCACCCGAGGAGGTGAGCAAGGTCGGACGTGAGTTGGAATTGGGAGTGGAAGTAGTGGAGGCCTAAATTGGGGTAGGATTGGGGTGGGAAGTGGAAGGTGGGTTGGGTGAGGAGATTTGGGTTGATTGGTTTTGGGAGATGTGTCCCTTTTTGGGGACGATGGTGAGGTTGCGGTGGTGGCCAAGGGGGCTTGTGGGGTGCGGGTTTGGTGAGGGGATTTGGGTTTGGGGGTGGTGGCCATTATGGGCCTAGGTGAGGGGTGGACATGGGGTCCAATTGGGTATGTGGACATATGGTTGTGGTGAGGACTTGGATGTAGGATGTAGATGTTGTGGTTGGAGTAGGAGAGGTGGAAATGGTGGGGAATGCGTGATTAGGGTCTTGGGTTGGCCAAGGAGAAATGAAGGAGTTGAAATGCTCTTTGGGCTTTGGTGTTCGGAATGGGAGGGAAAATATATCTAGCCCTAAGTTGTTCCTTCATGTCCCCCCATGTTGTGAGGGGAGCTTCCCTTCTAATTATCCTTAAGCCTTCAATTTTCAACCAATGAGTTTGGGCCCGTTTGGTAAGTTGCATTGTGGCACATCGACCTTCCTATCCTCGGACATGAGATTCCTCAAGTGAAGTAATGTCCATAGATGCCTCCCACTCTAAATAGTCATTAAGATGAGTTCCATCAAAAGTGGGAGGTGGGGGACATGTCCTTCTATCGTCTGTCCTTGGGGCGGACCCATTTTCTCCAAGTTGGTTGAGTCGACCCGATATGTTATCAAGCCGCTCATTGGCATGGGTCAAGGCCTTCATGAGGTAGTTGACATGGCCAGGGAGGTTATGTGTGTTAGTGGTAGGCATCCCTTGGTGGTTTGGACTTATGGAGAGGGCCGATTGGTAAGGTCGGTATGAGGTGGCCATACTAGTGGACAAGAGTGATGCACTGAAGACTCTAAATGCATATGTGTGTCCTAGGACCAACTTGATAGAGACAAGTTGTGAACTTGCTCTGATACCACTTGATGTGACACCACCTTGGGTGATAGTCACAAGGCCAATGACCTTGGACCTATAATTCGCAAGCAAACAACTTGGACGATGAAGTTACTCGGGCGAGCTCACTCGCTTAGTGGACACTATTGCCCGTGGGCAAATTGGCAATGGTGGGGAGGGTCCAAAGTGGGACCTTGACGTTCCAAGGCTAGGCTTCACTTTGGCTGACCCCCTAAGGGGCTAGGATACCCAATTTAGTGGGCGGTCAGCATGCCCAAGGCATGGGTTGTAGGGTCGCTCTTACCTCACTCCGCGGTGGCCACTCAATTGAAGGGAAATTTGGATCAAGCACTCACTTACCGTCCGACGGAGCTAAAGACAATACTAAATAAGCATGAATAAACCAGCGAGGGAAGTGTCCCGGAGCTCACCTGATCGGTGTGAGAACACCGATCCCGGCCGAAAGACGAGGGCGAGCGGGGAGGCGTGGATACGCACCCGCACGCCGCGCCGATGCCGCTTGACCCTGTTTAAGTGATTACAACACTACGCCTCTCGCAGGAAGGGGATCTTAGGGTGGGGGTTAACTATTAATACATCCAAAACTACCTCCACGCAGGGAGGGGCCTTCAGCCGGCCAAGCGGGGAGGGGTGAGACCGAACTAAATACGAACTAGGATGCCGATGTCGATTCAGTCCGCTGCCTGTGCTTCAGGACTGATTGATGGTTATCACGGTGCTGTGGCCACTCCAGAATTTTGTTGTTGACAAAACCACTTGGAGATTGCTCATAGCTGGGCCGGGATGACGTCTGAATTTTGGTAATTTCGTCGGGCACCGGCGCTGGTAGGAGTAGGAGCTTGAACAGGGGAACTGGTTGACAGTTCTGACTGCTTCAGGAACTCATCAGCAGGAAGCAGAGGATGCCACGACCGATCCTGAACTCAGAATGAGGCACCTCCAGAGTCGACGGAACCGTATGTGAGTCTTCTTAGTAACAAGCTTGACGGGGATGCCGTTCGTTGTCGGAGCAGACCGGTAGGCTCGAAACACTGAGGAGGGGTCGGTGCAGACTGAGTGGAGGCAGAACCGCGCACCCAGGGAATAAAAATGATAACTATCAGGTCCGATCGCCAAACTGGCCTCTGCTTCTTGGGGATGATATAAGACTTGTAGTATAAGATTTTTGTAAAACAACTCTTGATCAGATTCCCAACAGGTTCATCGTAGTAGAGCTTCCACTCCGGCTCTGGTCTCCTGCCAGGGAGGCTTTGCGTAGTCAAGGAAGAAAGGGTCTCCCGATCAGCACGGTGCTCGGATGAGGATGAAACCACCTCGCTTGGAAAGCTCTCTGAACGACCTTTCCAGGAATATATGCCTTGCCACCAGAAGAGTCAAGGAAATGCCGGATATGACACAGCTTCTATCACCAAACTTGCTGCCTGCGACCTGCAAATGAAGTTGCTACCTTGTAGTGGCAAATGGTGGTGGAATGAGGTG
Source organism: Amorphophallus konjac (assembly GCA_022559845.1). Lineage (NCBI taxonomy): Eukaryota > Viridiplantae > Streptophyta > Magnoliopsida > Alismatales > Araceae > Amorphophallus > Amorphophallus konjac. The sequence goes on along the minus strand of CM040118.1, from coordinate 177,105,148 downwards.
GAGAGAAGGGGAGGGCGACCTGACCTAGGGGAGAGGGGGTTTGGGCGACCAAGGGCTATGGAGGGAAGGAAATTTTCAAATTCAAATGGCCTTGGGAGGTGGAGGGTGGCATGGGGGAGAGGGAAAAGTGTTTGGGAAAGTGGGTTGGGTAGTTGGGGGTTGGAGGGTGGCCTAGTGATTGGTGGGTTCTATCTTGGGGGTTGGGGGGACTTGAATGAGGGTATGGGGAAGGGGGGAATATTAATGAAGAGTGAATGGGAGGAGAGAGAAGAAATTTCAAATTTTGGGGGTAGGGAAGAGAGAGAGAGAGGGGGGGGGACCCCTTAGAGAGAGAGTGTGTGTGAGAGAGAGGGGAATCCACCCCTTAGAGAGAGAGAGGGAGAGAGAGATGGAGAATCCACTCCAATTGCACTAGAACACTCAATTTTTGATTGACCAAAAGATTACATATGGGGGAGTGGGGTGGCCTATTTATAGGCACTCATATTTTCCTAGGACTAAAATGACCCTGACTAAACAACTAATGACCAAAGTAGTCCAAGGGAGGGTGCCCCTGGGCCAAGCCCACTAGTTGGGCCCAAATGACTATCAAACTGACCCATTAACCTATTAACTGACTCAAATAAAGAAAGATTACACATCTATGACTCAAATAAGATGAAAATTACATGCTACTGCTCAAAATTAAGTGATGGAGATGATGATGCGTCGATGGCGAGCAACCGAAGTCTCGAAAAAAGATGGAGTGACTGGGGATGTCCCCATCAGACCCACTTATGTCTAGACTATGCTGTCTGATGTATAGACTTGATGGAGAGAACGATGTACAGACTTGCTCTTGCGATGGCTGTACAGACATTGAATCAAGCAGTGTATAGACTTGATAAATGACAGAATGCAATGCTGTATGAACTGACATATGACAGAATGCAATGCTGTATGAGCTGAATGTCTGCTAATGCAAGATAGCACATTCATATGCCCAAAGTAGAAATATAATACAGACACAGATTCATGATATACAAAGCCACAGATTCATGATATGCAAAGCTGTAGAACTGACATGATATATGCCCATAGCAAGACAGTCAATCAGATGTTCATGATATGCTATCATCAAAATCATAGAGTTGAAAAATATGTCACAGAAGATCAGTTAACTCATAGTGTTTGCTATCATCAAAATCACAGGGGCACAACAATACATTCCAAAAAATATCTAAACAAAGGTAAATGAAATTGCTTGCTCCGATGTCCCATCAATTCTCCCCGGGTGGGAGAAACTCAACCCCGTCAAGTAATGGGTGCAGTTGCTCTTGGGATTCCTATGGATCCGTCACTGTACCAGATAGCGCGGGTACGCTCCACTCCAAGTAACCATCACCTGCTCATCCCGTATATATTCGATATGCACACGCTGCTATGGGGAACGAGGCTAGTGATGGACACTCCGGGGTGGGTCACTCTCAAAACGGGGGAGGCGTCTCGAAGACTCACTAGGAATCACCGCTGGGTCCCTGTGGGTGACTAGATCAGGGACATTGATGTAGAACTGATCCCATATTCCGGCAAGTCTACAACATGCGCGTTAGATCCGACTTGCCTCACACTCGTAAGGGACTGACATCAGCGAGCTTGCATAAGACCGACTCGACTCGACATATGTAGACTCACCATGCACCAGACAAGTGCATGCATAGACTCCTAACAAACCACACAAATAAACCACACAAAGAATAAAAATAGACTCATGCATGACCCTAGACTTAATGCAGTGACTTGACCCCCTAGGTGGAACCCCTAGGTGGTCATCATCCGAGTGCTGCATCCTGGGTGTCGATTGGTCCTTCCGGATCTTCTTCATAGAATTCATCGGCTAATTCCGGCTCGACTTCATAACTAACAGACACAAACCCAGAAGGTGAGACTTATCCAACCATTTTATCCCTTAGGGCTAGTGATGTACGAGAGGGACATTGGCCGACAAAGTGGCCAAACCCCTGACAGTGATAACACTGCGGAAGTGACCTACTAGTCTCTCCGATAAGTGGTCCCTTACCCTTATCCCTCCGACGGACAGGGGGTGTAGGCAATAAGGGAGGAGGTGTGGGTGCCAGAGGACGGGCAATAGGTCCCGGGGGGCGGGCAATGGGTGCCGGTGGTTGGGGTGGAGGTAGATCATTCGGCGGGGGAGGGCGAGGCCTTGGGGCGAATTGCTCCTGACGGGCGGGCTCCTGAGGTCGAGCCATGGGGGCCCTCTGGTATGGACCTAAAGAGCTACCGGGCTCGGCACTACGAAGAGGGATGGGGCCCGACTGTTGGGTAGACTCGAACTCTCCCTCAAACTGCTCCAACTCTAGAGCAACCGGGTACGCCTCTTCCAAAGTCTTGGTACCGCGGCGGAAAAGCTCATACTGATACTGGGGCCGCAGACCACATCAGAAGCGGGAAATAGGCATGGAGCTCTCCTCTGTGACACCACATCGTAAAAAATACTCATCAAATTCAGCGATGTACTCGGAGATGGGACGATATCCCTAGCTGAGACTCTGCCACCTATCAATGAGCTGCTGACGGTATATGGCGGGAAGGTACTTTTGCCGAAGCTTGACCTTCATCTCACCCCATGTCTCAACCTGGGGCTCCTGCCGATGAAACAAAAGGCTCTCTACATTCTTCCAATAGGTCTAAGCATGTCCTATTAGCTTCATGGTCGCCAATCGGACTCTTTGATGGTCCATCATATCGAACCAGTCAAAGTATCGATCCATCTCGGACTCCCAATCTAGATAGACCTTCGGGTCCAAGGACCCGTCAAAAGTGGGAGGGTCCGCACGAACGGTCCTGAGGGTCAGCTCATCCTCATCTAAATCACGGTTCCGTCGTTGAACACGACGGTCACGATAATATCCCCCATTTTCATTCTCAGATTCATCACCAACCACCTCGGGGACTCGACGCCTCCTATCATCTACCCCTTGAGCCCTAGGAGCAACAGGTGGTTGAACCGGCTCCGGTTGACCATTTATCGGCGCGGGGTTCGCCTCCACCGGGGGTCTTTCTAGGAAGGCTACTCTCCCTACCAGACCATGAAAAGACTAGTCCGACTCTACTACCCTATCCTCTAAGGCCTTCATCCTTCCTTCCAAGCGTGCGCCTAGGCCATCCACTCTCGTACTCAATCCTTCCATCTTATCCACTCGAGCACTCAAATCATCCATTTTTCCCATAATAGCTCGAAACATGTCGACCACCGATGAAGCATTGGGACTAGGGACTCAGGGATCTACCATAGGTGGTGGTGGTGGTGGTGAGTATTGGGTACCCCTACGCGTGGGCATGCAAAGGAGAAGGGGTTGGAATGCACCGATAAAGGCGAAATGAAGAATGACCTAGACTCCAATATTCGGTACGTGGCGGAGGTTTGATCCGAAGATCGCACTCACGCAAGTGTGCTACCTTCTCAATAGGCGTAACCTATCGTTCTGGGAACACCTTTTGATATACCGAGTATCGGAATGCAAATGCTAACTTCGGACCAACTAACCGACTACCCTAGGCTCAACCTGGCTCTGATACCAATTTGATGCGGGACGGGACGCGAGTTGACACCAATTGATATGCAAACCTTGGACTCTAGGCAAACTCGCAATCGTCCCTAGCGAGGGAAGCGTGCGGACGTGCGTGGTTGAGAAACCGACAAATAGCTAGGGTGGTCAACTCTCACTTTCGTGCTCGAATCGGGTCACGGAACGGTCTCGCTCTCTCTCACAGCGGTGAATGAAATTTGAGCGAGCTAAATTATCCTAACACTCTAGCAGCGGTATATGAAAATATACGAGTAAAGCAAAAATACCAAGTGAGGAACGAACACGATACCTCCACGCTACCAGGCGTGGAGAAGACGTTCCCGGCCAAACTTCGTAACTCCCGGTACAGTAATTAAATTAATTACAGAAGTGATTTTTCTTGCCCACTCCACGCAGGGAGGTAAAGGGCTACACAAAAATATGTCGGGAGCACCAAATTTGGGTTGACGAGCAGCAAGGCGGCGGGTTCCGGGCGATGGCGGGCAGCGGCTCCGATTCTACGATTTGCTGGCCGGCAGGACAGCAAGCACGGGCATCCAAAGGGACGTCGATCTCTGGAAACCTTCTGAAGGTGGCGGTTCACCGAGACACTGGCAGAGGATCCCTGGTCGACCGCTGGGAGGGGCAGTCGCTGAAGCTACCCCGATATATTTCTTCTGGAATTAACTTATGAACCCTTTTTGCAAACATGTCTCGGGACAGATCTTGACAATCCTGTGCACTCCGGCAAAAATTGACGGTACGCCCAGATCCGGTGTCGGATCAAAGCGAGGTTAGCGCCGTTGGAAAGAGGACTCAGAGATATTCAACATAATGGAATGTCAGGTCCATCAAGTGAAGGGATTGAAAATTAAAATGACTGTTCCATGGACTCCTTTCTGACTCAGGATCCAGATTCAGCAGAACAGAAAGGGGGGTGTCTAAAGGCGATTTTTGACTGAGGGGTTGGCGGTGAATTTAGGGCTTGTGAAAATTATGGGTGGAGGAGGACTATGTAGGGGACATACATAATTATTTTTGGAATTTTTGGAGAAGACTAAGGGGGTGGGGAAAATACGGGATCAGGGATCTATCCTGCAGATCTGCAACCAGGTAGATTGCAAGGGGTATGAAGAACGACCTGGGAGGTGAGGAAAATGGGATCGGAACGGCACAAAATCTATATTGCTGGAAAGCTAACTCAAAGAGGAACAATCTCTCAAAATCTCAGCTCGATCAAAGCTGGGAGCTGGGAGAACCGACCTTTTCTTTAGCTTGCTATTCTGGGACTCGGAGTTCAGGATAGCATGGGGAATGGTGGCTTGTTGGCGGCTCCGATGGCGGCGGCGGCGGCGGTGGTAGAGCTTCAAACTCCAGGTAAGAGATAGAAATTGGATTCACTCCAATATTTAGGGCTTCTCACCCTGGATCAAGAGGAAGAAGATGAAGAACAAGAAGAGGGAGAGGGGGGAAGGTGCGCCCAAGGCTAGCTTCACACAAATTTCAATATTTTTTCTTCATTAAAATGCATAAAATGCCACAAGAGACATTAAATACTAAAACCCTAGACCTAGCCAAATGACCTAGGTTACCCTTGGTCAAGGGGGCATAAAGGGAAAGGGAGACTAAACAAACAATAAATAAATCCCCATATGGGACAAAGAAGGGGGCGCCCCCCTCCATAGTCAATATTGGCAACCCATGGTCAATATTCCACACTTGACCATGGGCCATCATATTGGGCCCTCTATGAAAGGAGGCCCACTAGAGAGGGAAGGCCCAATTGGGCTCTTAAAAGTCTTGAGGCCCATTTGGAAATTTGAACCCCTTACATGAAGTTTAGCCCATATTACATACTTAACCCAATTACACTCATAAATACCCACAAATACAAATACACACCCAAATACATTCCAAAAAATATCTAAACAAAGGTAAATGAAATTGCTTGCTCCGATGTACCATCACCCCAACGATGCCCATGAGAGATGGGAAAGGGAGAGGGAGCTGGATGTCCAATCCTCCCTGCATCGCATCAGATTGCAATGCCCCGCCACCCCGGTGTCGCCTCGCCACCTCACCAGCCACCCTCACCCAACTGCTCCACCTCGCCGTACGTGTTGAACCACCCCCGAGAGTTGGAGAGAGGGGGATTGCTCCGACCCGACCCGCCTTGTAACGACCCGAGATCCAAACACCGAGAAGGCCCGATAACCCGAATCTCGAACTGCCACCCACGAGCCCAAAGACTCTGAAGGGTAGAAAGGATGGTGTGGAGATACACAAGAATCTAAAATAATTGCAGAGCTACGCAGATTAAATGAATTAAGCAGGAAGTAATAAATAACATTAATTAAATTACATGATCCACAAAAATAGTAGCAGTCTAAAAAGACAGTAGTCCATAACTAGTACAGTCCAAAGAAAAGTACAACTACACAGGGCATACCCTGGCCTGGCAACTGGCAACTAACCCTGGACACCTGAACCACGTGGAGCCTCTGAAGCGCTCCCCAGAAGCCTCGTCTCACCTGAAACACGGTGAAAACACGCAGGGAATGAGCCTCAAAACACAAGGCTCAGTAGGTATCATCCGGTCCCCACCTCGTAAATCAAGAACTGCGCGGAAAGTAACTACAAGCTACTACGACGGCTAGTACCGAACACAAAGCATGAAAACCGAGACAACTCGTCAAAAGCCAAAGAAAACCCAAGAGTCACAACCAGACAAAGACAAGAGTACCAACCCACTAGAAGCAAGGCCGGATGCGTCCACTGACGACTTAAACCGCGCCTCAGGTGTCTCCCTCCGGCCCAGCGGGAACTGAGACACCGTACAAGTAACCACAGAACAAGTGACTAGCTGGGGTCGCGCTCGTCAGCGCGGGTCCAACCGCCCCCAACCACGTGTTCACACACAGACCATACGTCCTAGGTCTAGCCCTCTGACTGGTTTTCCCCTCAGCCAGACTCTGGCGTCAAACGTGGGGCCTGATGGAAACCAGTCTAAAAACTGTCTCTCAGGGTAGTCTCGCCACAACTCCCTGGTGGGACCACTCGTGTGTCGGAAGGCTACGACTAGTGGAGGGTCACTGAAAGAGTAGACTCTCTAGTCAACGGAAAATAACGTCTAAACTGGACAAAGTACAAGGGCCGCTCCTCGTACCGACACCGACTCACGGTGACACAAGCCGAGAACACCAACTCCCTGGATCCCACGACACCCTCACGTGTGGCCCCCACATGATGCCCGGCATCAGCCAGACCACGGGCAAGCACGTGGATCGAGATCCACTCATCCGGGACTTGAATCGGTAAAACATAACTCCAGTCGACATAGATATCTGGCGGTCCACCTTTGGGCCGCCACAGAGTCTGGCTGTCCAGAATTAGGCCGCCACAGGGACTATAGCTGTCCAACAATGGGCCGCCACACCCTGGGTTGTGAATGAAATGGTGGTCCTATATAGGGCCGTCACATGGAGGTGGCGGGCGTACCTTAGGCCGCCACACCCCAAAAACTCCCAACGGTCGGAAATCAACCATCGGAAATCAACGGTCAACTCACCCTCTGGCGGTCTGACCCTCGGCCGCCACCTCTTCTGGCGGTCTGTCGTGCAGCCTCCAGAAGACCTGGGGACCTGCCGAAAAAATAGTGCCTTGTGGCGCACCCACCTTGGGCCGCCACAGGCTCTGGCGCTCCTACCCTGGGCCGCCAAAGGTTCTGGCGATCTCCAGAAGGACCGCCAAATCGTCCCGAGAACGGGCCGGCGGGAACAAACCCAAAAACCCGTTCCACGCCCCGATCATCCACAGATGAGGGGGAAAACAATGGGGAAGCTCCCTTATAGCCCCTAGCATGCATCTACGCCCTCAAATCGGTCTGAAACGCGACAAAACGGTAGATCGGCACACAACCCCCAAAACATGGATTTTGCCTTACCCGGCTCAAAAATGCCCCTCTCGACCTCTCCTCGGCCTACAAATCATGGGGGACGATGGGATGATCATGGGGATCCGTCTCCCTACCTCAATGGAGCACGAGCTCCGCCAAAATGCTGCCGAACGTGAAGAAGAAGTTTTTAGAACCCTCATTCCTTTACAAAATCCCACGAGCCACATGCCGCCACGATCACCTCGCCGTCGCCGTCACCGTCACGTCGTCACCTCACTACCGTCTGCAGCCGGGGAGGGGCGCCGCCGCGGTCACGCCGGACGAAGAGAGAGAGGAAGGGGGTGGTCACTCACGGGAGGAAGAAGGAAGAGGAAGAAAGAAGAAGAAAGGGAAAAAGAAAAAGAAAATAGGGGTTTATATAGAAAATCCAAAAATTTCAAAAAATACCCAAAAATAGGAAAATATACCGCCGTGATCGTTGGAACGTGCTGATCGCTGTGGTACCATTCTTGACTAGGTGAATGACCAAGTTCACCCGCTACGGGGTTCTGTAGGTCCTGTCAGGGAAAAACACGGGAAATCACAGAACACGTTTCGGGACCTCCGAAACTGATCCGAAACGTAAGGATCCGAACCCGAAAAATGTCTGAAAGATAACCCCGGGAAAAAGGAGAACAAAATCTTTAAAAAAATAGATCTGAGACCCAAGAAAAGGGATCCAAAGGGTCCGGGATATTACAGCCCTCCCCCCTTAAACAAATTTCATCCTCGAAATTTAAAACAAAGCACAGGGGAAGAAAAGGGGTACTCATTCGAACAAAAAGGGGAACTGCTGACGCATCTCGTCCTCACGCTCCCAAAAAGCTTCACCACCAGAGTGCCACTGCCACACCACCTTAACCATAGGAATAACCTTGTTCCGTAGGTGCTGCTCTCGCCGATCCTCAATACGGATAGGGAACTCCGGTAGAGACAGATCGGGAGTCACCTCGGGCCAAACCGAATCCTCCAACACATGAGAAACATCGGGCATATACTTCCTCAACATCGAGACATGGAACACGTCATGCACCGCTGCAAACTTAGGAGGAAGCTGTAATCGATAAGCAACCTCGCCAATGCGCTCCACGATGAGGAAAGGACCAACATAGCGGGGACTCAACTTCCCACGCTGTCCAAATCTCATCACTCCCTTCATGGGAGAAACCCTCAGAAATACACGGTCACCGACCGCAAAACAGAGTGGCTGCCTTCTCTGATCGGCATAACTCTTCTACCAACTTTGCGCCGCCAACATGTTCTGATGGACCAGATGCATCACATCAATGCACTGCTGCACCAACTCCGGTCCCGTCACAACACGCTCACCAACCTCAGACCAATCGAGTGGAGTCTGACACGGTCGCCCGTACAACGCCTCATAAGGAGCCATCCCAATGCTCGAATGATAGCTGTTGTTGTAGGTAAACTCCACCAATGGTAGATGGTGAATCCAACTCTCTTGCCATTCCAGGCAACATGATCTCAACATATCCTCTAACGTCTAAATGGTCCTCTCTGACTGACCATCTGACTGAGGATGATACGCTGAGCTAAACGCTAACTCCGTGCCAAGAGCTCGCTGGAAACTCCTCCAGAATCCAGAAGTGAAACGCAGATCTCGATCTGACACAATGGAAATGGGAATCCCATGCAAAGGTACGATCTGCTCCACATAAAGATGAGCCAACTTGGACACACTCCAGCTGACTTTGACCGGTAACAATCGAGCCACCTTCATCAGCCTATCCACCAGCAACCAAATACTATCCTGCCCACTCAGAGTCCTCGGCAATCCCACCACAAAATCCGTGGTCACGTGGTCCCATTTCCACGCGGGAACCTCCAAAGACTGAAGAGTGCCTCCTGGTCCCTGATGCTCCACCTTCACCTGCTGACAGGTTAGGCATCGGGCCACATACTCGGCAATATCTCTCTTCATGCCTGGCCACCAGAACTGCCTCTTCAAGTTCTGATACATCTTCGTCGCGCCCGGGTGCACAGTGTACCGACTCCCATGAGCCTCCCGTAACACCGCACGCCTCACCTGCTCCTCGGTTGGGAGGTACAGCCTACCATGGAATCTCACAGCTCCGTCCTCGCCGTAGTCCACATCAGCCAAAGCCAAAATCCGGGGCAACTCAGGGTTTGTACACTGAGCATCTGTCACCTGACGATGAATCGCTGGCGTGACAGTCAAGCTCACAAGAACAGCTGACCCCGGCTCCTGGGGAACCTTAAGCCTAAATGTCACGGCTGGCACCTGTTCCCAGAGCCTCCACTTCCTCATCATCATGGTGCTAACAACGACCTTCCTACTTAAGACATCGACAACGACGTTCATCCTGCCCTGCTGATAAGACAGGGTGAAGTCATAATCCTTCATATACTACATCCATCGCCTCTGTCTAAGGTTGAGGTCCTTCTGAGTGAACACATACCTCAAACTCTGATGGTCTGTGAACACCTTGAACTTCTCACCATATAGATAATGCCTCCAAATCTTCAATGCAAAGATCACAGCCGCTAACTCAAGATCATGGGTAGGGTAGTTCTCCTCATGGGGCTTTAGCTACTGAGATGCATAAGCCACCACTCTACCGTGCTGCATCAGCACAGCACCCAACCCAATCCCGGAAGCATCTGTACACACCACGAAACCTCCCAATCTAAAAGGTAACACCAATACTGGTGCCGAGGTGAGCAACTGCCTAAGCTCCATAAAGCTCTGCTCACACTCACCAGTCCAGACAAACGGCACATCCTTCCGCGTAAGCCTGATCATCGGGGCCGTAACACGAGAAAAATCCTGAATGAACCTCCTATAATAGCTTGCAAGCCCCAAGAAACTCTGAATCTCTGTCACGGACCTTGGCCTCGGCCACTGCATTACTGCCTCGACCTTGGCTGGATCCACGGAAATACCATCACCAAAAATCACATGCCCCAAAAGGTGCACCTCGTGAAGCCAAAACTCACACTTTCTGAGCTTAGCATACAACTGGTGATCTTGTAAAGTCTGCAACACAACCCTCAAATGATACGCATGCTCATCAGCAGACCGCGAATACACAAGGATGTCATCCACAAACACGACCACGAACTGGTCCAAGTAAGGACGGAACACCCTCTGCATCAAATCCATAAACATTGCAGGGGCATTGATGAGCCCAAACGGCATCACCAGAAACTCATAATGCTCGTATCTCGAGCTAAACGCAGTCTTCTCCACGTCAGACTCTCGAATCCGCAACTGATAATAACCGGACTGCAAATCAATCCGCGAGAACACTCGAGCAGACTGAAGTTGGTCGAACAAGTCATCAATCCGCGGCAATAGATACTTGTTCTTAACTGTCACCTCGTTCAACTGCCGGTAGTCAATGCACAGCCTCAGACTACCATCCTTCTTCTTCACGAACAACACTGGCGCATCCCAAGGGGAAAAACTAGGATGAATATACCCCTTAGCCAGCAACTCCTGCAACTGCGCTCGCAACTCTCTCAACTCAGCGGGAGCCATATGGTAAGGAGCCTTCGATAAAGGTCCCGTACCATGAACAATCTTGATCACAAAATCAATCTCCCGTGGGGAGGTAATCCAGGTAGGTCCTTGAGAAAAACATCGAGAAACTCGCACCCCACCGGAATATTCTCCACATCCGGTTCCGACTGGTCCACCACGACCACACAAGCGAGAAAACCCAGACAACCCACGTCAAGCAAACGACGAGCCCTAATAGCCGAAATAAGGAAGCGGGAAGAGGAATACCTAATACCTTGGAAATAGAAGGTGAGTCCACGAAGTCGCCGGAAATAAACCCTCTTTGAGTCACAATCCACCAAACCATGATGTGCCTCGAGCCAATCCATGCCCAAAATCACATCAAAGTCCTGAAGTGGCAACCCATAAAGCCTGGCCAGCAAACTCCGCCCTTCAACCCACACAGGAACCTCATCAAAATAATACGGAGTGATCATAAAATCACCAGAAGGAAACTCCACTGCCAAATCACAGGACAACTGGGTCACTGGCTCCTCAATACTCAGCGCGAAATCTTTCGAAATAAACGAATGAGACGCGCCAGAATCAAACAAAACTCGAGCCGCATAACCCAAAATCCGAACGGTACCTTCCACGAGCTGTGACGCCACTGCCTCTGCCTTGGTCATGTGTCACGCCCCGACGCTGAAAATCGAGGGCGCGAGCAGTTACGAGGCACTCGTGTCGATCAGAGCATGTACAATTTAATTCTAAGGCAAAGAGATAGATGTAAATAACTCTATTATTCCACTAAATAAGGTTTTACATAATCATTCATAAGTCTTAAAAAGGCATGATACAATTTTTCCAAATTTCATAATTCTTGTAAGAGTAACTATTGATCTACATAAATCCTAGGGAAAAGAAAAACACTCATTCACTCTTGTCCAATCCCTTGTTCATTTTCATTTCCTACAACAATTAACCAAAACGTAGGGTGAGCAAAAAGCTCAGTAGGATTTTATATCTCTAAAGCCAGGTAATCTTTAAGTATTTAACAATTTAAACAATTTATGTCAGGAAGTAGTTGATCATGAATTTCAAGTATGAAATTTTGTATAAGGAATTTCCAAGTAATTTCAAGATAACAAGATAATTTTAAGATCATGATAGTAGACAAAACGATGGTCATTTCCAGAAATATATCAAGAACTTTCATGATGAAATGATGGATACTATCATTAAGACAATTCAAGAACTTTCATGATGAACTTTTAAGCAATATCGAAGTAGAGCAATCACTTGAACTTTAAACAATATAGTGAAGTCCCACGATTAATGACACCCAAGTGGGGGGGTGCATTGGGTGATAACAAATTTTAAGAAAACTTTTGGCTTTTTTACAAAATATGTGATAAACAATAATTAGCAATTGAAAACTAATTAACCAATTCTCTCAATCTTTCCGTTCCCACACGACCATACAACGAAAACAATCAAACCACACAAATAACACACAATGCACAATGGTTTTTAAGGTGGTTCGGATGCAACGACGGCAATCCTACGTCCACCCCTCACCAAACCCGGTGAGGCTTCACTCGGGGATAAATCCCCAAACGGAGACAACGCTCCAACCACACAAGTAGGACGATGCCTGCACACACACACGGGGATGCACCCCAACGCACAACACACACACACGGAGATGAAGTCTCCAACATGATCCGACAATCGGATCACCAACACAAACACCCGCTGCCACAAGTGCAGCAAACCACACACACGAGACAGAACGGATCTAAAAAGACCCACACACACAGAGACGCAGATCTAGGAAGATCCACGCACACACAAGAATCAAATACGACACACACACAAACGACCACGGATCCAACAACGATCCACATACACACGAGTTTGCAGTTTATAAGAAACACAAATCTGAAACTTAAAACATAATAAGGCACAGTTGAGAAAAACTCCTGATTTGGCTCCCCCTGAATGTATGCTGATTGATCTTTGAATGATGCTTGCTTCTTCAGTTCATTGGAAGTTGATGGCTTCAGATGGATCTTGAATCTTCAGCTCCTGGATGAAGAGTTGATTCACGGATCACTATCCACTGCTATAGTAACTGTTCCTTCTTCCTTGGACAACTTCCTTGATCTCCTTGATCCTTGCTTGCTTCTTCTCTTCCTTTGAGATTGCTGACTTCAGATGGATGAAGAGGTTGTTGGACGAAGTACTGTTCACGGAGGGTTGTAGCAGCCTTCTTCTTCCTTTGATAGCCTTCCCCTTTGATCTCCCTTGAAGCCCTCTTGGATGGTTAGGGTTATTGGCTCCAATGAGATGTTTTATAACCTTTGAATGGTTCATGGACAACCCCCAAACCAGATCCACAAATCCCTCCTATATTGGGGGCAGTGGGATTAAAGAAATGGGTGAAAGATTCCTCTCCATGAGCTTGAAATCGAAGTCAACAAAAGGGGGCTCGGGACTGGTGGTCGACCGGAAGGCATGGGGCGGTCGACTGGAACCTGCTGTAGCCAGAACATTTTGGCTCTGGCAAAACCGGTCGACCGACCCTATAGTGGCGGTCGACCGAAACCTGTAAAAACTGGAGTTTTTCGTTTCTGGAAGAACTGGTCGACCGGTCACTACCCACTGGTCGACCAGAACCTGTAAATTTTGAAGTTCTTCATCTCTGGAAAATCTGGTCGACCGACCAAGGTGTGTTGGTCGACCGGAAAGACCTATACCTGCAAAAATGAAGTGTTAGCCCAAAGAAACATATCCATAAGTCAAGAGCTTCAAGTCCATATCAAATCTATACATTTTGGGATTGGATTCAACTTGGTTTATGCATTGGGAAAGTTCAAAGCAAATGAGCACTTGTCATTACTTGGTTTATGCATTTGAAACGTCTAAACCATTTGAGCATTTCTAAATTTTGTTCCGGGGGCTCTGCCCCCGGAAACCCCCGTAAGGGGCGCTGCCCCCTTGACCCCCGCGACCTGACCGCGCAGGTCGATCCGCGGGCGAGGGCGCACGATGGTCAGAAGGGTTTCATGTTTAATATGCATGAATGCGGTGTATTAAGGAGAGGTATATGAGATACACATGGTAAGATCGATGCTAAGACAAGGTAAGAGTCTCACTAATGGTTCTTTGACAGTACATGACATATACCACATGTTTTGGATTGTAGAGGAGCAGGGTGAGTATCCACACGTTTGGTTCACCAGGTGACTGCCATGAGTTTAATCCTGCAAGTAAGATAGTCAGGGTTAATACCATGCTTGTTCACATTAAATAGGTTATGAAACCTCTTGCCTCTTGTAAAAACAACAAGATCACCCATGGAACAAGACCATATGACCATGCATTCAAACAATCATGTTATAGCCTCAAAAGCCATTTGTCAACTCAATCATATTTAAACAACAACATGAATGTACACAGTCAACAAGAACATGCGCAATCAATCATAAATTTAGTTATCATCACGTAATCACACATTAAGTTTAGTTATCATCAAAACCATAACTTAACAATCACAACAATTATCAAAATCATAACTCAACATATAGAAGTAGAACAATCACTTCTACAAGGATATTTATGATGAATCTTTAAGCAATAACAATATAGAAGTAGAGCAATCACTTCTACCAACACTCAATAGGATTGGCCAATGCAATAAGGGGAGATCACGACGATATGACAGCCCCTCATGGAATTTCACTATTTGGCTACACACTTAGGGATTCTCACGATAGTATGATTGCCACTAACTGTAATAGACCATGTATTGGTGAATGCCAGCACCTGATCATTATAATACCGATTTATATTTGGACTTTACCTCGCCCGTGGGATCAGATCAGAACCCCTTTATACACTAGCATTTAAATGTCCTTTCATTGGGACCCATAGCCCCTGACATTTTTCTATATAATTCCATAATATGGCCAAAGAATTTCAAGAACAAGCTCATTTGTAAACAAGTACAGATCTAGCAAAAATTATGATAATTGCAAAGGAGAGTGGAAAACTCATTTTAGGCATCATGTTTAACGACATTAAGTCGTAGAATTCAAGGATGACGGTAAACTAGGAAGGAAGTTAAGCAAATAGAATTATTTTAAATTTCATAGTCTAATCTGATGTGTATTTTTCATAATTAAGTATTTTAGGTAGGAAGTATAATTTCCAAATTTTAAAATCCTGATTTTTGGTATTTACTATTTATTCATCAATGTACTAGTTATTTGATAAGAAAATAGAGCTTATGTACTAAAAATAAGTTTTACTTGCTGGAAATAATTTTCATGTGTCACTTTACTGCTGAAATGATAAGATAGACTTTCCATGCTGGAATTAACTTTTTATCATGCTGAAAATTTTTATTTAACATATTAATATGAATACTTAACATGCTAATAATCCTCGTACACTAATTTACTGATGATGTGGTAAACATAAGTTTACCATGCTATTTTCCTAAATTTTTTGATAACAAAATAAATTTTTCACGCTGAAAAATAATTTTTCTACATTTATTTGCTAATTATTTGTTGAGAAAATAGGTTTATCATGCTGAAAATAGTTTTTAAATAGCTTTAGCATGCTTAAATTAATTATAACATGCTAAGATAATCCTGAAATAGTGTAAATAATTTTATATTACTGAAAGTAATTTTTAGCATGCTGAAAATAATTTTTTATTTACTAATTTCTTGATAGGAAAATATGCAATAATTAGTTTTAAATAAACATATCATGCTGAAAAAAAATTTCCTATATGAATATGCAGGAGATAAATTTATCATACTAGAAATAATTTTTAACATGCTGAAACTAATTTTTATATATTACTTTACTAATAACATGATAAAAAATAGATTTTTACATGCTGAAAAATAGTTTTAAATAACTTTAATATGCTGAAAAATAGTCTTAACAAGCTAAAAATAATTCTAACATGATGGAATTAATTTTATCATGCTGGCAGTATTTTTAACATGTTGTAAATATTTTTCATGTATTAATTTCCTACTTATTCGATAAGAAAAATAGGTTTAATCATGCTAAAAGTAATTTTCATAACTCAATTTCTGATGATATGACAGAAATAAATGTTATCATGCTGATAATAATTTTTGAAACATCAATTTACTTATAAGCATACTTTTACATGCTTCAAATGAGTTTTATATCTAAATTTTGTAGTAATATAGACTTATCATGTTGTAAATAGTATTTAACACACTAAAGATACTTTTATTCTGTAAAAATAAATTTAACACGATGAATTAAATATTTAAGATGTTGAAAGTAATTTTTTTATACATGCTAATGCTTTACAATTAAGGTGGATTCCAAGTACTATGATCCCATTGTATGGTGGCTAAAGTTTAGTCCCATATTGGAAGTTACAAAAAACTTCTATGGCTTTATATGTTGGAGAGCTCACCCTTGGGTCCTGACCCAAGGGGCATAAGATGTGGGCTCGAGTTGTGTGTGGATACAGTACAGAACTAGTAATATATTTATTTATTTATTTTAGTAATATATATATTTATTTATTTTAGCCGAGCCGAGCCGAGCCGAGCGCTATAGATATATATATTTTTAAAATATTTTATTTTGACTCCGGATAACTCTCTTGAACGCGCTATCTTTGACTAGCGCGTTCTGAAGAACGCGCTAGCCTTAGGTAGCGTGATTTGAACTTTTTTTTTTTGAAATCTGGAAACTTTTAGAAGGCGTTGGCTCTGGCTTGCGCCATCTGAAGAACGCGCCATGTCGGGGCAGCGCGACCTTTAACAGAACCCAGTTTCTGAAAAACGGGGATACCCCTCCAATAAAATGACCATAACTTACTCATTTCATAACGGAATTTAATAAATGAGCTATCAATGGAAAGAGAACAGAGAAACGAACAAGATGACATGCTTTAATTAGAGTTTAGCCTGAGAGACACCTACCTTTGAGCAGATCTAACGAGAGGTAAGAAAAATGCCCAAAATAATATGAAAACCCTCGATCTACAAATCTTCCCTTCAATTCGCCTTCAATCTTCAGAGTAGCATAGCTTAGGCCTCCAGGGATGATTTGAGGGTCGAATGGGATTCTATTTATAGCCAAAACTTGGCCAAATTTGTCAATGATTTAAGGGTCGATTTTGAGTCAATCTTCTAGAAATGGGGTTATTATAATCCTTCTCAAAAGGTATTTAACATGTGTTACGAATTTAAGGTTAAATATCCTTTAATAAATCCTTTAATCCATTAATCCAGCCCATTATGGATTATCCAATAGGCCAATTGTAATCCTAATCCATCATATGGACTTTTATTGGGCTTGCAATAATTTATCTAAGGGTTAAAGCATTTAATTTTAATCTACTTCAAGTAATTTTAAGTAAATTCACTATTCTAGTTTAGAAAAATATAATTTAATTATTTCATGAAAAAATTAATTGTATAATTTGTTTGAAAAAAATTATTTCTCATTTTAAAATATCGGGTTTCTACATCATGTGTGTAATCTGGCCTCGGGATCTCTGCTTGCCCCCCACACTCGCTGACCTGGGCAGCGGCGGATACTGCCCCTGCTACTGCTGCCTCTGCTGCTGAGGGTACTGCTACTGCTGAGGAAACTATTGTTGCTGCGGCCTCTGAGGACAATCATGCGCCATATGTCCGGGCTGGTCACACCTGAAACAAATCACCGGTGCCGTGCACTGCCTGCCTGGATGCGACTCGCCACATCGGGGACACGGTCCCCGCGATCCACCCACTGATCCCTGACGCTGAAAAGGCATCGGCTGTTGTACACTGCCCGAAGACGCCTGCCTCTGATCCTTACGCTTCTTATAGAAACTCTTCTTGAGAAAGTTCTTGACCTTGGAGCCAAAAAACGTAGATCATGTCACTGATGCTGCCGGTGTCGATGCTCCCGTACTACCCACAGTGTGCGGGAAAGTACTCTGCTGCTGGGTAGCCGTGTGCTGACTACGGCCTGACTGGGACTTCCCCTGGCCTCCCGGTCCTCGGACCTTCTGCATATCTAGCTCCAAGGATGCCGCCACACGAGACGTTGTCTCCAAATCAGTAGCAGCGTTCGCCATCTGAAGGTGCCTCAGCTCCTGCCTCAAACCCTACACGAACTGCTCCATCTTCACTCCCACATGCTCCATGATATGGGGAGCATAACGGCCCAACTCCATAAACCGAGCCCTATACTGCAACACTGACATGTCACCCTGAACCAGCTCCAAAAACTGATGCATCTTCTGCGTACCAACACAGGATGGGCAGTAAGTACGCTCGAAGACCGTAACAAAGTCCTTCCACATGATCTCCTGAAGGGGACGAGATCGAAAGGACATCTTCCACTCTGAAGATCACCAATCCCGAGCCGTACCCTGCAACTGGTTACAAGCTAACATCACCATGTCCTCTACAGCACAGCGTATGGAACTGAACACTCTCTCCATCTCATCAAGCCATCGCCTGGCCACATCGGGATCTGGTTGGCCCTCATAATAGGGTGGGTGAAACTACAAGAAGTCCCTCGCAGCGCGACTGGGTCCACCCCGAGCCGACGAACCCTCACCAGCATCACCGCCAAACTGCTGAGCCATGGCCTGAAACATACTCCGAAAGAAATCCTCGGCCCCTAGAACTCTTGCTGCATCCCCTGCTTGGTTGGTAACTGGTGGCACTCTGCTCTGCTCCTCCTGCTCTCCTGTCGACTGTCCCTGCTGAGAGTGAGTCCTCTGCCTCGAAGCCATGCTCGCCTACTGCAAACAGAAAGAAGACACGGAAAATAACGGAATCAATAAAACACACGATGCCCTAAGCCAGTGTCGATTGTACATCATCATTGTGGACTAGTGGACCACTGCAACTATTTATGATTCTCATATATATCCACAACCGTGCTCTGATACTAGCTGTAACGACCTGAGATCCGAACACCGGGAAGGCCCGATAACCCGAATCTCAAACCGCCACCCACGAGCCCGAAGACTCGGAAGGGTTGAAAGGATGTGTTGAGTAGTGGATGGCGGATCTAGAGGGGAGGGGTGAATAGATCTGCCCCTCTTTTCACAAACAACCCTCTTTATAGCTAGTTAACGAGAATCGCAGCGGAATATAACATGCTTAACGAAGGACACAATGATTTGCTTAGCAAGATGAACAAGCAATGTAGAAATTAAACCTAAGCATGCATCTAACACAAAGTAATCGCACAATCAAACCACAACACATGAGATTTTAAGGTGGTTCGGACTGAATCCCCAGTCCTACGTCCACCCCTCACCAAACTCGATGAGGCTTCACTAGTGCAACGCACTGAACCGCAGATCGGAAAAACCTCCGATTGCCTTCCTACTAACCACCGGTAGGGACGTCAACACCGCAGATCGGATAACTTCCGATTACCTTCCTACTAACCACCGGTAGGGACGTCAACATCGCAGATCGGACAACTTCCGATTGCCTTCCTACTAACCATCGGTAGGGACGATTCACAGTTTCAAATGTTTGAATGAAATGAAAAGAGAACAAATATGAAAATACTCAAACAAGATATAGAATATGCTCAAAGAGAAAAGATCTTGTCTGAGATTGCTGGAGCTTGAATCTGATACTTCAATGGTATCTTCTTCCTTGTGAAATGATCTTCCTTGGATCATCTTGAGTTGATGAAGAAGATAAAGGATGCAGATTTGATCTCCCTTGAAAATCTTGTGAAATCAACTTCCTTGGATCACCTTGATAGCCTTGCTTGCCTCTGCACTTCCTTGGAGATTGCCTACTTTGATATGAGCTTGAAACACCTTGGAATGGATGAAGAACTTCTTCCCGGAGTACTGTTCATAGCTACAGTACTCGAACTCCTCTCCCTTGAACACACCCTTGCAGCCTCCTTTGATCTTCCCTCTTAGCCTTGCTTGCTTCTACTCTTCCTTAGAGGTTGCTAGATTGAGATATGAGCTTGAATCACCTTGAGTTGATGGAGAGAGTGTTGGATGTAGCTTTGATCTTTCTTTTGATCCTCTTGAGTTGATGAAGAGGTTTAAGGATGCGGCTTTGATCACCTTTGAGAATCTTGATTGCTTCTAGCTTCCTTGGAGGTTGCTTGCTTCAGATCTATACTTGAATCACCTTGGAATGGATGAAGAACTTCTGCACGGAGTACTGTTCACGGCTACAGTACCTCTTCTTCCAACCTCCTTCTCTAGCCTCTCTTGATCTCTCTTTGATTCCTCTTGAAGCATTAGGGTTTCTAACCCTCTTGTATGTGTTTTATAGACTTTGAATGGTCCATAGACACCCCCCAGACCAGATCCACATTTTGTGAGTGATTAGGTAACTTTAGGATTAAACAATTACAAGGAAAGAGGCTCTTCTCCAAGTGGAAAACAAAGTCAACATTAATGGCTCGGGGCTGGCGGTCGACCTGTAGAAGCTGGCGGTCGACCGCTACTGAGAAACGCTGTAGACGGATGGTCCCTGGAATTTCCGGTCGACCGCTACTGGGCTGGCGGTCGACCGGCACTGAGAGTCGTGTAGATAGTGGTTTGCTGGCTGGGGCGGTCGACCGCCAGCTGGGCAGACCCCGGGTTTTCCCGGGTCGGTCCGTTAACCTCTTTAGCTCCATCGCTTGAGTCCTTTAGCAGCCGGTTCTCATCTGTGGCATCAACCTTGACAATCTTGAGGATTTCTATTGATTATATCGCTCCTATAATCAAAATTTTGTTCCAGGGGCTCCGCCCCCGGAAACCCCCGCAAGGGGCGCTGCCCCCTTGACCCCCGCGACCTGACCGCGCAGGTCGATCCGCATGCGAGGGCGCAATCATTGAGCTTTCACTTTTGCCATCTCCACTCCATTTCTTGGCATATCTGTCATGAAAGAACATCAAGTAGTTTAGTCATATAAGAGTGGTAAAACATCAATGACTTATAGTGTTTAGCCATTATCAAAACCATGAATATCAAATAACTCAAATGACCACAGGGGCACAACAGGATGGTGTGGAGATACACAAGAATCTAAAATAATTACAGAGCTACGCAGATTAAATGAATTAAGCAGGAAGCAATAAATAACATTAATTAAATTACATGGTCCATAAAAATAACAGCAATCTAAAAGACAGTAGTCCACAACTAGTACAGTCCAAAGAAAAGTATAACTACACAGGGCATACCCCGGCCTGGCAACTGGCAACTAACCCTGGGCACCTGAACCACATGGAGCCTCTGAAGCGCTCCCCTGAAGTCTCGTTTCACCTGAAACACAGTGAAAACACGCAGGGAATGAGCCTCAAAACACAAGACTCAGTAGGGATTATTCGATCCCCACCTCGTAAACCGAGAACTGCGCGAAAAGTAACTACAAGCTACTACGACGGTTAGTACTGAATACACGGTATGAAAATCGAGACAACTCGTCAAAAGCCAAAGAAAACCCAAGAGTCACAACCAGACAAAGACAGGAGTACCAACCCACTAGAATCAAGGCCGGATGCGTCCACTGACGACTTAAACTGCGCCTCGGGTGTCTCCCTCCGGCCCAGCGGGAACTGAGACACCGTACAAGTAACCACAGAACAAGTGACTAGCTAGGGTCCCGCTTGTCAGCGCGAGTCCAACCGCCCCCAATCACGTGTGCACACACAGACCATACGTCCTAAGTCTGGCCCTCTGACTGGTTTTTCCCTCAGCCGGACTCTGGCGTCAAACGTGGGGCCTGACGGAAACCAGTCTAAAAACCGTCTCTCAGGGTAGCCTCGCCACCACTCCCTGGTGGGACCACTCGCGTGTCGGAAGGCTATGACTAGTAGAGGGTCACTGAAAGAGTAGACTATCTAGTCAATGGAAAACAACATCTAAATCGGATAAAGTACAAGGGCCGCTCCTCGTACCGACACCGACTCACGGTGACACAAGCCGAGAACACCAACTCCCGGGATCCCACGGAACCCTCACGTGTGGCCCCCATGTTGAGTAGTGGATAGCGGATCTAGAGGGGAGGGGTGAATAGATCTGTCCCTCTTTTCGCAGAACACCCCACTTTAAAGCTAGATAAAAAGAATTACAGCGGAATATAACTAGCTTAGCGTAGCTCACAACAATTTGCTTAGCAAGATGAATAAGTAATATAAATATTAAACCTAAGCATGCATCTAGCACAAAGCAACCGCACAATCAAACCACAACGTAAAGGATTTTAAGGTGGTTCGGACTGAATCCCTAGTCCTACGTCCACCCCTCACCAAACCCGGTGAGGCTTCACTAGTGCAGCGCACCAAACCGCAGATCGAAAAGACCTCTGATTACCTTCCTACTAACCACAGGTAGGGACGTCAATCACCGCAGATCAGACAACTTCCGATTGCCTTCCTACTAACCACCGGTAGGGACGTCAATCACTGCAGATCGAACAACTTCCGATTGCCTTCCTACTAACCACCGGTAGGGACGATCTTCAGTTTCAAATGTTTGAATGAAATGGAAAAAGAACAAGACATAAAAACACTCAAACAAGATATAGAATATGCTCAAAGAGAAATGATCTTGTTTGAGATTGTTGGAGCTTGACTCGGATACTTCAATGGTATCTTCTTCCTTGTGAAATGATCTTCCTTGGATCACCTTGAGTTGATGAAGAAGATAAAGGATGCAGATTTGATCTCCCTTGAAAACCTTGTGAAATCAGCTTCCTTGGATCACCTTGATAGCCTTGCTTGCTTCTGCACTTCCTTGGAGATTGCTTGCTTTGATATGAGCTTGAAACACCTTGGAATGGATGAAGAACTTCTTCATGAAGTACTGTTCATGGCTACAGTACCACTTCTTCCAAGCCTCCTTTGATCTCCCTTGATCCCTCTTTCTTTGAATCCCCTTTGAGTTGATGGAGGAGATAATGGATGCAGCCTTGAACCTTGATTGCTTCTACACCTTCTTGGAGGTTGATGGCTTCATAAATAAGTTTGAATCACCTTGGATGGATGAAGAACTCCAGCCCGAAGCACTGTTCACGGAGGTGCTACAGTACTCGCGAATCACCTCCTCTAGCCTCCCTTGATCTCTCTTGTTCCAATTGAAGCATTAGGGTTTCTAACCCCTCATTTGTTAGTTTTATAGACTTTGAATGGTCCTTGGACATCCCCCAGACCAGATCCACAATCCATGGGGGATTGGGTGACTTTGGGGTTAAACAAATACAAGGAAAGGGGCTCTTCTCGAAGTGGAAAAAAAAGTCAACGTTTGTTGGCTCGGGGCTGGCGGTCGACCTGCAGAAGCTGGCGATCGACCGCTACTGAGAAACCCTGTAGAAATTTGATCTCTGGAATTTTCGGTCGACCGCTACTGGGCTGGCGGTCGACCGCCACTGAGAATCCATCAGCCAGTGAGCTGCTGGCAGGGGCGGTCGACCGCCTCTGGGCTGGCGGTCGACCGCCTCTGGGCTGGCGGTCGACCGCCAGCTGGGCAGACCCCGGGTTATTCCGGGTCAGTCCGTTAACCGCTTTAGCTCCGTCGCTTGAATCCTTTAGCAACCCGTTCTCATCTGTGGCATCAACATTGACTGTCTTGAAGATTTCTATTGATTATATCGCTTCTATGAAACCCCCGCAAGGGGCGCTGCCCCCTTGACCCCCGCGACCTGACCGGGCAGGTCGATCCCCGCGACCTGACCGCGCAGGTCGATCCACGTGCGAGGGCGCAATCATTGAGCTTTCACTTTTGCCATCTCCACTCCATTCCTTGGCATATCTGTCATGAAAGAACATCAAGTAGTTTAGTCATATAACAGTGGTAAAACATCAATGACTTATAGTGTTTAGCCATTATCAAAACCAAGAATATCAAATAACTCAAATGACCACAGGATAATATCGAATGACCCAAGTGACCACAAGATGACTCAAATGACCACAGGGGCACAACACCCCACATGATGCCCGGCATCAGTCAGACCACGGGTAAGCACGCGGATCGAGATCCACTCACCCGGGACTTGAATCGGCAAAACATAACTCCGGTCGGACATAGATCTCTAGCGGTCCACCTTTGGGCCGCCACAGAGTCTGGCGGTCCAGAATTGGGCCGCCACAGGGACTGTAGCGGTCCAACAATGGGCCGCCACACCCTGGGTTGCGAATGAAATGGCGGTCCTATATAGGGCCGTCACATGGAGGTGGCGGGCGTACCTTAGATCACCACCCCCCAAAAACTCCCAACGGTCGAAAACCAACGATCGGAAATCAACGGTCAACTCGCCCTCTGGCGGCCTGACCCTCGGCCGCCACCTCTTCTGGCGGTCTGTCGTGCAGTCGCCAGAAGACTTGGGGACCTGCCGACAAAATAGTGCCCTGTGGCGCACCCACCTTGGGCCGCCACAGGCTCTGGTGCTCCTACCCTGGGCCGCCAAAGGCTCTGGCGGTCTCTGGAAGGACCGCCAAATCGTCCCGAGAACGGGCCGGCGGGAACAAACCCAAAAACCCGTTCCACGCCCCGATCATCCACGGATGAGGGGGAAAACAAGAG
The DNA here is from genome assembly GCA_022559845.1 of Amorphophallus konjac. Taxonomy (NCBI): domain Eukaryota; kingdom Viridiplantae; phylum Streptophyta; class Magnoliopsida; order Alismatales; family Araceae; genus Amorphophallus; species Amorphophallus konjac. The sequence continues at coordinate 177,080,587 of CM040118.1, read as the reverse complement.
GGAAGCTCCCCTATATCCCCTAGCATGCATCTACGCCTTCGAATCGGTCCGAAACGCGACGAAACGATAGATCGGCACACAACTCCTAAAACTTAGATTTTACCCTACCCGGCTCAAAAACGCCCCTCTCGACCTCTCCTCGGCCTACAAATCACGGGGGACGGCGGGATGAGCATGGGGATCCGTCTCCCTACCTCAATGGAGCATGAGCTCCGCCGAAACGCCGCCGAACGCGAAGAAGAAGCTTTTAGAACCCTCGTTCCTTCACGAAATCCCACGAGCCACACGCCGCCACGATCACCTCGCCGTCGCCACCACGCCGTCACCTCACTGCCGTCTGCAGCCGGGGAGGGGCGCCGCCGTGGTCATGTCGGATGTAGAGAGAGAGGAAGGGGGTGGTCGCTCACGGGAGGAAGAAGGAAGAGGAAGAAAGAAGAAGAAAGGGGAAAAGAAAAAGAAAATAGGGGTTTATATAGAAAATCCAAAATTTTCAAAAAATACCCAAAAATAGGAAAATATACCTCCGTGATCTTTGGAACGCGCTGATCGCTGTGGTACCATTCCTGAGTAGGTGAATAACCCGGTTCACCCGCTACGGGATTCCATTGGAAAAACACGGGAAATCGCAGAACACATTCTGGGACCTCCGAAACTGATCCGAAACGCACAGATCCAAACCCGAAAAATATCCAAAAGATAACTCCGGGTAAAAGGAGAATAAAATCTCTGAGAAAATAGATCCGAGACCCAAGAAAAGGGATCCGAAGGGTCCAAGATATTACACGCCTCGCCCCACCCCTTTACCATGCATTCAGAAAGATGGAAGGGGGTTTTTTTTTGGAAATAAAGGAGTAGATACTCAATACTATGTTGGGTTTACAACATCCAAAATAGGAGAGGGGACTTGCCACCACAAACGTGTGTCTCGGCCCGCCCGCCTCCTGCACTGCCCCCACACTGCCCCACTATGTCACACCACCTCACCTCATCTCACCTTGCCGTGCTGCCGACGAGAGATGGAGAAGAGAGAGAACCTGGCCCAATATATATTGAGCCATCTCGTACGACCAAGTAAGCCCAGACCCACCCACCAACGATCAGGCTTAGTTTGATTTGATTTGATTGATCGATCTCCTTAGACTGCATTGGGCATTCAAATAAGGGTGGATTGTGACATTGAAATCTCCACCCCCTAAAAGTCTCACCAAATACACCTTTGTCATATCGGATTATTCAAAAGTCATAATCTAATTTTTTAGAGACAGATATGGTGAAAAGTCTCCACTTTCTATAATCTCTCAAAATCTCATTTTCATTAGATTATTCTCACTCTAAAAGATTATGAAAAAAGTCATAATCCCATTGAATTCTCAAACGAGACCTTAATCATGGGCTCGGGCCCTCCCAAATTCACAAATCAGAACCATGTGGCAACTCCTACTTGTTACCCACTTCCAAGTCAAATGTGAACTGAACGACGTACGGGGACAAGCTACAACGCCGAACATGGCCAATCCCTTCAACCGTCCTCACGACTTGCTCTCGCATAAAGAGGGCTCACTCTACCCTATGATTAGGGGGGTGGATCAGTCCAATATATATGCCATTAATTATTCAAAGCATAACTGTATAAAAATAATTATTTATTCATCTTTAAATAAATATTTATAATAATATAATAATGATATAACATTAGTCATAGATCTTGCATCACGTGAATAAGAGTATGAAACCCTATTTTTGAATTCATTTATTATTTAAATAATGATACAATATTCAAAACTTAGTTAAAATTGAAAAAAAAATTGTACTCGATTTTTTTATCCATACGACGAAATAATAGTCCTACAAGTTAAAATATGAGATAAATAGTCCAAACATTGCCAGAAGTTTTGATTTTACAAATTTTAGATTAAGATCGACTTGCTTGACTCTATCTCATGTGTCAGATCCGTGTGAATCTCAGTTCTTTTTGGAAAAATGAAATACTAGGTGTTTTTTTATTAAAAGAAATCACTAGATCTGCAGATGGGATGAAGGACATCAATCAATCAAGACACCCTCGATAGGATCAGGTAAATAAATCAGCTGGTAACCGTCTCAGATATATATACGTGCTACTGCTACCCAAAGATTCTCTCTCCTCCCATCGAAGAGAGGTAGGCAAGAGGGGATAGAAGGAGGAGAAAGGAAAAACCATATTTGATTAATTTCAAATTGACCACGGTTGAAGTAAAATCATGAGAATCTAACCAACGTTCAGGAAACCAAGCTTTAAAGGGCATGGCGAAAAGACTCCAAATTACACGAGCAACGCACAATAATTATCTCAAATCCTCCCACCGACCCCAATCGTATGTACTTCATTGCATCAATCACACCGGGTTAGTAGTTCTTTCTAAACCCCGACTAGGATCAATTGACCGAAATGCTGATTTACCGTTTCATTTGATAAAAAAAGATAATATATATATATCTATATATACCTACAATCTTGTCTGTTTGCTTCATACTGCATATTCTTATGTTTGTATGTATACCCTCATAGTAAGAAATATTACTCTGATTATATCTCATGCTTATAATAACACCGTCAAACGAAGCATCCTATTCAACAGGTAAAATATAAAACACATACAAGTTAATATGAAAAATTATATATATATATATACCATTATTTTAATTAGATGTGAAGATTAAAAAAAGATTGATTAATCTTTTCTCCTCTTAATCTTCATAAAATTAAGTAAAAACACAACGATAAGTGATGACATGGGACATACATGATGAAATATAATTTATTTGAGGACATTCGTGGTAGCATCATGAACATGAGAATGTAGAGCAGAATGTGAACAATCCAGGAATACAAATGTAATTACCCCTTTGCATTTGGTCTTCACTTTCACGCAGAGAAGGATCCAATTCCATCCAGACGCGGTCAACTGGGACGTGTGTGTAACAGCGACGTTGCAGGTAAAAATGAGGGCGTGCAACTCACAAGCACCGATGGCATGCCGCAGAGGAAGTTCAAGAACCCCAACCAAAGCATTAACATGAACTAGCAAGGCCTCACGACATCCACGTGATACTTCGTACCAAATCTAATCGTCGAAGCTCCTCTGGCATATATATATATATATATATATATATGTGTGTGTGTGTGTGTGTGTGTGTGTGTGTGTGTGTGCTCACGATAGAATGGCATCCACACCATTCAAAGGAGAAATTATACTTTAAAAAGTTATCACTAAATCATAATACCACCGATTAAAGTTTTCACTCAAAACATACAACGGCACAGCTCACGCCATCACGACCTCATTCTGTCATCACAGGCTTGTTCTCACTTGCCCTGGGCTTCTGCTCCTTGGGCTTCTGCTCTTCACCTTTCCTGAGAGACGGTCAAGTACTTGTCAGTAACTCTTTAAACAAAAACGAGTGAAACAAAGCCCGAATAGCAAAGAGTAAAACAACTAAACGCTAAAATAATTTGGCATAAATGCTCTGATCCCCTACACCTGCATCCACAATTTGGCAACTGTTTATGCATAGAAAGAGATGAATACTATTTCTCATAGTTGACCAGTTTGTGGATGGTGACTAAAAATTGTACTGAATCTTTAAGAAAAAGCAAAATAAACATTAAAAATGAAAGGATGAGTCTTGTATGCAATCCCTGAGGGTAAGACTGAATCATAAAGTTTGATTTTTCGCAGACTCAGGGCATAGCAATTACTTCGCATCACCTCAACGACATGGGTGGAACAAGGGCCCAAATTAGATCTCCGCATTTTGTTTGTATATTGTGGAATAGTACAACCGAGTAGGGAACATTCAACAAGCCACAAGGAAGGAAAACTCAGTCAACGATGCCAATCAAGACTAGTTTCCTAGATCCAACCAAATTATGGCAGGAATCAAATTTCTGGCTCAATTGGTTGGAAATTGAGTTGGGTGAGTCGTGGAAGAATCAGTTAGCATCATCCCATCTGTCATTAATCATCTGGATTCTGACTGGGATTTAGACATTCCAGATGCTTCTGCCTCTTCGTTAAATTACTGGCGTTGGTGCAAAAAAGGGGTGGCAAAGAAAAGGGGTGGCAAAGACTGTAGAGTAGACTCGAACTTGGCTGGCCTCATGATCGCTCAGTTGCCCACACCATTCCGCCAGGTTCCCCGTTACCCAAAAAAAAATACTCGTTCTCAAATGGCTATCTCAGCCTTCCATGGCAAACCATGAATGGCAGTAGGCATCCTCCCATGCGAATATCAGGTTGGATTCCTGCCTGTGGGAGCAGGAAGTCTTTCCAGGATAAGAGGGGAAAAATGGGCAGGTTCATATCACCAGAGACACTGCTCCACAGTAAGAACGACAGAATGACACTGACCAAAATGATGTATACTGTCACAGAACAACACGGAAACCAAAAAACTACATTATATATTTTAGTCGTAAGCCAATTCACCTTTCATTGCAAGGGCACACTCAAATGAAAAGAGAAATAGCAGAAGATGTTCATTAGCAAAGAAACCTCAACCCATATCCGTCCCATTTCTAGAATAACTGGAAATCCAGAGATCCAGATATGCGAGTTAAGATGAAAACAAGCTCCAATTCTCATCATCACCGGGTACAAATTACATTTGTACGGGGATGAATTGGACAAACATGCCCAAGTGGCTTTTCATGAATAACATTCAATTTCTCAATAAAAACCATCATTTGAATAATAACATATTATCAATGTACAAGGGGTACTCGCTATGTAGTCTGAGGCAAGAGGTGACTGAGCCTCAAACACCTAGACGATGGCCTAGGCATTTGAGATGTTTGAGACGAGATTTAATTAAAATAATATGTATAATTCAGAAATCAAAATGTCTAAATATCACAAAAATACATATATATAATATAGCCCAATAAATTTCCTAAATTCATTCATTCATGTGTGTCAAATTACTGTATGACTCACTAAATTCATGTAAAACTTAACAAATTTAAATAAAATTAACAACATTAACAACAAATTTAAACAAGAAAAAAATCAAACAGATAAATTACTATTTGAGCTTCTTGTTGCCTAGAGTAGCCTAGACGAGAGTCACGAGAGAGAATGTTTCCCTTCCTGCAGAGTGTAGATAGAGTGACATAGACAATGAGAACATTTGGAGGTTGCTACGCGTGTGTGTGTGTGTGTGTGTGAGAGAGAGAGAGAGAGAGAGAGAGAGACAGATAGACAGAAAGAGAGTGAGACATGGGGGGGCTCGGCCCTCTTCTGTGTGGCCATGTGAGATAGAGAGGGCTCAGCCCTCCTCTGTGCGGCTATGTGAGATAGAGAGAGTGAGACAGAGTGTGCATGTGAAAGAGAGAAAAAGTGAGATAGGTAGCAAGGGAGGGGTCGAGCCCCTGTCTGTGTGCGAATGAATGAGAGAGTGAGAGGGGCTCAGCCCCTTTGTGCGTGCGTGCGTGCGTGCGTGTGAGAGAGAGAGAGGTACAGGTCTGTGTGAGAGAGAGGGGCCGTCAGCCGCTTGTTGCCGTCAGCCACTAACCGCCGTACCACTCTCGCCATCGTCCGCTCGCGAGAGAGGGGAGACATGAGAGGGGGGCGAGAGAGCTAGGGTTTGCCTCGTCAGGGGAGAGAGAAGAGAATGGATCGGTGAGAGAGATTCGATGGGAGAAAAGGTTCATAACCTGGATCCCCTTATCAGGCAATCGCGAGCCTTGAACAGGCAAGCAGGCACGGTCTTGGCAGGTCATCTGCGGGTTGGCAGTCCTGGGACGAGGCAGGTGAGGCGGGCTAGGCACGCCAATGCGGCTGAGGCAGGCCGGGCACACCGAGGTGGCCGAGGCATCCCAACAGCATTTGAGGCACTCGCCTCAGCGATTTGGGCCAGAGCAAGGCGAGCTACCGCCACCTCACCTCAGCTCATCACCTAGGCAAGCGTCTCGAACACTCTTGATAACATAGGGTACTCGTTTTAATCATGTCTCTAATATCAGGGCATCCCCTACTTACTCCATATCATATTGCACTCACAAGTTGAATGTGTAAGGTCCTTTTGCACAGGAATGTTTTTGTAAGCAGATAGTATACACTTGTAAATCCCTAATTTTTTCATCAAAATATTCAGTGTTACAACACACTCAAAAAAAAAGTTGAATGTGCACTGAAACTTACCTAGATAAGTGGGGTCTCAGTGGACACCCAGCATCCAATAACCCGGTTCAATTTTGAAACAACCAAAAAAAGGGCCCAGATTAGATTTTTTTAATCTGACAAATAATTAGGAATAAGGATCAGGCTTGGACTTTTTTCAATGTAAAAGTGTTTGTATCTGATTTTGGACAATTAATTAGCATAATCCAAAATAAAGTTTACTGGATATTCCATCCCTTTTCGTGAAAACATCTCAAATGATCCAGGAGATGTTTAGCCCAACGGGACTCATGGGGCAGCATCCTCAGCGGACCACTTGCTCACCATTCTGATCATGCCTGAGTAGTCCTCTGCAGTAGCGTGAGGTGCCCTTTGCCACATTCGATACACACTTCCCAAGATCACATCTACTGGAATACATGCATGCACTCCAGCTCCCTCCACAATTCAACTGTGCCAGCTGCAGGAGTGGGGGGCTGCAGCATCTGTAGGTGGAAGTCAGGACATTGGGACAAGGGGACTGTAGCCCCATCCCAAGCCAGGAAAGGGCCATAGAATAGTCAGGGAAGAAGAAAATGAAGGTGAAGGAGTCAAATAATAAGATGTCACATTTTGAAACTCAGTCAGATTAAACCCTTCCCTTCTGGTCCTATTCATCAGTTCCCGTTTGAATCTGTGTCAGATTTAATTTTATTGGATTTTATCTCTGAACATATTTGATCTGATGTAAATTTGAGACATGTACACCTTTTTAAGTAATTGGTAGGATAAATTATCACATGTGCATAGTCGAGAACCGGCATGCAATGCCTCATCTAGTTAAAAAAAGTGACACAAGTCAAGTAATATGCCACATTGATCCTTTAAACAGTAGTCATCATCCTACCATCTGATTGACTACTTCCAATCTTGATTCTCTTCAAGGATGTCATGTGGATACAAAAGCATGTTATCAAGCTCAATTATATTGAAGCAGCTATGACTACAACTTCATGTTTTATTTATTGAGCTATACAATACAACAAATATAATTCATGTAATCATAATTTCTTCTTTTGGAAATGGATGGCACAACATATCTATAAAATCAAGGATAGTTACATGAATGGGCCCAAGTATACCCAGATAAACACCCTCGAACCCTTAAGCCCTTTGCACCAGTAGCCCACCAGCACATCAACCATACATGGAGACCTTTATGAAACAACACAAGTAGGTTCAAAACTCAAGGCCAACCTGTATAAAATTACAGGTCAACTAATCAGTTGTGAGCCCCCTGTTGTAGGCATCTCCTGGGCCTCTTGCCTTCTAATGAAAAGCTCTCTACTTTTGCAAAAACACCACATAGCCTTCCACCAAGTAACTGGACCTTCTTCCAAGCCTACCAAAGGAAATCCATGCCTCTGGTCACAAACTGGTCAACCCAATTAGTCAAAGGCACCATAGCTAGATCTTCTCTAAGCTTGATATCATCCTTCAGCTCGATCCATATCCAATTTCGGGAGTCCATTCCCCATCATATAAAACACACCCAAAAAACAAAACCCAAGAACCCATTAGCTTCAACAGCACAAGTCTAGGACCCATTTTCTTGGACAAGCAGCATGTCCCACAGCTGTCAGCAAGCGCCTAGCACTGCCCATGTGGCATCCTTGACCAACAGACTCCAATTAGAGGCTTGCCCCTTCGGCATGTAGTGCTATCCGCAGGCACCTGAAGCAAACTAAAATATTGTCACAACAGAATATGTCCGCTCTGCAAATGCTAACATGGACTCTATGTCTAATGAGGCCATCACGATAGCCACCAAAATATCTGTAGCCTCCGCCACAACTTCCTCTGGCCTTGACAGAACTCTCTTCACAAGCTCCTCTCTTTACAGCAGCTGCTATCCAAAGAACATCCAAAACGAGCCCCAGTGTAAAAAGTGCTCCACTCCCTCCCAACTAACAATTAAGACCACAATTGAGGCTGCTGAGACCACAGTCTCTACCATCACTACTAGCTCTGATGTAGATGTTGCCACCACCATTGACTCTAAAGCCTCCCTGACCCTGTACTAGCAAGATGACTCAGGTGGAGCCATCCTCATATTCTCCATGGATACTTCTGTCAGAGAAGCCAAGCCCCCTCTATGCAGAACTTTTGTCAGTCACCGAAAACCTGGGCCATAAAGATGGACTCATGGCAGGAGAAACACTGATCCCTGACCACAGATGTCCCCATCCTAGGACCATCAAAGAACACATGGCTGGAGGCAAGCCCCAAATTCCAAGGTCCTTGCAGCACTCCAGCCCCAACATCATCATCACTGCTCTCTCCTTGATCAATGAAGCTGCCTCTGTCATATTTCATGTTGTCCTCACCTGGCTGCAAGATCTTCTAGAATCCTACATGCAGCCTCCCCCTTCTAAACAGTCTCCAAGGTGGGGAGAGCTTCTCCCCCAACAGAATGAAATAACCAACCCAAGTGGGGCTCATAACCCTCATAAAAAAAGGACTAAGCCATCCTAAACTTCTAGACCCATCCAAACCATTTAAGGTCCATGCCTCTCTAGAAGACTACACTGACTTGAAATTTGAAACCAAAATTGGAAATCGAAAAGCCTGGTGGACTCTCATCAGCCAATCCAAGCTGCTCAGTTCTCTTGCTCCTCCTGGTCTAGAGTTCCCCCACACAAATCTGCCTCCTTTCCCATATAGGCCAGCTTTATGGTTTCACAACAACAAAAGATACCCACGCTGCCACCACCCACCGCTGCCATTAGCTTCCTCCAAATCCCACTTCTCAGCCTATGCAGCACCTATCATGAAGATTAGGGGAAGAAAAAAACACTCCATCCACCACAATCAATGCCCTAGCTTGAAGCCTTTGTGTCAGATCCCCCACAACGAGAAGCACTTTCTTTAGCTTCTTGGCCAAGAAGACAACTTAAAATCCCCAAAGATGACATGGGACCCCCAACAACTCTACCAAACCAAATGGGTGGTTCTCACCATGCATGCCCATAATTGTGGAGACCCCAAGGATCCGTCGAGGCATGTCACCCTCTCAAGTAGATGCATTCCTATCTTAAAATGACATCAGCAAGTCATCACAAAAAAAAGGATAGTAAATTCTCATATTTTTTCTCCAAGCTCCTACACAGCCCCACCAAATCTCCAACAGTCTCAGCATTAGAGCTAGAGAAAGGTCCACTCTCAGTCAAAAAACACCCCTCTAGCAGCTTGACTGATGCCATTAACATCATTGGCTACACCGACAACTGAATCTAGCTTTGCATTTCCTTCTGGAGCTTTCATTTAAACCGCCTACTTCCTTGGACATGCCTGCGAGAGGTGGCCCTCCCTGTTGTGAACTCCACGGCTAACAAGCCCTTTGTGCTGGCTGACCTAATGCCCTTTGTACTCTTCCCTTCCAACTGACCGTTAACTCAGACCTTTTCATGATGCAATTCCCCATTCTACTCAACCTTTCTGATAGAGAGAGGTAATCCAAGATATTTAATCAGAAAAAATCCCACTTGGCCTCCAAAATCTGAGCAATCAACCTCCTCTTTCCTCTACAACACTCATTCCCACCATCTCACCGTTTATGAAGTTAATTTTCAAACTAGAAGCCATCTCTAGAAACTTGAAAATAATTCCCAAATAAACAATCTTCTCATCAGTAGATGTGAATAAGCCTGTACCATCAGCATACTGCAGGTGGTGTCACTTCTTCAGATTTTTCCTATTTTTAACCTTTTTTTTTCAAAAGCCCTTCCTAGTGTGAGTTAGGAGAGTGCACCCCTTACCAGAGGTAAAGAGAAAGCCACTCCACCATCCCAACACTAGTAAGTGAATTTTATTAAATTGAAAAGAAGAATATACAGTTACATCAATCGGATGCTAGGCATACCTAGCTCATCCAGACGAACTGCTCCCTTAGTAAACCTAGGCAGCTCAGTTTGGGAGAAAAAAGAATTACATTTGTTGGAGCACGCTAAGGAAGCTAAAGAATCGGCAACCCAGTTTGCTTCTCTGAAAATGTGAGATATGGAATTCAACTGAGGAGAGAGGAGGTTCCAAATTTCTCTGATATAAATGAGGATCGCCCAGGGACATTGAGCTTGTTTGTTGACAATCTGCACAATGGTTTTTGAGTCACATTCTATGAGAGCTGGTCCGCAATTGACTGTATTAAGATATTTAACTCCATCAAGTAGAGCTCTGGCTTCGGCAATGAGGCTATTGGAATGGCCATAGTAGTGTGAAAAGGCAAGTATAACATGCCCAGCTGAATCTCTTATGACTCCACCACCACCTGAGATGCCTGATCGCTTACAAGCGCCATCGGTATTCAGCTTGAGGGAAGGTCAATGGGGTTGAATCCATTTGATAATAGTAATGCGCGGTCTTCTATTTCCAGCAAATTTGATACCAAATGTCTCCAAGATTTTCCTTCTGCTAGGATTACCTTCCTTTAAATCAGCAATAGTGCAAATCTGTTTGGCCTGTGCAAGAGTTTTATGGAGAATACTTTTACTGGAAAGAATTTTTCCATCATGTTTGACTGCATTTCTGGCATTCCATAATTCCCACATACCAAAACCAATAACAGCAAGACTGAACAATCCATAAAGGGATTTGGGTTGAATCTGTGACAGAGAATTTAGAATCAGAAGACTTGCTTGAGTGCCATCGATCTGCAAACCTAATGCGCGAATTGAGGACCAGAGATAAGAAGCTTTTTCACTGGTAATGAAGAGGTGATTAGAATCTTCCTCTTTAGGGACCTTGCAACAAAAGCATTTTGAGCAGAGTGGAATACCCAAAGATTTCACATTGGCATCAGTAGGGATGCAGTTTTTCACAATCTTCCACAAATGCACAGATATTTTATTTGGTAGCCACTTCGACCAGAGATGAACCCAGGGCAGATTAGTAGGAGAATGTGTATGGCAGCAGGAAACTTTGTAGATAGTGGAGACTAAACATTCTCCTGAGGATGACAAGCTCCATATCTCCTTATCAGAGTGTGCATTCAGGATGACATGCTTTAAGGCAAGGTAGATATCGGGTGGTAGAAACCTGTTTAATAGAGTTAAAAAATCATCCGAAGGCTGCAAAATGCCAGCTGTTACCTTCATCTTGTTATTTGGAATGAGCTCAGCAGGGACATAAGAGGCCAAACTATAGTTACCCAGCCAAACATCATGCCAGAAATTAGTGGAATTTCCATCTCCAATGATAACTCTTTTGTGCTGCAGGATGAGCTTCTTTGCTTGAAGCCAGCCCCTTTTAACATGGCCTTTCATGTTACTGAACTGAACATCCGAAAGATGACACCCTCTGATGTACTTGGCTCTGAAGTAATCTGCCCAAAGGGAATCCTATTTTTAACCTTCATTCAGCCTTCTTATCTAGCTTTTTTCCACATCATGCCAAGTGAGAACCTACAGATAATGACAAATAGTGGGTGCCCTTGTCTAAAGTCCTCTGGAGCTCTCATAGAAACCACATAATCCGTCATTCAAGAAGATGAAGAACATTACAGTCTGAATCCAATTCTTTACCCATGTTCTGCCTCACCAAGGTCTGTATTCACAGACTTTTGCAACAGAAAGCCACTTCAGCCCACATCCAATCTCCTGAGCTTTAGACCTCAGGATAGGCTCTTCGCAAAAATAAATGTTGTTCCTAAGGTACTCAATCAGAATACCCCCCACAAAAAAGGGGGGATTCAGTGTTTCCGCAGAATCTGGCTAACATTAACAGCTTTTGCCATCAACCTGACAGAATACGTGGATGTCTATTCCAACATGTTCCTATCTACAGGTTGAAAATAACCAAAGCTTCTCACAATGCTCCACTCTATCTCCACATTCCATAAATGAAGTGGAATCCTTCAATTTTGCATCAACTGTAAACACTGACTTGCCTTCCAGGGCAACCATCTCAATTTCCCATTCTTTCACCACAGTTTCCCCTCCATGTTCAGATGACCTCTCTTCAGACAATCCACCCTAATGAATCTAAGACAAGTAGGACCACATCAGGAATGACCCATTCAACAGCTTCCACACGAACCAACTTTCCACTTGCGGCCACTTGGCTTTGAGTCCATTTATAAGACTCCCTTCAGTAACCATTTCTTTTCATCAGCACAAAGTTTTGCAGTCAGTTCCAATGCTCATTCAGCTGTGCTGCCTATGGTATCTCAATATCTGCCTTCTTTTCTTCCTCATTTCCAGTCTTCCAGACCCCTCTATGACTTCATTATTTCCAGCCCAACACCTCCACTGCATCTTTCTTGGCTTCCTCAATCCCATCCTTCCTTGATCACCGGCATTTTCTTCTATGTCCAACAATGACACATTTGGGATGGAAAATTGAATTTTTACATTCCTTTTGCTTTATGCCCCTTCTTCAAGCATCTAATGCACACCCTTGTGGAACAAGTAGAGATCTCTGGGGCTTCAAATTCTCACCTATCCTTCTTCTGCAGTGAGCCCATTCCAATGCCTTCACTCTCGACCAAAGTATCCAGTCCCCTTCAAAACCTTTCCCTGCTCTCTTCCTATTCCTCCTGCATCCTGCTCAATTTACAGGCTAGCCGACTGAAGATAATGGCCTTAACCATGTCTGCTTCCCAGTCACGAGACTTCACATCTCCCCCACCTCTCTTCAGCTCCTCTCTTCCCTTCACTCAAGTCCCTTTTCCGCCCTCCATACAGTTCCTATACTTTCTACACAAAGATAAAGCTTTCATAATGCATTAGTGTGAATGCAACTCCCCATTCGCTAATTCAAAAACACATTTTTCCAATTTCATTAGCATAACACCAATCAACATGACACCCTCCCATCTGGCAGTCTCATAATCAACTCATGGGACTAGTAGTAGGTCAACTTGAAAATAAGTGAGAGAAAAGATAATGAAACTCTAATCTTTGATGAAAACTCCTCGGTGATGTGGTCTTGTAGTGATATTTTAAACTTTGGTCTAAATTTGTTGTCCCTTTCTTCTTGTTAGTGATACTCTAACCTTTTTTCCAATTTTTTTTGGTACTTTCCTCTTACCTTCCTTTTTCTCTAATATGTTATCTATCTAACAACACACATTAAACAGAAGAATAAACTCATTCTACAGACAGCGTACTCAGAGCTAGACCAGCTTTGGCGATTAGCTAGACAAGTTGCTTTCCTACCAGCTAGAGCCAATGGTTAACCACCCAGGGGCCTAAAAGATAAATAATAATAATAAATAATGTTTTCTCATCTCTCCCCAATCTCTCTCATGTAGAGGCACACTCCCTTTTCTCATCCTAGACCCAACAAAACAATGAACAAAAAGAGTTGTGACCTTTTCCATACCCCTCTCCTTACCATGGGGCAGTGTAAACCTCCACCCAGTATCCCCCCATCCCCAAAAGAAAAGGAAAGTGTTCCTTTCATTTGAAGACATAGAATCATACCTACTCAAGGCACCAAACCATATGTTTTGTTTCCATACCTCAAAAGTATTCACAATGTCCCACGAGAACAAGCCAGTTGCAAACCTTTCAAATTCACCCAACTCCTGAAATTGGTTGGCTAGGATCCAACTTTATGGTTCTATGTGCTTTTGCACATGCAAGCATAGTTGTCAAGGTGACAAAGCAACCAAGGTGTTCATGGAGAACGCTCAAATTTGGTGGGACATGTCTGACGGATACTGAAAACCATGTGTCAACACGGACACCTGTGTCAACTTGTGTTGACATGGCCCATCTCCTCAAACCCACCGTACACCATTTCTTTTCTTATCCAGTCTTTTCTTATCCAGCTGGCTTGGTTCGTACACCATTCTTTTTCCTTCTCACGCTGGCTTTGCTACTCTTGGGACATCGTACAGCCTTCAATCTCTTCCCCTCTAGCATTTGCTTTGGACATGGGAGGGAATATAGGGCAGATAATTATAAAGAAGTCCCTAGTTTAACATATTTACATAGAAAGTCTTTTATGTAGATTATATTTGTGTTTAAGTTTTCCAAAGATCTTTCAAATCTTAATGTTAAACTTTTCTAAATTTAAACGAATATTAACTTTAATCTCTATGTAATTTCAAGCATATACTTATTGTTAAAGACTTAAAGTTAAACTTTAATAGCTTAATCAACCTATTGGTAAATAAATGTGTACAATTTTAAATATATAAAATTATACTATTGCCATGTCTCTTTGTCCTAATTTTTCATATTTGTTGTGTCCGACATGCGTATGTGTCAACACTTGACACCCATGTTTGTGTCTCATAGATCATAGGGGAATCTAAACGCTTAGGCGATAAGAAGTTTAGCTAGGTATCATCTAAGTGACATCTTGGTGCCTCTTTAAAAACCCCAAAACATATATATCCCCAATACACAAATTAAGAATAATATACATGGAAAACCATGGTTTGCCGACTCGCACCATCATGCCGGACAGTACCAGGAGAACCCGGTACGCTGGGTACCGTGCGTAACTTCGCTTTAAGGAATTTTGATGATGATCAAATACAATGTGACGATGTTTCATGTAAATAGATGAATGAGTAGGTTGTTGGATTTGACAGGCATTGGGTTCTTTTTGAATGGTTGATTGATGCACAGAGACTTATCATTGTTAATATTTGTATGGAATCCCTTACTTAAATGCCTCTTTTCTGAACAAGACTGACATGAAAATAGCTATTTGTGCTGGACTAAGTTGAGAATGGATGGATTCCAATTTACATATGTTGGACTCAACTTGATGTGATGCTGCTGGTTCACATGGCTGACATGTTTCATCTCGATACATGTAAAGCAGGGATACTTGTGCAGGTTAACATGAAGTTATGTAATCCTCATTGAGATTTAAAGTGTGCTTTGGCTAACTTGTTTTTTTTTTGACATATGAAGAGCAGGGGCAAATGTGGAGAATTGAATGGAATTGGTGACAGGGATATTTAATGGCTATCATTAATGAAAACCAAATTGGAGGGCAATTCTGGTTGGCCTTCACCACGCAAATGTGTGCTGTGAGCTTAAGACAGATGCCCTTGTTATATTGTCATACATGATTTGGATAAACTGACTCCTAGTGTTCAGCAGAATTAAGATGGTGTTCCAAAGGATTCACAAATGCAAAGGTAACCTCTCTGCATAATTATAGTTGCTTAGCCTGTGAAATGGGGTAAGTAATGTTTAATCATTGTACTCATGTTATGGTCTTTTTAGTCTCATGATATTTGCAATCCCCCCTTGAGCTTTCTTTGTTTTTGAATATTCCAGGCAAAAGTGTCGACTCAAGGAGTCGACACTTTGTCCTGTGTGTATGGCTTGTTTGTTGCACCGACCGTGCCTTACCTTGCACCGACCGTCCTTAGTGTTTTTCAAATTTAGCACCGACCCTATCTATAGCTTCTACATAAAGTGCACCGACCTTGTCTATTTGTGCACCGACTTTGTCATAGCCCGGCCTCTTCTCCTTCAGGAGGCTGAAAAGAAATGTCTGACTCCTTGAGTCAACATTTATTTTCACCCGTTCTGGTTGGGATATTTTCAGACGCCCTGGGTATAGATGTCGACTCCTTGAGTCGACATTTATTTCCACCTGTTCTGTTTAGGCGTTCCTAAACGCCACAGGTGGAAAGTGTCGACTCAAGGAGTCGACACTTTTCGGCGTCCGCGTTTTTCGCCGGTTCGTGCGGGGTGTTCGCCCTAATAGGTTTCCACTCTTTTTGTGCCCCTCTGTGATCGGTCCAAGGGAGAATATCCCTTCCACGTGGCCCTTTGTTCCTTGAGCTATATAAGGTTTGAGATAGGAGTATTTTGAAGATAAGAGAAAAAGGGTTTTCAATCTTATCCGGTTTTGGGCTTTTGCAGGGTGAGCACGGCCGTAGCTCTTCTTCCTCCTCTCCAGGCTCATCTGGCGTGAAGAAGATGATTAATGAGAGAGAGATGCAGTCATCTAGCATTCCTCAGTGAACCTGCAGCATGCTTCATCAAGGGCATGAGAGAAAAGAAGACGAAGTGAAGAAGAGTGAGTCCGGCCTCACGGTGGAAGCTTGCTACATCGACTTCTCACCGTGAAAGCTTCAAGGAAGAACTGTCCAGGGCTTTCATCCATAAGGAGATAAAGCGAACTACATTTCCTTTACATCCCTCTTTGTTGTTGCTATATGATTAGTTCTTATATTGAGCATGTATTGAACATCTGATTCCATTTTTCTCAAATCGAAATATTTGTGTGTGCGTACGGAGCTGCGTCTCCGTGTGAGGATTCAGTGTGGGGTGAGCTCCCCGTGTTCGTGTGTGTGTGCTACGTGGCAGCGTCTTGAGGCTAGGCCTCGTGTGTGGTTTGCTGCGAAAGCAACATGTGTGGTGTTGGGGTTCGTCCCCGTGTTGCTACTTTTGTAGCGTGTAGTGAAACCTCACCGGGTTCGGTGAGGAGTGGACGTAGGGAACCCGTCGTGGTCCCGAACCACCTAAAAAATCATCGTGTCTATGTGAATGCTAATGTGACTGTTCCATATCTCCTACCTCCATTCACAGGTTGGTTTGATCACTGTACTTCTCATCGCTTTTAGATTCACTCATACACACCGTTTAGCTCAGTTCGTCTATCTACCGCTTGCGTGAACTTCTCCATACATTAGTGTTTGTTAAGCTTGTGCTGTGTGGGGTTTGAGTTTTGATCGGTCATAAATTTTTATAGAGGGATCTATTCACCCCCCTCTAGATCCGTGTTACTGCACTTCGGGACCCAACAGTCACCAATCCAGTACGATCGTGGCCCCACTGCACCGGCTGAGGGAGGCGTTGGCTGCCCGTCAGAGCTGTCTTTGAGTCGGCAGAGGTAGAAGGTGGCTGGCCGGGTGCGCTGACTGAGGGAGGCAATGGCTGGCTAGCTGGCTGGATGAGGGCCTCCTGCTGGCTGGCGGTGCTGTCTTTGAGTCAGCTGAAGGAGGCGGCACAGTGGCTAGCCGGCTGAGGGTTGCCTGTTACTATTCCTCCAAGAATCAAATTCTCAGATGAAAAATAAAAGTGAGAGGGGGGAACAAAGTGAGTGGGGCGAGTCGGTGGCGGCACGCCTGTGTTGTGCCGTACCGTACCATACCACCAGTGAACTGGGTCGCCCAAACTGGCAGTATGGTGAACCATGGGAAAAACTACATATTTTAATTTTAAAAATTGAGAGAGAGAGAGAGAGCGAAGGGTGGAGAGAGATAGATATAGAGAGAGAAGGGGGAGAGAGAACAAAATTAGCTTGAAATGGATCATGTTATAGGTTTTGCGCCCAGGTCAGGCGTCTCAAGGCACCCAAGCATGGCACCTCTCCCCCCCCTGGCTCATCTAGGTGGCTCCTTGCTCACCTATTTGTGGGGAAGGACACCCAGTCACTTAGGCAACCACCTTGACAATTATACATGCAAGTAACATTACATGAATGAGGATTATCCTCACCACTCCACTATCATATAAGTATGATTGCACTTGGCATTGAACAAGGAAATATGACCAATGGTTGTCGGCCTGGGAAACAAAAGTACGAAAGAAACTTCAAAAAAAAATAAGAGAAAATGAGAAATGATTGTATATATATAGTATTTTACGTGTACATCTTTATAAATGTGTTTGTTATATCTAAGGGGCACTTAAAAGTAATAATTGGCTTATCATTAATATGCATAAGATTTTAAATAGAAGTCTTTATTGCAATTTATATTTACATACATGTTTTCAACTTTAGAATTTTTCAATTTTATATTTTAATTTATTCCAGAATCTTTTTGATATTTATACAATATATTCTATTAAACTGGCCACATTTTAAAAAAGCCCAAACAAATCGAGTCAGCTAACTGCCCTATTGTCTAGGAGGGCAGCCTATGTGGTGAGGCATGTGCCTCAATTCTGAGGCAGTCAAGTTTTTATGCTCTTTCTAATTCCTTACATATGTCTTCTACAAACAATAATGTTATTAACTATAAGTCCGAATTTTCTGCAATTAAGTTTTGAAACATATATAAGCATAATAAAAAATTATGATTAACGAGTGATAAATCCTACTTTGCAGCAGGTATGCTTTGAAGAATAATACAATCTGCATAAAAAAACAAACATAAGAATGATGAAAAACCTATCTCAAATTTATAGAGTTGTTCTCATTACTAATAATATGGTCCACATGTTGTTATCTTCTTCTAGAGACACACCCGATATCCATCAAAGATGGGATGACAAACGGGGGATCAAAAACAACAACTGGGAGAAGATTACTTGTAATTTGCAGTCACCATCTATTTTTGCAGTAGGCAACATGATACTAGGAGGCCAATTTTTTAAATTAATTTTTGTTATGAGGATCATTTGGTTAGTTTTACAGTTAAGTGTTCCAGGGGGGTGCCATCATTATATAAATATCCAACATATTTTGGACCTAACCTAGCCCCAAATCCATCCCAACATAGTTACCGACATAGGAAATGAAAGTGGGAAACAAAACGTCAAACGAAAGTGAGAAACGAGGCTCTAAAATTTAGTGAGAAACGATATAAGTATGGGAAACTAGGGAGATTTTAATCATTTTAGGAAGGTTTAGCTCTTCAAGTGTATCTCATGCATTTTTAAAATGATTAAAATACCCTTAAGTTACTAACATACCTTCCTAAAATGATTAAAATACCCATAAAATACATATGGGAAACAAGGGGACATAAAATACATAAGGAAAACAAGGGGATGTTTCTCATGCATTTCCCAAACGCATCGAATTCGTTTCCTGAATGTGTTTCCCACTTCCCCGAGCATTTCCCTGCAACTATGATCCCAACACTAGGGTTTGCAATGAGCTGGCCGTCATGGTCGTGTGCAGCAGTGCTGTCCCCATCCAAATGTACCACCACTGTCATCCTCGGCTAGGCAGCATGCCGCCACCATCAACCTCCCCTATGCAGCATGCTGCCACTATCAACCTCCCCTATGCACACTGCTTCGGACGTCCTCACTTGTGAAACGCACCACCATTACTGCCCTCCCATGTGCACACCACCCTTTTTTTTCTCCTCCTCCCTTCTTCCTCATTCTTCTGCCGCATAGGCCAACAATAAAAACATTTCCAACCCACCTTTTCCACATGTTTCAAAAATGAATCGAATTCGCTTCGATAATGCATTTCCTGATAAACATGTTTTCCACTACACGGGATGTTTACCTGCAACCATGGCACGACCGAAAGTGGCACTTGGCCTTTCCGCCAAGCTTGCACATCTGTCACTTTCCTTGGTCACATGCTAGAATGATGAAAGCTGTTATCAGGATTGCAATATCAGATACATACTTCGTTCCTAATGACACATGCATGCGTCTGTGATTGATGTATCCGTTTATGTAGAAAGAGAAAGAGAGGTAGGCAAAGTAGGTCAAAGAATCAATTCCAAGGGGCTCCACTTGTCAGCTTCTATAGTGTCAGATCCAGGCAATTTGATGTCCAATTGACCAAAAACTGTGTCCTTCGTCACTCTATCAGAAACAAAAAGAGCGAAAGAAGTGTTGTTGCACCCGAGCACAAAGAAATCGGATGCAAGACACCGAACCACATATCGCTCAGAAAATATCAGACACCCTCTACAAAGAGCAATCAACTTTAAGCTGGAAAACTGAAGCCCACCTTCCTTTCTACTTCCCATGAATAGAAACACATAAAGGAAAGGTGGCCAGTGGCTGGGAATAAAGAGCCATCCACCCGTCAGGGGAGTTCAATGATCAAAAGAGGTTCTTCGAGAAAAACACCACATTCTTTCACTTATTAAAGTTGCCGCATACAACCTCGTCAAAACTCGCGAAAGCCGCCCGTAACAGATAAAGAAACGAAGATCAGACAGAAAAAATTGCAGCAACAATCACACGCCGGAAAAGGGTAAACGATGAAACACAGAGGACTCAAAAGATGTTGGAGGTCTTCCTCCAGACCGTGCTAAAGAGGCTCACCTCTTGTCGGATGCCCCGCCCTTCTGGCTAAGGAAGGACCTGAAGAGGGGGGAGTTCACGTCGTAGATCATGGCGACTGCTGCTAGCGCTGCGAGGGCGTTCGGCTGCGAGATCTCCCAAAACCCTAGAACGGTGCTTCCCCTGCGGCGAGTGGCCGGTGCTTGACGATGCGCATATATATGGGTAAATCTAAATCTAAATGTATATAGGGATGTATTGTTTGCATATCAACCACCCCAACAAGCAAAATTGCAAACCTATTACTTTTGAAAATATAGTGGATTAATTTAATACATACCGTCCTTACCTATAAAACATCAAAATTATCATCTTTAATCGTTGATTATCGCATATATACCATTATTATTAATTAAAAGTTTCAAAAATATCATTAAACGATGAAAATACCCCCAATGTTCTAAAATACCCGCAGGGTATGTGTAAATATTTAGGTTTGATATAAATATTAAAGGCATTTTTGTCATTTAATGATATTTTAAATATTTAAATTAATAAAAATGATACGTAACTATTTGACAGTTGAAGATGGTAATTTTAATATTATATAATAAGGATATATATGAAATGAACTCAAAGCTATTTAAACACAAACATTACCTTTCTTCGATGTTACAAAAATATTGTCATCATAACTCATTATTAATGTTGCGTCACAGTTGAATTTATAATCAAGACCAAGCAAGAGAATTCAGATAGCATTGGACGGAAGCTTAGTGGATGAACCAAGTGATGTGGACTAGCATAATCGGACTTCTCCTCAAGCTAGAGGTGGAGTGTTGAGCATATGGAGCTGAGGCCCTTCCAGCCAAAGGAAAAATGTCTTAGAGGATGAGAGAGCCCTAGAGAAGAGTGAGCGTCAACAACTGTGTTGTGCCCTTGGTTTTGATGATGTTTGACTATGACTCGTTGATAAGTCTAATATGCATTTGATGATGTCAACATGTATGAAGCTCAGGTCAAAGTCAGCGCATGGTGTCATATGATATGGTGCATTGAAGTTGAGCCATGTGAAGATAGAAGACATGCTATGAGATTTGATATGATGCAATGGTCTCATGGCATCCACAATACTGTATGCATCAGCATCAACCAAAAGCCACAAGCCAGCAGCCAACCAGGAACAGCAAGATTAGCATCAGCTATACCAGGATTGGGCAGAACATCAAAGGGCAAAAGAGCTATGAATCAAGAGGCAGCGTCGACTCTTCCTTTCATAAAAGGAAGATCAGCTAAGGCAAGAACAAGGATGCGTCGACCCCATTGGAACGCAAGGTCGACGCCCTTGCTTACAAGGGAAGAAAAAGCCCAAACGGGTATAAGGCTGCGTCGACCCCAAGACATACTAACGTCGACTCCAAAATCACCTCCAGAAGCAAGTTGAAGGCAGTCAGCGTCGGATGCGTCGACCCCATAGTTTCAGGGCATCGACGCAAGGGGGCCTCACAGAAGCCGTTGTAAATGGGTTTCTCCTAAGACGCGTCGACGCACCATTGTAGCTCCGTTGACTCCATGAAACCTGGCTCGCTAGTAGTTCAAGCAATTGTGAAGCTGCGTCGACGCAGCAAGGTCACTGCGTCGACGCATCAGAGTATTTTCAAGCCATTCTTCTATTAATCCTGCAATACTTCAGAGGTCGTACAGAGACCAAACATGGGCGACACAAACCTCCATAAACATGCCTTTTGAGGTCTGAAGAAGGCTCCTAGGACAGAGATATGTCCTCTCTATCATGAAAATAGCAAGAACACCTTTTGTGGGAGAGTTCTGCCACTTACCTGGTTTGGGAAAGTTCACCTTTTCATGGTACCCTGCTTTTTCCATGGGCCAATCAGCTTGCAATCTGTAAGGGAACCTAGCAGAAGATCAGATCTGCAGACAGTCTGTGCCCCTGCTATATGCTGAACCAATCCTAGATCACCAGGGGAAAAGGTATTTGGTCAAAGAACTCTATTTTATCCTGACCAATCAAATTGTAGTTCCTTGGAAGGAAAATCTCATGCTTCCTTCTTCTATAAATATGTAGCTATGGCCACCTTGGAAGGGTTGGCCGAGCAATGCATTAAGGTAACATCCTTTAGCTCGTCCCAAGGAGAGAAAAGAGAAAGAAGAGAAGAGAAAGAAAAAGAGTGAGCAGCCCTGCCCTTCATGAGAAAGATCTAAGAAGAAAGAAGAAGATAGAGAGAGCAATGAGCAGATCATAGTGAGCAAGAGGAAAGAAGAAGAAGAGCGAGTCAAGCCTGAAAAATAGTCAAGAGCTTCCTTGGAAGCTACATTATGCTTTGTGTTGAAGCTCTTCTCTTTTCATTATTTTTCATCATCATATCCTTGTATGTGTGATGTGTTTACAGCGTTGTCCAGTGCTCTGGTTGAGAGACTGGAAGTGTCACAGGCTGTGCTCAGCCGTGTGTGTGACTAGGGGTTTGTCCACGTGTTTTTGCTGCACTTGCAGCGTGTTTCTTTTCCTTACTTGTGTGTGTGTGGGGGGGGGGGGGTTCGTCCCCGTGGGGCTTGTCCCCGTGTGTAGTCTTGCAGCATGACGACTTTGTCCTCGTGAGGATTCGTCCTCGTGTGTGTGGGGTTCGTCCTCGTGGGGCTTATCCCCGTGTGCTGCTCTTGTAGTGGCGTGAGGACTTCGTCCTCGTAAGGAGCTTGCTCCTCATGTGTGTGGGGGGTTTATCCCCGTATGGTTCGTCCCCGTTGCTGCAGTTGCAACGTGTGTGTTGAGGACTTCGTCCTCGTGAGGATTCGTCCTCGTGTAGTGAAGCCTCACCGATTTGGTGAGGGGTGGACGTAGGTTGCGGGTTTGCAATCGAACCACCTTAAAAATCCCCTTGTGCAGTGGTGTATCCTTGTGTGATTGTTCCTTTTCTTCTATCTCCACTTCACATGGACTTATTGTGTTTGTTTTATTTCACCATCTTTGATATGACAGAACACTGCACATTCTGTGAGCAGTTCAACGTTTGGCAGCACTCTTGCTGTTTGAACACAGGCTCACACGCACACACTCAAGTAGGCGCTCATGTTAATCTAAATCTTCATAAGTAGATCTCAGATATTTAACCGCATTCCGCTGTGTGCTTAAGCTGATGGTTTGTTATCTCAAGTTCCATTTTAGTGGCTTATTATTTGCATCAGCTTGTATTTGGCTATGTGTTTTTAAACAAGAATTTTGTCTGGTCAGATGTGTTTTTAAGAGGGGATATTTTTAAGGGATCTATTCACCCCCCCCCCCTCTAGATCCGGTTGCACCCAAGCAAGGGACCCAACAAGTGGTATCAGAGCTAAGCTCTATGTACCTAGATCCAACGATCTTCAGAGGAGATCATTGTGCAACCCATTTTGATTATTGCTGCTGAACAGTTTTCAATGAATTTCTTTATCTGTTTTAAGTACGCCATCTGGTTTGGCAATCTGTGCAATGTTAATATCTTGTTGAGCTGCTCAAGGCACAGTGTGATAATGAATTCCTTGCTTGATAAGCTGTGATATGTGCCTTTCACATAGTTTGAGTTTTTAGCTACTCTTCAATTATGTTTACACTTAAGAATTCTTTTGTTCATAGTTTATCTTGATTAAACTGAGTTTTACATTCTGCCTTAATTAAAAATTTATTTGATAGATTATGACTTGAAAAGGATCTGATGATTTGGTATATCAAATAGCGATCAACAGAAAGGCAGACTAAGTCTGCTTGGAGCTCTCACTATGCGTGAGATGATCTTCGGATCTAAGGTCTCTGCCTAGTACCTGATAGCCTGAAAACGCACGTCGTTAATACGCCCGCTACCAAATTTAAATATTCTGCCCACAAACTAAACAGATAGTTAAGTGGTGAGACCGAGTCGAATTCATGGAGAAGTTTAGATTTTAAAGTTGAAAATCTTGAGTTTTTAAGATTGAAAATCGTGAGAGTTTGGTTGAAAAACTTTATATTAAATTTAAGATATTAAAATTAACCAAACAAAATAAAGGAGCGATGAAAATTTAGGCTTAGAGAATTAGCGAGACAAGTGAAAAACAAAAGACAGAATTACCACAATCTCTAAAATTTGAAGAGACAAATAAAGAGATGAATCAAAGCAATGAACGAAAAGGACAATATCAACTCAACTTAATTTAAAAGACAAACTTACGAAATGCGTTGCAATTAAATCAAAGACTATCAAGATGAAATGACTGAGGCAATCCACTAAAACCAGAGAAATTAAAAGAGCTGTAAGAATGAAAACAATTGCAATATGAATGGGCCTCAGCCTCTCTCTCCCTTCGTTTCCTTATCACAAACACCAAAAACAACTCAAAATAACATAAGCATAAATTTCTCACAGCTCCTGGAACTCAAGCACTCCGACAGAACCCAAGTGAAACTAACAAAAATCACTCTCCCAAAGCTCTTCCCAAAAATCTCAAGACATAACTCAAACGTACTCTCAAAAGAACTCAAAATAACAACAACCTAACCCCCTATCTCTGCCACCTCAAGCCCCTTTTATAGGGCAAACACAAGCCCCTCTTCAATCATCACCTGCCCATTTTCTTACTCTCTCCCGTAGGAAAGTGTTTATGCCTCTTGTGACAAGATTGTCAATATTTTTCGGCGCAACATGGAGCCACCGTATGCCCGCCAAATTCAATGCATATCACGCGAGTTCGTCGGATAATCTTGACATTTTCCGTCACCAGCCGCTTGCTCCGCCATTCACGCACCCAGCACCTACCAAACCCGCGAATGCCGTGCGAGGTCCCCTATCTGCTACAATAATTGCTCCACATGCGCGCACCGACCTGTTGTCGCACGCTCCGTGGAAACTCGGTATCCTCCCTCCGCAATCAATGCCTGCGTGTGAGCCTTGGATATGACGACCCAGACTCCGGATACCGAGTAAACCCGATACCAGTTGGAACCTGTGAGGCCTCCCAAGAGCGAAAAAGCTCCGAAGGGATAGAAAGGTATGTGAGAGTACATTGACCTTCCAGATAAAGCAGTAAGCAATTAAATTTCAATGATCAGGATTGGTAAAATAGCATAAATAAAATTACATTTTCTATAACAATTAAACTAACAAAGTCCACTCCAAAGAAAGACAAACACAGTCCAATAGGAAAGAGAATGTACTCTCAAGTCGGGGGAAGCCCGACACTGGCAAATGCTGGCAACTAAGAACCACCCAGCAGGAACCTTCAGACCACGAAGAGGAACATCTACACTTGAAAAGTCAAGGGTGAGCCTCCTATCACTGGCTCAGTAGGGATCCCGCAGAACTCTACCATAAAAGAACGTAGTAACAACAGTGCTAAACTAAAGCAAAGTAGTAATAGCAGGAGCAGGAACAACAACAACAACGGAAGTAACAACCGTCACGATAAAAGTCGAAGGAACCACGGCTGAGCCGCAAGCTACTCCTATCGGTAGGAAACACAAATCCCCAGACACATAGTCGGGAATCACCAAACCGATACAAGAAACATTGGCTACATAGCCAGGACGCATCACGACACCTCAGTCGTGCACAGGCTCATCTACAGAGACAAAAAGCCCAACTCAAGACTACATGGTCTAAAAGCACTAGACATACATGATCTCATCGTCGTGTACGCTACACTGACCTCGAGCAAAGCCAAGCACATGCTACTCAAACGAGTCATAAAAACACAAGTCATGCGTCAAGTGACAGAAGCACCTCCTCACTAGAAGAACAACCAGATGCGTCCACTGACGTTTTACACTGTGCCACAAGTATCTCCCACTCACCTAGAACGGCGGTAACTGAGACACTCAACAGGAACCAAGTACAAGGAACAACATTAATAGTGACTAGTCAGGGTCACACCCGTCGGCGTCTATCCAACGCCCCTGACCACGTGTGCACACACAAGCTCAATGTCTTGAGCCAGGCCTCTAGCTGGTTTTTCCCTCCTGTCGGACTCTAATGGCAAGACAAAGGGGCCCACGGCAACCAGCCTACAAACTATCTCTATCGGGACTCGTCCCGCCACC
This sequence comes from Amorphophallus konjac, assembly GCA_022559845.1. Lineage (NCBI taxonomy): Eukaryota > Viridiplantae > Streptophyta > Magnoliopsida > Alismatales > Araceae > Amorphophallus > Amorphophallus konjac. The sequence continues at coordinate 177,054,422 of CM040118.1, read as the reverse complement.
ACTCCCAGGTGGTCCGACACACCGAAAGGTGTCGTCAGGCTACGACTAGTGAAGGCTCACTAGACACAGAGACTCAAAATAGCGAACACCGAAGTACAGACAGTGTAAGCACAAACCTGTCACATGTACTGCGGAGCACAATGCACTATACAACTGCTACCAGACTCGGGACAACCAACTAGACCTGCTGACAACGATCCTTGAGTCATGAGACTTAGGTCAAGATCGTCGCACATCACAGCAACATGCTGTTAATCAGCCTAGTCCCTAAGCCAGAAACCATGGGAAACACATCATGGAAAATAGCATACACAGCCATATCCACACATTAATTAAAGTCCACGGCCTCCGGGCCGCTCACCGGACTCACAATTCCGCATAACATGAAACACAGGATATGAGGGATCACCAAAACCCTCAAATCACATGGACATGCAAACCAAGGTAAGATAATACCTCCAAGCGTTCAAAATCATGTCTCGATCCTCGCAGGATAGACGAGACACTCACGAGGTCACGTGTCAACCACTGGGTCACAACCGAGTTGACTAGGAATCATAATGACCCTCGAATTAACACAAAACACTACTCGATATAATGGCCCTCTCAGACACCCTATAACATGGTCATAGCCCTCATAGGACGTCCAAGACATTCATGGAACAATGGGTTAACCAAGGGGTCAAAGCCACACTAACCGGAAACCAAACCGACACTGAAACAACACTCTGGGCAGGTGGCGGTCTCACCCCTGGCCGCTAAACCAGAATGGCGGTCATCCAAAGGGTTGCTACCATCAATGCAGAGCAACAGGCGATTTTACGGTCTGCCTGAGGCCGCTAATTGCACAAGGCGGTCTCTTCAGGGCCGCAAGATGGACTTAGCGGTCACAGCCTGGCCGCTATTCCCAGTCCACCCCAAACCGGTTAAACCAACATAAACATCAGGTAGCGGTCACCCATAGGGCCGCTACCACCAAATGGCGGTCAGTCGCATGGCCGTTTACCAGCGAACCGACTTAGCCACCTAACGGTCTCCTTAGGACCGTTACAAGGGAATGGCGGTCCTCCTATGGCCGCCAAAGCCACCTTGCGGTCGGGAGCTAGACCGCTAGCCCGAACCGACTCAAACCGAATAACCGACTTAAAACGTCAAATAGCGGTCACCCAAGGGCCGCTAAACCTGGGTTGCGGTCGGTCGGAAGATCGCTAAACCAAACCGACAATGGAACTCCGCCTAGCGGTCTCCAGAGGGCCGCCAAGCACAAATAACAGTCACCGGTAAGACCGTTGTTGTACCCGGACAAGTTACCCAGCAAAATACCAAAGAACAAGGGTTTGGGAATTTCCCCGAACACCTTCAAGGCATGGGCTATCCAACCCCTCTGGAAACCCAGTGGGCCCGACCAACGGCCCCAACCCACTAGCCGAGATATACGGCGGCGTTAGTAATTAACCGGAATCACTCCCGACCCCTCAGCGGCGGACTTTGTCCGCGTTCTATACAACCACCCGGGCCAACCCGGTGGCGCCCCAACTACAAGCCACGCCACATGGCACTCAGCGAAGAGGCCAGGGACCTACCTCGAGACGCCTTCTTTCAACCTTCCAAGGTCAAAGGGAGACCTGAATAAGTCAATCACAGGCTTTGGAGGCCCGCGGCATGTGTATACGGCTCATACACGGGTGCCGGGCTTTTCCCCGAACACCTTGTGGGCGCATATGTCCCAGCCCTTCTACAAGAAACCGTGGGTCAACCTGCAACTCCAGCACACCAGTTGGATTCCACGACAACCCCCCAGCAAGTCGAGACCGCTCCCGACCCTCAGACGCACGGCGACGAGCCGTTTAGACTTAGCTCTCGGGCCAACCCGAGGCCACTCCGCCAACCCCCCGTGCAACGCGGCACACATCACGGGGCCCGGCTCAAGTGTCCAAAGTGTCTCCTCTCAGCCCCCACAAGCTCATATTCTCAGCCCAAGGCCAAATCCAAGGCCTGCCGGTCACCTACTCGGGCCATCCGACAACTCGGGGTGTGTCGGGCATTTACCCGGACACCTTGCGAGCAGCAACTACGACTCGACAACGTCAGCCTCCCATGGGCTAACCCCAGCATCCCACAGCCCCGTGTCCCTCAAAGGACACCCTCAGACGATGAAAGACCCCCGGGGGCCATCCCTCGGGGTTGCAGCTCGTCCGGGGCCGGTTCACCCCGAGGCGTGGCCGCGCCCCTAGGGAGGGCGAACTCCCCGGGGGCCGCGCCCTCCTCTCAGCCCAGAGGCCCCATGGCCTTCCCCAGTCCCGGTTTCGTGCAAGATCTACCGTACCGTGCGTAGAAGGATCCGATGACAAGGAACCCGCCAACGAGAGCTCGGGATCGTGCAAAGTCTCACGTCAACTCCCGTATTCTTCGTACACACGCGGCCGGTCAACCCGTATCCTTCCAGTATCCTTGCCGTATCCTCCAAGTCTTGTCCTTTTCTTCTTAGTCAAATTAGGAAGAAATTACCAAAATGGGGATTTTATAGAGGTGGGCCCCCCTCTCTCTCTCCTAGCCAGTCCGCCTAAACCCCCCGGGGAGGGGTTTAGGTGGACCAGCCTGCCCCCTCAGGCTGGTTTTCCTAAACCCCATTACAATAAAAAAAATTTTAAATTAAAAAAGTGCCCAGCCCGGTCCGCCTAAACCCCCTGGGGGAGGAGGTTTAGGCGGACCAGCCTGCCCCCTCAAGCTGGTCCGCCTATACCCCATCAAAACAAAAAAAAAGGTTTTTTTTAAATGAAAAAAACCCCCCCGAGAGGGGTTTAGGCAGACCAGACTAGCCCAAGGGGCTGGTCCGCCTAAACCCTATCTCCCCCACTCCGTTAAACAAAAAAAATACATAAAAATATGGTTTTTGTGGGGTTTACCCGGACCAAGTTGGACCTCCAACTTGGTCCGCCTAAACCCTACCCCTGCCCCTTCAAATTCCAATAAATTCCACCCCTTAGAAGCTCAAGGGGCAAGAGGCATACACATACAGACAACACGGACATACACCAGCCTAACTGTTGCAACCTCGGCTTCCGAGGCTTTCGGCAAGGGTCTGGAACACGAGGAAAGAAGCGTGCGCGCGCGGTGATTGGTCGGCCTGTCAGATCGGCTCGTACACGCCGAGGGTATGCCACATGTACTCCCCTCGTACGGCGTCTAGCCATCGTACACGGGTCCACCTCTGCCGCGTGCAAAGCGTCATGCCCAAAACGGAAACACGTGCTCACTGCTCGCCCCGAGCTGGCCGTCGATCGCCCTGACTGATGACTCGAGTTAACTGAAATCCTGGCCCGGGAATAATTCACCCCGGGCCAGCCCTAACTCACCAGCACGACGACATTCATCTTCCGAGGTCCGGACCCGACTGCTCACCTTGAGCCGCGTCCTACCTCCGCCGAGCATCAGCCCCTGACCGCTTGTGCCTCCCGGCGATCAGGCTTGCCTCGATTCCTCATGGAGGACCTCTATAAAATGCGTGGATATCCGCCATACCACGCATTGACTCGGGGACCGACTCACACGTCAGAATTATCTCGCGGCTTGCGCCAGTTGTATTCCGGCCTCCTCGGCCCATTTGTAAAGCCCATGTGGCTCTCATATAACATAAAACCAGCTGAAGGCATGCGCCCGTGTACGGGCCCCAATTTTCTACCTACACCATTCGGCACACGTGCCTGACATCCCTTGCCCCAGCCATTACCCCTCAGATAAAAGCGCGCCCACAGTTGCGGAATGCTTCCGGCCCTCTACCCATGGCTTCAGACACATACATGCTTCTCTTCAGCATAGAATGAAGGTGTTCGGATTCAATCCGATGTAAATAAACACCGATCGCTTGTGGTCGGTGGGGAAAGACGTCCAGTACACGATTCCCACAATCGCCTATGCACTCGCACTCGTGGACCCCACTCGATCCATGTGTCGCCCGACCTCTCGAGCCCACGTGCCGCGCCCTGGTGGCGCTTCCCCGATTAACCCTTGGTTCCATAGGTGATTGTCGAGAAATCGACTGGCACGCCCGAACCCTGTCCGGCTAACCTATGCCCCTGCATTCTCATGCCATTCGACCCTTCTCGGCTTTCCGTAAAAGGAGAGTGCCCGGTACCACCGTGAGAGGCCTATGGCCCCGAAGGAGGATACCCGAGATACATCAAACTCCCGTATCTTCCTCCCATGCTGTATCCCTACCGTCACCCCGGTCACTGGCAAAAAATAAAAATAAAAAAAAGAGGGAAAAAAACCCTGCAATAGAGAGGATGACACGCCCGGTGGGACGTCTCCCGCCTTCCTTCTTTTTGCTGAAGAAAAGCCTATGCCACCCCTGAAGCCCTGGTACCCTTTTCCTGTCCTTGTAGGAGAGGTAGAGGAGGGTACTCCTACGCATATTCCTCAGCGGCTCTCAGTCCGCGCTTGGCGACCGTCGGCGACCGTCGCCCCTGCAGCACTCACCACTCCAGCAACTATGGCGATTGTTACCTACGGCCCCATCGCCATTGCCACCCATGCACGGGTGGGTTACTCGGCGACGCCGATCGCTTTCAGTAGCTTCACCCCTGTCATCGGATCGCCCTACTTTTTGGGCGTGATCCCTGTGTCTGCTTCTCAGCCGATCCCAGTTTCTCCACTGGCTCCGATGGCCAATGTGCCACGTGCACCTCCAGCACCGGTGGCCCACCTGAGCACCAGGCTCAGAACCGCCACCACTGGCCCCTGCAGGGCCCCCAGATCGTCTCTGGCCCGGGTGAGCGCCAGCTCTCGAGGCCAGTCTCGGTCGATCTCCGGCACGGGCCTGGCGCCTGGGATTTCGGTCACTACCTCAGCACCCTCCTCGGGCTTCCAACCCCGAGCCCCAGCGAAGCTAGCACCCAACACGGGCTCCCAGCACCGGGTCCACGGCACCTCAGCACCCTCCTCGGTCTTCCAACCCCGAGCCCCAGCAAGGCCGGCACCCAACACGGGCACCCAGCCCCGGGTCCACGGCACCTCAGCACCTTCCTCGGGCTTCCAACCCCGAGCCCTAGCGAAGCCGACACCCAACACGGGCTCCTAGCCCCAAGTCTGCTGCTTCGCGGCATCTTCCTCGGGCTTCCAACCTCGAGTCTCGAGCTCTTCGGCATTTTACTTGGGACCTCCTTCTCGAGCTCCAGCGAAACCGGCTCACCCCGCAGGCCTCATACCCAGGGGCAAGGTTTCTTAGCACCTTCCTCGGGCCTTCCGACCCGAGCTCGGACCACGCCGACACTCAACACCGGTCATCAACCTCGGGTTGCCGACACCTCAGCACTGCTAACGACATTGTCTCCCAGTGCAAGAGTGTCATATCGAGCATCAGCGATGCTTTTATCAGTGCGGGCAAGGGCTTACACCCGAGTCGCCCAGCCATTGACTCCCGGCGTGGGTCTCGTACCCCGGGGGCCGGTCCCAGTACTCCCGACTGACAGCTCCACGCTGTCGGTCGCTGCAGGCCGGGTCTTCTCGGTCTACCATCTTGGGGTGGTGTCTTCCTCCACTCCCCAGAAGAAGCGTCGCCATGGCCGCAAAGGTAGACGGCTTGCCGCTGCAACCAGCAACTCGGGCAGGACTATCCTTGTCGGTGATTTGCAGATTCGCCTCGATGGGGGCGAACCAATCATATCCCAGGAACGGACCATTCCCACAATCTCTACCTCCAACCGTTTTGACCTCCTGCGGCAAATGCGAGAGGACAAGGCGAAGCTCAGAAGAGCGGGTTCCTCGACAGCAGTCCGGGGGCACCCACCGTAGCGTGACTCACGAACTCCCAAGATGACCCGTCGGAGAAACGGCGACAAGGGAGACCAGCAATCCGACCTGAGAAGAATCTGGGTTACCCCAGAGGAAGCTCAAGCCGTTGGAAGGGCGCGTATTAGAAACCCCATGCGAGCGCTCAGACGCGGCATCAGGCAGGATGCGACTAGTCCTACATTAGCACCATCTGACGACGCCCAGTCGTCTAATGTTCCCGGCACAAGCAAGCGGAGGCAAAGGTGAGCCCGCCCCCGGGCCCTCCAACAGTCTGCCCCGATGTGACGACCCGAATCACGGATACCAGATATACCCGATAGGACTATTGAATACACCTGATACCACTTGGAACCCGTGAGGCCTCCCAAGAGCGGTAAAGCTCCGAAGGAAAAAAGGATTGTCATGTAGTACATTGAAGCCACAGAGATATAATAGGAAGCAATAATATTTCATTAATCAGGTTGGCTAAAGTAGCAGAAATAAAATTACTTTTTAATTAACAGTTTAAACTTAACAATTATATACCCAGAGTCAAGTCCAAACGAAAGACAGCAAGTCTACCAAGTACAGTCGACAGAAAAGGGAGATGTACCGAAGAGTCGGGGGAAGCCCGACGAAGGTACCAGCTGGCCACAACAACACGCTACGAGCACGCGTACCAGGAACCACACGGAAGCAGAATGAACAACGTCATCCCACCTGAAAAGCAGGGGTGAGTCTTGTGTCACAGGCTCAGTAGGGGTCACGCGGATCCCCACAGAAAAACACGCAGTAACACGCTAAAACAGCAGGTAACCAACAGCAGTAACAGCAAGTGCAGTACAGCAGAAAAACTACACTATAAAGCTGTAAACTACTCTAGAAAGCAGTAAAGGAACAGATGGGTAGCAGGAGTAGGGAACAAGCTGTAGAAGAGGGGGAGTAAGCCATACCAAACAACCGACTGTCAAACTAACCTCGGCACCCCAACTACTCCAAGCAACGATAGGAGGGCAGACTTTGATCTGACGAAGTCAGGAGTCGCCGATCCACCGACAAGACGCCATGCCTAGAGCAAAGACCTGCGAAGACAATAAGAAAGCCTAGGAAAACCTAGACCCAAAACCGACAACATGACACGACTAGAACGTTGTGCAAACGGCCCCACACACGACCTGAACGTCGCGCAGGCGACAGAACATTGACCTCGAGTACAACCCTGGAAAGGCTAACCCGAAAGGGTCACGACGCACCAGAACGCCGAGAGTCACGTGCCACGTGACGGGAGTGCCTCACCACCAGAAGAATAGCCAGCTGCGTCAACTGATGTCTTATGCTGCGCCACGAGTGTCTCGTCTACTGTGCCCACCGTCAGGCAGAGACTAAGACCCAAGTAACGAGTATCTAGACAGGGGAACGCCCGTCGGCGTCACGTCCAAAGCCCCTGACCATGTGTGCACACACTGGCTCTTGCCTAAGCCAGGCCTCTAGCTAGTATTCTCCCCCCGTAGGACGCTACGGTAAGCCGAGTCGGGAGCCCATGAAACTAGCTTAGGAACCGTCTAACGAGAACTCACCCCTCCACCTCTGTCGAGGCGGGTCGACACCGAAAGTCTAGGGGGACAACAAGTAGAGGCTCATGAAAAGCAGAGACGCAAAACACAAGTGCTGAAGTAATGACAGCTTAATCATACACTGTCACCCGTACTTCAAAGCACCAAAGGCAGTACAGCCACTGCCGACAGACTCAGGACAAGGCAACAAGACCTACAAGCGCAACGATCCTTGAGTCGGACGACTTCGAGGCAAGATCGTCACAAGCAGCGGAACACGCCGCCGATTGGTCTAATGCTAAGCCAGAGAGAAACGACACACGGAGACCCGAGGAAAAAACCAAACACCCTCAGCATGCCTGGACACACGGACCGAGGTAGGATGATACCTCGAGGCATCCAGAACCAATGTCTCGGGCTGGACAAAATCGCCGAGACACGCAAGGTCACCTGTCAACCCCTGGGTAGCCCCGGGTCTACCGGAACCCGACACGACACTCACAGACACACACACAAACATGCACACACAGGCACCACAGCGAGAACTAGCGCTCCTGGCCGTCCCATCATGGTCACAGTCCTCATAGGATGTCAACAGACATCCACGGGTCATGGGCAAACCACAAGATCCGGCCAAGACAAGCAGAAACAGGAGCGGTGGACACATCAACATCCTGGGCAAGCGAACCATCACTCAATCGCTAGGGAGACCCGGCAGTCATGGAACAGCCGCCACGTAACCAGAGACAAGGACACCGACAGGTTCCATATTGAGTCGTTAGGGAACTATCGTAGTCAGAAAGAAGACCGCACCCAGTCACCTAAACCGACCGATCCGGACAATCGTCGACACACAGACACTACCCTAGAACACAACCTAAGGCAGACCGAAATACGAACACGGAACCGAACAGGCCGTCATGACCAACAAGACTGTAACGCACCACCATAGGCGCGCTACACCAGCCTAACGCACCAGGACAGGTGCGTCAGGGCCAACAGGCCAAGGACAACAAACACAGACAAACAGAACGTAACAGATCAGCTGAGTCCTTCACAGCCACCTGGCGCATGGGGTTAGGTGCGTTACACCAACCACCATGGCCAGCCAACCATCGGTCAAACGTAATGTGACGGACCTGCACAGGTGCGTTACCTGACCCTAACGCACAGGGAGGAGTCCGTTACATCGAACCGACCGACACGGTCTTCGAGGAAGGCACGGTTAACGAGGGACTGACAGCCACAGTCCTCGAGATCCACCCGAGCGTAACGCACCTCCCATGGTGCGTTACAGCCAAGTGACGGTCCAGCACTGGTCCGTCACACCCCACTCACCTCGAAAGACCAGAAACGACCAACGGCATGTAACGGTCTATCGGGGGACCGTCACAGCAAGTGATGGTCTCTGGATCGACCGTTACACCGACCCGACGAGCAAAACAGGGGAACTACCGAATCGGCCCATTCCACGCCCCATGCACGCCGAAGCGCAGGGGAAACAACGCCACACGACGGGAAACAACCCCTAGAGGCTAAAAACACCACATGCAAGCACTGAAACGCACGAACGGGGCGATTCCCTCAAATCAACCCAAAACGAGTCACCGGGGTTCCCGGACTCCTACCAGGCCCAAATGACGATCGATCGACACGAAACTTACGTGAATGGGATTCAGACATCCCAGCGGTCATTTTGACATTAACTAGACCGAGAATGGTTGCAGTTTTCCGACGAACCCTACAAATCCCAAAAATGATGGTTTTCACTAAACTGGCCCAATCTCCCCCGATCGAGCACCAAACCGCGTGCAGGAGTAGGGAAAACGTGCAGAACGAAGTGGCGGTCCATCTCCCTACCTCCACCAAAGAAACCGAGCCCCGAGGAGACTAAACCGCGCCGAAAACCACAACGCGAACCGAACCGTCGGCTTTGAATCCACCGTTCGTGATCGCGTCCAACCCGCACCGATCCTCGCTCCATTACGCGCCTCAGCAACTCCCCGGCGTCGCTACCTCGCCCACGGTCGCCTCCATCTACAGCCGGAGCCGAGAGGGTGAGAGAACGAGAGAGAACGGGAGAGAGAGGGAGTGAGGGCGTGAGTGAGAAGAGAGAGAGGGGGGGTGGGTTTAATATAAAAAAGAAATTGGATATTTTATCTAATTTTTGAAAATCCATAAAATGCGCCGAAAATGCACTAATTCAAAAAAATACGTAAAAATAGCCAAAACGATCCTCGCGAAGAGTACATCGTAACTATATCATCCACGAGTCGAGGAACTGAGAACTAAACTCACCGTAGGGTTCCGATGGAAAAACCCACACGGATCGTAAAACTCAACTCGGGAGGTACAAAAGCGATCCGAAACTTTCCAAAAAGGATCCGAAAGACCTATAAAAGATCCGAAAAAGATCCACTAAGGATCCAAGGCATTACATCCTCCCCTCCTTCAAGAAATTTCATCCTCGAAATTAAAGGACTAGCAAGAAGGAAGAAGCAGGGAAGAACAACCCGACAACACAACCGCAAAATGACACAAATCTCGAGAAGCACAGCTCAGAGGGACACAGTCAGACCACAATCACAGCACACGCTCTAGGCAGAGCACGACGCAAGTAAACACAGGTCCGACACCTCCGAAACACAGCAACGTCGCTTACGTCTCACTAGAAAAGGAGACACGACTACCACAACAACAGACAACCGAGAAACAAAACAACAGACACATCAAGCATCAACTTAGACAAGGAGACACAGTCCTTACAGCTGACAACTCGGCCACATCATCGGCTCCAGTGCCAAAGGTAACAGGGAATACCTGGCACACAAGACGCCAATGACAACAACACTGCTGGACCACATGCACAAGCAAGTCAGTCCTCACTTAGGCATTACATCTGATCGAGTCGCAAGCTACTCCACCAGGAAAGAAGAGTACGACATGCTACTGACAAGAAAATGGTCCAAGACAGAGACACAAAATCGTACAAAAACAACACTTACAAAAACAACACAACAGCAGCACCTGCAGGATTCTGGCTCCGCACAGCACACAGAACCACGGAACGCCACTGCAAGCAGGGTCACATCAAGGCACAACAGCAGCTGAACACACGGCTACGGGGAATGAGTCATGCATCAAGCAGCCCATCAAGAAGGGACCCACAACCACGAGAAAGCGACCAGAAAAGCAACAGTCCCGGGGAATGCAGGATGAATGGTGTATTTGGATCTATGAGCTTCCTCAAGAATCTTGTTCTTTATTTCAGCTTCATCAGGTACACAAGTTCTTCCCGGGAATAACAATCTTCCATCGTCAGCCATCATGAAGTCAGGTCTGCTGCTCAAGCTTCCCTTGATCTCTACCAGCTTGGGATCATTATCTTGCAAAGACTTGATTTCCATCAACAATTCGGGCTTAAGTCGAATCTGTACAATCCTAACCCGATCATTGTCAACATTAAGGTCCAGGATAGCTAATTGTTCCAGTAGCCTCCACTCTTGTAACATGAGACTTGACAATTTAGCTCCAGGCTTCCGACTTAATGCATCTGTCACAACATTGCCTTTTCCAGGATGATACTCAATCGAGAAGTCGAAGTCCTTCAAGTACTCCAACCATCTTCTTTGCCTCATATTGAGTTCCTTCTGAGAAAATAAATATTTCAGACTCTTATGATCTGAAAACACTGTGAATGTTTCTCCATACAAGTAATGCCTCCATATCTTCAAGGCAAATACCACCGCTGCTAGTTCCAAATCATGAACATGATAATTCTCTTCATGCTTCCTCAACTACCTAGAAGAATAGGCAATCACTTTCCCATGCTGCATGAGTACACAACCTAAACTAATACCTGAAGCATCAGTGTATACGACAAAACCTCCTTCACCAGAAGGTAAAGCCAATACAGGTACAGTAGTTAAACATTCCTTCAAAGTCTGAAAGCTTCGCTGGCAATCTTCTGACCAATCAAATTTGTTCTCCTTGCGGGTTAATCTTGTCATAGGTACTGCAATCTTAGAGAAATCCTGGATAAATCTTCGGTAGTAGCCTGCTAGGCCTAGGAAACTTCTAACTTCAGTCACACTGGTAGGCTGATCCCAATTCTTCACTGCCTCTACCTTTGAAGGATCAATAGAAATTCCTTCCTTTGTGATGATATGTCCGAGAAAGGACACCTCTTGCAGCCAGAATTCACACTTACTGAACTTGGCATATAGCTGATGATCTCTCAATAGTTGTAATGCCATCCTCAGATGTTCAGCATGCTCCTCTTCATTCTTGGAATAAATCAGGATATCATCAATGAATACCACGACCCATTGATCAAGATAGGGCCGAAATACATTGTTCATCAACTACATGAAAGCTGCTGGTGCATTCGTTAGAGCAAAAGGCATAACGATAAATTCGAAATGACCATACATGCTGCGGAAAGCTGTTCTATAGATATCATCTTCCTTAATCTGCAACTGATGATATCCAGATCGAAGATCGATCTTAGAAAAATAATGAGCTCCTACTATCTGATCAAATAATTCATCAATCCTCGGCAATGGATATTTGTTCTTGACAATCAGCTGGTTCAATTGCTGATAATCGATGCACAATCTCATCGAACCATCTTTCTTCAGGACGAATAATACAGGGGCTCCCCAAGGGGAAGTACTTCGACGAATGAAACCCTTCTCGAGCAATTCCATCAACTGCTGCTTTAGTTCCCTCAGTTCCGCAGGAGACATACGATAAGGAGCTTTGGAAATAGGAGATGTGCCAAGAATGAGATCAATAGAAAAGATAACTTCCTGCTCAGGCGGAAGTCATGGCAGTTCCTCTGGAAAGACATCAGGAAAATCTCGGACAACAGAAATGCCCTTAATCTCGATCTGCTGCTCAGGGGTCGCATAAACAATGGCTAGAAAAGCTTTACATCCTTGCTTCATCAGCTTATCAGCTCGAAGAGTCGAGATAAGTGATACAGAGTTATGGTGTTTAACTCCCACAAGAGAAAGTATCGGGTACCTAGTAAAAGACACAAAGCTAGAACTGTAGTGAACATTTACCTCATATTTAGCCAACCAATCTGCTCCTAGGATTACATCATAATCCTTCATGTCCATGCAAACTAAATCAGCTGGTAAATTCTGTTCATCAATCATAACCTTACTAGAAGGATAAAAATATTGAATTGCTGATCTAGTACCAATAGGGGTTGAAATCTCTAACGGAGAATCCATCAAAATAAGCTTCACAGTTAAAGACTTAGCAAATCTCCGAGAAATAAATGAATGTGTGGCACCAGTATCAAAAAGAACAAATGATGGCTTGTCGAGTATAATAAGAGTACCTTCGACGAGTCCACCACCCTCAGTGGTTCCTGCCTCATCTGCTTGTAGAGCTTGGAGCTTGCCTTGTTGTTTCTTGATGCCTTGTGATTTCGCCGGCATAGCTTGCTCAGATAAAAGAGGACAGTCAGGGATACAGTGCTCCCTACTTCCACATCGTAAACAGGCGCCCAACTTCTGCCAGCACTCCTCCATTTTGTGACCTGGACGATCACAATACTTGCATACTACTTTGAATGGAACAATAGGGCCAGGCTTCTTGTCTTCACATTTCGACATCTTGCCCTTCCACGATCCGGACCCACTCCACGAACCAGACCCACTAATGGGCCTCTTCTTGCCATACCCAGGTTTGATATTCCCGGAACCCGTAGGTTGTTCCTTCCTTGCACTTTTTCCATGGATTCTCTCCGTCATTTCTAGAGTATCTTCTAGGACTTGAGCTTTTCTCACCATCTCAGAATAAGTTGGGATTTCCATTGGTGCCAATTGGTTGATATATAGTAGCTTCAGTCCATTAAGAAAACGCTTAGCCTTCCTCTTCTCGGTGGATATCAAGTGAGTAGCATATCGGGATAACCGAGAAAATTGAGCTTCATATTCTGCCACAGATAGATTTCGCTGCTTCAAAGCCGCGAACTCCACTGCCTTCTTCTCTTGCACTCTATCAGAAAAGTATTTGCTATTAAAGAATTCCTCAAACTCCTCCCATGTGACTTGCTGATCACCAAGGGTAGCCTTCACTGAATCCCACCATGTTCTTGCATCACGTTCAAGTTGAAAGGTTGATAGAAGGACACGTTCTTGATTGCTGCTGTCACGCCCCGACGCGGAATATTGAGGCGCGACGAGTCGAAACACTCAAGTCATTCAGAGCACGAAGATTGGGGTCCAAACCACAAGAGTAGATAAGAAGAAATGGATACTCTTATTTCATCAAAATAAAGTTTTACAACATTCTTAAGCCTTATGAGACAAGGCAAGATACAACTTCAAATAAAAACATAATTCTAGTAAGAACAACCGTTCATAAACCTAGGTAACTAAGATAATCTTGATTCCTTGATCACTCTAGCTCATTCCCATGAGTTTGGGGTTCATCATCGGAATTACCTGAAATGTTAACCGGAAAACGTAGGGTGAGCGAAATGCTCAGTAGGACTTATATCTCTATACCAGACAACTTAAAGTAATTAGTAGTTTGGATAAAGGTATGTGCTATGCCGAGAAACGTAAGGAACAAGCATAGGAGAGAGAGTAAAGTAATGCAGTAATTGGAATCACAAGTAGACAAGATATCAAGAGTAAAGTTCAAGTAGAGAATGATCATGTAGCAAGTAATATTATGGAATTGGCCATTTTACGCAAGTATGTACAAGTCAAGTACTTCATGTATTCAAGCAAGTCAGGAAATTCACAAACTGTGGAATGTCATAAATTAATCTAGCAAGTCAAGCACTTCGGTGCAATGCCACACCAGGTCATTCAACTCCCATGGGCACAAGTACTTTCGGGCGCTCCCCCCAGGACCAGACCGGGCCCCATTAACGCCAGACATTGGGTTATGGATCATAGATCCCAAGTGTATTTAGACATCCACATAATATGTATGGCCAAAGAATTTCAAGGTAGAGCTTATGAAATAAAGTACAGATCTAGCAAAATTATCATTCAAGGGACAAGTAGTACAAGATTTCAAGTAGAGGTAAGAGAAGTCCAAGGATGATTTTAAGACATAATGTTTAACGACATTAAGATAATAAGAAGGCATCATGTTTAACGTCATTAAGTTGATAAAAGAATTGGATTGATGGACATGGCTTGAATGGTTCTCTTGAAAAATCTTATTAAATAGGCTTAGATAAAGTTTTTCACAGTCGGGTGCTTAATTAGAAAACCGAGGAATTATGGCCAGGTAAGAGGTGGGACAGTGGGAGGCTCCCCTCGCATCCGCGAGGTCCTAATTAATAAACCACTTATTCACTTAAAGCGTTTACCCGTGGACCTCTTTCCTTAGACACCATTTTCCCTTGGAAATCTAGTTATTTACACGACTTGTTGAAAATACGGTAACGCGATATCATGAAAATCGTCAAAACTCACGATTATGCAACTAAGTCCATGTAATTTTAATAGATAATATCTACTCCATTTAACTTGCCAGAGATGTAATATAGTCATGGAGATCAACGATATCATGAAGGTAACAATAACTAGGACGGAAATATAAGCTCATGGAATAGAATTATTATCTTTCATAACCTTAACTTAATCGTGTGTGAATTTAAATGATATGCAACTTAACATGACATATCTAAAATGCTAGATGATATATAACCTGAAAATATCACAATCGGGGTACAGATCGCGCATCCGGAACACGGTCTTAGAAAGACACCGTGATCCGAGATGGATCTTCAAACGGTTAAAAATCTCAGTTAAAATATTATGTCTAATTGTATGGATAGCATGATCAATACTCGATAAAATTTGGGGAAAATGATATAGAATCAAAGTAACCATACATCTACATCTAATGCATGCATTAATTTGAGTTTAGCCTGAGAGAACACCTACCTTTTTGAAGATCAAGAATAAGAAATT
This sequence comes from Amorphophallus konjac, assembly GCA_022559845.1. NCBI lineage: Eukaryota > Viridiplantae > Streptophyta > Magnoliopsida > Alismatales > Araceae > Amorphophallus > Amorphophallus konjac. Next base: position 177,039,142 of record CM040118.1, on the reverse strand, counting down.
TAAGAACGAATAATGCTTTCGACACTCCTCCAAATTCGAGCTTTCTCCCTCTCTCCAGCCAGCAATTCCTCCCAAGAGAGTTGTGATTTGAGTATGGAAGAGCATAGCCCTACTTATAGGCCAAAATCTCCTATCTACTTTCACTATTCCACCAACCTCATTCCATTACACCAACTTTGTTCCACTATTACACCAACCCCATTACACCAACTTTGTTCCACTATTACACCAACCCCATTACACTAACTTTGTTCCACTATTACATCAACCCCATTACACCAACTTTGTTCCACTATTACACCAACCCCATTACACTAACTTTGTTCCACTATTACACCAACCCCATTACACCAACTTTGTTCCACTATGTGGATGACATAATTTATGACCTCATTTATTCAATGATGTAGGAATGACCTCATCCATTAATTAGGATTAGATTAAAGCTAATAAAAATCGGATGCCAACGTCTTCGTCTTTTAGAAATCGTATCGTGAATCTCGCCGTTTGTGTTAACACGTGGAATAGGGCTCATGTTTGCATAACAGAAAAATATTCATAATTTATTTTATTTTCATCTTTCATTATTTCTTTTATATATATATAAATGCATATAAAAATTTTCGAGTTGCTACATCCTCCCCCACTTAAAAGAATTTGGTCCTCCAAATTCACATCATGTAACAGTAATTTAAAAATGTAAATGGAGGGTTCAAAATTTTAACCTGAGATCAAATCTGGGTACTTCTTCTTGATTGACTCTTCTAATTCCCAAGTAGTATCCTCGAATCCACGCTTACTCCATTGGACTTTTACCATCGGTATAGCCCTATTCCTTAGCTGGTGAAATTTCCGATCTAAGATCTTGATCGGCCTTTCTTCATAAGACAAATCCTTCTGGAGCTTCAAGTCATTGAATTGAATCACATGCGAAGGATCATACACATATTTCCTTAACATGGATACATGAAATACATCATGGACACCGGCCAATTATGGAGGCAAAGCCAGCTTGTATGCCACTTCACCGATTCGTTCTAGAATCTCAAAAGGGCCAATAAATCTTGGACTCAGTTTTCCATTGATACCAAACCTCTTAATTCCTCGCGTGGGTGAAATTTTCAAGAAGACATGCTCCCCCACTTGAAATTCAAGGTCTCTTCTTCGATTATCGGCATAACTCTTTTGCCGTGATTGAGCAATTTTTAGCCTTTCACGGATCAACTGAATATTGTGAGTTGTATCTTGAATAATATCGGGACCCATCAATCCCTTATCTTCAACCTCACTCCAACATAGGGGTGATCTACAACTCCTACCATACAATGCTTCAAAAGGTGCCATCTGAATGCTAGACTGATAACTGTTGTTATATGCAAATTCAATCAATGGTAAGTGTTCATGTCAACTTCCCCCAAAATCTATCATACAAGCTCTTAACATATCTTCGATAATCTGATTTATCCTCTCGGTTTGTCCATCTGTCTGAGGGTGGAAAGCCGTACTAAAATTCAGTCAGTACCCAAGGATGATTGCAAACCTTTCCAGAAGTGAGAGGTGAATCTCGGATCTCTATCAGAAATTATGGAAGTTGGAATACCGTGCAGCCTTACAATCTCCTTGATATACAGGGCAGCTAGAACATCCACGGTCCATTTGATTTTGATGGGCAAGAAGTGAGCAGACTTAGTTAGTCGGTCCACAATCACCCATATAGCATCAAATCCACTTCGGGTCTTTGGCAACCCAACTATAAAATCCATGCCAATACTATCCCATTTCCATTCCGGTATTTCTAGAGGTTTTAGCTTACCAGCCGATTTGAGATGTTCGACTTTAACTTGTTGGCAGACCAAACATCGGCTCACGAACTCGGCTACCTCTCTTTTCATGTTAGGCCACCAAAAGGTTCTTTTGAGATCTTGGTACATTTTTGTAGCACCAGGATGAATAGTGTACCTCGATCGATGTGCCTCCTCCAAGATTTTATTTTTGATGGTAGAACAATCGGGCACACAAGTTCTTCCTCGGAAGAGCAGCCTTCCATCATCTGCCAAAAGGAAATCTGGTCGTTGATCTAATTTCTCTTTAATTTCAACAACCAATGGATCATCATTTTGCAACTCTTTAATTTCTAAGAGTAACTTAGATTGGAGACTAATATTTGCAATGAAGACTCCTTCTTCCTTCTCCTCCATATTGAGGTCTAAGTTTTCTATTTGTTCTAACAATTACCACTCTTTAATCATTAGGCTTGATAATAATGCCATCGACTTCCGGCTAAGAGCATCAGCTACGGCATTACCTTTTCCGGGGTGATATTGTATAGAGAAATCAAAATCCTTCAAGTATTCCAGCCACCGTCTTTGTCTCATATTAAGTTCCTTTTGAGAGAATAAGTACTTGAGACTCTTGTGGTCGGAATATACAATAAATGCCTCACCATAGAGATAATGCCGCCAAATCTTCAAGGCAAAGACTACAGCTGCAAGCTCTAAGTCATGCACGGGATAATTCTCCTCGTGCTTTTTCAATTGTCTTGAGGAATAGGCGATCACCTTGCCATGTTGCATTAATACACAGCCTACGCCAATTCCGGATGCATCAGCATAAACTTCGAATCCCCCTCCTTCAGTAGGCAATGTGAGTATAGGGGCAGTAGTCAAACAATCTTTCAAAGTTTTGAAGCTTTTCTCACATTCCTCAGACCATATATAAGGAATCTCCTTCCTCGTCAATCTTGTCAAAGATACGGCGATCTTGGAGAAATCCTTAATAAATCTTCTATAATATCCTGCCAATCCCAAGAAGCTTCGAATTTCTGTCACACTAGTAGGTCTTTCCCAGTTTTTCACGGCCTCAACCTTTGAAGGATCGACCGTAATACCATTCCGGGATATTATGTGACCTAGAAAAGAAACTTCTTCTAGCCAGAAATCACACTTACTAAGCTTAGCATAAAGTTTGTGATCTCTTAATAATTGTAGGGATTTCTTGAGATGTTCTTCATGCTCCATCTCAGACTTTGAGTAGATCAAAATATCGTCAATGAAGACTATCACAAATTGATCAAGATATGGCCTGAATACACTGTTCATTAACTGCATAAATGCAACAGGCGCATTGGTTAGGCCAAAAGGCATAACCGTGAACTCATAATGTCCATACCTGCTCCTGAATGATGTTTTGTGAATATCTTCTTCCTTGATCTTCAATTGATGATAACCAGATCGGAGATTAATTTTTGAAAAATATCGAGCTCCAGAAATCTGGTCAAATAGTTCATCAATCCTCGGCAATGGATATTTATTCTTGATTGTGAGTTGGTTCAATTGTCGGTAGTCAACACACAATCTCATTGACCCATCCTTCTTTTTGACAAATAAGACGGGAGCTCCCCATGGTGAAGTACTCGGTCGGATGAATCCCTTCTCTAATAACTCCATCAATTGTTCTTTTAACTCCTTCATTTCGATAGGGGACATCCGATACGGAGCCTTAGAAATAGGTGTAGCTCCCGGAATCAAATCAATAGAGAAGACCACTTCTCTCTCCGGAGGAATACCAGGCAACTCGTTCGGAAATACATCAGAATAATCCCGAACAATAGGAATATCCACCAGATTGGGTTTCTTATGCTTGGCCATAGTTATAGAAACTAAGAAAGCCGCACAACCCTTCTTCAATAATTTATCAGCTTTAAGAGCCGAAATAAGGGATATGTGTCTAGAATACCTGACACCAGAAAATAAGAGGTTGGGGTACTCACTAAAGGTTATCGTACCCAATTTACAATTAACGCTGGCACCATATGTAGATAACCAGTCAGCTCCCAAGATAATATCATATCCTGCCATCTCCATGCATACTAAATTAGCGGGTAAGTTACAACCGCTAACTAGAACCTCACTAGCAGGGTAGAAATATTTAATCTTCGATCCCGCTCCAATAGGGGTAGTAATAACAAGTTTAGATTCTAATGGAACAGGCCTCAAAGGTAAAATATCCGCAAAGCTCTTAGATATGAAGGAATGCGTAGCTCCAGTATCAAATAAGACAGAGGCAGGCCTTGAGCACACAGAGAGAGTACCTTCCACAACGCCTCCATCTTCGGTAGGTTCCGCATTCATAAGAGCTTGAAGTCTTCCTTGCTTCTTGACAGCAACTGGAAGCTTTTCCGACGGAGCTTGCTCATTGAGAAGTGGACAACTCGGAATTCTATGTTCCCGACTTCCACATCGAAGACAGGCACCCAGTCTTCTCCAGCACTCATCTGCCTTGTGTCCGGGTTTCTCACAATATTTGCATAGTTTCTTTGATGATGTAGCGACTGGGATGATTTGTTTATCAAATGATCTCGGCCTCTTGTCCTTTTGAAAGTCACGCCCATCTTTATTGAAATTACGTCCATCATTATTGAAGTTACGCTCATCATAATTAGGCCTCTTCTTTCCGAAGGAGGGCTTGAAATTACCTGATCCAGTAACTTGCTCCCTCTTGGCATCTCTTCCTCGGATGCGATCAGTCAATTCCGTTGCATCTTCCAAGAGTTGGGCTCTCCTCACCACATCGGCATATACTTGGATATCCATCGGGGCGAGTTGAGTAATATATTGAGGCTTTAAGCCATTTAAAAATCTCCTTGCCTTCATTTTCTCGGTACTCACAAGATGTGGTGCATACCGAGATAATCTTGCAAATTGGGCTTCGTACTCCGCTACCGTCAAACTCCTTTGTTTCAAGGAAGCAAATTCGGTAGCTTTCCTCTCTTGAACTCGGTCGGAGAAGTACTTGTTGTTGAAGTGTTCTACGAACTCTTCCCACAACACCTGGTCGTGTGGTAGAGTTGCTTCGACTGACTCCCACCAAGCACGTGCATCTCTTTCAAGCTGAAAGGTAGCGAGTAGGACTTTCTCCTCATCAGCACATTGCATGACTCGAAAAATCCTCTCAATTTTCTTTACCCAATGTTCGGCCTCATCCGGGTCGGTAGACCCAGCAAACTTAGGAGGGTTCATGCTCTTGAAATTCCTATGCAGATCTCCCGCTCCACGGTTAGCTCCTCCTTGAGCTACTTGTTGTAGTGCATGGGTTAAACCTTGCACCGTCCTTTGCATCTCACGCCATTGAGCTCTCTCCGCAGCCATCTGTGAGCACAACTATAAAACTTAAGTGCTTTGTTTATTTCTTGATTAATCATTCTTTAAAGTTTAGCCCATAGCTCTACCCAATCTTACCGGGAAGGTTCAAGATCCTATAAAAATTTCTATGTCAACATCTAAAACCTATATTAAGGGAAACTTAGGGTTTATGAAACCTAGGCTCTGATACCACAAAGACTGTCACGCCCCGACACGGAATATTGAGGCGCGACGAGTCGAAACACTCAAGTCATTTAGAGCACGAAGATTGGGGTCCAAACCACAAGAGTAGATAAGAAGAAATGGATACTCTTATTTCATCAAAATAAAGTTTTACAACATTCTTAAGCCTTACGAGACAAGGCAAGATACAACTTCAAATAAAAACATAATTCTAGTAAGAACAACCGTTCATAAACCTAGGTAACTAAGATAATCTTGATTCCTTGATCACTCTAGCTCATTCCCATGAGTTTGGGGTTCATCATCGGAATTACCTGAAATGTTAACCGGAAAACGTAGGGTGAGCGAAATGCTCAGTAGGACTTATATCTCTATACCAGGTAACTTAAAGTAATTAGTAGTTTGGATAAAGGTATGTGCTATGCCGAGAAACGTAAGGAACAAGCATAGGAGAGAGAGTAAAGTAATGCAGTAATTGGAATCACAAGTAGACAAGATATCAAGAGTAAAGTTCAAGTAGAGAATGATCATGTAGCAAGTAATATTATAGAATTGGCCATTTTACGCAAGTATGTACAAGTCAAGTACTTCATATATTCAAGCAAGTTAGGAAATTCACAAACTGTGGAATGTCATAAATTAATCTAGCAAGTCAAGCACTTCGGTGCAATGCCACACCAGGTCATTCAACTCCCATGGGCACAAGTACTTTCGGGCGCTCCCCCCAGGACCAGACCGGGCCCCATTAACGCCAGGCATTGGGTTATGGATCATAGATCCCAAGTGTATTTAGACATCCACATAATATGTATGGCCAAAGAATTTCAAGGTAGAGCTTATGAAATAAAGTACAGATCTAGCAAAATTATCATTCAAGGGACAAGTAGTACAAGATTTCAAGTAGAGGTAAGAGAAGTCCAAGGATGATTTTAAGACATAATGTTTAACGACATTAAGATAATAAGAAGGCATCATGTTTAACGTCATTAAGTTGATAAAAGAATTGGATTGATGGACATGGCTTGAATGGTTCTCTCGAAAAATCTTGTTAAATAGGCTTAGATAAAGTTTTTCACAGTCGGGTGCTTAATTAGAAAACCGAGGAATTATGGCCAAGTAAGAGGTGGGACAGTGGGAGGCTCCCCTCGCATCCGCGAGGTCCTAATTAATAAACCACTTATCCACTTAAAGCGTTTACCCGTGGACCTCTTTCCTTAGACACCATTTTTCCTTGGAAATCTAGTTATTTACGCGACTTGTTGAAAATACGGTAACGCGATATCATGAAAATCGTCAAAACTCACGATTATGCAACTAAGTCCATGTAATTTTAACAGATAATATCTACTCCATTTAACTTGCCAGAGATGTAATATAGTCATGGAGATCAACGATATCATGAAGGTAACAATAACTAGGACGGAAATATAAGCTCATGGAATAGAATTATTATCTTTCATAACCTTAACTTAATCTAAATGATATACAACTTAACATGACATATCTAAAATGCTAGATGATATATAACCTGAAAATATCACAATCGGGATACAGATCGCGCATCTGGAACACGGTCTTAGAAAGACACCGTGATCCGAGATGGATCTTCAAGCGGTTAAAAATCTCAGTTAAAATATTATGTCTAATTGTATGGATAGTATGATCAATACTCGATAAAATTTGGGGAAAATGATATAGAATCAAAGTAACCATACATCTACATCTAATGCATGCATTAATTTGAGTTTAGCCTGAGAGAACACCTACCTTTTTGAAGATCAAGAATAAGAAATTTAAGAACGAATAATGCTTTCAACACTCCTCCAAATTCGAGCTTTCTCCCTCTCTCCAGCCAGCAATTCCTCCCAAGAGAGTTGTGATTTGAGTATGGAAGAGCATAGCCCTACTTATAGGCCAAAATCTCCTATCTACTTTCACTATTCCACCAACCTCATTCCATTACACCAACTTTGTTCCACTATTCCACCAACCTCATTCCATTACACCAACTTTGTTCCACTATTACACCAACCCCATTACACTAACTTTGTTCCACTATTACACCAACCCCATTACACCAACTTTGTTCCACTATGTGGATGACATAATTTATGATCTCATTTATTCAATGATGTAAGAATGACCTCATCCATTAATTAGGATTAGATTAAAGCTAATAAAAATCGAATGCCAACGTCTTCGTCTTTTAGAAATCGTATCGTGAATCTCGCCGTTTGTGTTAACACGTGGAATAGGGCTCATGTTTGCATAACAGAAAAATATTCATAATTTATTTTATTTTCATCTTTCATTATTTCTTTTTTTTTATATATAAATGCATATAAAAATTTTCGAGTTGCTACAGCTGCACTGCATTACTTCGAATATCCTCCCCATTTCTTCTAGCCAGTGCTCGGCTTCATCAGGGTCAGTCGAGCCACCAAATCTCGGCGGATTCATCCCCCGAAAGTTTCGATATAAATCACCAGTGCCATGGTTTGTAGCTCCTGCTTGGGCCACTTGTTGCAAAACCTGAGTAAGGGCTTGAACCGTGCGCTGCAAGTTCCTCCATTTCGCGCGATCAGCTACCATTGCAAAGGCCTACACGTGGAATAGATTATTTAGGTTCATTAAAAATAGATAATATCACAATTAAGGTATTAACTTAACCCAAGTTTCTACCCAAATCTCACTAGGTTGGGTTTTTAGACTTATAACAAGGTTATGTGTCCTATATCATCACTTATACCCCTAGAACTTAGAAAACCTAGAACCATAGAAAACCTAAGAATGTGGAACCGGCTCTGATACCACCTAAACTGTCACGTCCCGACGCGGAATATCAGAACGTACAGTCAGAAATAGCTAGAAATAATGATAAGCTAATCTAAGCATTAACACATGTGCTATGAAAAGAGATAACTTTATTGGTCATGAAACATTTCAAATCTAGTACAATATCCTTAAACTAACTTTAATACAAACTAAGGCAACATCAACTTAACAATAATATCATAACTGTAGCTAAACACTCTCTAAGGCACAACTAAGAGTAGGATAACTATGCCAACTCAACATCTAGAACTGGTACACTCCAATCATCACTTCTGCCCATCCCCAACGGTAAGCGCATCATCACCCGAGCTGCCTTGAAAAAGGGGGGAGACAACTATAAGAGCGAATGCTCAGTAGATAATAACAGGCAAGTTTATGTAATTAACCAATTATTCCATTTTCATATGAAATGATAAGAAAAGAAATGACGATACAGATGAAAAACAACGTAATATAAAGATCTTGCAAGGTCAAGGAAATATAAGATACCTGGATTTCAATAAGAATATCATGTAACAAGTGTAACAGGAAATTGTAACGAGGAAATGGCCACCAGCAAGTATTTTAAACAAGTCAAGCACGATCAAGTAACAAGAGATAACAAGAGATTTCTATAGTAAACATCACGCTAGTCATGCACTCGGTGCAATGCCTCACATTGTCATTACAAACTCCCATGGGCACAAGTACTTTTCGGGCACTCTCCCCAGGACCAGACTGGGCCCTTATGATGTGTTGGCATTGATTTATCGGATCCAAGATCCCAAGTTCCGTCTAGACATTTAGTCAAGTTTGTGGCCAAATAATCAGAGGAATTACTATCCAGAAGTTCAAGATTTAAAGGACTAATCTGTCCTTGGATTCAAGAGCACAAAACACGATAAAACTTGTCTCTGAGAGATGTACGGTCATACAGAGGCCGCTCAAAGGATATATGCGGCTAACACTGGGTCTCACTTACATGAGCTGGACTGAAACTCAGCCCACGAGGTCAAGAATGAACGGCTGACAGTGTGCCGCTCTAAAGGATGAACGGTAAGTTCTGGGCCGCGTAGGTCCAGAAGACCTTAAGACCCATGAACATGATGTACGGGCCATACGGGGCCGTATTAAAGATATGCGGTCCAAGAGAATCCGCATAAGGTTTGAACGGTCATATTCCAGCCGCACCACCCGGGCTTGGCTAGAAGGCTAAGAAATCACCCTATTGGACTCCGGGCTGCCAAAGACAGGGTAAAGCTAAACCAGGGCCTAGTCTACTGTCTATTGGTCAGTCCAGGGCTTAATGGTTTGGTCGAAGATTGATCAAGGTTAATCGACCAACACTTAATGGCATAAGCCAGGTATATGCGGTCGTTATTGGGCCACCTATGAGGATATGCGGTCCACTACTGGCCGCACATGTCTCTCTTAGCCCAATTCGATCCAAGACTTATAATCAAGCGGTTTAGTCACGTAAATCGGAGTTTCTGGTGGTTCATTAGATTCTTAGCAGGGATATACAGAGATCCCAAGATGATGTTAAGTCCGCCGGATGGAGTGTCCGGGGGTAAGTTCAAGGCTAGCACAACTAATAGGGCTAATGACTTGTTAAAAGTCGGTAAATTGGTCAAACCGTTCTACTGGAGTATAATGGCTATCATGCAACCTAGTATTCATTTCAGTCCTAATTTTCATGTCAATTTATCAAGGATCATGATTTACATTAATTTAATTGCCAAAAAGATGAATCAAGATGATAATGATAATGAACAAGATCATGTGGGAATAAAAAGCATGCATTTTACAGAAATTTACTTGCATAATTTACCACTTATCATATGGGTTTCTAATTTACTAATTATCAATTAAGATACTAATATGAATCATGTAGAGCTCACACTAAGTCATTTCTACATAGATGTACGGTCGTTACAGGACCTTATATCTACTGGACTGAAGGGTACTTGTGCGGCCAGGGCATGGCCGCCCAAGGGGTTGGGCGGTCTAGGTGATGGCCGCCCAAGGGGTTGGGTGGTCTAGGTGATGGCCGCCCATCTAGGATGTGTGGTCTAGGTGATGGCCGCCCATCCTGTCAGGGGTTGTGTGGTCTAGGTGATGACCGTCCATCCAGGATATGTGGTCTAGGTGATGACCGTCCATCCCAAGATGTGTGGTCATGCGGATGGCCGCCCATCCTGTTAGGGGATATGTGGTCTAGGTGATGACCGCCCACCCCAGGATATGTGGTCATGCAGATGGCCGCCCATCCCAGGATGTGTGGTCTATCGCAAGACCGCCCAAGTCTGGAAAAATCCGATTAAACCAACCCTTGCCCACCTTCGGCGAGGTTTCTAGGGTCACATTAAAACACGAAATTCGAAGGGTATACATCATAGAATTTGGGGCTTTTACTACCAATAGAAAGAGCATGAAAAACTCTACAAGATGCATGAATCAATTTTAGATTTACAGCCTGAAATCACTACTGAAATCAAAGGGGAACAAGTTTTGCCCTAATTCTGACATGCCTCTACCAAACCATTAAATTTGCGTAGGATACCTAATGGAATTTAGGGCTTTTTGGCTCAAAATAAAGAGGACTAGACGCTGATTCCATCCATATATAACACTTTATATTGTGCTAGTTATTACCTACCTCAATTGGATGAAAAAGGAAGAAGAAAGGAAGAAGAGGGACGCCGACACGTCTCCACTAATCACCAGAGATCTCCCTTGATCGATCTCCACTGTGGCCGCCACTGCTCCCAAAGGATTCTAGGGTTGCAGAGCTTTATTTTTATAGCTCATACACCTTCTGGATCCTTCTGTGCTGGGAGAATTCGTCGGAGCAAGTGGAGTGATTGAAACGTCGCCGTAAATGTTGACCTCTCCCAAGCTCGGTCGATCACAAGTTTTAGGGTTAGGGTTTCGGTGAATTGGCAGAGGGGAAACGATTCATAGATCGTGGCCTTTCATTTGCCACCGATTTGGGCTCATTTGATGGGGTATTAAGCCCTAATTCTGTGGTTTGAGTTAAGGTTAGGTAAGTGTGCACTTTGGGCTCAATCCATTGATTAGACCTAGTTACGGATTTTTGTTGGGTTGACCACAGAAGATAAAGTTGTTAAATAAATTATCCTTTACCAAATTGCTTTTTTTCTAGATTTTTGTAAGGTAGTCAAAATTCCACTTGTCCTATTCACTAAGGAATTAAATATTAAATTCTGAAATTCATTCATTTCAATTTCATTTCAATTTCCAAATCGGGGTATTACACGTGTCACGCTCCCTCAGCGGATGGGCAGTCACGTCCTCCCCGCCTACCCTCTGATGCAATCCGAAGTGCAAAGAAGACATCTCCGGAGTCTTCATCGGCTTCGATTCAAGCAGGGGCCCTACCGCTACAAGGCTCAGTTAGTCCCCAGAGTCGGGGTAACTGCGCAGAGCAACAATATCCTGCGACGCCTTCGGTTGCCGCTAGACCCGGCCCTCAGCGTGATCACAAGGGCAAGGCTAAGGAGCAGGATAACAAGCACATCCCTCAGTCAGCTTCTCGACAAATGTTGTCGCCACCGCGGCTAAGGCATCAAACCGTGCATACGTCTTCGGACGCTAGCACCAGTCTGATGATTCCACGTAAGCTTTTGTCACCACCGCGGCTAAGGCACCAAACCGCGTACACATCTTCGGACGTCAGTCCCAGTATTCCGGCATACCAGGAGTTGCCGCTCGAGGTAATCAAGCAGGCGATTAACGCCACCTTCCAGATACAATAAGCGGAAGACGCCTCGATTAAAATCCGGGCGAAGAAGAATCATCGACCTCGCACCACCAAGGCACTAGCCCGGGGACACCCTCATGGGAATTTATCAACTCCGGCCCCAGCACCTCTCCCTCCTACTCCCTTGGAGACCGCTATTGCCAAGAGACGGGAGAAAAATTGGAGGAAGAACCTCCAAAGGCGGCTCAAGAAACAAGCTGAACAAGCAGCCGCCCTATACTTACCAGCTGTTGACACCGGAAATATAATCAAAGATAAAAATGAGACGAAAGATTAGATTGAATCAGAAATGAAGACCCGAGGAACTCCTGCAAAACTAGGATTACGGAGAGTCCATTACTGAAGCTGTCACCCGGCTGAAGCCCTCCCCGACCAAGCTGATGTTCGGTATTGTCTTCGCTCAGATGGCAGTACTGATGAAGAACTGCAGTCCACTGACAGATGAAAATGCCCAGAAATATTCTGATGAAGCTATGCTAACTCACCAATTGATGGGCCTTCGCCTAGCCTGACGGACTCGAGGGACCGACAAATGAAGGGACATATTAAGCGGCTTTAACAGCTCAAGCTTACTAATGAGTGATGGGGACATCACCTCCCATGCCCACGTTCACAGCTCGTCTCCTCGCCCCGGTTGTATCCGGCATGGTCCAATTATCTAATTTTGAGTCCTACGTAATTTTTATTTGAGTCATTTGATGTAATTTTCATTTTACTTGAGTCATGTCCCTAGGTCTTGTGCTTATTTCCCTAAGTTTGAGAGTCATTATGTTGTTTAGTTAGTTATTGGGCCCAATTCATTGGGTTTGGCCCAAGTGCACCCCCCTACCCCCTCGGTTATTTGTCATTGAGTCTTTTGTCAGGGATTTATTGTAAAATGTGGGTTACCTATATATAGGACCCCATTCCCCCCATTTCAACTTAATGAATCAATGAATGAAAAAAACTTGCCATTTTGAGAGTTTACACTTCTTATCTAGTGGAGAGATTCCATTTTTAGGTGAGAAACCTTAGGGGAGAGATTCTCCACCCTTCCCTCTCTTAATCTCTCTTTTTCACTCCACTTTCTCTCTCCTCAACACCCAAATTCAAATTTTCTTCTCTCTCCTCCCTTCCCAACCACCTCCACTCCCCACCTACCCCATTTAAGCCTCTTCCCATTCCCCACAACCCTCATCAATACTCCACCCCTTCCCAAGACCCCCTCCACCAATCCTCTCCTCACCATCCAACCCCCAACTACCCCTCCCACTTTCCCAAGCATCCTTCCCACTACCCCAAGCACCCCTTCCCTTCCCCAACACAACCCCCCCATTCCCAAGACAAAAAATTAACCCCACCCTTAAACCTATTTTCGAATATCCTTTCCCTCTCTCCATTCCAACCAAATTCGCAGCCCCCACTACCACCATCTATTAGACCCTCTTCCAGACCTTATTCTCCACCTCCCACACCTTAGAACACCCCCTCCAAGACCCCCTTACAACCAGGGGTCACTCCCACACTCATCTACCCCCTTCCCCTTCTTCTTTCTTGGTCATTAGAAGCTACTTCGAAGTTGCAGTTTGCTGTCCAGAGGTTGCAGATGAACCAGCAACTTGCAGCGGCCACCACGACTTCCTCCGGAAGAGTTTGAAGACCCAAGAGCCATCGTCGGAAGCGTCTACCAGTTTCCTTCGCAACAGAAGTGGTTTCATCTTCTTCCGATCTCCGAGCCGTCCAGGAGATCCATTCTCCCACAACTGCGTAGTTTTGCCTCGGCTGAGGACCTGAGCCAGATTAGAAGCTCTGCCACGACGAACCCCGAAGGAATCAGTCCACGAGTTCTTCTTCAAAGTTCTTCATCACCCAGTCTACTTCCAGAATCAAGAAACAGAACTTCATTCGACATTAGTGATCCAGAGTTCTCATTTTTCTCCCTCAGCTATGCAGATCTGCTACTCATAGTCTGCACCGACCAGTCGCCATTGTTCTGCATCCCCTAGTCTTCTCCGACATCGGTTGGCTTCCCCGTCAGTTTTGATGCAAAGAGGACTCGTCCAAGATTCCAACGACTCTGACGGCGCTTGATTCCGAGTTGGGAGCTGCCGAGGCATCCTCTGCAACCTGCTGTTGGAAACTAGGAGCTATCTCTGCAGAGATCCTGATCTAGAGAGAAAGCTTCACCACAACAAACCCCGTAGGAATCAGGCCATGAGCTCTTCTGAAAAGTTCTTCCTCTCCCTGTCTACTTTCAGAACCAAGAAGCGGAACTCCGTTCGGCATCTTGCAGCAGAAGTTACCAATTTTCTTCCTCAGGCGTTTGACTCTGCTTCCCACTGTCTGCATAGACCACTCCTCACTTTTTTGAGTCCTTTGATCTTCACTGGCATCTTTTGGCATCCCCATTTATTCTGCTGTAAATAGGACTCACCCACGGTTCCAACGGTTCTAACGGCGACTGATTTGGCATTCGGGAACGGTCGGGGCAGCCGCGTCTTCCTGCTGTTGATAGTCTGTTGCAGACAGTCCGAGATTCAGCAACCCTGTTCGTACTCCCGCCCAGGCCGCCAGCGACCCCTGAAGAAATTGGCAAAATTCAGAGGCACTCCTGTTCCATAGACGAAGAGATCCCCACTGGTCTCACCCTCAGCGAAATTCCAGAGAGAGTTCTGCGGCCTCCACACCCTCTGTCTGTCAGCTATTACAGAGAGAAGGCTGATTCGGTGTCATCACTTCTTCATCACTCTTAGCACTAGTTTCCCCTCCCCGCTTGGTCGGATGAAGGCCCCTCCCTGTGTGGAGGTAGTGTTTGGATGTAACTATCATCTTCCCTTCCCCACGATCCCCCCCTTGCATGGGGTGTAGTGTTGTAATAGCTTAAACAGGTCAAGCTACCCCGGCGCGGCATGTGGGGAACCCACGCTTCCCCGCTCGCCCTCGTCTCCGAGCGGGACCGGTTTCTTCAAACCGGTTGAGTGAGTGCTCCAAAACTTTGCTCTAATTCATGCTTGTTCTTTCAATATTAGTTCATAAACTCCGCTGGCCGTGACGAGAGCCCGATCCTTAAGCTCATTTGCTATAAGTGATCATCGTGGGAAGAGAGTGGAACCCGTGCCCTTTGGCACTTCGTCGGACCCTTGATTTGGGCAGCTGTACCCTTGGGGAATCAAACCTTGGCCTTGCTGGCCCTCTACCAGCAAGGGCCTAGCCCACACAACCTCCCCTTGGCATTGCCAAGTTACCCCGGGTCTTAGTGAGCATCGGGTGAGCGGTTGTTATTATCGGTCCGTTTTTGAATGCTTAATTGTGCTTGCTTGTTGAGTCCTAGGTTGTGTCACATCAATTGGTATCAGAGCAAGTCATTGACTTGTCTCTACAAGTCAAGTCCTAGGGCATGCTTGCATTCTTGTCCGAACCGTGCATTGTCAAACCCATCATTGTTAACATTGAGTCTTGGGTCACATGGCCCCTCTCCCAATCATATCCCATGCATGCTTACCTAATGGAGAGCCCGTAGAAATTGATTTCATTGACCTAGAATCTAAAAATTGGGTGTCCCCCGATATCATTACCTCTCTTTGTATGACCGGACAAATTGTGCACAATGGAGACCAAGTCTTTATTGAATTCCATAAATGGTTCGGGAAAACTAAGTATTTGGATGGGGCTTGGTGTCAAAAGGGAACATTGGCGGGTCCATGTATAATCCTAGGTAAGAAATGGTCAGATGAAAGGAATGCCGACATCGACCCAACACGTCGGAATTGCCTAGTGCATCCTCCACACCTTTCGGGAACCTTTAAATTCAACAACCTTGTATTCTCCCACCCGCGGGAATCCCGCCCTTGTTCACCACCCCGGGTGCACCATACTCCGGCCATCATCACCCCACCATCAAAGAACCTTCCCACTCCATTAGCTTTAGAAGAAGTAGTCCACCCACTTTACCACATGAAGACAAATACCTCTCGGGAATCTATCCCCTCCATGGAGAGCACCCATGCCCCAATTGAAGAGGAAGCCTCGCATGAGGATCTTCACCCTCCACCACCCCCTCTAGATAAGGCCGAATTCATCTTGGAAGAGTCCCTTATTAGTTGGCTAAAGAAGAGCCCAATAAGAGAGATCACGGCCCACGATTGCCTTCCCATAAAGGAAAACCTTCCCATAATGCACATCTCCTCCTATCACACCATAATCCAAACATCCTACCAAGTGGAAACCTTAAAGGACCTTCTCAAGGTCTTAGCTTGGCAATATGAGTTGACCAGTTTGTTGACCCCCATGGCTCACCAATCTAGGAGCCTTGACCTCCTACACCTTTGTGTCGGGTCTATCACCTCGGTTTGCACCATTGGTTGCTACACTAGCGACCTCCTTCTATTCCTTCCCACACCCGATGAGCCCGACCATCTCCTCAATTTGGAGCTTCTTATATCGGGTGGAAAGTCAAGTCCTCCCCTCATGGCCGACCCACTCACAAAGAACTACGGCCCAATTATCTCATTAGAGGAGGATGACCCATCACCACTTGAGGATCTTGAGGACATAGGGCCCCTCCCCCTCGATAACCCTTTTTATGATCCCTTCCAATGGGGGTCAAAGAAACCATGGGACCCAACCACCTTATCCACCACCCACCTTTCCCTATCCCAACCCACCATGTTTGACCCAATCCACCCCATCCTAGACCCGGGTTACACCTTGGGAGCCATGACCTTGGGCCACATATCCCTAGTAATAAGGTTGTGCCCCACCCCATGACGACCACCTTCTTAGATCCATTCAATCCTTTCCAATGGGAGTTCAAAGGATGTCCCACACCTGTACACATGGAAGTCACCTTTGGGAAAAGTATGCATGTGTCTAGGCTTACCACATCCCTTGGCATGAACACTATGTTGGGTCCATTCATTCATATCACCCACATGTCAAGTAGAAAGTATGAGTGGTCCATATTCGGATGTCATGGTCCACCTTCATTCATCATGGGTCTTAAGCATGTCAGAGGCATCTACAGATGTCCGGGTCCCTCGATATTTATCACCAATTTGCATGATAGGGCCACCTACGGGTGCCCCGGCCCACCTAGACTGACCAAAGACTACACTGCATCATTACATGATAGGTCTACTTTTGGTTGCCCAGGTCTACCCATCACTCCTAGAATGTCTGCATTCACAACATTGCATGAAGAGATCCGCAAGCACATTAGCAAGAAGAATGTGACTGATAAAAGGGTGGCCGATTCTCATCGGCGTCACCAAGAATTCCACATGGGTGACTTTGTGATGGTGCGGAAGGAGAGGCTCTCCCCTGGAGTCATCTCCAAATTGAGGCTATGTGGGGCTGGTCCCTTCCAGGTCCTGAGGCGCATTAGCGCTAATGCCTATGAGTTAGATCTCCCCGAGGAGTATGGAGTGAGTCCCACATTCAATGTAGCCGACCTAGTGCCTTATAAGGAACCCACGGTGGTACCTAGTGAGGATATTGAGCCTATTTCCTCCGTTGAGAGAGCACCCACCCGTGAGGAGAGACCACCAGCTAAGAGAGCCCAGCGTGAGCGCATTGAACGAATATTGGATGAACAAGTCACTACCACCCGGAGTAATGTATACGAGCGCTATCTCGGCAGGTGGATGGATCGGTCTCATTCGGAAGACCTAAAGACTGTACCACTTCTACACCCTCCGAGGAGGGAAGGACACTTACTCGATGGAGTCGAGTTCTCCGCACCCCGGGAGTATGATGGGGACATCACCTCCCATGTCCACGTTCACAGCTCGTCTCCTCGCCCCGGTTGCATCCGGCATGGTCCAGTTATCTAATTTTGAGTCCTACGTAATTTTTATTTGAGTCATTTGATGTAATTTTCATTTTACTTGAGTCATGTCCCTAGGTCTTGTGCTTATTTCCCTAAGTTTGAGAGTCATTATGTTGTTTAGTTAGTTATTGGGCCCAATTCATTGGGTTTGGCCCAAGTGCACCCCCCTAACCCCTCGGTTATTTATCATTGAGTCTTTTGTCAGGGACATATTGTAAAATGTGGGTTGCCTATATATAGGACCCCATTCCCCCCATTTCAACTTAATGAATCAATGAATGAAAAAAACTTGCCATTTTGAGAGTTTACACTTCTTATCTAGTGGAGAGATTCTATTTTTGGGTGAGAAACCCTAGGGAAGAGATTCCCCACCCTTCCCTCTCTTAATCTCTCTTTTTCACTCCACTTTCTCTCTCCTCAACACCCAAATTCAAATTTTCTTCTCTCTCCTCCCTTCCCAACCACCTCCACTCCCCACCTACCCCATTTAAGCCTCTTCCCATTCCCCACAACCCTCATCAATACTCCACCCCTTCCCAAGACCCCCTCCACCAATCCTCTCCTCACCATCCAACCCCCAACTACCCCTCCCACTTTCCCAAGCACCCTTCCCACTACCCCAAGCACCCCTTCCCTTCCCCAACACAACCCCCCATTCCCAAGATAAAAAATTAACCCCACCCTTAAACCTATTTTCGAATATCCTTTCCCTCTCTCCATTCCAACTAAATTCGTAGCCCCCACTACCACCATCTATTGGACCCTCTTCCAGACCTTATTCTCCACCTCCCACACCTTAGAACACCCCCTCCAAGCCCCCCTTACAACCAGGGGTCACTCCCACACTCATCTACCCCCTTCCCCTTTTTCTTTCTAGGTC
This sequence comes from Amorphophallus konjac, assembly GCA_022559845.1. Lineage (NCBI taxonomy): Eukaryota > Viridiplantae > Streptophyta > Magnoliopsida > Alismatales > Araceae > Amorphophallus > Amorphophallus konjac. Next base: position 177,020,534 of record CM040118.1, on the reverse strand, counting down.
ATTGGAAGCTACTTCGAAGTTACAGTTTGCTGTCCAGAGGTTGTAGATGAACCAGAAACTTGCAGCGGCCACCACGACTTCCTCCGGACGAGTTTGAAGACCCAAGAGCCATCGTCGGAAGCATCTACCAGTCTCCTTCGCAACAGAAGTGGTTTCATCTTCTTCCGATCTCCGAGCCATCCAGGAGATCCATTCTCCCACAACTGCGCAGTTCTGCCTCGGCTGAGGACCTGAGCCAGATTAGAAGCTCTGCCACGACGAACCCCGAAGGAATCAGTCCACGAGTTCTTCTTCAAAGTTCTTCATCGCCCAGTCTACTTTCAGAATCAAGAAACAGAACTTCATTCGGCATTAGTGATCCAGAGTTCTCATTTTTCTCCCTCAGCTATGCAGATCTGCTACTCATAGTCTGCACCGACCAGTCGCCATTGTTCTGCATCCCCTAGTCTTCTCCGACATCGGTTAGCTTCCCCATCAGTTTTTATGCAAAGAGGACTCGTCCAAGATTCCAACGACTCTGACGGCGCTTGATTCCGAGTCGGGAGCTGCCGAGGCATCCTCTGCAACCTGCTGTTGGAAACTAGGAGCTATCTCTGTAGAGATCCTGATCCAGAGAGAAAGCTTCACCACGACAAACCCCGTAGGAATCAGGCCATGAGCTCTTCTGAAAAGTTATTCCTCTCCCTGTCTACTTTCAGAACCAAGAAGCAGAACTCCGTTCGGCATCTTTCAGCAGAAGTTACCAATTTTCTTCCTCAGGCGTTCGACTCTGCTTCCCACTATCTGCATAGACCACTCCTCACTTTTCTGAGTCCTCTGATCTTCACTGGCATCTTTTGGCATCCCCGTTTGTTCTTCTATAAATAGGACTCACCCACGGTTCCAACGGTTCTAACGGCGACTGATTCGGAGTTCGGGAACGATCGCGGCAGCCACGTCTTCCTGCTGTTGATAGTCTGTTGCAGACAGTCCGAGATTCAGCAACCCTGTTCGTACTCCCGCCCAGGCCGCCAGTGACCCCTGAAGAAATTGGAAAAATTCAGAGGCACTCCTGTTCCATAGACGAAGAGATCCCCACTGGTCTCACCCTCAGAGAAATTCCAGAGAGAGTTCTCTGGCCTCCATACCCTCTGCCTGTCAGCTATTACAGAGAGAAGGCTGATTCGGTGTCATCACTTCTTCATCACTCTTAGCACTAGTTTCCCCTCCCCGCTTGGCCGGATGAAGGCCCCTCCCTGTGTGGAGGTAGTGTTTGGATGTAACTATCATCTTCCCTTCCCCACGATCCCCCCCTTGCATGGGGTGTAGTGTTGTAATAGCTTAAACATGTCAAGCTACCCCGGCGCGGCGTGTGGGGAACCCACGCTTCCCCGCTCGCCCTCGTCTCTGAGCGGGACCGGTTTCTTCAAACCGGTCGAGTGAGTGCTCCAAAACTTTGCTCTAATTCATGTTTGTTCTTTTAATATTAGTTCATAAACTCCGCTGGCCGTGATGAGAGCCCGATCCTTAAGCTCATTTGCTATAAGTGATCATCGTGGGAAGAGAGTGGAACCCGTGCCCTTTGGCACTTCGTCGGACCCTTGATTTGGGCAGCCGTACCCTTGGGGAATCAAACCTTGGCCTTGCTGGCCCTCTGCCAGCAAGGGCCTAGCCCACACAACCTCCCCTTGGCATTGCCAAGTTACCCCGGGTCTTAGTGAGCATCGGGTGAGCGGTTGCTATTATCGGTCCGTTTTTGAATGCTTAATTGTGCTTGCTTGTTGAGTCCTAGGTTGTGTCACATCAATGAGGAAGCATAAAAAACTAAAAGATCTAAACGGGCCCAGCCGTGTGGCGCCGAGAGCCCAACAAGACCCATATGAGGAAGGGGCGCCGGGAAGCCTACTGCCTCTGAATAAGGCGCGCCGGGAGCTCATCAACCGTGCGCCGAGATGATCAGGCAGATAGGGGGAGAGGGTGGTGTTATAAAAACCCCCTTTCTCTCGAAAAGAAGAGAGGCGAACAAAAAAAAAAGGAGAGAGATAGAAAAGACAGAAGAGACCCAACTGAAAAGAAAGAAGAAGAGAAGAAGAAGAAGAAGCTCCAGGTGGGCTGCTCGGGGGAGGGAGAGGAGTCAATGCTCCACCCTCCCCCCCCATGTTTGCTTTTATTTTGCTTTCCTCTGTATGTAATGGTATATGCCTTCATGCTTTAGCTATTCAGATGAGGTCGAGAGTTCTTTTCTTCCCTGGCTCTGTTCCTCCCCTTACCCGTTTCTCGGCTTTAGCCTTGCAGTCGATGTAAGTGGTGATAATGAGATGAAATGAAATTTAGTGGTTGCCGTGCTCGATATTAGGCAATCAAAGTTTTGCCCTCTGTCTTTCTATGAATGTATCTTTCATCTGAACGTCCAATATTCTAGACGTCTCGGTTTTCAGAGTCATCCCCGTGAGTCTGTGCTTCAAAGAGGAATGAAGTCAGGGCCCCAATCCTTATCTAATGGGTTATTGGGTCCTGTTTCCCTCTCCCCTCCTGTCTCGATGGCAGATTCTTCGCAGGCATCTGAGTTTCTTGCGAGGCCCCCAAGCTGTTTAGGAATCGGAGACATCAATCTCTTGATTTCCTGAATTGCTGGCTATAGAAGATGTGTCCCGTCTGTAGACGAATGCAATCCCAGGAGGTTCTGATAAGTGATGACCTTGACCCTTCGATCCCTTAGCAAAACCCTAATGCCATGGCATCGAAGTCCACAGTCTAGACTGATTTGATCCCCAGATACGGTCCCAATCAAATCTGAATTCCAAAACAGGACTGTCGGAGCTTCTCGGCGCCGCTGGGCCTCGACGGCAGCAACAACCCTCGGCGCAATGGTGAGCGCGCCGGGAACCAGCGCGCCGAGAACCCCCTTGCCTGTTCATCTTCCTATGCCGAGATCCCCTCTTTGGCTAATCAATCCGCGCCGAGATCCTCCTTTCAGGCCGATACGCTCATACCAGGAGCCTGTCTCCTCATCTGCTTTTCAGCCCTTGTCCAACCTGTTATATCGGCTGAAGGGGATATTCATGGTCGCCATATGTACATCAGGGATGAGATTAACGGGAGGAAACCTCCCCTACATCATCTTAGATCAAATCCATTCATAACCCCATAACCTAAGGGGCCATACCACTGTATCAGCCCCGACGGTTCTTGAGGGGATAGCAAGCATTGCCATGGGCACCTACATCATCAGGGAGCCCAAGCCTTCTTTTCGGTTATCATCTCGTACCCGTGGATGACGGCCTATTTCCTTTGGCATGACCCGAAAGAAGGGGAAACGCTGCCGAAATTCTATCCGATAGGGTTAATCCCGGAAGGCCAAGGGAGTGTGATCGATACGCACCCCGCTTGACTCTATCCATCGGGAAAATGAATATCATAGACCCTCCAACCGAGCAAGGAGTTCAAAGGGGAAGATTCCCCACTGTTTATCTGGATTCCATCACGTCGCTACGTGGATGGCTTCCTATCCCCATTTGGCATGTCTATAAGCCCGGGGGATATGCCGCCCAATTCAATTCATCCAAGCTCGACACGTTAATCGTCTGCCGGCTCCCCTTTATATGCATGCCTGTTTAAGATGGGACAGAGCCAACAAAGCCCCAATCCTCACTGTGGATTTTCGGGTTTTGTTTCCCCCCTTTCTCCCTCAACGCCATCGATGATTTAAACGTCGCGGAGTCTGTGATTTTCTCCAAATTTCTTAAGCCACCAGGGCCACTGCAGGGATCAGAAACCGTTATTTCTCGATCTCTTGGATGGTCCGCAATATGAATGGCATGAAGCCTGTTCCTGAGAGTTCGAAGGCCCTGTGATTCTGATCTCTCGAACCCCTTTCACCTATGATTCCTTGCTGTCAACTTGGTACAACCCTGGCTCTTTCCTCATTTGCCTCCTGAGTCCACCCCCCCAGGCCATGTCTGAATCTCGTGAAAAACCCCCAAAACAGGGTACCGTAAAACCCCATAAGGCCTCACGGCGCCCAAGCATCAATTCCTTCTCGGCGCCATACCCTCTCGGCGCCATCAATGGCTCCCGGCGCGGCACTCAGCGCGCCGGGAACCCTCAGGCCGAGAGCCTCTTCTTCCTCCCTTTGGCCTAGGCCGATAACCCCCTTCATGGCGCGCCGGGAGCTCCCTTCAGCCCACGCCGAGAAGCCGGGCCATACTCCTGATCCTTACGCCGAGAACCTCTTTCTTCTTGGCCTAAACCTTGATCCCCATGTTGTACCCATCCAAGGGATATACGGAGAACACTTGGCATCCCTCAGGAAATAAATCAATGGGGAGGACCTCCCCTACATTGTTATGTTCTGATCCGGATTTCTTTATAGCCTTATGGACTCAAAGAGCTATGTCATTACATGTGCTCCAACGGGTTCCGAAGGAACATCAATCGATGCCATGAATGTGAGCGAGGGCTCTGGGCCTGGTCCCCCCCTCTTTCCCGGCTTTCATCCCGGCATCCCGTGGATGATGGCTTATCTCTTCTTGGCATAATCCAAGATAGAAGGGATATGCTGTCAGAATTCATTCATATCACCTTGAGTGAGTATGGTATTCTCTCTTAACCCCGCTGGCCCACGGAGTTCTGCCCTTGCATGTTCTCCGATGGTCTTCCGAAGGGGGATATCAATAAGACATCGCGCCTGCACAGGGTGTGTCATGTCGCACCGGTCCTTATCCGGATTCTGGGTTATATATACATACCCGATCTCTTACGGATCCCATCCTGCCGCTGCATGGGTGGTTTCCTATCCCGACTTGGCATAGTCCAAGATAATGGGGACATGCCGCCGGATTTGCTCCGTGCTTGATATATCCGTGCTTCACTCAAGCCATTTAATGTCCTGCGAATGAACCAACTCTCTCTCGTTTGAGTCTTATTTTACCGCTACCTTCCTCCTATCTTTGGTGTTTAATCAAGGGTTGTCCTTCTTAGGAAGGGCGTAATTAACGTCATAGCCTTTATGGTATGACGGACTTCGGGTCCCGACTCGGACTTCACAATCGACTGATTAAAAGTCAGATCGAGCACATAATGAAATTGTCACCCCGGTGACTGGCACGCCAATAAATCGATAAATAACAAATCCATTTATATAAAAAACAAACTAACCAAAAAGCGCGTTCCACAAGTCTGGCACGCCCGGTGGGACTGAGTCTCCCTTCATCTCTACGCAAAAAATAAGAGGCCCAGCGGGCCCCCCTCAAATTTCTGATTCTGTGCGCTTTCCTTATTTTCAGGAAGCTACAATGACTACTGGAATCATGTCCGTATGCTTCGACCAACAACCGATCAATGTGCATGTCCGAGAGGGTTACCTGGCAGTACCGCTGTCATTCGGGTCGATGCCCCCTGCTGTCGGGCTGCCCAACTGCCTGGGCCTCGTCTTCACCGACCTTCTGCAGGTCGACAACAACGAGCAAGGCACTGCTGCAAGTGCCCCGATGAAGACTGTTGATAACAAGGGTAGCTTACCAGAGAGGACGACCTTGACAGCCGTCGCCTGCTATGTTCATCATGTTCAAAGGAGGGACACGGTCCCCGCTGCTGCCCAAATGAAGAAAAGAACTAACCGGAGAAGCCGGTATGCTGCTGCCGACTGTCGTCTTTCAAATTCTGGGAAGACGATGATGATGGGTGACATTAGGGTGAACCTCAACGGTCGCCCGAGAGAAGTCCGATCGGACAGGATTGTCCCGACCGTCCAGATCGACAACAAATTCCAAGTTCTGGCCACCAGGAGGGCCAACTGGGAAACTGATGAGAGGAAGCCGCTGGCGCCCAAGCCAGCAAGATATAAACAGGTCTGGCGACCAAAGAAGATTCAGAGCTGGGCCCCAACTCGAGATGAGGGGAAAGCTACCGAGGATGCTGTCGCCCGCTTCAGGGCATGAAGCAGAAGAAGAGAAGGAAAAGACATAAGAGATGATGCTGCTGTTTACCCCAGGGCTTGGGGTAAGAAAGATGAAAAAGAAAGTGAAGAAAGAAATCTGACCACTGTTCGCCCCAGGATGAGGGGCAGAAAATATGAGCAGAAGCAAGAACTCTCGGTCCCCCATCCCAGGGCTGGGGGCAGAAGATGGCAAAGGAAGAACTATGATGCTGCTGCCAACTGCTGCCAGGATGGCGACAGAAGATTTGAGAAAGAAGAAAGAATGAGAACAAGCGAAACAGTCGCTGCTGCCATTCCAAGAAGGCCAAGAGCCTGTGCCAGACAGGCTGATATATTTAGATATTCCAAAGCCGAGCATCTGAATGCTCAGGTGGCAAGACTGGCCCATCAGCAAAGAGGTCGGGAAAGGCTGATGCTCCAACCAGAGCCACAAAGGCACAACCCAGAGGAGATGAAACAAGTAGTCCAAGACTACTTCCACTACCTGGGGAACTCTGCCCTCGGTCAGCAAAGATTATCCCGTGCCCTGGGCACCGTGGATAAAGAAGAGGAAGAAACCCTTCAAGAAGTGATGCTCGGAGTCTCCTCCTCCGATTCCAATGATTATGGGGAAGGCCGCAGGGCCGGATATGGGAAAGAAGACCTGTGTGGGGAAGAACCTGAAGAAAGAATATCGGTCTTTGACTGACTCAAATACCCCGACCAGGCAAAAAGAAAAGTCTACAGGTAGAAGGGAAAGATGCAGATCTTCACCTGTAACATGGCTGGACTTGTCAGGGGGCAAGACATGCTACCAACTCAACCGGACGAGCTACTCAGGCTGGCAACTAGACCCGGGCCTGTCACAAGAAGAGGCCAAGCGGTGAAAGATAAGATGAAAACTTATGATGAAACCCGCAAGATCACCACCATGACAGTTAATGTGGTGACAACGGAAGAGGAAGACAATCCCTTCGTTGATGATGCTGAAGGGACTTCAGAAGATCTACAGATCCCGTCAACCCTGGATCCCATGATCCAGATGATGTTTAGAAGATATCAGCAAGAGATCAATGCTCTCAGAAGACAGTTAAATGAGAGGCATGAAGCTACACCGGTCTCCAAGCAAGCCGAGCCTGTGGGGCAGACTGCCAGTTCAACAGAAATGGCTATTCCAGCTAATCCTCTCCCGGCTGATAAGGGCAAAGCACCGAGCCAACCCGTTCTGCAGCAGACGGTAGCTCAGCCCTCTGTATCTCAGACGCAGCCTGCCGCGCCAGCCTTGCGCACAACTGTGATGACAACTCCTTATGGTCAGCAACAAGCTCACTTCTTCCCGGAAAACATAGATCCGGCCATAGCCCAGAAGCTGATGATTGAAAAGATTGTGGAGATGAAGCTGTCTGAAAAGACTGGTGATGATGCTAGTACCTACGATGTATACAAGGTACCATATCCTCCCCAGTATGCTGCTAAGAGACTACCTCCAGGCGTCAGCAAGCCGCCAAAGTTTGAAAAGTTTAATGGCCAGGGCTCTCCCAGGGAGCACATAGCTTACTACACCACAATCATGGGTGACTTGGCAGCTGATGAAGCTTATCTGCTTAAGTTCTTCGGCTCATCCCTCACCGGGATAGCCTTTGAATGGTATTCAAGCCTGCCGGCTGGGTCAGTGACCGATTGGCCTGATATGCAAAGAAAGTTTCGCGACAGATTTCACGTCACGGAAAGAGAAATTACAATAGCCGAACTATATGCAACCAGGCAAAAGCAAGATGAAACAGCACTGGACTACATCAAAAGGTGGAGAAACTTAGCTATGAGATGCAGAAGACCTCCTCATCAAGAAGATGCAGTGCAAATATGTAAGCAGAGCCTCAGGAGAGAGGTACTGGAAAAGATGATTGGTGCAGATGTCAGAACATATGACCGATTGAACAATATAGTAGCGGAGGTCGAGACGTTCCTGTCTAAGCGTCCGATCGCCAATGCTCCAACTGTGCCGAAAGGGAAATCTAATGATCGACGACCATCACATTCTGAGGCTAACACCGTCGATTTCAGAACCTTCGAGCAACAGAAAGGGAAGAAGGGGGCAGATGAAGCTCCCCCACCAGCAGACACAGCAGAAAGAAAAGATAAGGTCTCTCTGAGAAACAAAATGAGGAAGCCGTACTCTTTCCCGAAAGATAAGACAGCCGCACTATTCAACTGGGCATACAAGTTCAACAAGGTAACATTACCTGAGCCAAAGAGACCCGATGACGTGGCGAAGAAAGGTGATCCACTGTTCTATCCATATCACCGTGCGCTGGGGCACGCAATTGAAGATTGCTACGTCTTCAAAGATATTATGGAAGGCATGGTCAAAAAGGGCGAGCTACAGCTGGGAGATTACCAGGTAGAGCCACCTCGTCCACATGAGCCTCCGGCATTAAAAATGGCCGCCAATATGATTTCAATCTACCAGCAGCTGCCTAAGGAGGCCGTTGAAGAATGTACCGGGCATACTTATGAAGCTTGCTTCCTCACCCCACTGAAGGATCATGAAGGATGGCAGATGAAACCCATAAAGAACAGAAAGAAGACTCCCGCAGTCAATACCAATGGAGCATTTATCCGCGGTGTCACACCAAGACCTGAACTGCCTCCAGTAAAGCCAGTATGGCGCACAGCTGAGACAGGGCCAGTCATCCGGATTCCCACTCATAACCGAAGAAGACAAGTCCCCCTACCGGCACATAAAGAAGTAAGACCTGCAGCCAGGCGTCTACAGCAGTATATCAATGAGCTCGATGAATATGAGCAGAAAAAGCCCAAACACCTGCTGGTAAAAGACTGTATACTCTGGGAGCAGCTCGAAGAATTGAAAATTGAAGAGCAGCCAGAGGTAGAACAAAGAAAAGATGAGACTGAGCCCTTCTGGGGGCAGGATCTGGCAAAGCCAAATTCCCAGAAGAAGAAGAGACGGCCCAAGTCCAAAAAGGGAAAGAAAGTCACGACAGTACAATGTAACACCCTGTCAGTGCTCTTTTCCTTGCCCGGGGAGGATGATGAGGCTGAAGCATCAAATGCCCCGCTAGAAGCCAACCATGCCGAGGCCTCAACCTCGGCACATGCAACACGCTCCGGAAGAAGGTGGGGGCGCCCACCACCAGCTAATCATAACATTATGTTCAGAGGGGAACAGCCCTATCAGATCCCAGAACCAGAGGTACGAGGTGTCCAGGTTCCTCCCCCTGCCAGCTTGTACCAAGAGAAAGAAGAAGCTCCTTCATTCCTGGAATTCTTGTCCAGTTTGGAGAATGAGCAATTGGCTCACACTGCTCTAGCTAAAAGTAATAAATGCCAGCAGACTGCAGTTAGGAAGCAAAAGCAGCATGAAGAAAATGAAGGAAGTGACGCTCTAGCAAAGCCAGGGGCTGTTGCTACAGAAGAAGCCTCCCGGGAAACAAAGGAAGAGAATGAAACTGGGACTGGGCAGCAAAGGCCACAGGCACCACATGAACCTCCAAGACCCCGATGGGCAGAAGAAATGAGACTGTCTAATGTCCGGGTAGGCAGTCGAATCATGAAGATGCTGAAGAAGCTCCCTACCAGGTTCTCCATCTGGGAAATCCTCTCTCTGAGTGAAGAAGCCCGCCAAGCAATTGTGGATGCCTTACAGTCGCCGGCACAATATGAAGCACTCTTGACAGAAGTGAATTCTGGGCCGTCGGTTACATTCACAGAAGATGACATGCTGATTCCGAATACCGGCCATAACAGACTGCTGTATATGAGGGGCTCCCTGAACTGTCAGCCACTGAACAGGATACTGATAGATCCCGGGGCTGCCGTGAACATTCTTCCATACCGTATCTACCAAAAATATTACTTTGATCTGCAGCTTACCAAGGTCAGAGACATGAAAATTGTGGGATTCAACCAGAAATGTGAGACGCCCCTCGGGGTGGCTGATTTTAACCTCACATTGGGGGATCTCACTACCGTGGTACGATTCTATGTAATCGACTCCAACACCACATATAAGGCCCTGCTGGGGAGACCGTGGCTGCATGAATATCAGATAGTGCCGTCCACGCTACATCAATGCATTAAATACTGCCATGAAGGAAAAGAAGAGAGGGTGTTTGCGGATCTGCATCCCTTCGAAGTATTCGAGTGCCATATGCTCGATGCATCCTACTACACGGAGGTGTCGCAAAAGGATGAAGAGAAAGAGGCTGTGGTCAACCAGAAAAAGCCGGCGACGAAGGCAAGAAATTGGTCTCCACCGCCACCAAAGGGCTATATTAAAAAGCATGAGGTATCACACATCTCTTATGCCGGTGACTTTGCTCGGATCACTCCTCCTAGCATTCACCCGGATGATATCAATGAAGAAATGAAAGAAAAGTACACACAAGTGGAGGTGCCGCAGGGTTTATTCAAACCCATCGTCAACCTTGAGTACCAGACGGTGCTACCACTAAAGACTATGGAAGTCCCTCGCTTCTGCGAGCCTCCTACCATATTCTACACTGGGGAGTCAGTCGAGGAAGATGATCAAGACTACATGGTCCCTGAAGAGGCTGCAAACCAGATGGTGCCGATTACAGGCTTAGATTATACTACCCGACGGGTTTCGCAGATGTTCTCTAAGATGCAGATGCCATCACTACAACCTGCTGCCCAAAAGAAGGCGTTCCAGGAGCTATGGGATCCGCCTCGGGATAATAAAGAACTGAGGAAGATCACTCAGCACGCAGGATTGGGTTATACCCTTCAAGAATACTATGAAGCTGAGGTGGATGTCATATCTGTCTCCTACCAGCATGAAGACCCTCTCGAGGTGGGATATGACAAGTACCCCTCGGAAGATGAAGAAATCATTTATCAATCCATAATGAACAATGAAGCCCCAGACAGTCAGCCGGAGACGGGGACGTCTGATGAAGCAAAGAAAGATTGGTGCTGGGAAGACCTACCTTGCAAAGAAGATCTGTTCCATGCTGAAGCAAAGTTCGACACGGGAATCCCGGATGAGGATCAAGCAGCCAAAGAGCTGAGGGAATGCCTGGAATTTGAGTGCATCCTAGAAGAAGTCCGGGCTCTACAGAACGATGATCTCTCAAGGGAGTCTGCATCAGAAGAGCCTCTAAGGGCGGAAGACTCCGTCTTCGAGTTTCCTGCTGATCCAGTTACGTCCTCGGGGCGTACTGAACAGAATACAGCAATATTGGCCGTATATGATGAGCCAGCAACCGTTGATGACCAGTATGATGAAACAAAAAATCATGAAACTGAAGAAGATTATATCCCGAGAGGCTTCATTGACTTGCAAGAAGCCCCGCCCGAGGTCGAAGATGGAGGTCAGGCCACCGTCGATGAGCTTGTAGAAATAAATCTGGGAACCGCAGATGAGCCAAGGCCGACATTCCTCAGTGCACTGCTGGAGCCAGCTACCAGGGAACAGTATATACAGTTTTTGAAGGAATTCCGAGACTACTTTGCATGGACATATGATGAAATGCCGGGACTGAGTTCTGATGTGGCACAGCACCGATTGGCAATAAACCCAGAGGCTAGCCCTGTAAAGTAGCCTTCCAGGAGAATGCGCCCTGAATTAATAAATCAGATTAACAAAGAGGTTGACAAGCTGATTGATGTAGACTTTGTTGAAGAAAATCAATACACTACATGGCTAGCCAATATAGTGCCCGTAAAGAAGAAGAATGGGCAGATCAGAATATGTGTTGATTTCCGGGACCTTAATAAGGCTTGCCCGAAAGATGACTTCCCAGTACCAATCACTGAAGTGATGATCGATGCGACTACTGGTCATGAGGCCCTATCATTTATGGATGGGTCATCCGGATACAACCAAATCTGGATTGCTGAGGAAGACAGAGTGCACACCGCATTCCGTACCCCGAAGGAGATATTCCACTACAAAAGGATGCCGTTTGGCCTCAAGAATGCCGACGCTACCTACCAAAGAGCTATGACCAAGATCTTTGATGATTTGCTCTTCAAGAAAGTAGAGTGCTACATTGATGATTTGGTAGTAAAAACTAAAAGAAGAGAAGACCATTTGCAAGACCTGAGGGTAGTATTCCAGAGGCTGCGCAAATATGAACTCAAGATGAACCCCATGAAATGCGCCTTCGGCGTGTCCAGTGGAAAATTCCTCGGGTTTATTGTCCGTTATAGGGGTGTTGAAATTGACCCATCCAAGATTAAGGCTATCCAGGAGCACCCTCCGCCAAAGAATCTGTCCGAGCTGAGATCTCTGCAAGGGCGTCCAGCCTATATCCGACGATTTATATCAAATCTGTCGGGAAGATGCCACCCCTTTCACAAGCTCATGATGAAAGATGTGCCGTTCCTCTGGGACGATGGCTGTCAGGAAGCCTTTGAGAAGCTGAAAGAATACCTCAAGACCCCTCCGGTGCTGGGGGCACCAATTAAGGGCAGGCCCTTGATACTGTATATCGCAGCCACATACTGTTCCCTGGGGGCAATGCTGGCACAGATAAATGAAGAAGGCAAAGAACAAGCCTTATACTATATGAGCAGAAGGCTGATTAGAACTGAAGAAAGCTACAGCTACATAGAGAAGACCTGCTTGGCACTAGTCTTTGCTGTCAAAAAGCTCCGACACTATATGTTGTCACATGAAGTCAGATTGATATCTGTAGCAGACCCGCTCAAATACATATTGACTCAGCCAGTACTGAAAGGCCGGTTGGGCAAATGGGCAGTGATCCTGATGGAATTCGATATTACCTATACACCCCAGAGGGCGATAAAAGGACAGGCCGTGGCTGATTTCTTCGCAAAGCATCCTGCGCCGAAAAATGATATGCTAGGGACTGAGTTACCCGATGATGAGACACTCGAGGCCTGCCAGACCCAGTCAGTTATGTGGCAACTATTCTTTGATGGAGCATCTAGAACAGAGACGGACTCCGATGGAAAGACCAGAATACGGGCTGGAGCCGGTATTGTGCTGAAATCACCAGAAGGGGAGGTCGTGCATACTTCCTGTTCTATAAACAAGCCCTGCACCAATAATGAGGCCGAGTATGAAGCTCTGATAATCGGGCTATATGTCAGCCTCAACATGGGTATCCAAATGCTTCAAGTATTCGGGGATTCGATGCTGATAATAAAACAGATCCAAGGGGAGTTCGAAGTGCGGAAGCCAGAACTGAATCCCTACCACCAAGAAGCTGTGCGCCTCATGGCGAAATTCTACCATATTGAGCTCAAGCATGTGGGCCGTGGACACAATGCCCAGGCTGATGCACTAGCAAAGCTGGCCAGCTCACTAGCAGTTCCGCCAAATAAGACATTGAACATTGTCGTTATGAACCGGTGGCAAGTCCCCAGTATGCTAGAAGGGTGCCCCGAAGAAAACGAAGTTGCCACCATCAGCACAGAGCAAGCGCCTGATTGGAGACAGCACCTGCTGCAGTGGTTTCTACACCAACAACTGCCGCAGATAAGAGAAGAAAAGATGAAACTCATAAGAATCAAAGATTCTTATGAACTCAGGAATGGAATTTTGTTCCGAATAATGGCAGATGCACGCAAGAAGATTCTACTCCGCTGTCTGTCCAATGAGGAAGCCTGGCAAGCGATAAAAGAGATACATGCTGGAACAGCAGGTGCCCACCAGGCTGGTCCCAAGATGAAGATAGAAATCAAGAAGCTGGGCTACTATTGGCCCACCATGTTTGAAGACTACTGTAAATTTGCAAAATCATGCCAGAAATGCCAGGAGCATGCTACTGTGCCTAGAAGGCCTCCTACAACTCTGCACCCTACAGTTCCCAGCTGGCCATTTGCACAATGGGGAACTGATGTAGTCGGGCCACTACCGACTTCCTCGACCGGACATAAGTACATACTGGCCATAACAGATTACTTATCCAGATGGGCGGAGGCTATAGCATTAAGAGAGGTGACTGGTGAACTGGTCGCCAGATTCATCAAGCAGAACATTATCTTCCGATTCGGGATCCCTAGCTGAATAATATCTGACAATGGAAGTCATTTCAGAAATCAGAAGGTCTATCGGCTTGCTGAGAAGTATAATATCAAATGGAGGACTTCCACCCCTTACAATCCACAGGCAAACGGATTGGCAGAAGCTTTTAACAAGACTCTCTGCACCTTGCTGGCCAAAGTCGTCAGTTCCAATAAGAAGGACTGGGAAGAAAAAATGTATGAAGCTCTGTGGGCGTACCGCACCGTCTTTAAGACACCTACAGGGTGCTCACCATACTCGCTGGTATACGGCTCAGAGGCAGTGGTTCCGCTAGAGCTGGAAGTCCCGTCACTCAGAGTGGCAGTCCAATATGGCCTGGCCCGTGGCGAACAGACCAATGCAGAAAGAAGACTAGAAGAACTGGCTGAATTGGAAGGGAAGCGCCTCCAAGCCCAGAAGAGTATCCAAATGTATCAGGCCCGCATGGCCACTGCATTCAACAAACTCGTAAGAGGACGAGAATTCAAGAAAGGTGACCTCGTCATGGTCAAGAAAAAAGAAGTCATGGCGTCCAACCCAAAAGGAAAGCTGAATGCTAACTGGGAAGGTCCTTATGTGATACAGAGGGTCTACGAAGGAGGGGCCTATGTGGTTGTTAACCATCGAGGTGAAATCCAATTCTCGCCACTCAGCGGAAGACATCTGAAGCTGTATCATCCAGCACAACCAACATTCCCCGAGTAACCGGGCAGAAGCTACACCCTTTCCTTGGCCTAGCGGCACTCAGCCCTAGCCGAGCTACCCATTTCCCGGTCTAGCGGCATTCTGCCCTAGCCGAGCTACCCCTTTTCTTGGTCTAGCGGCACTCCGCCCTGGCCAAGCTACCTTTTTCTTGGTTTAGCGGCACTCCGCCCTAACCGAGCTACCCTCTTTTCTTGGTCTGGCGGCACACTGCCCTGGCCAAGCTACCTTTTTCTTGGTTTAACGGCATTCCGCCCTAACCAAGCTGCCCTCTTCCTCAGTCCAGCGGCACTCCGCCCTAACCGAGCTTCTCTTCCTTGGTTTAGCGGCACTCCGCCCTAGCCAAGCTACCCTCTTTCTTGGTCTGGCAGCACGCCGCCCTGGCCAAGCTACCTTTTTCTTGGTTTAGTGACACTCCGCCCTAACCGAGCTACCCTCTTTTCTTGGTCTAGCGGCACACCGCCCTGGCCAAGCTACCTTTTTCTTGGTTTAACGGCATTCCGCCCTAACCAAGCTGCCCTCTTCCTCAGTCTAGCGGCACTCCGCCCTAACCGAGCTACTCTTCCTTGGTTTAGCGGCACTCCGCCCTAGCCAAGCTACCCTCTTTTTTGATCTGGCAGCACGCCGCCCTGGCCAAGCTACCTTTTTCTTGGTTTAGCGACACTCCGCCCTAACCGAGCTACCCTCTTTTCTTGGTCTAGCGGCACACCGCCCTGGCCAAGCTACCTTTTTCTTGGTTTAATGGCACTCCGCCCTAGCCGAGCTACCCTTCCTTGATCTAGCGGCACTCAACCCTAGCCAAGTCACCCCTTCTCGTGATATAATAACATTCTGACCTGTCACTCTCTAAAAAAAAAAAAGAAGAGAGAGAGAGAAGAAAAGAAAAAGAAAAAAGGGAAGAAGAAAAAGAAGAGACAAAATGGGGTTAAAAATAGAGATACCCCGCCAGGCTTGTTCAGGCGTTCTGGACAAGGGAAAAAATGGCCAAAACCCAGCTGTGGTGAAAACCCGAAAGGGCACTGCAGGCAAAATCGGGTACCCCGCCACGTGAAAACCCGAAAGGGCGCGTGGGCAAAAGCAAGAGGGGGCTAGCTCCGGTGAAAACCCGAAAGGGCACTTGGGTCAGTAATGTGGTAACCCCAAAGAAAGCCTCGTCTCCTACCATAAACTCCTCGTCGATCGGCCGGCACCTTGTCCGATCAACGATTAAACCCACTCAGTATAGACCCTACGTCTATCCTGATGAGACCCTCATTCACCCTATCCAAAGTCCCACCATGGTGAAACTCACCGTTGATCTACCGGCACCCCGCCCGATCAATGATAAGACATGTCCAGTTTAGACCTTACGTCTATCCTGATGAAACCTATGAATTCCTTTGCATTGATATAAACCCAATACCGATGATGAAACCCACCTTTGGTCGACGGGCTCGCCGGCCGATCGGCAAAGAAACCTGTCCGGGCTAGACCCTACGTCTATCCCGATGGAACCTATGAAATCCTTGCATTGGTATAAACCCAATATCGATGATGAAACTCGCTACCGATCGACTGGCACACTGCCCGATCAGCGATGAAGCCTGTCCGGGCTAGACCCTACGTCTATCCCGATGGAACCTATGAAATCCTTGCATTGGTATAGACCCAATACCGATGATGAAATTCACTGCCGATCGACTGGCACACTACCCGATCAGCGATGAAACATGTCCGGGCTAGACCCTACGTCTATCCCGATGAAACCTATGAAATCCTTGCATTGGTATAAACCCAATACCGATGATGAAACTCGCTGCCGATCGACTGACACACTGCCTGATCAGCGATGAAGCCTGTCCGGGCTAGACCCTACGTCTATCCCGATGGAACCTATGAAATCCTTGCATTGGTATAAACCCAATACCGATGATGAAACTCGCTGTCGATCGACTGGCACACTGCCCAATCAGCGATGAAGCCTGTCCGGGCTAGACCCTACGTCTATCCCGATGAAACCTATGAAATCCTTGCATTGGTATAAACCCAATACCGATGATGAAATTACCTGCCTATCGACTGGCACACTGCCCGATCAGCGATGAAACCTGTCCGGGCTAGACCCTACGTCTATCCCGATGAAACCTATGAAATCCTTGCACTGATATGAACCCAATACCAATGATGAAACCTGCTATCGGTCGGCTGGCGCGCTGCCTGGTCGACGCTAAAATCCATCCAGGGTAGACCTTCCGTCCGCTCTGACATAGCACAACACTGCTCTTTGAATCTATTCAGACCCTCCGTCTGGATAGATCATGAAACTACATTCCTTTGCGTTAATGTTAAACCCCACATTAACGATGAAACTCATATTCTCGGCAAACGGCCTCATGCCCGAGCTGCTATTCATATCCTCTGAATCAATTCGGACCTTTTCGTCTGGATAGATCATGAAACCCTACTTTCCTTTGCATTGATGTTGGCACCCACATCAATGATCGTGTGTCCACAATAAGCATATGGGGCCATGGTCCATAGGATGAAAGTTCTGGTCCCAGAAAAGACAATGAAAAAAGGAAAAGAGAAAGAAAATGACAAAAAGAAAGTATAAAAAATGGGGTTGAAAATAGAGATACCCCGCCAGACTTGTTCAGGCATTCTGGACAAGGGCAAAAAGGGCTAAAACCCAGCTGTGGTGAAAACCCGAAAGGGCACTGCAGGCAAAATCGGGTACCCCGTCACGTGAAAACCCGAAAGGGTGCGTGGGCAAAAGTAAGAGGGGGCTGACTCCGGTGAAAACCCGAAAGGGCACTTGGGTCAGTAATGTGGTAATTCAAAATTCCATGCCAACCGGCACGCTACCTTTACCTCCCCTTTATTGATGAAGCCTTCCGTCGGTCATCTGGCTCTATGCACCACCGATGATAAATCCTTTCTGAGACAGACCTTACGTTTGCCCTGATGAAATCTACATACCCTCTTTTCACACGTTCCACCGACAATAAAATCGGTCACCAGTCTGATAAAGCCTGGCCAGTTCAGACCTTACGTCTGCCCTGATCAAACTCCTAAACCATCCCTTGACCGATCGGCTCCTTGCCCGGTCAACGATAAAACCCTACCAGGATAGACCCTACGCCTATCCCGATGAAACCTACGTATTTCTTGGCAAAGTCCCACCCGCAATAGAACCTGTTGGGGTAGACCTTACGTCTATCCTGATAAAACTTATGAGATTCCTTCGCATCGATATAAACCCAATATCGATGATGAAACCAGCCATTGATCGACC
This sequence comes from Amorphophallus konjac, assembly GCA_022559845.1. NCBI lineage: Eukaryota > Viridiplantae > Streptophyta > Magnoliopsida > Alismatales > Araceae > Amorphophallus > Amorphophallus konjac. The sequence continues at coordinate 177,002,645 of CM040118.1, read as the reverse complement.
AGCACCTTGCCCGATCAATGATGAAACCCTATCCAGTTTAGACCTTACGTCTATCCTGATGAAATTTATGAAATTCCTTTGCATCGATATAAACCCCATATCGATGATGAAACCAACCATTGGTCGATCGGCACCTTGCCCGACCAATGATGAAACCCTGTCCAGTTTAGACCTTACGTCTATCCTGATGAAACTTATGAAATTCTTTTGCATCGATATGAACCCAATATCGATGATGAAACCAGCTATTGATCGACCGGCACCTTGCCCGATCAATGATGAAACCCTGTCCAGTTTAGACCTTACGTCTATCCTGATGAAACTTATGAAATCCCTTTCCATCGATATAAACCCCATATCGATGATGAAACCAACCATTGGTCGATCGGTGCATTGCCCGATCAATGATGAAAACTTGTCCAGTTCAGATTTTGCGTCTGTCCTGATGAAAACCACATACCCTTTTCACGTCCCACCTGTGATCAAGTCTACCCAGTTTAGACCTTACGTCTATCCTGATGAAACTTATGAAATTCCTTTGCGTCGATATAAACCCAATATCGACTATAAAATCCGTCACTGGTCGTTTGATACATTGCCCCAACCAGCTTTGAAACCTGTCCGAGGTGAACCATCCGTTTGTCCCAAATGATGTTCTAAACCTCTTTTATTCAGCTACCCCCAGGATTGGGTTTAGGCACCCTCCGGATACCGTCGCGCGGTGGAGCGAGTTCCCCATCCTTTCTCTGAAAGGGTGGACGCTCTCCTGCTAGGTACGGGCTATCCCCATAGGGACCACTGAAACCGCTGCCAAATCGTCGTATATTGACGGTGCGATAAGTTAAGAACAAACCACATATGAGACTGGTATAAAGATTCCTTTTCATTGAATAAAAAAAAGGGAATACAAAAAGGGCCCATGAGGGGGAATTGTATTACAAAAAGGGGGAAACAGATATTCACGGGCGCCGGAATATGTCTTCGAAGGCCAGAAGCCCTACATACGGGGCAGCCCCCAGCTCATGAAGTCGAGCCTCCTCCTCCTGCAGTCGAACATACTCGTCCCAAAAGGATGCCACCTGCCCCTCCAATAGAGCTGCTTCTTCCTCGAGCTGCGGCCGGGAAGTTGTTATCTACGGCAGCTCAACTCGGAGACCAGACAGTTCAGCCTCCAGAATGGTTATTCGGTCGCGCACGAACTGCTCCCGCTGTGCCAGAGACTGCAGTTGGCACTGTCGCTCCTGAAGAATAAAGTTCATTTTTTCTAGCTCAGATTTGCACTCCATCCTTTGCAACTTCAAAGTCGCCAGTCTGTCAGACATAATGTGTGCCAAGAAATCCCGGCGATGTACAAATTTCAACAACAACAGAACCCGCTGGGTCCATATTTCTAGAGGACAACCCATTGCCTGTAAACCGACGGTGAAACGCTCGGCTATCTCCTTCAACTGCGGATAAGTTAGTCCGGGCTGGGATTCCACTAGCTGGCGCAACATGTCCAGATGTTGCCAGACAAAACTCTCAGGTGAAGCAAAGCCAGGCAAGGGAAGTGGAGCCACTTCAAAGGTTACTTCACTGTCAATGTTTGCCCATAGGGTGATATCTGGCTGAGAAGAAGAAGACGGGAGGTCTGCCGAAGGCGCCAACTGAGCTTTCTCCACAACCTCTGACGAAGCCGAGGGACCTTCCACCTCCATCTCCTCGAGGGTCACCGTTTGAATGCTCGCGGGGGTGACTCCAGTAAGTGCCGGAGTGGTTGCTTCCTGGGTCTCTAATGTAATACCCGCACCTTCAACATCCTCTTCGCAGGGTACCTCCTCCTCAGATTTCGAAAGTATGGAGATAGATTCCGGGGCAGTTATAGACAATACTCCAGTTTCTGTAACGGCTACCTCTCCTTCTTCCACCCCCGCTGCAACAGCCAGTTCCTTCAATGTCAAGGCTGCAAGGGTCACAGCCCGGAGAGGCAAGGGTTCACTCTCCATGATTGATGTTATGGGAATTGCCGATTCAGGCGCAATGGTCAGCACTGCGGCCGGTATAAAGGCGGAACCCCTAATTGGGTCCATCTCAGCTCTGAAATCCAGGACCTTGATGAGAGCCGGGCTTTCCCCCGAAGTCCTCAAGTCCAACAATGATAAGTCCATAGAGGACTGTACCCTCAACGGCACAGGGTGGATTATCTCAGCAACGCCTGCCCAGGCTACTGTCGAAGCAGGAACAATGGCCAAGGCGTCAGACAGAGTGGCTTCAAAGGCTGCAGTCATCACCGGGCTAGCAACAGGGGATTCCTGTGAACAGATCAATACAGCATCAAGCAGCAGATAAAAAGGGGAAACAATGAGGAGAAGAAAAGAGACTCACTTCTAATGTAATGTTAATGTCCTCAAAGGAGTGCAGAGGAGAAGAAAGTCCCGCTGTTGAAGCAACAAAAGGAGGAGTTATATCTGTCTCGGTATCCAAGCCGGCGAACTCTTCTTGTAATTCCTCCTCAGGAGATAGCACCAGCAACTTGGAGGGGGTGAATAATGGGACAATGGCGGTGCATGTGGATGGGGCCTCTGATTTGGAAACACCCTCCGTCTCGCTCTCGCTGAAACCTGCTTCTTCTCCATCTGCCTCAGAAGCGGTCGCGGAGCTACTTGAAGAGATTTCTACACTATCCACGGGTGGGACCGCCATTTCTAACGTCTGCCTGGAAGAAGACCGGGTAACTATACGCCTCACAGGGACGAGGCCCCGTTTCGGCTGGGTCTTGTGACCCTCCTGTGGCTGAGTGATATCGCCAGCCTCTCCCGTAATTTCAGTCTCCTCCCCGACCGTCACTATAGGGAAAAGCTTGTGAGAGGGACAATGAAAAGTAATTAAAATATGCAGGAAAAGACGAAAAAGGCATGCTTACCCTCCGCCTGACTAGCCGGTGTGGGAGAAGGCAGCCTGGTCTCCACCACAGAAGATGCCACAACTGGCTCTTGGGCTGTGCAAAAGGGAGGGGTCAGATTCAAGGACTTCTTTGAAACCCAGCAAAAGAGGATGAAGAATGCAACTGCAGGCTATTGATGTTACCCTGAACCGATGTCTGAGCAGCCTCCCTTTGAGATTCGAACTCATCAAATGAGGGAATATCAGGGAGAGGGGTCCCAATGTCCATCGCTACCGAAGCCGACTGCTGAGCATGAGCCTTCTTGGCCTTCATGGCCTTCCTGGCCTTCCCGACTGCAGCCTTGACTGTAGAAACCTTTCTCTTCTTGCCAGGAGGCAGGGGAGTGGTAGTCGGTGCTGCTGCAAGGACTTCAAAATAAGTAGGCTTCTCAGCCTGCGCAATGATCTTTCTGTATAGCCCCTGTCGCTTTATATCCGGCCTGTCTGTTGAAGACGGCAGAGAAGCAATGAGGTCAGTGAATGCAGAGTTTAAATATTTAGCAGAAAGTAATACAGTCAGAAAAGAAAAGATCATACCTGCGGGGCCATCATAAAAGACAGAGAGCGGCTAGTACAGATAAGCTACCTCCTTGGAGCGGGAAGCAGCCTCCTTGATAAGCCAACAGACATCACCAAATGTCTGGCATTTCTCCACTAAAGCTGCTAGATCACTATGACCACGTGAGTCAAGGCATCGAAATAAGTCGAGGTGGTCCATGCCCCAACCGTCGACATAATGAAAGGAGATGAACAGTGGCTTATTCAAGATGCCGGCTAGCGGGCTTTCCGCAGATAACCCATGTAAATTCAGCAGAATGAACAGCCAAGACGTTTGCTTGTAGTACGTCTGAGTCCTGTCCTCCCTACGCACAAACGTCCTATATGGATGAAATCTATCTGTCGGACCCCTCCAAGGGACTACTGCCGGGAGCGGCTCTTCGACAGGAAATGGGTATTGTTGCGCCTCCAAACGAGCGCCCCCTACACGGCACAGATGTTTCAAGCTCTGCATGAAAGTGTCCTCGTTGATAGCAGCAAAGACAGGAGCAGGTGGGTCAGAATTTTTTTCCTTCAAAGCCCGACTCTGGGCCAGATAGTTCTCCGCCTCCCTCTGGTGCTGTGAATAAAGCCTTTTCAGGTGGGCCTCGGGGATGTCAAACACTGGCCCGGGCTGTTGTTTTAGAAAGGAACGCTCGGCCACGTCCCTGAATGCACCTCTACTATCCCTGTAAAAGCTTGTTCGAATGTTCCACCATTTGATGTATTCTGATGTTACACGGGGAACACGGTTGGAAATAGTGGGAACTCTGAAAACTGCACCATCCTGGCGATGATAGAAATCCCACCACAACCGGCCATCACCAACAATGATGGACCCATGCCTGGCTCGGCTATCCAGGGGAAACTGAGCAACTGAGGTAGGGATGTGCTGGTCGTAACCAAAGTTCCGCCCAAAGCGGAATGGATAGTATGGTTCCAGAAGAAGCAGGCCACCCTTTCTGAAAACTAAGACACTAGGCTGAATGGCCATGGCCTATCTGACCAGCTCCGGCTCCAGGATAGACTGAGCAGTATTAACCCCTGAGACAGGATGGACATAGGTCTCTACCTCTTCCATCTTGCATTCTCTTTGAGAATGAACCAAAGGAGCTGAACCTGCTGCCAAGCTCCAGAAATGAATGCTGCCAGGGGCATCCACCGGCACCTTTATCAGTCGGCCCCTTATTTTAAACAACTGGTCAGAGAAAGAGCCAGGTTCGGCACTGGCAAATTCAATCATTCTGGGCAACACTGTATCTGCCTGCAGAGTTCTAGGGGCCAATTCAGGAAATAGACTGCAGACCCAGGCATTGAAGAAATGGAAGGGGCCCACGGTCCTCAAATAGCGGGGAGTCCGATGCTTGTACAGATCCCCCAAAGATTTATAGATTAAACACAAGGCCACTGGGCAGAGCGACAGCCTCATTCCCCAGGCCATCTGACAGGCCGGGTATATAGCTTCTGGCCGAATGATTGTCTCGTCCCCTTGAGGGAGAGCGAAAGTGCACAACCAGAATGTGAAATAAGCCGCACAATGTGTGATAGGGTCCACCCCTGCTGGATTTGGACCACCTTTACCTACACGATGCAGTGAAGATGGCAACGCTGACTTATAGCGAGGGGCCCTTATCTGCTTGCTGGCCGTCGGACCCATGGAAGGGAAGTCTGCATATTTCAAGGGGCCGTCAAAGAAATACTGAATCCACTGCCCTATCCGGACCCTCAGCTTGCTGCCTTTCTCTCTGGGATGATAGCCTTTGGAGGACCCTCTACTGTACGCCAGACAGATGGAGCGATATGCCTTCATTAGATACCGGTATGAGAAGCCAAGGGAATACTTGCCTTCACCATCGGAACTATCCTTCTCAGAATCTGCCAAGCAGACTTCTTCATACGGCTCGCCATCAATAGGCAGTCCGAAAAGCTGTGATAGACTCCAGAGGTCAAGAGATGTCTCACCCTCTGCTGTATAAAATATGTTGCATAAAGGGCAGAATACTTCAAACATTCCACAGCATAACCCTCGGGATATGGGATATCGAAATCTGGAAGCAAAGACACTGTGATATACCCCGGCTCTGATCAGCAGAGGGGCATATTCCTTCAGAGCAAACTCAGTAAACTCCACTGCTCCTACTCGAAATAGGTGGGCGTTAGTGATCTTGGTATCTCCAAACCAACCAGCGGCCAAATGATACTTGAACTGAACGGCCGAACAATTCAGCACAAAAGGCTCTTCGCGGTACCCCCACTTTACTGGTGCCAGGAAGAGACCGTAGCCATGCTTCTCCCTATGAACTCGGCCACTGGCATTATCCCACCGAGCAGGTGTGAACTCCGGGGCCCGGGTCAGCATTTTCTTTTCCGGCTCCAGCTCCGATATGCCAAGGACTGCATCCCAGTCACGCTTCTCCCCGGGAAGATATATAGCCTTCCCACGATACACTGAATCTTTCAGGCTGTGTCTCTCGACCAGAATTGCGGCTTCAACTGCACGAGCTATTCGATAGTCCCGCATTCCACCCACGGTGAAAGTCCAGATAAACGGCATCAAGTGCTTGTCCTTCGGAAAATCTGGTCGATAATCAGTGCCCCGTCTGAAACATGTTTCCATGTCGGTGGAGTATACCCGGGATGTTGACACCGTGTCAGTTTCAGAATCGGACGATTCATCAACGGAAGCAATTTTGTCATATCCGAAGTCTAGACTGTGCACATTCAGCCAGTTTACTGTGGCCCGTGATATATCTGGCTGGGCTGACGAACTGGCCCCAACAGCTCCAGAGGATGTAGCAGCGGAGCCGGAAGCCATTGCAATATCTGCAGTCAGAAAAAGGAAATGTGAATTAAAAGTCCTAGAGCAAGAGGCAGTCTTATAAAGATTGTGATATGAAGCCCTGTAAAGAAAATTTTCAGCAGCACCTCCCCTTGTTCGGGGCCTGCCCAAGAAGAATAGGGAGTCGCCAACCAAGAGGGGGCGATCCCGGAAGCAAAAGGGATTAAATCCCCAAAGAACGTCCTACCCGGGCGAAATCTAATGAGACAGGAAGAAAGCTGGACGGCCGGAGGGGAGGAACTCGCCGCCACCGCCGAGAAGGAAAAGAAACTGAAGAGAGAGAAGAGGCCATATCAAATGAGAAGGAAGGAGGCTTTCGGCGCCTTAAATAGAAGCCATAAGCAAAGAGGTTCTCGGCACGGTCAAATGCGCACCGAGAACCCCCCAGGCCGAGAGCCCCCTTCGGCCGAAAGGCGCGCCGAGAAAAGGCCGCCGAGAACCCCAGGCCGAGAGCCCCATTCGGCCAAAAGGCACGCTGAGAAGTGCTGCTGAGAGCCCCCCTTGCCGGGCGCGCCGAGAAGCTCTCCGCCGAGAGTCCCTACCGGTGATTGCGCCGAGAAGCTACAGGCCGAGAGAGCCGTGACGAGAACATCCAAAACAAAGAGATCGAAAGGGGTTGAAAGAAATTACAAGAAAAGTCAATGCAAAGAAGCTTCCAAGCTGCAAGATGAAAGATGATTAGCAATCCCAAGCTGAGAAATGAGATCAGATGCTGAATTACGCACCTGCAGGCACCGTGTCATTTATTCTGCACTCCCGCTACCTGCAAGTGGGGGGCATTTGTTGACACCGGAAATATAATCAAAGATAAAGATGAGACGAAAGATCAGATTGAATCAGAAATGAAGACCCGAGGAACTCCTGCAAAACTAGGATTACGGAGAGTCCATTACTGAAGCGTCACCCGACTGAAGCCCTCCCCGGCCAAGCTGATGTCCGATATTGTCGTCGCTCAGACGGCAGTACTGATGAAGAACTGCAGTCCACTGACTGATGAAAATCCCCAGAAATATTCTGATGAAGCTATGCTAACTCACCAATTGATGGGCCTTCGCCTAGCCTGACGGACTCGAGGGACCGACAAATGAAGGGACAGATTAAGCGGCTTTAACAGCTTAAGCTTACTGATGAGTAAGCATAAAAGACTAAAAGATCTAAACGGGCCCAGCCGTGTGGCACCGAGAGCCCAACAAGACCTATATGAGGAAGGGGCGCCGGGAAGCCTACTGCCTCCGAATAAGGCGCGCCGGGAGCTCATCAACCGTGCGCCGAGATGATCAGGCCGATAGGGGGAGAGGGTGGTGTTATAAAAACCCCCTTTCTCTTGAAAAGAAGAGAGGCGAACAAAAAAAAAGGAGAGAGATAGAAAAGACAGAAGAGACCCTACTGAAAAGAAAGAAGAAGAGAAGAAGAAGAAGAAGCTCCAGGTGGGCTGCTCGGGGGAGGGAGAGGAGTCAATACTCCACCCTCCCCCCCCCATGTTTGCTTTTATTTTGCTTTCCTCTGTATGTAATGGTATATGCCTTCATGCTTTAGCTATTCAGATGAGGTCGAGAGTTCTTTTCTTCCCTGCCTCTGTTCCTCCCCTTACCCGTTTCTCGGCTTTAGCCTTGCAGTCGATGTAAGTGGTGATAATGAGATGAAATGAAATTTAGTGGTTGCCGTGCTCGATATTAGGCAATCAAAGTTTTGCCCTCTGTCTTTCTATGAATGTATCTTTCATCTGAACGTCAAATATTCTAGACGTCTCAGTTTTCAGAGTCATCCCCGTGAGTCTGTGCTTCAAAGAGGAATGAAGTCAGGGCCCCAATCCTTATCTAATGGGTTATTGTGTCCTGTTTCCCTCTCCCCTCCTGTCTCGATGGCAGATTCTTCGCAGGCATCTGAGTTTCTTGCGAGGCCCCCAAGCTGTTTAGGAATCGGAGACATCAATCTCTTGATTTCCTGAATTGCTGGATATAGAAGATGTCTCCTGTCTGTAGACGAATGCAATCCCAGGAGGTTCTGATAAGTGATGACCTTGACCCTTCGGTCCCTCAGCAAAACCCTAATGCCATGGCATCGAAGTCCACAGTCCAGACTGATTTGATCCTCAGATATGGTCCCAATCAAATCTGAATTCCAAAACAGGGCTGTCGGAGCTTCTCGGTGCCACTGGGCCTCGGCGGTAGCAACAGCCCTCGGCGCAATGGTGAGCGCGCTGGGAACCAGCGCGCCGAGAACCCCCTTGCCTGTGCATCTTCCTATGCCTAGATCCCCTCTTTGGCTAATCAATCCGCGCCGAGATCCTCCTTTCAGGCCGATACGCTCATACCAGGAGCCTGTCTCCTCATCTGCTTTTCAGCCCTTGTCCAACCTGTTATATCGGCTGAAGGGGATATTCATGGTTGCCATATGTACCTCAGGGATGAGATTAACGGGAGGAAACCTCCCCTACATCATCTTAGATCAAATCCATTCATAACCCCATAACCTAAGGGGCCATACCACTGTATCAGCCCCGACGGTTCTTGAGGGGATAGCAAGCATTGCCATGGGCACCTACATCATCAGGGAGCCCAAGCCTTCTTTTCAGTTATCATCCCGTACCCGTGGATGACGGCCTATTTCCTTTGGCATGACCCGAAAGAAGGGGAAACGCTGTCGAAATTCTATCCGATAGGGTTAATCCCGGAAGGCCAAGGGAGTGTGATCGATACGCACCCCGCTTGACTCTATCCATCGGGAAAATGAATATCATAGACCCTCCAACCGAGCAGGGAGTTCAAAGGGGAAGATTCCCCGCTATTTATCTGGATTCCATCCCGTCGCTATGTGGATGGCTTCCTATCCCTATTTGGCATGTCTATAAGCCCGGGGGATATGCCGCCCAATTCAATTCATCCAAGCTCGACACGTTAATCGTCTGCCGGCTCCCCTTTATATGCATGCCTGTTTAAGATGGGACAGAGCCAACAAAGCCCCAATCCTCACTGTGTATTTTTGGGCTTTGTTTCCCCCCCTTTCTCCCTCAACGCCATCGATGATTTAAACGTCACGGAGTCCGTGATTTTCTCCAAATTTCTTAAGCCACCAGGGCCACTGCAGGGATCAGAAACCGTTATTTCTCGATCTCTTGGATGGTCCGCAATATGAATGGCATGAAGCCTGTTCCTGAGAGTTTGAAGGCCCTGTGATTCTGATCTCTCGAACCCCTTTCACCTATGATTCCTTACTGTCAACTTGGTACAACCCTGGCTCTTTCCTCATTTGCCTCCTGAGTCCACCCCCCCAGGCCATGTCTGAATCCCGTGAAAAACCCCCAAAACAGGGTACCGTAAAACCCCATAAGCCCTCACGGCGCCCAAGCATCAATTCCTTCTCGGCGCCATACCCTCTCGGCGCCATCATGGTCAAGTGCCGCGCCGGGAACCCTCAGGCCGAGAGCCTCTTCTTCCTCCCTTTGGCCTAGGCCGATAACCCCCTTCATGGCGCGCCGGGAGCTCCCTTCAGCCCACGCCAAGAAGCCGGGCCATACTCCTGATCCTTACGTCGAGAACCTCTTTCTTCTTGGCCTAAACCTTGATCCCCATGTTGTACCCATCCAAGGGATATACGGAGAACACTTGGCATCCCTCAGGAAATAAATCAATGGGGAGGACCTCCCCTACATTGTTCTGTTCTGATCCGGATTTCTTTATAGCCTTATGGACTCAAAGAGCTATGTCATTACATGTGCTCCGACGGGTTCCGAAGGAACATCAATCGATGCCATGAATGTGAGCGAGGGCTCCGGGCCTGGTGCCCCCCCTCTTTCCCGGCTTTCATCCCGGCATCCCGTGGATGATGGCTTATCTCTTCTTGGCATAATCCAAGATAGAGGGGATATGCTGTCAGAATTCATTCATATCACCTTGAGTGATTATGGTATTCTCTCTTAACCCCGCTGGCCCACGGAGTTCTGCCCTTGCATGTTCTCCGATGGTCTTCCAAAGGGGGATATCAATAAGACATCGCGCCTGCACAGGGTGTGTCATGTCGCACCGGTCCTTATCCGGATTCCGGGTTATATATACATACCTGATCTCTTACGGATCCCATCCTGCCGCTGCATGGGTGGTTTCCTATCCTGACTTGGCATAGTCCAAGATAATGGGGACATGCCGCCGGATTTGCTCCGTGCTTGATATATCCGTGCTTCACTCAGGCCATTTAATGTCCTGCGAATGAACCAACTCTCTCTCGTTTGAGTCTTATTTTACCGCTACCTTCCTCCTATCTTTGGCGTTTAATCAAGAGTTGTCCTTCTTAGGAAGGGCGTAATTAACGTCATAGCCTTTATGGTATGACGGACTTCGGGTCCCGACTCGGACTTCACAATCGACTGATTAAAAGTCAGATCGAGTGCATAATGAAATTGTCACCCCGGTGACTGGCACGCCAATAAATCGATAAATAACAAATCCATTTATATAAAAAACAAACTAACCAAAAAGCGCGTTCCACACTAGCTAAGCCAACGCCTCTCCAAATGCTCTAGTGGCTCATTGATGACCTGGCGGAATACATTCCTCCTCGTCCTACCGGGGCTCTCCCACTCGATAGCTCTATCCCATGGGAAGAAATGCAGAAACGAGCCCGCCTCAGAAACTGGGTCCAAGAGATGATCCAAAATCTCAAGAACAGCGAGAGACTCCTGATCCCAGACGAGCTATTCTTGTGCTATAAGGACAAGGAGATCACAACAGAGCAGCTGGAAGAAATGCTTCGAGGCTGCACCTGCAACATGGTGGCCATCCCACCTCCTGATAACATCAACGCTTCTCGGCAAGGCGAGCCAGTGGCCTCCCGAACCAGACAACGAACCACTGCCCCGCTTGGGCTATAGCCAGCTCCAGAACACACAGGCCGCGGCCGAGGTCATGGCCGGGGACGCGGTAGAGGCCGCGGGAGAAACTCTCGAGTTACTCTTTTCCCCGTCCACCTTCGACCCGGAGTGAATCATCCTCTTTCGAGGAGAGGAACTTGCCCCCATTCCGGAGGTAGAAATTCAGAAAGGACTTGACATCTTCGATCCTGCCGGTATCGAAGGGGGTCCCGCCGGCCTCCCGGTCTCTGTACTAGCTCAGGCTTCTTCTATGGAACAAGTTGGACCGTCCGGCAAGGACGGGCCAGCCCACCAGTTACCCCTAGAAGAGCCATCCCTGGCGCCCCTGTTCCAGGAGTCCCCTGGCGATCAGGGTCAATCTGATTCCAACAATAAAGGCAAGGCAGTGCAACTTCCCGACGGAGAGCGGCACGACAGCTCGCAGAAAGCCCAGCCCGACATACTACCTTCCTTGGAGGATGCTCGAGCCCAAGCCGATCGAAAGGTCCTCCACCGGATGAAGCGCTTCTCTACCAGCATTACAATTTGGGAAGCCATCGCTTGGAGTAAAGAGCTGAGAGAAACTCCTATCAAAATACTCTAGGAGCCAGAAGCTTACGAGGCGCATGTCGCAGAAATGAAGACAACAGCCTATGAAGCCTTCACTACCACCGTCTCTTTTACGGAGAAGGATATGTTGCTATCCCCTCCATGCCATAATCGTCCTCTCTACATGAAAGGGAAGGTCGATGGGCATGATGTGAACCAGATTCTAGTAGAAGCTGGCGCCGCCGTCAATATCATGCCGCTCAAAACATTCAAGACGTTATATCTGACCCCATACCTCCAGAAGGTTCAAGCGGTCAAGATATCCGGCTTCAACCAAAATACCGAGGATGTCCTCAGCCGGGTCGACATCAACCTGGTGCTTGATGATTTCACCTCCAAGGTGACATTCTACATCATCGATGCCAACACATCATATAAGATGCTATTGGGTAGATCCTGGCTCCATGAAAATTGGGTCATCCCGTCAACGCTCCACCAATGCATCAAGTATGCCAAGGACAGGGAGCAACACACGGTCTTTGCAGACCTATCACCGTTCACGCCAGCAGAATGCAACCTGGCTGACGTGACGCTCTACTTCAAGGGGATTAGTCCATACCCTGTGATTAAGAGCAGAAGCAATGGCTGGATCTCAGAGGAAGATGATGATGATCTCTTCTCTGTTGACGAAGAGAAGGCTAAGCTTCACCTGCTACGCCTCAGTTCCAGGTCAACTCCAGATCACCCCGAAAGGCGTAAAATCGACTTTAAGGCCAACCTCATTAGTCGAGCTATTAGCAAGAGTATATGCTTGCCCCCAGACTCCATCCAATTCCCATGTGCCTCCGAAGAACACAACGTTGAGCGGATGATGACATTTGTTGTCACCTTCAAGCGACAACGCAGAAATAAGAGGAAGGCCAATAGGGGCAAACCCATTGTCTTCTATAAGGGAGACATGGTCCCTCAAGCCCCACCAGAGGATGACTTCGGCTGGTCCAGGCGAGCTGATGATACTCCTGAAGCAGTCCAAGTGCTGGACGACCTGCCACCGCATATTCGGGAAATGTGTCTAAAACAACACATCCCTCAATGGCAAGAGTCCGCTCGACGTGAATATTTTCGCCGACTGTAGACCCCTTCTCAGGTTCGAGGGCAGCCCCCATCCTTCTATAGGGATACCAGAGGACTTGGTTACGACCAAGACCCGGACTTTCACGTCCACTACGCAGTTAATGTCATAGGCTTGGTGCAGCCGGTCAATGACCAGGCAAAAGTCGAAGCCAAATTCGACAGCTCTGGGGACGAGGAAGAAGAGATCCTGATCCCGGTCCCCGTCAAAGCTGGCACTCCAGCCTAAGAAGTCGAGGAATCTTCCTCGCCTCCCTGCAAAGACATCGGGGCCGAAGAAACTCCTCCGGCCATCCAGCCAGTCGAAGGACCCAGTTCAACAAACTCTCCTGATGAGGGGGAGATCCCTGACACTAGCTGCGAAGGATTGTCAGCTTTAGCAGGCAACCCTGGGGAGACCTCAGCAACCCCGCTTGACAACTGCTGGCCAAAAGACGGCGGCCCAGATAAATCCCTGGGGGATCCCAGCGACAACCACTCTCCAGTCCCATCGACGTCAACCGGTGGCTTCGCGAATCAATAGATGCACGAAGCCGACACTGATGATGAGGATTTCATCGACTTCCAACCCGCTCCTCCCAAGCTAGAGGACGGCGGCCAAGCGACCGTTGATGAGCTCATTCAGATCAACCTGGGTGAAGATGAAGCCCCCCAGCCCACATTCGTCAGCGCTCTCCTCACCGAGTCAGAGAGGCGGGATTATAATCAACTCCTGCTGGAATATAAAGACTGCTTCGCCTAGACATACAGGGAGATGCCGGGGCTAGACCCCTCCGTAGCGGAGCACGAGTTAGCCATTTCTCCCTCGATCACTCCAGTTAAACAGCCACAGCGGCACATGCGCCATGAGCTGGAGCTCCTGGTCACGACCGAAGTCGATAAAATGGCGGAGGTTGATTTCATCGAGCCGTGTATCTATTCGATCTGGCTCGCTAACATAGTCCCAGTCAAGAAGAAAAATGGTCAAGTTCGCATCTACGCCGACTTTCAGGACCTCAACAAAGCTTGTCCGAAGGATGACTTCCCAGTCCCAATCATAGAAACAATAGTCGATATGACCACTGGACATGAGGCCTTGTCTTTTATGGATGGGTCATCCGGTTATAACCAAATCCGGATGTCCCTCAAAGATAAGAATCACACAGCCTTCAGATCTCCCAAAGGGATTTTCAACTACAAGCGCATGCCCTTCGGTTTGAAGAATGCCGACGCTACTTACCAAAGGGCCATGACCAAAATATTCGACGAGATGCTGCACAATACCGTCGAATGCTACGTCGACGACCTCGTCCTCAAGACTAAAAGGCGCAAAGACCATTTGCGCGATTTACGCCAAGTCTTCAAGCGTCTTCGGCAATACGGGCTCAAGATGAACCCTATGAAGTGCACCTTTGGCGTATCCAGTTGTAAATTTCTCAGCTTCGTAGTCAGGTACCGAGGAATCGAGGTGGACCCCGGCAAGATCAAAGCAATCCGGGAGCTTCCACCACCCAGCAACCTCACCGAGCTCAGTTCCTTCCAAGAGAGGCTGACCTACATTCGGAGGTTTATCTCCAACCTCTCCGGTCGATGCGTGCCTTTCGGCAAGTTGATGAAGAAAGATGCCTTGTTTATATGGGACTCTGAATGCTAGATGGCTTTTGAGCAAATAAAGGAGTACCTCCTTACTCCTCCAGTTTTGGGAGCACCAGTCAAGGGTAAAACCCTTATCCTCTATATTGCTGCCATGGACGCCTCCCTAGGAGCTCCCTTGGCACAAGTCAACGAGGAAGGTAAAGAGTAGCCCCTCTACTACCTCAGTCGGAAGCTAATCGGCACCGTGCACCGATATTCCCCCATCGAGAAGGTTTGCTTGGCCTTGGTGTTCGCAGTCAAAAAGTTGTAACATTACCTCCTGTCCCATCTAGGGGTGAGCACGGTTTGGTTTGGTTTGGTTTGAAGATAATTTTTCTCAAACCAAACCGAACTGAATTAAGGTTTTAACCCGAACCAAACCAAATCAAACTAGTTTTCGGTTTGGTTCGATTTGAACCATATTCATCTCCCATTATATAAATTAGATTGGATTCAAACAACATTAGAGAAAGGTAGGGTAAAAGAATTTCTACCAAATAAAGTAAATATTAAAAAAATAACATACAAAGTTGTAACTTGTAAGAACAAGCTCCATAATATTTTCACATAAGAAATTAAGAAGTTCGGTTACAGTAAAATATAAGGTGATTTGAAACCTATTTCATAAAGTCGGAAACCCCATTAGAATGGTGGGAATGAGACTTTTTAAATTCAAATTTATAGTTACATATACATATACATTTATATTAATTTGATAAAAATATTCTTAAATTCGGGTTATTCGGTTCGGTTTGATTTTGTTCGGTTTCTTGAAATTCAAAACCAAACCAAACCAAATTTTTTAATACGGTTCGGTTTGAACCCAAACCAATTTTTTTTTAAATTTCAACCCAAACCAAACCGAACCAAATCGTTCGGTTCGGTTTGGTTTTCGGGTTGAACCCGAATAATGCTCACCCCTAGTCCCATCAAGTCGAACTTATATCCAAGCATGACCCTCTGAAGTATCTCCTTCGACAACCCGTCCTCTCAGGCAGACTGGGAAGGTGGGCGCTCCTGTTGATGGAGTACGACATTACTTATGTCCCCAGAAAAGCGATTAAGGGACAGGGTATGGCCAAATTCTTGGAAGCCCATCTGGTGCCAGACGACTCGCCTTTCAGCTCAGAGCTCTCGGACGAGGAGTCCCTTGCTGTTCAATCACAATAATCGGTTGAACAGAGCGGAGATGTCTTGCATTACTGGCAGCAAAGCGCTCTCGCAACCAATGCTGTTCAATCACAACAATCGGTCGAACAGAGCGGAGATGTCTTGCATTACTGGCAGCAAAGCGCTCTCACAACCAGTGTACCTTGTTGGGAGCTCTACTTCGATGGCGCTTCACGAGGGATTACCCGAAGCAACCAGGATCCAGCCACCACGGCAGGTGCCGACATTGTTTTCCTGACTCCTTAGGGTGGAGTTTTGTACAATTCCTATGCTCTCATGAAATCTCTGACCAACAATGAAGCTGAGTATGAAGCTCTGCTCATTAGGCTCCAGATGGCTCTCCACATGGGCATCAAATGCCTCAAAGCCTACGGAGACTCCCAGCTGATAGTCCGATAGGTCCTCGGCATCTATGACGTGCGAAAGCCGAAGTTGGTCCCGTACTATGCCGCCGTCACTAGATTAACTCAGAAGTTCTATTTCTTTGAGATAGATCATATCCCTGGGAGCAACAATGCTTAGGTAGACGCCCTGGCAAAACTGGCAGCGGCTATCAAACTCCCGCCCGAGGGCGAGGTCAACATCATCATCAAACATAGAAGATTGATGCCGACCTCGCTCGAAGACAACACCGGTCTCACCATTTATGAGGTCCATGACCTCGACCAGAATACTCCTTCAGAAGGAGAGGATTGGCGGTAGTCGATCATAAAACTCAAGAAAGGGTGGCTCCCTCCTGACCGAGCTCAAAGGGTCCAGCTACTCCGCCGAGCAACCTCTTATGAGTTAATTGGCGACTCCCTGTATCGACTCGTCCATGAGAAGGACAAGTCAATTCTCCTAAGATGCATCTCTCCAGTAAGGGCTCGAGCCATCATGCAGGAAGTCCACTCCGGATTGTGCGGCGCGCACCAGGCTAGAGATCGAATGAAGCATAATATAAAGCTCAAAGGCTTCTATTGGCCAACCATGTACGTGGATTGCGTCCAGTACGCCCGTACATGTCATCAGTGCCAAGTGTTCGGCCCAGTACCCAGAAGACCTCCCAACCCACTACGCCCAACAGCCCCCACCTGGCCTTTCGCTGAGTGGGGCATGGACATCGCGGGGCCTTTCCCGCAATCTTCCAAGGGCCATAAATACATATTGGCCGCCATTGACTATTTCTCTCGCTGGGCGGAGCCTCTTCCTTTGCGAGAGGTCACCGGGGAGGTGGTTGCCAGATTCGTCCAACACAACATCATTTATCGATTCGGTACCTCCAGTCGCATCGTGTCCGACAATGGGACACCGTTCAAGAATAGGGCGGTATACCAGCTAGCGGCCAAGTTTCACATCGACTGGAGAGCCTCTTCGGTCTACAACCCCCAGGCCAATGGCTTAGCGGAAGTGTAGCACCCCCGATAAATATCTTTGAGTAAATTCAAAACTTCTCCTTAAAAGAAATCATACATGAAGGTCTTACATAAAGAACCCAACCTCATGAGAACTATAATATAAATATACAAGCCAACCTTACTTTATGCCATAAAAGAATCACGAGGGCTTTATGTAAAGATCCAAACCTTAGGGGGCTAGTATATAAATTACAACCCATCACTTTATGCATACATAATCTACTCTTCTTAAAAGAATTCTATATGGAGGCTTTGTTTAAAGAACTAAACCATAGGAGGACTAGCATATAAATGCGCAATCCAACTTTATGCACATGGGTTGTACGTAGTGAACTTTCCTAAAGAATCTTACATGGAAGGTCTTGTACAAAGAACCAAATCATGAGAGGGTTATTATATAAATGTACAAGACAACTTTAAACACATGGGCCATGGGTAGTACGTAAGTGGGATTTCTTTCCACCCATTCAACAAATTGAAGACCTTGCATGGATGCACCAATTTCCCTTGGGGCCCCATCCTATTATGATATTAATATATGTATGTACACCATGAATGCCAACATGTGAAGTTGACAGTTTTGTCTAACAGTTAACGCCCTCTTGCAAGGGCGTCATTCTCATCAATAATGACACCCAGATTAATAGACGCCCTCATGCAGAGACGTCATATACATGAATAGTACAACCTAGATTAATGAACGACCCCTTACAAGGGCGTCATTTAATCTATGTTTCTAGAAAGTTGAGACACGAACAACCCATTTTAGCTGGCAAACACCATGCCCACTTAGCAGGACCCGCAAGGTAATAAACCAATGCCTTGTGATTCCTTATAACTAATTCCCTCCGTAGCACTGTCAGAGGCTACTGTCGCCATCAGTGCTAAAGGAGCGTCTTCTTCCCGAGTCTACGTCCTGCTGCGATCCTGCTGCAGCTTCTTTATTCTGAACCTCGTAGCTCACATCAAAAGGTAGGTGTTCTCAAATCCTTGCCTAACTAGTAGCTAAATAGGTTAACTTATGCATGCTTAGAGTTAGATTAACTCATCATCCATGCTATATATTACCTTGCTTTACCGTGATCAAGAAATAACCATGTATATACCATGTTATACATATTTTAATAGTATGTTACACCTGTCGCATCTGATTTTATACATACTGTTACCATGAACTTTATGAGTTTGAACATAATCTGTTAGCATGATTTCATGAGTTTATTGAACATATTTTATGACACTAGTTTTACAGTCTTAATAACCATATTTTAAACCTTAGTATAGAACCTCTGTACACCAAATACTTACATGTTTTAAAAACCCGAGAGTCCCAACTCTCAGGTAAATGGCGCCCCTGACCAGGGCGCCAATTACCAAATTGAAGAACCCTCACCAGGGCGCAAATTTTCAAATTGAAGACCCCTGATAGGGCGCCAATTTACAAATTGAAGGCCCTGACAAGGGTGCCAATTTGCAAATTGAAGACCCTGACCAGGGCGCCAATTTAAAAATTGAAGACCACTTGAGTGGTCGTCAATTAAATGAAGACACTTCGCAGTGTTGTCATTTCCATTTCTGTAATTTCCAGTAATTGATAATTCAACACAGTCAAAAATCCATAACTACCGAACTAAAGCATGAAATTTTTACATGAACATGTTTCTGGAATCTTGACATTTATCTCAATATGCTCGTACCATTACTTCCTGATTCGGAGCATTTTGATACTGATGAATAGTGAACACTCACCTGTAAATGGTGCCCCTGACTAGGGCGCCAATTTCAAAATTGAAGACTTCGCGCATGGTCGTCAATTAATTGAAGACATGTGCAATGTCATCAATTCCATTTTCTGGAATTTTCAGCAATCAGTAAATCAACGCATTAAAAAATCTATAACTAATAAACTGAACCATGAAAATTTTGCCTGAATATACTTTTGTGACCCTGAGATTTTTCTCCACCTGACCATGTCTTCGGATTCTGATTCGGAGAAACTTTGAAAAAATGAATAGTAGCTTTTATCACAGAATGCAACATTCTGATACGAAGCATAACCCACTTCAAAAATAACTTAATTGGTGACCCTATGTAGTGTCGTCAATTAGTTGAACCTGTACATAAATTGGTGACACCCCGAAGAGTCTTCAATTAAATGAAGACTACTCACAGGGGTGCCAATTCCATTTCTTGAAAAATTAAAGATACAACATTAGAAAATTCATATCTGTGAAACCAAAACTCAACAATTATACCTGAACATGTTTCTAGACTCCCGATGATTTACACTACCTATTCATATCAGTAATTTATATTTTTGAGAAACTTTTCCGAAATGAATAGTGTTTTGAGTCATAAAACGTACCTGCTGGGTGAAAATCACCCAATGAAATTGGCGCCCCAAGCCAGGGCGCCAATTCATCAAATAGGGGTAGCCAGCAAGTCTTGAATTAATCGAAGACTGCATGCAAGGGCGCCAATACCTTATTCATATATATCACCTTATGCAATTGGCGCCCCAAGCCAGGGCGCCAATTACTTAAATGACGGTGGCCAGATCGTCTTCAATTAAATGAAGACTCCTTGGAAGGTGCCAATTTGATATATATATATATATATATATATAGCATTCTAAAAATTGAAAATTTGAAAGATTGGCAAACCCCCAGGTGCCAATTTAGTGATTACCGCTTCTGATCTTGATTTGTCTCGTGATTTGTGCAAACACAACCCTAATCCATATTCCTACATATTATGAGTTCTGAATTCCATTCCATGAAAAATCTACTTATGTATATCTTACATGGTCAAACCTTGAACCTCTTAAACTACCATTTGCGAGTGTTAGAGCTAAGTGCCATGCAAGACAAAGTGCTACGTTGTGGGAGCCACCTCTTGAGGCCGTACGACGCAAAGTGCTACACGATGGGAGCCACCTCTTGAGCCTGTAGGGGCCACCTCTAGAGTCCTCCATAACCAAATGACTAGTTAATCTTGTCTGTAATACTACGTTTCTTAATTTCTTGAAATTTCATATTAGCTATAAATGAGAGTGGATGTCAAAGGTTATACATAAAATGCTGTGCATATAGGGCCCGGTCTGGTCCTGGGAGGAGCACCCGAAGGTACTTGTGTCCATGAGAGTTTATTGACCACGGTGTTTAGCATTGCACTGGAGTACTTGCTTGACTTAAGACACTCCACCCCTACTCTCTCTTTACTTGACTTGACTTGCATGGCCCGGAACGGGTAATACTTGACTTGTGGCCCGAGAAAGGGCAAAATACTTGCTTGATTAAAATAACCAATTCTACTGATACGTACTTGACATTACTTGCTTGAATTGAATTTTTACTTGCTCGTACTTGAGATATACTTGTACATGAGTTCATTCTAGTACTTGCGTTCATACTTGTACACGAATCCCTACTTGCCCCGAAGTGACATTTACATCTGTAAATTCTTGAAATACTACTTGTCAAATACTTGAAATCTTGATATACTCTCTTTATACAGTTCTTGATCTCTTATTGTTCATCATGCCTAGATTTTCTTGTATACCTGATTTTCTTATACGTACATCATGCATAGCCATACTGATAATACATGCAAATTGTAAATCACGTAAAGATTGCTCGAATTTGAGATATAATTCCTACTGAGCGATTCGCTCATCCAGTTGCTTCCTAACATTTTCAGGTGATTCAGATAGGGACAAGAATGGGATTGAGACCGAGTGAAGAGTGTTAGAACGCCAATCACCTATCATTAGCTAGTCGCGTCCTTAAATTTTATTTGAGTCCTACTTTGTATTCCAATATGTCAGTTTACTTGTCCGAACCATGTTAAGGCATGTAGCCTAGTGTTGAAATTTTAAATTTGGAATTGTCATGGACTATCTTTTAATTCCTTTGGTTAATCAAATAATCATCACTTGGACTATTGGGATTATTAAATTTTTATTAATCTTTTGCGCACTCCGTAATTATGTATGTCAAAATTTTATCGCTCTAATAACATGATCTATATAGACGCATCACGCATCCGAGTATCTTCCGCGCTCGGGACGTGACATTCTTCGTGGTATCAGAGCCTAGGTTTTCAAACCTAGGAAACTAGAAGAAATGAGAGGTTAGGAAAAAAATTACGGTCATGATTGAAATCTAGGTAAAACCTGAGTCCAAGGATAGATATACCTTACCCGGTGAGATGGATAGAGCCATGGGTTAAAATCTATAATGACTTTTGACCTTAGAACTAAACCCGATCTTTATCATACTTAAACTCTTTTGTAGGATCATGGTTGTGGAAAGAGCACAATGGCGCGAGATGTAGCGCACCGTGCAAGGCCTTACACAGGCACTACAGCAAGTGGCCCAAGGCGGAGCTAACCGTGGAGTGGGTGATCTCCACAGGAGTTTCCGTAACATGAACCCACCGAGGTTCACGGGTTCGTCCGACCCTGAGGATGCCGAGAATTGGCTATAGGAGATGGAACGAATCTTCCGTGTAATGCAATGCGTGGACGAGGAGAAGGTTTTACTGGCCATATTCCAACTGGAGCGGGACGCTCGATGCTGGTGGGAATCCATAGAAGCAACACTGCCAGAAGACCATGTCACATGGGATGAATTCACAGAACATTTCAACAACAAGTATTTCTCCGACCATATCTAGGAGAAGAAGGCCGCAGAATTCACCGTTCTAAAATAATGGGGCTTGAAAGTGGCCGAATATGAGGCCCAGTTTTCAAGATTATCTAAGTATGCCCCTCACTTGGTGTGTACGGAAAAGATGAAGGTGAGAAGGTTCCTGAACGGGCTTCGGCCCCATTATATTACACAGCTTGCACCGATGGACATCCAAGCTGTTGGGTATTGCATTCCCACATTATTTTTGACCTTGGTTTTGATGATAACAAAATATTGTGTGTTTGTGGAGCAAATATTTATCATGCTTTTGGAAAGGCTTAAAATGTCCATTGAAAGTACTCACTGATGTGAAATTGAATATCTATCACTTGGAGTTTCTTGTTGTTGAGCATTTGGAAGGATTGGTAAATACAAGAATGCTTTTTGTATGTTTGAGCTTCCATGGTTTCATACTCGAATGCTTAAGAGATTTAAAGTCTATCAAATGCCCAAGATGGTGGTTCATGTTTTACAATTCCATTTACTTGTTGCAATGTGCATTTGAATGTGTATAGATATGGAGTTTTATGTGGAAGAATCAAGTTAAGGAGAACTCAATTTTTGATACATAAACTAACTTGATGTTTGTGTTTTTACAGGTTCAAGGATTGTTTTTAAACCCTCTCATATCAAGTGAATGATGATAATATCTAACCATTTCTTATGCTTGATTTGAATGGGAGTTTTGAGAAGTTTTAGTTTTAACTTGTCTTCACATGGCTTTATGTGTGGGTTGTTTTCAGGAACATCTTCCATGAGATGTTATTGCCTTGAATGAGTTTCTTGCATCTCTAAGATGAGATATTTGAGTTTTCAAATGTGCTTATGTGATTCTCATGAAACGTGTTGAAATTTGGTGTAAATGGTCCAAATACTTTGTTAAATGCATGATAATTATATCATGATTTTTGGATGTGTTTTTGATGCTAAAACTGGTGTTTTGTAAACCCCCACTAGCATGGGTCGACCCCATGGGTCGACCCCATGGGTCGACCCCTAGTGTTTCCTGATCAGACCGAAACCCATGAAATGCAGTCTGCTGCATGGGTCGACCCCATGGGTCGACCCATAGGTCATGCGTCGACCCATGGAAAACTGTGTTAATTTTGTTCGGTCCGCCCTCTGGTTGCCCAGGGGTCGACCCATAGGGTCGACCCATTCCGGCACGGGATTTGCGAACCCAATTAAAACCCATTGAAAACATTTCTAAACTTTACCAAAACACCCCCCATTAGTTACTAATCATGTTTACGTGTTTCTAACTGTAGCAACCCTGATAAAATAAAAAGGAATAAGTAAATCAAAATAGATTAAAAGATCTTGGAATAAAAATAATTAAACCTTGATGAAAATAACGCCTCAAATATAGGCGCTACTTTAAAATAAAACGCCCTTACCTAAGGCGTGTTTTGAGAAAGGATGCCCACACGTCAAGGCGTCAAATTTCAAACGACCAAAATAAATAAAAAGGGCAAGATAGCGTAACGTCCCTTGCATGGACGCGTTTCAACAAGAAACGACGCTTGACAAGGCGTCAATTTAAATTCGACGCCCTGACCTAAGTCGCTAATTCAGTTTGAGTTTCGTTCGACCCGGGAGTCTATCCAGGGTAAGTTGATAACTATGAGAAAGAGTTCGAATGTAGTAATAACTCTATCTTGGAAGTATTACTTCCAATCAAACACTAACTCTATTAGGATTCTAGAAATCCTATAAATAACCTACTGCTCGAACCAAGAACGCTATTTGGCGTTCGGACTATTCTACGGTAGGTGAAGAACCAAGCTTATTTCTTCTTCTTTTCTGTTTACGATGGTATGAAGAACATTAACAGGTTCTTCGTCTTCTTCTCTACTTATAGGTTAAGAGGATTCACGTTGTGAAGAACAAAAGTTCTTCATCAGAATAAATCCCTCTTCCGTTAACATAAAGCTCTGCCTGTTGCTGTTTGCTGCTGTTAGAAGTTTCAGAGTCTAGGATTCTCATCAAGTCCTTCACGTTTCTCCATCAGATAATTCTCATAAGGTAGGTTTTCTCAAAGCACTGTAGCCCAAACGAAGTAATTCAAGATATATACTAGCATGGCATGCATATACATGGTTTATTATGGATTTGAAGCGTTTTCTGTAATATTTTGAAAGAAACGCCCATGACAAGGGCGCTACTTTAAAAGAAACGACCTGCCCAAGGTCGTTAATTACATATTTGACGCCCTGCTCAGTAGGCGTCAATTTCATGCAATTTTCTGTAGATAATAAATACCCATGTTTAAAAATTAAATATCGATCAAATACTGCAACTAATGTAATGCATGAGCTCACCTGTAAATTCCTGCTATTTTTCTTGTCGTGATTATATATCTTGTCTCCTGAAATTTTATTATCCTGAAATCTATAAAAATTCCTGGAAACTGTGAACTCACGACCTGACTCAGGTCATTTCTTATTGAACCCACGCCCCTTTCCAGGGCGTGAATTTAAATGTAACGCCCCTTCCCAGGGCGCGTTTTGATAAACTCCTGAAATTGTATATCCTGTAAAATATTGTAAATAAAAAGGACGCCTGATACAGTAGGCGTCAAATTTAAGGAAAACGCCCCTATACAGGGCGTGTTTTTGATGAAATAATGAAATATTGAAATTCTTGCAAATAGGAAAAATATATAAACGCCCTTATCCAAGGCGTTAATTTCTTGAGTAGTGACTTTGCTTAAGTCGTTATTTTCCTGTAAAAAAAAATGTTTTACCTGTTTCTCTTAACCGAGGTTTTCATTATATCTATATATATGTATATCGGCACTATATCTCCACTCCGTGAGTATAGTCCCACGTTTTCATGATGTTTTATCGATCACCCTCAACTCTCATTGACATACAGGCTCTCCATTGGACATTTCATTCCTTTGGACTAGCGAGTTAGTCATAGAGACCTCCGTAAGACTCCTCGTACCTTGGATTCCCTCAAGGTCGACTGAGCTGGTTGTACCCTAAAAACCCATTACACTATTGAATGCCATGTCACTCTAAAAGGAACATGGTATACCGGCCCTTATGATATGCAAAGAGTATATCATGAGAATTCTTAATGGGATGATGATATCATGCCATTTGTTGATGTTCTTGTGGACCTCAATTCTATAATAAGAATGAGGGTATCTTACTTTTGATGTACTGTTCATGTGGACCTCAATTCTATATAAAGAATGTCCATACTTGTTTGTCATGGTACCCGAGTTAAGGGAACCTAATTCCACCTAGTTTCATCGTTCATCGTGATTGTACCGTTGTTATCGCCTATCTATGTCCAATATCGTATTTTTGGACTCCATTCTCTCAAAGTTATCCTACGTGTCTACAAGCTTAAATTGTTGAAATTCCATATTGGCTATATATATATATACAAGAGTGGATGTCAAATATACATGATAAATGCCTGCGCATATAGGACCCGATCTGGTCTTGGGAGGAGCACCCGAAAGTACTTGTGCCCATGGGAGTTGAATGATAAGGTATCTGGCATTATACCGAGTGCATGACTAGCTTGATTGGACATTCCACATAAATCTTGTACTTGACTCGTACTTGACTTGACATGACTTGCGTGACCCGAAAAAGGGTAATTACTTGCTTGCTTGATACATGATAGCCAAAGTTCTTGACATGATAAAAGTACTTGCTTGAATATCTTGTTATCTTTTCTTGAAAGCTCATGACTAGTTCATCTTGCTGTCTTATTGATAAATTCTCTCTCTAACTTTTCGTTTTATCCGAGCATGCATACTACAGTACATACATGAAAGATGTAATTATTTAAACCCCTTGCTAGCGCTTGAGATATAATTTCCTACTGAGCGTTCGCTCACTCCGTGTTTGTCCCTTACTTTTCAGGTAATTCCGACGACGAGGGAAGTCAATCGGATGGGAATGGTCAAGAGTGAAAGAGCTAGAGCTTTTCTAAGTGTCATCTAGTCTTTTTCTTATTTTTCTTGAGTCAACTATGTACTTTTCCTTTTTAATTGAATAGAGTATTGGATTCGTAATAGTCTATCCATTATGAAATAAAGGATTGGGTTATCTTTCTATTTTGCGCATCTCTGTTTTGGTGTCGAATACACTACTACTCTGATTGACATGATTGATATAAACTCGTCGCGCATATCCGAGTATCTTCCGCGCTCGGGGCGTGACACTAACACACTTTGGGAGGATTTTATGTGTCTTTCCCCCACCCCTCTATATATATCATTGTGAACTCCGAATTTGAAAGGAGAGAACCCTAATGTGCTATCTTTCTCTTATCTTGTAGGTGAAGAAAGGGGGACAAGGAAGGAGGGGCTATTGCAAGGAGGATTTCATCTCCAACAAAGTATTTCTGGAGATTGTGAAAGAAGATAAAGAAGAGCGGATCGACGAGAGGATCAAGAGGAAGCTTGAATCACCGTCATCCGACCTCCCTCCGAACCAGGAATCAAAGAAGATCATTTTCAGCCCTGTCTACATATGGGGATTCATTTCTTCACTCTTTTCCCATCTATTCCAGTCATTTACTCTTCGTTTATGAGCATGTATTGAACATATCATTTATTTCTGAACTTTAACTCTGTGTGTGGTGAACCGTCTGCGTACGGTTGTGATCATATCTTGCCGCGAGTGTTGCGGTGTGTGTGTGTGGATTGATCCCACTGTTGGATCGTTGTGGAGACGAAGTCTCCGTGTGTGTTGGAGTATATTCTCTGTGTGCTTCGTTGTGAAGCAAGTGAAGCCTCACCGGTTCGGTGAGGGGTGGACGTAGGAAGCCCGTCGTTGTCCCGAACCACCTTAAAATCCCCGTGTCCTGTGGTTGCTTGCTTGTAAATTTTCTTATTCCAACACATTCGAGTGTGCTCGGAGAGATTGAGTGAACTAGATTTATTTCTGTTCAACTTGTCTTTCATCAATCTCATTAATTTCGCATATTATTTAAAATCTGTAATTTCGTGTGGGGGACAATTCAACCCCCCCTTCTTGTCCGCGTACATTGTTATCTGGGCAAACACAAGCCTATTCGGAGATAGTTCGGCGTGTCCAATTGCTAGAAGACCCCACCAAATTGTCTAAGAGAATCCGAGGAAGGGACAAGAGGGAACCCGTCACAAGCTCGGGAAAATTCAAACAATCGTTCAATAAGAAGCGGTTCTTCATGGGAGGGGAGCCCTCCAAGGCAAAGAAATTCTAGAAGAATGACAGGCCATTCACCACCGCCGCACCCTCCAAGGAGATTTGTAAGTATTGTGATAAAGCTGGTCATAAGACCGAGGAATGCTGGAGGAAGTTAGGAGCTTGTCTTTGATGCGGGAGCTGAGAACATCGAATCCTAGACTGCCTACTGATAAAGGAGCAAGACACCAAAGACGAGAAGCGTCCGGTAAAGAAACAAGGCCCTCTGCAAGCTCTCCGAGAGACAGAACCCACTGAAGGTGGAATTGTGGAAGGTACTCTCACTATTTGTTCAAAAACTGCTCAAGTTTTATTTGATACCGGAGCAACTCATTCATTCGTTTCCAAGAACTTTGCTGCTTCATTTTCTAAGAAACATGAACGGTTAGATTTGGTCATATCTACACCTCTTGGGAATGAGTCTGATATCACTTATCACTATCCAAATTGTGAAGTGATGATTAAGGGAAGAAATTTACCTGCTGACCTGATATGCCTAGATATGAAAGGTTATGATGTCATACTAGGTGCCGACTGGTTATCCACATACCAAGCAACTGTAGATTGCCGGCATGGCAAGGTAACTTTCGTGGATTTCCCAGAGCTAGTTTATAATAGCCCTCGGAGTAAATCACTTTTTATATCAGCACTTCGAGCTAGAAAGCTTATGGTTAAGGGATGCATGGCTTTCATAGTATTCGTGATTGTCACGGAAGTCGAGAAGGTTAAACTTGAAGACATCCGTGTAATTCGGGATTTTCCTGATGTTTTTCCAGAAGATTTACCCGGCTTACCCCCGGAAAGGGAAGTGTCGTTCACAATCGACCTTGGCCCTGGTGCTGGTCCTGTTTCCAAGGCACCGTACATAATGTCCCCTGCTGAGCTGAAGGAACTAAAAGAGCAGCTAATGGAGTTATTGAAAAAGGGCTTCATCAGGCCGAGTACTTCCCCCTGGGGAGCACCCGTGCTGTTCGTCAAAAAGAAGGACGGATCGATGAGACTATGCAATGATTATCGGCAGCTAAATCACCTTACAATCAAGATCAAATACCCGCTGTCGAGAATTGATGAGCTGTTCGATCAGTTATATGGAGTTTCATGTTTCTCCAAGATTGATCTTCATTCTGGTTACCACCAATTGAAGATCAAAGAAGAAGACATTCATAAAACTGCATTCTGAAGCAGGTATGGGCATTACGAATTTACTATTATGCCTTTCGGACTAACAAATGTCCCCGCAGCTTTTATGCAGTTAATGAACAACATATTTAGGCCATACTTAGACCAATTTATTGTGGTCTTTATTGATGATATTCTGACCGAAGAGGATCATGAAGAACATCTCAAGAAGGCGCTGCAAATATTGAGGGAAAACAAACTATATGCCAAATTCAGCAAGTGCGAATTCTGGCTCGAGGAAGTATCCTTCTTAGGCCATATTATTTCGAAGAACGGAATTGCTGTTGACCCGTCAAAGGTCGAACCCGTGAAGAACTGGGAAAGACCCACAAATGTAACAAAAATTCGAAGCTTCTTGGGTCTAGCTGGTTACTACCGACGTTTTATCAAGGACTTCTCCAAGATTGCTGTTCCTCTGACTAGGTTAACCTGTAAGGAAGTGCCTTATGAGTGGAATGAAGACTGTGAAAAGAGTTTCCAAGCCTTAAAGGATCTCTTGACCACTGCTCCAGTCTTATCATTACCATTTGAAGGAGAAAAATACGAGGTATATACCGATGCTTCTGGTATTGGCCTCGGATGTGTATTGATGTAAAATGGAAGAGTCATTGCATACTCTTCCCGACAGCTCAAGAAACATGAAGAAAACTACCCAGTGCATGACTTAGAACTGGCCGTGGTAGTATTTGCCTTGAAGATCTGGAGACATTATCTCTACGGAGAATAATTCACTGTATACTCCGATCATAAAAGCCTCAAGTACTTATTCTCCCAAAAGGAGCTGAACATGCGGCAAAGGCATTGGCTTGAGTATCTCAAGGATTTCGACTTCACTATACAGTACCATCCTGGTAAGGGTAATTCCGTAGCTGATGCCCTTAGTCGAAAGCTGAGAACAATATTGGCCAACTGTATGATACAAGAATGGAAGCTGCTGGAGAAATTCTCTAAGCTTGATATCAGCACAGATGAGAAGAACATGTGTATTATTCTATCTCATATGAGCCTACATCCAGATTTACTACCTGAAATCAAGAAGCTGCAGGAAGAAGATCCCTCACTAGTGGAGATAAAGAGCAAGCTGGACGAGAGACTTGATTTCAAGCTGGCACCTGATGGCAGACTGCTATTTCATGAACGGACATGTGTGCCCGACTGTCCCGAATTCAAGAAAAAGATTCTTGAAGAAGCTCATAGATCGAGGTACACGATCCACCCTGGAGCCACTAAGATGTACCAAGACTTAAAAAGAACTTTATGGTGGCCTAACATGAAAAGGGAGGTGACATACTTTGTATCTCGTTGCCTCACATGCCAACAAGTGAAGGCGGAACATCAAAAACTAGTCGAAAAGCTACATCCGCTAGATATTCCCAAGTGGAAGTGGGAAGACATTGGCATAGACTTTATCATGGGTTTGCCCAAGTCTAGGGGCGGAT